>OZ020268.1:28111847-28711847 GCA_963971225.1 Melieria omissa
GCAGGGGAAACCACAAATGCCAACGAAACGAACGAGTTCGTAGCGACAGCGCCATCAACTATCGGCACCTTATTCGTTCACACACACACACCGAACTGCACGAGAAAGAGCTCACTGCTGTCACTGTACTCTCTGTGCTCAATTGCACATTGCACGTTCGAAATTGGTGTTGCTCAAGCCGAGAACGCGTTTCCTACTAACCCCCACTTGGCGCTCTCGGCACACAGCAGCAGTGCTGCGCGGCACGATTCCAATTTTTGTGACCATATATGGTCATGTTTGGTGTGCCGCAGCGAAAAATCGTAAAACGATTTCATGCACTTCCCCTCTTTTGTCGTTCGTTGTCACAAAGTCTTGCTGTTCGTTTTGTTTGCCCGAAAGAGAGCTGCTGTGCGACAGACAGAGACGATGAGCGTGGTTCAGCAAGCAAAACGACCGGCATTTTTCAGCTTTAATTAACAACAATACAAACGAAAAAAGAACCAAATTAACGGTTTGATTTCCTAAAGCATCATGCGAGGGGAAACAGCGGCGACAACAAAAAATGAGTCAAGTTCAAATGGAGTGACGGTTGTGCTGTCGCGTGGTTTTTGTTGGTGTTATTTTCTGTCTCGCGCGATATAGGGTGTTCTGGGTGCGGTGCATCCATATATTGCTACATCGTCAATGAAACCAGTTTTAGCCAGCATTTCCAAATACTGCAAACTGTGCGTCGCTTTAGGCATAAACCCTACACAAATTCGCATGCCCGTATTTGTTGAGCACTTGCCATTTTCCGCTCTAGCTCTATAGAGTGTGGGTATCTGTGGCGACCATAACCGGCTTACGCGGCATGACGTGTCATTAGCAAATCATTAAGCCACAAAGCAATTGTATCGGCTCGCAGTCACAACTTTCTTTCCACGAAAATTGTTATACTTTTGAGAAAGTACGAAAAATATTTGTAGCCCATTGAATGGGTGAAAATTACTCGGTTACCCATAACCGCATTAGCGGCAACAATGAAAGTGAATTCGTTAATGAGAAAACAAACTCTTCAATTTCTCTATACGCTGTGTACCATTCCAATTTAACGTCATCGCAGGTCATTTGCCTGCTGGTGGACACACCCAAACAAGCCGTGCTGTTTCTGATTACTTTCACTTTGCCAAATGTGTTGAAAACGCTCTGGAAGTGCTGATCTGGCAACACCTGCACGTGATCCCCCGTTGAGTACATTACGAAACATCTTTTATCTTATCAGTTCGTACCACCCGGGATCGGCTCTTTGCTTACGTTCAAACCTTCAAGTTACATAATTTTCTATATCAGACGGTCATATACCCACTAAACTTGCACTTTCACAGGTCTTTTCGCTTGTTACCAATTTTGCTATTTTAACCACTTTTGTGTAGGCGTTGTGTTTTGCCCACTTTTCGAATATCCGATTTTGAATTGTTGACATTAAACATGTCTAGATGGGGAGATTTTCGTTCTCCAAGTCAACGTTTGTGCTTATTCCATAATGATTTTGGTAATCCGAGGGTTTTGCTTGCAACAAAAGTCTCAATTTTCCAAATTGCTTTTTACAATAGTTCGCAAATTTTTTTCAACTTTTCCAAATATCACTGCAATTTATTCATCGCCAATTTTTCGGCACATTTTCACACTTTCAGCTTATTAATGCACTTTTCTCATACTACCGTAACGATTTTGCTTCTGCATTGTCTTTACTGCTTGCGTCTAAGAAGAAATACTTACTTTTTAGTTTCTGTGTCTATTAAAATTAATTAAATAAATATAAATTAAGTCTTCTGTGACTGCTGTTGTTCGAGCTGGAGAAATGCCACACACAACACCACTAGAACGCAAACTGTAATGATAGCAAAACTGGTAGCTCAACGCTCTTATAAAGGCTCAAAGCCCACCAACTGCCTTATCATAAACCGTCGCAACATTTTACCATATATGGATGTGCGGCAACCGGCCATGATATTGCCAGATTTTCAGAGAATTTCCTCCTATTCACCAACTCAATCGTAGTGAAGTAAGGAGAAAAAAAACAGCATTCGTCACCGATATGCCGGCTTCGCACTGCTGTCGGAGCAGTGCGGCAATACACGACAGACAGAGACATATACACCGGTTTGCGCTCTCGCTAGCTGGTTTGTCGCTCAGTTGCATTGAGTCAGCAGTGTTGTTTTTAATCACACTATAGTTCACTGATAAGCATTTGTTGTAACTGTTGCAAATTGAGCCGACACTTGAAAACGGCTATATGGAATCTTTTTTATTGTACGCATTTGTTGTGGTATTTCTTGTATTTGCCAAGTGGCTTAGAAGTCGATAAGAATTTATGAAATTGACGAAGACATTGTTGAGCTGCTACCAGGCGCCAACTGTTATCTTGACGCATGGCCTGTATTTTATTTCATTTTATTTTATTTATTTTTTAATATACTCGTACGTGCCAACGAATTAGGTATACCGCTATTAATGCAAGGCACTGCGTTGGTTCTGGAAGGAAACAGGATTTATACAGTACGGGTCGAACTCTCCCTGCAATGCACGGGCACTAGTTACCCAGTTACAAACGGGTTATCCGGAGGAATAGCCGGAGTTATGGCATTAGATTGCAGTTAGAGCCACGTAATGAGGAACAGGTGCAGGGTGCATTAAAACTTCATCTCAGATTAAATGTAGATACTAACATTACTAGTCATAATGAACAAAAATTAATTAATTACTGCGAATGTTTTCTAATTTGATATGCGCTCTAACCAGAGGTGTCGTGGTATCAGGAGCCGAAGGTTTTAAAGCATGGGTTAAGGTCCCGACTCAGCCTATAAACAAATAAAACAATAGTAGTAGCCGCAGGTAATACTCATCAAGCCCAAGATTAAAAATGGTAGCTTAGAGCAGAATGGATAAGAGTAAAATGCACTTAGACTAGAATTGATCTATTGTGCCTATTAGCTTATTGATTCTTCTAACATCTTATGACATCTTCTGAATTTTAAAGATATAAATAAATTATAAAATTACTATAAATATATTAATATTAATATTAATATTAATATTAATATTAATATATTAAATTATAAAAAACTGAGTTTTGTATATGGATTCATGGTGGTATCTAGCATTATTTTGCTCCCTCCAAGGCTGATGGGGAAAAACGTTAAAAATCCCGCCGTTCAAATGCAACACCCAAATCGCAAGAAACAATCGTACAGCCAACTCGCGCTTGCGGCTTACGAACACGCTCTCGCTTTGCCTGCTCGGTTTCTCTCCATCACAAATTCTCCGCCGAAAACTCGAAAGAGCATCTGAGTCTCGGGTTGAAATTTTTCAAATGACCACATTTCAACAACAACACTTCCAACTACCCGGTTAAATATGTACATATGGGGAGGGGAAAGCTGAAATACGACTGCGAAACGTAAGCTTGGATGGGGTTTTTTGTGATTTTAAATTTTGGTTTATTTTTTTAATGCAAGCCGAAATTTTCAGTTACAAACGAATGTTTGTGGACGGACAATTTGAAAAAGTCCAATGCCTGAGTGTGTGTGTGTGTGTTTACTTTACCGTTGTGCTTGTTTTTATGTTTCGGTTTTATCATCACTTGTGACTCATGACTTATTATGGAAGTATGTTTTCAAAAGTGGTATGCGTTACAGTATAGTATGTTGTTATTGCATTGGTTGTTGTTGTTGCCGTTGCCGTTGCCTTGTCGTGTCTAATGCACATTTGGTTTTGAGCTCAAAGAATGTGTAATGGCAAGAAATTGAAGCCTCTATATGTATGCGTACGCGGCCAGTATCTATGAAGCGACAGCTGAGGCTCAAGTGCTGTCGCTGCCGCTGAGAATTGTACATTTGTTAACTGCGCTCGAACTAGTTTGCAACTAGCCATTGCGTTGTGATTTAAATTTAATTTTAATTTATGTTTAAATATTACACAAATTACGCACGAAAGCCAAAAACCACCAGCGTTGAAAAATGCTTATCAGCAAATTCTCATGATCATATCTTATAGTGACGTCTCCCACACACCTCGCCACCCCACCACATCCCACTGTCAGTAGAAGACACAAGCATATGGGTGGGCATGTGCACATCTACAACAGTTCCATTCCATTCCATCCAGTCATGTGCTAACGTCAATGGAATTCACGGAACGTGCTCGAGCATTTAACTTATCGCCCTTTGAATGTGTGTTTCTTTCGCAGTTGTTATGCCAATTGATTTTTATTGTTATTATTCTTATTCGCGCGATTACTTTGAGGCAACTCAGCGCTCGCAACTCGCCGCCGACAGCCGGTTTCCACGACCTGTTGCCATCAATGCCTCTAACGGTCGTTTGCAGTTTGAAATGGCCAACGGCTGTGCCGCGATGCCACTGTCTTCGCATTAATTGTTGTTGCGCTGCTTAGAAAAAGTAGTAGAATTCTCGTTAACGTTTCTCTGCGGCTCACTGTTAGCCGCAAGCCGGCATTGGCCATTGTTAAAGCCAACAATTGCGTCGTTCAGCGTGTAAACCGTTCGGTGTTTTTGCCCGAATTCGCTTGTGAGGCTGATGCCGTGTGCCAATTGAAATGAGGCGCCATTTGGAGCGATTTGCAAAATTCAGCCAAAATGCGATGTTGCCAAATTGCTTGCCAAGTTGCCATTTTTCGACTGCTGTTACCACTTTTGTGGTAATCTGTGGCCTTTAACGTATTTTGAAAATAATTTAATTGAAAAGAAGAATGGGAAAACGTTAAAAGGAATTAATGTTTTGGGCGAGACCCATTTTTTGGAGAGGTGGTGTGCTACTACTACCTACTACTACACCTGAAATAAACAAATTTGTAGAAAATAAATAAACCAATTTGACCCTTCGGTTCATTGCTGCAACACATTTTAATGTTCAATATATAACTTTTTATTGAGCCATAACAATTTGTCAGTACCAAGTTCCTTCAATATTTGTCAATTGTGTTATTTTCCAACATTCACCATTGTGAATCACAATCACAGCTCGTCAACTAAATCATTGGATTGCGCACTTTTTTCCATGTCAAATTTCCATTTCAGTAAAAACAGATTACATATTCAGCGGCCGTCCTCAGCTGGCCGACGCCTAAAACACACACAAACGCAGCCAAACATCCGCTTTTGGCTGTGCCAGCACACTCACACACAGGTAAAAAAGGAAGTGCATTAACACAGGGAAACACCATATAAACATAATAAATCCAATAAAACAACAACAATAACAACCACTGTGGCGGCGATATGTTTGCAACTAAATATAGAAGTGAATTAAGCGACAGTGGAGTCTCCATATAGGCGCCTCAGTACATACATATTTATTATGGTTGGTGTGCATTGGATGTTCTTGTCGGCCAACGACTTCAACAACGTTTACTTTGTTCGAATATGGAAGGCGTTTGCTTGTGTACGGACGCATAAACGCCTGCGATCACGCATATAAAACCCGATGTGGTTCCTACTTCGCTCGAGTGTCTCGATGCACTCAGCTTTACGCGCTCACACTACCTGCGTACACGCATAGCTGACAGTGGTTGTTGTTGTTATTATTGTTTTCAATGTTCATTCGTTTTTCGCGCCTGTCTTTTCGTCCAAATTCAAATTTTTTTTGCACGCGATCAACCAAGATTCACATAAACTTTCGTCGATATCGGGGTATTATATACATAAGTATCAACGCCTGACTGATTGCTATTAAGCATTGGCCATAATTGAAGCAGACGTTATTGCTGATAAAAATCTACCACTTCATATTAATTTAATTTTTTAATTTATATTTCTCACAATGTTCAAGACCAGATTAATAAAGAAGGTTAGGTTTTCCGCTTCTTGAAATTTACGTAGATTATTGAATTCGAAATACAAGGAATCTATCTAATCTATTTTTGACCTTGACCTAATTTTAGGCCAGGTTTAAAAGTCAACTAAAACCTTATTAAATTTTACTTGAATTTTACCTTAACCCTTTCGCTGCAGATTTTTACTGGGAAAAGTTAAAACTTTATTAGAAACATTCCATTAGGAAACTTTTAATTTTTATACTTGGACCCTGTATTTTAGAGTGTTTTTATATGAGAGCAACCACATCGTTGTGGCTGTAATAATAACTTAAACATACAAATTTCTACGTATAACGAAAATTTGAATATTTCTTCATTTACTTCAGCCAAAATTTTGAAAACAAGATATCTTAATTGAAAGACAACATTAACAAAAGTTATCTAATTTTTTCTGCTTCTTTTTCCTTGACCATGTCAAGATATACCATTAAAAAACGCTTCTTTAAACTTTAATATTCAGTTTATTAACTTTGTATTTTTCTTAAAACATCAAAGTATTCTAAGGACCAACAAAAAATGTATTCTTACAACCACAGAGGGTTCAGACGTCCACAAATTAGCATGTTGCCATATGGTAACAAAATAGCGAAAGAGTTAATCTGAACTGACTTATCGTAATTAAATGCAATTAAAAAGTCTCAGCTTATCCTACTTCAACTAACAACTCTCAAACCGCTTTCAACAACAACTTGACTTCAGCACAATTAAATCCAACCGAACCTAACCTAAATCAAATAGTCTCCATCTAATTGTGGTTTTAATTAATGCTTATTTTTACCAAACAAGCACAAACACGCATACATGTGCACTTACATACATAACTCGCATGAAAACGCTAACGTCTCGTTTGATAAATAAACACCAAACAAAGTGCGAGTCAGATGAGCGACGGCAGAGGCATCGGCACAGCGCACCGCTAGCAAAGTTTCACTTTGAAATCAATTGCAAAAATCAAAGTGCTATTCACACATTGCCAACGCAAAACAATAACAATAACAAAAAGAGCATTGTAGCAATAAAAACGCAGATGAGCCGACGAAAAAGTTGCAAGCGTGGCGAGCACTTGAAAACACGACTGCCAGCCTAGAGGAATGGTCAAAGTCAGCTGGCGTAGCGGCGGCGGCAGCAATTACGGCAACTCACACACATGGACACAGCACGCATTCACGTGAGGCCGTCTAGCAATAAACATTGTGGCGTATTTCATATGGCCGCGTCGATGATGGCCAACACCAACGCCGCATCCATCACCAGTGCCAGCCGAGCCGCTTCACGCAACGCCATTGAAAAATGGCAAAGTGCTTTGGCGCGTCTGGCTGCAGGCGAACGTACGCAGCCATGGCGAAATGTTACCACCAAAGGCGGCTTCAATAATTGTACGACATCACTAGTACCAACTAGTACCTGAAATGCTGCAGTTGTATATGTAGTAGTTGCCATATGCAAAAACGCTTCGGTCGCGCTGTTTTGTAAAAAACCTCCATACATACGCGCGAATATGTCGCTGGCTATCTACAAAATCAGGTATAACATATGCGGCAACACCCGCTCAGCCGGTTGTGCCTTGGCTTATTCCTTGGACTCCGCAATAAACATTGCACGTGGGTCGTTTCAGCCAACCTACCTGCAACTTGTATCCAACAATTGCCGACCACATATCCCAGCAGCCAAGTGACGCTCAGCCGCAGCCATACGACTCACTGTCGTTCGCTGCGCTATTGTGTTGACTTGTTTTTGAAGTCATCCACTGACTGTCCATTAGTCTAGCCGCCGGTTTCGTTGACTGTCTGATTTTGCGAGACTATTTTCGTTGTTGTCAGCAATTTTGGTCGCTACCACTCACACGCCCCCTAGACAATCAAAAAGCCAGACATTTGACTTTGACGTCTGTGAGAGAAATCATTTAGGCAAATTTAGCAATTTTTTATTATTTGTTTGCAAAAGCGAATTGCAGAGATACATTGCTGCTTGTGGCAGACAGTCAACGCTAAGGGGATGAATTTATTTTATGCTGTTGTGTTCACTCGGGATTAGGAAAATTATTCAACTTTGGATTTATAAAATTAGTTGTGTGATAGGATTGATTAAATTTTTGTTATTGAAAATATGTTCCTCAAAGTCAGCTGCGGAATAAATCGAAATTGCATACATAAAATGCTCATAACTCACTCAATCAAACAGTGCACGTCCACGCAAACAACATTTTCGCCTGGGTGTTGACTGTTTGAGTTTCTATTAAGCTACAATTACACTGGCATTAACCTCTTCGACATTGTATGTTGATTACTTGCACTTTCTCGTGTCGATATGCATGTGAAATATGCACAACGTGTGCACATATCTCTCAACAAGTATGCGCACAAGCCGGGCTTACACTCCCAAAACGAAAAGCCAAACAACAAGCTACTTTTTTTTTCTTAAAAATTTGCAACACAAATATTTGCATTGAATAAACCTTCTGCAGTAAAATAACAATAATAACAAATGCCACAAAGCAGCAACAAAAGCGAAACCAACATCTCAGTCAACATGCACAGCGAAGTCTCGGCACAAACACGAAAACAAAAAATAAATTAAATTAAATATAAAATACATATATACCTACAAAAAAAAGAGAATTTCAACGTTCAATGTCTGGGTCGGTTAAATTGAGTGCTACAATGTTTTGAATACAAAAGAAATACACAAATTGATGTTATGTACATAAAACTGTGGGTGCATAAGTATTGTGTTAGGTACTAAATGTACATAAGAAACATGTTTAAATAATGTACATGCTATGCGCATTGCACCACTTGGCCATTCTTGCTGCCTTGCGATGTCGTTGAGAGAAACGACTTTGCGATTTTTTAACGCGGCTAGAGATGGGTACAAGTATGTAGTTAAATAAGCGTAAAAGCGGCTAAACAAGGCAGCGATTGAAAAACATGAAAATACTAGTTGATTTTATTTGAAGATACTGTTAACCATGGCAATGGTTACGACGACTGCGCTAGTCGGATGAAAGTAACAAAATGCTATAAAAAAGTTATACTAAAAAAAATAACTAAAAAAATAAACCTACATAAGCATATAAAATAAATAAAAATTAAATTTTTATATGATTAAAATTTCATATTTATTGCAATATGCTTCTAATGTTTGATGAGAGAGAACTAAACTTTCTGAACATGTTGCAGACTTTATTGTGTGAAAATACGACAATTTTTTTTAACTTTCAAGTGTTAAAAAACCTGGATACAAACACACATCGCATTGTAATTTTCTAAAGCGTTCCGAATGCGCAGACATCTTTGTTTATTTTTGTCAGCAATTCGAACGAATACTCAAAGCAGCAAGAAAATTTCTTATTTTGAACTTTCAAGCGTCAAAAAACGCTAATTTCAAAGCTCGTGAGACACCACCAGATTGTTTAGTTCTTTAACTTTCAAAATATGTGCATACATTTTAAGATTTTTGTCAACAATTGAGAAGGCACCCCTGTTTAAAATCGAAATAAATTGATAAAACTACATTAATGCTAAAAATAAAATAACTTTAAAGTCTCTATGTTCAAAGTTAATTGTAAAGAACAAACTGTTTAGTTATGTGAATTGCTTTATGTTAAGATAATTCCTACATATGCATAGATTTCGTTACAATTTTGGTAATTTTCTTAAGTTCTCTAATATGTTGGCACCATGCTTTACTAATTACGCGCTTGTCAATCTAGTCATTTCCTTAGTTGTTCTTATAAGCACTGCATAAATACGTTAATACCCCCACACTGTCTATAATGCGGTTCGACTCGGTCTTACTTCAGTCGCTAAATATGTTGTTTTACCATATAAATTGCACTGTGGTTCAGCGCGCAGTCGTCTAATCTTTTATTTATAAACGACATTCGACTGCGGCGTCGAGATGCTACAAAGACAGATTTCGCTTATATTTGGCATTGTCTCGATTCGCTATAATCTCATTCGGTTTATATGAATTATAAGTTACCGTTTATATGGAATTTTGTAGCAACTGTAAGGAAATGAAATAACATCTGCAAAAATGTCGCGCAAAAACCACATTTAGATTCTCAATTTAAGTTGGTTAATAAAAAAAAAAATTAATTTAATTAAATGTTGGCACTTTGGAACCGATTCCATGTAAATTTGCCCGCAGTTGTGGCAATTAAGCATAAAATTCTCATTAGCTGGGTCAGCATAGTGCGTCATAATGTGCCAGCCACACCCTGCGGCGCCGCCAAAAACGCGTCATCATTCATGTCTCGCTTGTACGTCGACCCCAAAAAGGGAGTAGCCACAAGTGGCGTAAGCATAAGCAAACAATAAAAATTCATGTTCCCCGCGGTTGGTGGCTGACGAGGACTTGTCAAAATGGGGCACAGCGCGACAAAGCGGCACTTCTAGGCTTCAACGTCTTCAGCCTCTTAACTCGTTGCTTAGGTTTGCTGGCGTTTTCTTCTTGTTAGTGCGTTTCAGCAAAAACTTTTGTCTACAAACCCATGTGTCGCGATACATTGCTGCATATCTTGCTTAAGTTTTTTAGTCTGAGTTTCAATAGTTCTAATGGTCATTTTGACATTTGTTATCGTTTCAAGTTTGGAAACTATGTGTGCAGCATTGTCTTGTGACATTGGGGGAAAATTGGGAGTTGGTTTGACACCGGCTTATCGCTAATATGCCTATCAATAATATTTTATTAACATGGAGCGCATCATGTGATGTTAATGCTTTTCTGTGGTTTGTTGCTGATAAAAGATGAATGTTTATTTATGGGTTGAGAGTGCAACGTGATCTATATGTCCCCTACGACCTCTATGATCTATTGTACCAGTACAATTGGTAACCGACGACCTAATAAAGTTTAGAAGTTCTCGGCGGATCATTTCAGAGATGCTCTTTAGATATTGTCACATACATAGCTGTCTACCTGGTAACACAATGAAAGATGATGTGATCTGAAGATTCGTCAGAAGTAGACAATCTCACCATGATTGTTTGCAGCTGATTTAAGCCACTAAGTATACAAGCCGGGGCACTCTATCATAAATCATGAGGCATTAGCTTTCTACAACCACTCATGCTGTCCTAATTAATACACCGAAATAACTGGAAAGGACTCAAACTTGCTAGGATTTTATTTTTAAGAGCTTACTATCTACTAAAACCAGGAAGAGTAAGTTCGGGTAATGTGTACCTGTTTGTTTTACGGCGATTCCTGAAACACTTTACCTTAAAATACACTTTTTTGGTCTCAAACTGCTCACTGACAAATTATTTAGTATATCTTAGAACATTAATTCTTTAAGAAAAACTGAGGTTTTTAATTACAAATCAAAATATCCAAATGTTGGCGTCTGATAAAAGTGGCGGGTAATGTGATATACCATCGGCGGATAATGTGATATACCCGAGAAAACGTTATGTAATAAATCTATTAGTTTCAAACTTGGTGAAATTATTAGAGACGTGCTTCTAATTTTATTTCGGAAAATCACAATCTGACGGGGTCAACCAAGGGTTAAAAATATTTATCGGGAAACATGATTTCATGGGTTTCTTATCTGAAATGTATACATGTATGTATGTATGTATATATGTATGAAATGGTTATAACCATTACAGAGTTTTGAGGTTATACTAGTCCAAGTATTATAAAATAAAGCATATATACATTTCTATATACAAATAGTACTACTGTCATAAGTTTAGGTACTGTGACGTACTATATGTATCACATTACCCGATCATATCACAATACCCGAACTTATTCTATTGATGCTGGTTGACTCTGAATTCGAACTACTGATTGCCAGACTTGTGATTGAAAGCCATAACCACAAACCTACGGCGTCTTATAATGACCTATACAAATGTTTCTTTGTAGGTTATATATATCATTCCTTTCGAAAGTAAAATCAACAAAAAATGCCACAAAATTAGTTTTTAATAAATAAATACCAACGCTCAAATAATTTATTAATGTTTTTGTCTCCTGTGGAGAATGTAAACAGACAATAACTAAAGTAAAATAGCTTAACGGTTTGCGTCTACGATGACATGGTTGCAGAGCAGAAAAGACCTACACATAATACCAAATTTAGACTATAAAATTACTTTCCCTTCAACGAGTTAAAAGGTGTTTTATCAAATGTATTTGTTGCGTCTTTGTTGTGACTTTTGTAAATTAAATTCAAATTTGCAAAAGCCGCGTGAAAGCTTAGCAGTAACTCAAATTCAAATAAAGCCAGCCAATGTAACTGCTTTTCTTGCGATGGATTTTGTATGCGGCCGAAAACAACCAACAGCCAACGGTCGACTGACATTTAAACGAACAACTAAACAGCAACAAATAAACTCAACTTCAGTTAGAGCGTAAAGTGGCAGTAAGTCAGTCAGTCAGCCAGCCAGCGTTTTGTATGCAGGTCAGCGCGTTTCGTTGTGTTACAATTAATGCGAATTCATTCAACAAGCCAGCAACACCACACACACACTCATACAACATTCAAATGAGCCGAGGAAAAGATTGTTGGCAAGAGAGGCGCCCGGCCAGCCAGTGGCAGTCGTTGGGGAAGCGCAGTCAGTTGCGGTAGCAGCGGTAGCGACACGGTGGCAATAGAAAATTATAACATGGCCCGGTATAATGAGGAGAAAGGTGAAGAAATATGGAGAGAAAGAGAGATGAGCTCGCACGCCGCAGTCGCGGATGCTGGAATATGTGCCGTCACCGAAGCAAACAATAGGCCGGCATAATGATGGGATTTAACCCATTTCAGGCGCACAGCACACAATGCAACAACGGCTGCCGCGAATGTGTGCTTTGTGTGGGATAGTTGAAATGCACTTCCGCTCGTCTGTCGCTTTGCTGTCGTTTGGCGGCTGCGCGATGTGGCGCTGCGTTGCGCTGCTTTATCAGCGCCAGACATGCAAACGACGTTAGCGCAACGCTCGGAGCGCGTGTTAAGTGCTGGTCGTGTGCTGACATATTGACAGTTATACCATATGCATTGACAGTTAGGTGTCGTCGCATGCACATACTTACACGCGTAAATACTTAGGCATGCATTTGCGTAGGCAACCAACAATACAGTCGTCAGTATTACTTAAAGCGACCCAAGTCGGAAGTTGCCTCTACGAAGACCAATAAAATGCCTTCACTCGCTGCAAATAACACAACTTTCGGCTCGACTAATGCAATCTGAAGTTCTTGTCCATGAAGACACCTACGTGCAAACACACACACACATACATATACACGTGCCATTATTATACGCTTGCGTTTACAAGTTATTGTTTATTAAAAAGAGTAGAAGAAAAAATGTTGTTGTTCAAAGTTTCTCGGTTGAAGTTTAACTTTACTATGGAATTAATGTTACCGGCGAAGAAAACTGGTTTTAGCGCTTATTGTGACGGGGTGACGAAGTGTGTGTTGTGTACATTTGGGAATCTGGTCGTTGTGTGAATGGAATCAGTTCGCATGAATGAATGGGCGGGTGAGTGAGCCAAGAAATGTTTGAGTGATCGTCAAGTTACAAAGGAATACCCAGACTTGTATATGTAAGTAAGTAAATTAGGATGACAACAGCTGGTTAGTGCTTTGCTTCACAAAATTACCAGCGATATTTTTTTATCTACTCAATGACTTTTATTTTTTGGTTAAAAAGAGAGAGCGTTAGAGTTCATAAAATCTCATTGCGAGTAAATTTTTTCAGAACTGTGTATTTGCAAATCATACTAAAATTAAATCCATAAATGAATGAAACTTCTCCTCATCTCAGGTTGGCTTAAGTCATCACTGAACACGAGTTAAAAGGGATTTGCCGCACTCTCTTCGGGCATCACAATGGCCATCAGAGGTCTCCGAGTGTAGTGAATATAATGATTTATTAAAAATAACAGATTAGAACAGATAGACTGTTGTACGGATCATTATTATAGAGAAAAATACTTCTAAAAACATTTAGAGACAATTTATATTGTTGTTTGTTGTTGTATTTATATTGTTGTTTAAAATTCGTTGCTCTGAACTTGGTTACATTCTTACAAATGTCACTTCAACGTTTGTCTAAAAAGTAACGGTTTTCTTTTTGGTATGCTTCATGAAAGTCGGTACTCGGCATTAAAAGGCAAGTGTAAAAATATTTGGGATCATTAATTACTTAAACCAAAAATGATCAACCATAACCGGAACCGTTGTTGTACAGCGCGTCAATTCATTGAACTTTCAACGTTTGTCGTATCATTATTCGAATGTATGAACAGTTTCTCATACATGCTTACATACATACGGGAGAGTGTCCCCAAAAAAAAGAGTACGTTGGAATTCTTTTGAATTTAAGTAGGTACATATGTACATATATTCACAACTAAAGAATTTCACTCTCGTTCCGAAATGACATCACCAGCGCGCCGGTTTTCGGTTACTTGGCTTTGGCGCAAAACTTCCAGCTGGTAAACATTCCACTTCATGGCGTAACGCTCGTCCATTGTACAACTGGATACGCCGTCATTAGAGCCACTGGAGCTTCTGACGCGATCATCAATGTCGAACGTTTGGTATCTATGGCGCATCTGCGTTTCGCCAGACCGTGTGGTAGTGGTCTCCGCTGTCGTAGCGGAGCGTGTCATAGCATTCGAAATAGCAGCAAGACAAACAGTTTTTTGCAAAAAAAAACTATTTGTAATTAGTTGTTTTATGCTGTTGTTTATTTCGTTTTGAGCTAATGTTTTCAATAAAATGGAAAATGACGTTATCAGTTGGAGAGCAGCGACAATTTGAAAAATTTAACGCAATTTATGGCATTAATCACGTTGTACCGACTGTTTACGATATCGCATATTTACTTAGGAGTTTCAATTGTGTTCGTTGTGTTGTTGCTGTTCAATTTTGTGTGCACATTTACGGCTCGAAGAGTTGGCATTGACATGCGCCCAATAAAGCGTGAAACGTTTCCATTTTCTACAGTGCCCACCACAGTTGAACGGACGTTAGATCAGCGATTTTTTGTGGCAGATTTTTGCCCAAAAATGGCAACATTTTCCGTTCGCTGATTGCGTGTGCGTGTGCTGCGCGCCTCGGCGCATGCGCTCAGGTGTGGCAGACATTGTGACTGTCGAAACGACAACTGGGTTGACAGTCGTTACAATTACGCACGTCTGTGTTTGTTTACGTTCAGTTCGATGTTATCAAAAGCAACAAAGACAATTGCTTTGTAAAATAAACTTACAGCTGTATCTGTTGACAAGTGAATTCGACATTCTCATTGGTGTAATTGAAAGTGTAATTGTTTTTGGTGGTTGATAGAGAGAATTGTGATGTACATATGTGCCTGAGTGCGTAGAGGAGCGTAGCTGCTTTTAATTTCCTTTTAAGTACAACGAATTAGTGGTGCAGATATGGCACAGCGGCGAAACTTGCATACCATGGCGCGAAGCAACGCACAAGCGCGATCGTACGCGAGATTGTGGCCTTTTTTGGTCAATTTAAATACTGACATATGAATATGTTTTCCGCTGTATAAATGAAAGCTTGACATTGACAATTGACAAAAACCACTTTTAATATAAACAGGCGGTAGATACTTTTGTTAAAATTTCAACTACAAGAGACAAGTAGTACTTGTTACTTCGTTTCTGTTCCTCTCTAACCTCCTACTTTCTTAGCTTAGCTTATCATGCAGCACTTGAGGAGCAACTCTTTTAAAAATATTGACAACACCGACAGAAGAGCAGAATTAAGTTGGACCACAAATTGTATTTATATATGTTAGCAATCAAGTTATGTTATATGTATGCAATCAAGTTAGAAATATAAAGATCGACTTGGTAGCGCTTTTATTTAACATTCTGGCATCAACTCAAATTCGACTTCGTGGTCTTAGAGGAGCAAAAGACTAAAATGTGGTATAACTGCCATCTATGTATAGTATTTTGTTATTGTTGATTAATTTTGTTGTTGTCAGAGTTGTTGTTGTAGATCGTGAGCAACAAATTTTAATACATTGTTTTTGTTGACGTAAATAAATATAAACACTGCATCGCTCACAGCGTTCAACGAAAGCTACCCAAATCCAGTTTAACGGGCACCGAGTCAATGGACTTCGACCGACAAGTGTCAGTTGGCGCACAGTCATTTGCATTTAACTGAAGTTGCTTTTACAAGTGTTTTACATGTGTTTGTTGCTAAAATAGCTAAAATTAGGCTTGAATCAGCTGCTGCCAAACACGTTGCGGTCTTAATCATGGGGCCAACATTGCTGCCGTAATCACAGTAATCAGTCTTTAATTTACATATCGGCGCTAAGACTGTTTTCTCTAGTGCCCCGGCACGACGTATAACGGCTATACTAATGGTAATCAGTTTCTTGGAATTGGTTGCAGCTGGTCCACGAATTAATTGTGACGTCTAACATTTGGTCACTTGTTGTCTACCTGCACGCCAATTCGCTTGAGCTGTTTTTCGATCTCCAAGTGGAATTTGCATTATTCACAATTTGTCGTTATTGTTTTTGTGTACTTCATCCATATACGAAATAAACTCTTGATGATTCATTCATATTTCGTGTCTTGCTGTATTTCTACATATCGGCAATGTCCAGCGTTGTGATGATTCAGCGCGCTTCGGTTTCCTTAAGTTATGAATAAGCTTTGTCTATAACTGAAATTCAATGTAAAATCGTTAATTGCCTCGCTGACTACTGAGGAAATGCTATAACAAAAAACGAATACTATTTTAAGTTTCTAAATGAAAAATCACCCAACTTCAAATCTCGTACTGAAGGTGCTTTCGCTTACGTCACCGACACACTTAAATTCGCTACGGCACGGTCAATCAAGATTTTAATTGATATAACTTCAAAGTTAAGGTCCCCACACTGATAATAAATAGTTAACAACAACTAAATATTGCGATAGCGATAACACCGTGCGACAAAAATGAAAACATTTTTTCACACTGGAAAAAATCCATATGGGCGCTTGATAAGTCGCACGATCGGTAAATATGTTGTGTATGCGAGTTATTTGCTTAAGTTTTAATGAATCATTTAATGGTTTGTTACATCGTGTAATAAAAATGGATTCTTTCCTTAAAACATAAACAAGAATATAATACATGTTGTGATTAGTGTTGTCAGTTTAGCGGTTTCGCTTGATAAAAGCCATAGGCGAATAAGGAAGGGTAAAGTGCCCCCAAGCCAATTTTGAGTGTTATATTTTTTTTAATATTAGTAACATACTTATGGGTAATAATTTACCTGAGTTTCAGCCCTTAATAATTAATTCCCGATCTGGGAGAATTAGTTTAACAAATAAAAGAAAAATTAATAAACTTTAAAATCGTGGTCCGACGAAGCTCCGGCGACTTTATTATAAGTGTGTGATGTATATAAGATGTATAGATGTGTGATATTTTTTCCACACTATTTTTCCACTTGCGTTTCACTTTAAACAAATAATGTTTTATTTTGAGATATATGTAATTTTAAATATGTGTTTTTGGTTAAGGATTTGGGAATCTCAGGGTATAATCATTCATATTCATATTCATTTATTTCATATATGTATACCAAATCGCTGTAGCATAGTGTAAAAGTCCTAATGGCATAATTGAGGTGTTGTTTTTGCATTGAGTACCAACAGTAAAATCGTTATCACTGTTGAATTGTTTTGCAGAGTTATTTTTTTTAACTTTTATGTGAAGATTATTACCGCTCAATATATCAAATAATCGATCGATCATCGACAGTGGTGGTCGTGTACAGAAGGCGTTGTGTGTAACTTTTATATGTATGTCAAATTTGATTGTGATTATGTTATGTTCAAGAGTGCACCAATCCGAACCCTGGTTTTTTGGCGGTGCTGCGAACCTGCCACCCTTCGACTAGAAGTCTGGCACATGGCATAGTCACTGCCGTATCGTCTGTATATTCGCAAAAATTGTGTACCTACAACTTAGCATCGAATGTTGCTGTTTCATGGTGGCTCACCAATCAATGTCGTTTCGTATCGGTTCGCCCCCATTAGTGTTAATTGACGTACACTACTTTTCTTCATGCCTCGCACTCTGCATTATCATAATTGCACTTTTTACACGCTTCCATACGATCCAATCAAACAAGGTAACAATGAGCTGCGCATTTTGGGTGGTCATAACACGTTGTCTGCGCTGTTAATGCAATAATTAAACGGCCAGCGCAGATAAACACGAATATCTTCAATAAAAAACTGAAGAGGAAAATCATATAAAAAGTGCGAAACTGAAGCGGCACAAGTTATAATGTGGCTGGTTTTGTCTTTTCTTTTTCTTGGCTCCAAGACTGCGAGCGCAGACGAAAATGTGCAGGAAAATAGGTGCGCACGCTTCGCATTGGCCGCAAACAGACCGTAAATGAGAGCGTACACTTACCCGTTGCTGGCAGCAATGAAACGTCTGAAATTATACGAAATAATTTAATTTAAGTGCAACAAATTAACATTTCAATTAAATGAAAATAACTCAGGGTGCTGCAGTTTGCAGTTTGTACGCAAGAAATGCAGAGAATGCAGTGGTATTTTGTACTTTAAAAGCATTTTATTTAGTATTCTCAAAGAGCCATCACTCACTCGAAAGAGTCGAATTGAAAATGGCCAAAACGTTAGTTTTGCAATGCAAATTTTACACGGCACGCGAGATATCACTCAAGTGAATGTTGCGAAAAAGTGAAAGGTTGGCGGAACGGTATCTGCAAATATTGTTTGTCAGTCGGCCAGATTCTGAGCAGCTGATTGACTTCATTCATTCAATTCTGCGCACAGTTTTGTTTTGTTTGGCCACGAACGAATGACGAATGATTTGTCTTATAAAATTTGGCAACTTTTCGGGCAGCAAACATTACCCTCCACAAACGAGCGATGAGGGTGAAGCCAATTCAGCGGGCGAATGACCTCTGCTGTTACTTTTTTTGCCGAAAATTTTGTATGTACATATGAAAATATGTACAGTGTACACTATATACGATTTGGGGTAGGATTTCATCGAGACAATCTTCATGCTTGTGGGGTAAAATTGCGCACCCTCGGAAATGAAACACAGTGTAGTGGGCGCAAATACGAGTACATGAGTCATGCGAACTATTTATTTACAGTCGAACAAGGACTTCCTTGTGTGTGAGTAGACGTTGAATTAGCGCCTCAGTGCAGCCAGACAACGACTGATTTAAACCTATGCGGTTGCAGTTAAATCAAGTGTTGGGTTGCTCTGCGTGCTGGGGTCGGCAATGCGACATTGCAATTGTGCCCTGAGCGAACGCGAACGCTTGCACATAGGACAAATCCATTATAAATACAATAAAGATCTGTGAGAACAATAGTTTTGCCAACAAAATGAGACATGCGAACGTACATACATAAGTGTGCATAGGGGTTGGCACTAAGTGTGAGAATGTTCGGCTGCAGTTGCCATCAATTAAATTGGTTTTTCTCTAATTAAAACTGAATCTGCACAGTTCAATTATTGCATAGTGTATGCAATTGATGAATTCTACTTTCACAGGAAATACTGGTTTTGGCCCTAAGAAAAATCTGTGGTGTTTAAGGATAAGAATTATTAACCCTAATTCCCAAAAGTGAGCCTCACATTCTCACTAAAGGTTTCAAATGGTCATAAATCCAAACGATTTTCGTTTCCATTAATTTATGTAATCCTCGAATGGAATGTTAGAATTATACATATGTATTTCATGCTTTGCATCGCTTTATGGAGGCATTGAAAACTTTGATTTGTTTTGATTTGATGCCATTTTCTACAATTTCCAACGTCCATATCTGCTTTGCAGCCCCTTAAACTCCCACAAACTCGTATCAAGTATTTACTACATCGCAAGCGATATAATTGTTTGTTTTTTTCTTTTGGTAATAGCAGTCGCCTCAACATCCTTTTCTGATACTTAAGCGCTATAAATAGGTAAGTACATATATACCGACACCATATGGTAATTTATGCAAAGAATTTAAATGAGAACCAAAACAATTCTTTCGACTAGTTTGAGACCGACTGTGAAAAACATTTAAACATGTGTACATACATACATATATTTTATATAAACATTTATTGTGCGCACAATGCACACACATACATTGAATGAATGTCTCATATTCAGCATTTTTTGAGCGCCTCATATTCAGCGTTCTTACTTAATATGGTGTGAAAATTATATTTGTAGAATTGTTTCTTCGCTTATCAGCGCAAAGGGTGTGGCACATGGCTGGTGTTCATATCGGCTCTTTATAGTATGTGTGGTTTTGGCATTTTATCAGCCAACTTTGGTATTTTTTATGAGTATTGTGAATTGAAAGTAGCCGGCAAGGAAGCATTTATTGTTCGGATTTATGGCTGCCGGCTCAATTTGAGGTCATCGTTATTAATAAATTATTTCATTTTATTAAATTCATGCAAATGTTTCAAATCTTATGATTGAGTTTACACAAACAAGTGGTGATCTGTACATACATACGTAGTTAGGTATATATTTATTGGAATAAGATGTGCTAAAGCAAAATGACTCATTGGTTTCCGCTGGTTGAAAGTGTTGTATTTTTATTTTCCCCGTACATAATTCCATTTTATACTCGTATGTATGTGCTTGACAAAATCGAAAGGGTGGCAAAATATGCCGAGACGGTACCTCATGAATCATCGGAAGCAAGTCCGTTGAAAATTTATATGTTATGGAGTTGTGAGAATATGAAATCAGTTAAAGCAAGGAAAAATTCAAAACCACAACGTTGAAAACGAAAAAAAATCTATGTGTGAATAAAAAGTAAAAATTATTCTATTAATACTTTGGAATGGAACTCTTAATACTTTGGAATGTTTTTTTTCGCAGTAACTTTATTTAGAAGTCCACGGTAGATAGTGAAAATAGAAAAAGACTTGAGAATTTTAATATGGTAGCCACTTTTAAGAGAATTCTTAATACTTCGTAATGTTTTTTGTAGTAACTTAATTTAGAAGTGGTGGTAGTAATAAGTAACAATAATAATAATTATTAAGGAACAATTCTTGCATGTGAAGACTTTAGAATTTTAATTTGGTAGCCACACGAAGTTAAACTTTGCCCATGTTTTCAGGAATAAGCAAAAATAGGAAGGAAGAGGCTAATCTTTTAACTTTTTACATAAGTAGAATATTTTATCTCTACCTTCAATCGAATTTTCCAGGTTTTTTTCAATGCTACTTCTTTAAAAAAAAGCATTCGAAACATGTTCGTATAAAGAATTTGTGGTAAAACCTTAAACATGCCAAACAAATCAACGTTAACTTCTTTTAATTCTGCCAAAACAGTTTCAAAAATGTCTTGCAATGGTATTCGTCAAAAACTAAACATTGTCTGTTCTGAACTCATAATTAATAAATACTAAGAAGTAATCAATAATAATGAATAAGTAATACTTCGAATTGAATGCAAAAACTTGTATATATCACATATTCCAAGAATTTTACAACACAAAATTCGTCATAGAATTAAAATCATATACAAACCACCGAGTCAAATCATCAAACAATTCATCACTGCAATAATGAGAATATTGCTCCTTCGACAGAGTTCACTTTAAACCAACCCAGCCTTGGCGTTTATCTATAGTCTGTACGAGTATATTTGAATTTCAACGACTGTGGTCGTTGTGTGCACATTATTTATGCTAAGCACAGGAAAATGTTAATTAAATCGTATGTAAAGAAGTAGCGTCGTTAATATGCCAGCAGCATATTGACAGCAGCAGCTACCTGCGATATTGCCATTTGTATTTTTATTATTTTACTAGCTGGGTCCCGCGGCTCATCCTTCCCCGGATACAAATTCTTAACCCATTGTTGATCCCAGTCAGTTTTTGATTAAAAAAACCACATGTGCCTCATTATCTTCTTTTTTTAATGTTTTCAAAAATTTTTAAGTCAAAAGGCGCATTAAGGGGGAAAGCCACTGTGACGGGTAAAAAAAATTTTTTGTTTTAAATCAAAGCTTATATATTCAAAAATATGTGTAACAAATTTCAAGTCAAAATTTCAAAAATTGACTAAGTTACAACGATTTTAGTGAGAGCAGGTAGGCCGGTAGGCAGGTGGACTCAAAATTTTAAACGCGTTTTTCTCGGAACGACTTTTTTTGAACTGGCGGCATCAATAACTCGAACAATTATGAACCGATTTCTAATTTTTTTGTTTTGTTCGTCTTAGTAGTGGTTAAGGTTAAGCGTAGCCGATTTGGAAAATTTTGTTTTTACTACTTTTTAAACTGTCTCAAAACCAAAAAAACAAGGTCGAAAACATGGAAATATTTTCAATCGGTCGCCATTTTGTGAAAAATCAAAATAAAAAATAACGGCTACGTACAACGATAACTACATTCATACAGATTACAATACAATTTTATTTTATTTTTTCTGAGTACGGGTTTTTGAGAAATCGATGCCGCCATGGAGGGGGAATTTTTTTTCAAGCGCTACGGGATCATCTCTATTGTTTAAACTATTTAATATTTTTTAATAAAAATTTGTGGAAATATTATTAGATGTCTGCTTAATAAAATAAAAAAAACCCGATCCAAAAATTCCTATATTTACTCGGTCAAAAAAAATGTTTAAAATCACTAATTTTTTGACCCGTCACAGTGGCTTTCCCCCTTAAATCATGTGTTTTCACTTTTACTCTAGACAAATTCTTAACCCTTAATTTACCACGGTGGATTTCGATTTTCAAAAATATGAAAAGCACGTTTTAATTTTTTTTCGGTCGGCCTCGATAGCTCAGCGGGTAGCGCGCTGGCTTCTCATACCGAGCGCTCCAGGTTCGATTCCTGGCTTGGGCTAAAAAGAACACTCATTTACTTCTATCGCTATCCACATGAAGGAAATGAGAATTACAAGAATCGCACAAGTGCGCTCTTGGCAGGCAATGGCAAAACCTCCAAGTGTGAAAGAAAAAACTGCCAATCGCCGTTCGGATTCGGCGTTAAACTGTAGGTCCCCTCCCTCCCTTTCCCCCATCCGTTTGAAATGTGTGTTGTATCACACGTTGGAAAAAACAGTGTTGCATACACATTTCAAACGGGTGGAATTTGTGGTATCACAACGGGCCCATAGGCCTAAGTGTGTCTCATACAGAGGCAGCCACTTAACCAACCAACCAACTATAGACAAATTCTTAACCCTTAGTTTACCACGGTGGATTTCGATTTTCAAAAATATGAAAAGCACGTTTTAATTTTTTTTCCGTTTGAAGTGCTTTTGCTAAGTTTGAACTTACAAACAAACTTACAAACGTTTAGCCCATTATTGACCCCGTAAGATTTTGATTTGCAAAAAAGTGAAAACACGTGTCAATTCATTTCTTCTAAGAGTACTTTCACCAAGTTTCAAGTCAATGGACCCATTAAATCATGTTTTTCCACAGTTTCTGCACATAAACTTTTAACCCGTCGCTGACCTCGTCCGATTTTAATATTCGGAAAACGAAAAACGTGTATCGAGTTATTTTACATTTAAAGTACTTCCACCAAGTTTGAAGTCAAAAGGCTCAAAAAATGTGTTTCTCAATGCATACTTTTGACCTGTCGTTGATCCAGTTAGATTCCGATTTTAAAAATAATGAGAAACACGGGTCCAATTTTTTTTATTTCAATTATTTTTAAAAGTTTTAAAGTCAGATGCCCACCGGTTTGTATTTTTTGTTTCGGAATCTTTCCATAAACAAACCTTAACCAATTGTTGGCCCAGTTCAATTTTGATTTTCGAAAAAATTTAAAATACGTGTCGAATTATTTTTTCATTTAGAGTATTTTCAGGAAGTTCAAAATCATTATGCCTATTAAATCACGTTTCTTGAAACAACACCTTAACACATGTTTTGCGCCTTTAGATCCCGAATTTCAAAAAAATCCCGTCTTAGCGGAGGTTCATTCTTCAAGAAGTACCTACAGTTCAAATTTTATGTTATGTAGCCTCAGCGGTTTGAGCTGAGCGAGGATAAATCAATCAATAAAATAATCAGTCAGTCAGGATAAATAATCCATGTATATAAAAATGGAGGCGGTACCACGCCCCCTTGCCCAATGCTAACGACTTTCTTCCAGTCGAATTGTGCTACCTAGTGGAAAATTCGTACCTAGTTTCATTGATGTGGACTTCCAGTTCTGCCTAAATGTTGGGTCATAAGAAATGTGCCACACCCCTTGTCCAACGCCAATCAAATGTCCCCAGTAGAATGACACATCTATAAGACGACGGTACACCAACTTGCAATGCTGTGCGTCTAACGATTCAGAAGCTATTCCATATAAAAGATTTGAGTTGTATGGGCGGTGGCATGCCCACCTGTCGTACAAACATCTACTATCACACACAAAAATAAAGAATGAATCGTTTCCGCGAACACTTGCTACACACAAAGTGTTAAGTTTTATATATATCTATATAGATATATGTAGATATATACAAAGATTAAATAATATAATCGAAGCCGGTGCAAAAAGCAACAAAATTGAGCTGCAATTTATTCACGATTTATTCACTGCCGGCAAATCATCGTCAGTGCCAACATTTCGACATTTCAGCGAGCGGTGCACCGTCATAGCAGTGTGCCAGCACGCCGCCCGCCACACTCCTCAGCCGGGGAGGAAGTTCAAGTTCAAATTTCTATTTTCGTTGTATGCGTTTTCCGGTTATGCTTTGCCTAGTCGCCGGTAGCTGTTTGGTGCAGTAGTGAGCAGCTGGTGGGGTGCGTGCGTCTGGTGGCGCGTGTGTGTGCACGCGTATTGCACCCATGTGACGAAAGAAAAATACACAGCACATAAAGAAATAGAAAAAAAGTTGAAGGGTGAGGCCGCACCGGCTCGCCTTGCCATGCTGATTTGTATTTATTTACTCGAATTATTACTGCTGCAGCACATGCTGCACTCACAATACACAGCTCAATCCACCGCCTGGCTGCGCGATTGCTTGCGGCGTGGCGTGCACAGAAAAAGTGAAACATTTTCACTTTTGGGCACACTCAGTCAGCCACTTTAGTCAGCAGCACTCAAAAGACAAAGGAACTACAACTTTATCACTCGGTCTGTGAAATGTGACAACACTGCAATTCCCCTGCACAGTGCCGGTCCCGGCCGAACCGGGTTGGGTGGGGTCGGGCAGCGGTGTGCCGGCGCCGGCTGGCATTGGGCTGGGTTGATTCGGTTCGCTCGCGTTTGACGCCTGCGCACTTGGACAACCAGGACACCCTCTCCAACGCAGCTGACAGACACGCCAATGCCTTATTCGGGTGTGCAATGCATGACCATATGATTTTTTCCGGCTCTTATGATTCTATTCATGTTTTTTCGTTGGCGAATACACTTGAGCGCATATAGATTTTTCGGGAAATTTCGGCAGGAAACGGCGCATACTGCGCATTCGGTTGAGCAGCTGGGTATGGCAGTCATGTGGAACTTTGCTCACTATCTGAATGCCATCCGTCCAACATACAAGGAAAAGCATTATGTAGATTATATGGAGACTTGTAGATTATATGGAGACTTGGCTAAGCAACGACAGAAGGCGTCCAAAGCAGCACAAAGCGTCCATATTCACACGCAATTAGCTAACATTCGCGTTTTGCTTGCAAATATCAAACAAGTGCTAGACGTTGAATGTTGTTTGGCAGATCAAAACGCACTCAAAAGTCATGACTAGGTATCAGATTTATATGCAAAAACTATGCAAAAATATGCTAAATATGCAAACATATGCAAATATGCAGTGCATATGTTAGCTCATTCTTAATAATTTTTCAAAAAAATTAGTTTCTGTCTTGGTCCCATTCCAATCGGAAGCTCCAAAAAAATATGCACTTGCATATAATTCCGATCACTAGTCATGACACACACACGCATTCGAGTGTCACAGTCTTTTAAAAATATGAACAGTTAATTACAACGTCTGTGCCAAAATTATTCATTAAGAATATTCCATAGCCATAAAAAAATTGTAGAAAATTATGACTTGCTTGCTGTTAATTCGCAGCGTAAGTGTACCATGCAGTTTTAATCACTGCTTGAGTAAAGGCCAATTATCTGCCTTAATTGGTTATTATTTAAATAGAGGATGCTTCAGGTTGATTTGTTCAACTGGCACAATTGTGAGGTAATCAGTACTAGGTGAAGATTGGCGCACTGCCTTGGCTCCCTTTAACCCTAGAATACTAAAGTTAGTCGATTGTTTTGTCATACAGTTGTGTACATTCAGTAAACTTTCACAACTAAATTTTGTCAAATAATGCGAATTGTGAACATACATACATATCGCTCCTTCGCTGCAAGAACGTCATAACTCAAAACTACATCATTCCGAGAAAATTCAATTTTAAAATTTACCATTACAGGCAGTTCAAGGTATCAAAAAATTTTTCATGTCGTCTTGTGAGGAAAGTATTGAATATTTTACAAAGAGGTTTTGACAGATAAAAGATCATATGCAGATACACACAGGGCTGCCATAAACTGAAAAAAAAAATTTTTGAGTTATGACTTTCTGGAAGCGAAGGAGCGATATCCATATATATAGTTATCTGCAAACTATGCTACAAAATAGATCCAGTACTCATTTCATAGTCTTTCTTTAAATAAAGTTGGTACTATATCCTATCTTATTTTTCAGTCTACCAAATTTTATAAAAAGAATAAATCTCCAAATCAGAACCCTATTTTCATTAACATATTAAAAAAAGATGGTGTTATCCCCAATGCCTTTGATTTGAGTTATTTAAGCATTTGAATTATGATAAATTGTTCCATTAGGAATGTGTTGGACCATAGGCCACGTAGCCATGGGTTCACAGCAATGAACTGCAACGGAAAAAACTGCAGGTCTTTTCTATTCAGTAATAAATAACGAACTCAAGTCTCAAAAATTACTAAACATAATAACTTCGCATCAAGAACTTTTAAATTTAACGGTTCCATCCTCATTGACTTCCGCTTATAGTGAATGAGCACCACGATCTATTGTGAATCATCAGTGCAAATAAGGGAAACAGCTGATTGAACTGTCAATTGGGTTTTTTTGAGGTTGTGGTTTGTTGATTTTATTGAGTGCTGCCGCAAAAAGCAATGTCCTTTAGCAGTTTATTAGTGAAAACCAGTGTAAATAATTGCCCACGCAATGCTAGTCCATTGGCCTTAGTCGTACGCCATGGCCACACGATACGCGGCAAACGGGCGGGTGTAGCCAAAACCCTGGAACAGAGGTTACAAGGTGCGCTAAATCCATGCAGTACACCTTTTTTCTGCACGAGTATTACGTGATTTGGTTAATATTGTAAATTCAAATTTGCAGAGGAAAATACGCAAGATCCAGTGCTGACAGAGCGCGTTAACATCGGCTTCCCGAAACTGAAGCCGTCCAGGTCGCAGCAGCTGAAGGAGCGTCTGACACACTTGAAGGCACAACGTGCTAATGACAAATTGGAGAAACAAGCGCGCAGCAATGAATGTGAGTGCTGCTGTTAATGTGAAAATCGATTGCAATAAACTTGTCTTGTTGCAGTGTTGATTGACTTGGAACAGGTGCAGCAGGAGTACAGGCGCACAACGGGCCAATATGACTTGCGCGTTATGGCCGATCATTATGGCATCTTCAACGATTTATTTGGCTGTGCATACTTTGTGCCGCGGGTAGTGCTAAATGTGCAGGTGTGTTTGATATGCGTTTGCTTTGCATACCAACAGAATTAAATTCTCTGCCATTGCAGTATCAGCTCGATGCGGAGACTTTCAGTCCTGTGTACAATGGCAACATTATAAAGCCCGCTGAAGCGGCCAAAGAGCCACAAGTTAGTTTTGATGGGCACATGGATCCCATTACCGGACAGGTCAGTGTGATGTGTGTATTTTGGCTCAAGTAATGATTTTATTGTGCAAAATTCCAGAAATCGGATGGGGACTGCTACTGGACACTGATAGCTACGAACCCCGATGGCAACTTCAAGGAGAACGATGCGGAGTACGTCCATTGGTTTGTGTAAGTCTTGCTTTCACTATTGAATGCAATAAGCTGCTTCTGGAAGCGAAATATATAGTTGCGTTTCAGAACTATTTAACGTAACTCAAGTACAATTAGATTAAATTATTTGTGTATTTTTTTATTGTTATTATTATATGCACTTACTATTTAATTTCCTTTGACAGCGGCAATATCCCAAACGGTGATGTTAAGAAAGGCGAAGTACTTGTGGACTACCTACAGCCTTTTCCACCCAAAGGCATTGGCTATCAGCGTTTTGTGTTTGTGCTGTACAAACAGAACACTAAAATGGATTTCAGTGCGTATAAACTGAGCGCGAGCGATAGCAAGAAACTGGATAAACGCACCTTCAAAACACTGGATTTTTACCGCAAATACCAGGACAACATTACGCCTGCCGGACTTGCTTTCTTTCAGACCAATTGGGACAAGACGCTCACAAAGTTCTTTCACGAAGTGTTAGGTATATTGACAAATACCTAAGGCAGAACCTTTTCTTTAAATTATTTGATTGCTATTCCACTGGCAGACATGAAGGAACCAATTTTCGAATACGACTTCCCAGCGCCTTACGTTGCCGAACAGAAATTCTTTCCGCTAAAGCAGGCTTTCGATGTTTACCTGGACAGACACCGCGACATCAAGGAAGTCAACAAGGACTACTTGGAGCGAAAGTTGGCTAAAACACATCCATTCGAGGGACCCGAGCCGCCACTGCGTTTTCCCAATGCACATCCAATACATGGCGTACCTTCTTGGCTAAAGACCAAAATACGGAAAGAGCGTTTGGGCATTGGACGCATCAACGATTACAAATAGAGAATCTTTGTTAAGCGCAACATGTTTACCATAAAATGTAGTAAATGAAAGCGTTGCATTTTGTGTTTGAATAAAATTGCTCTAGAGCAAATATGTTTTATTTTTCAATATATTGTAATAGGTAAATGTTAAACAAAAAATTAACAGTGTAGCTGTTCGAAACAACCAACTCTGAATACCATTCGTTAAATCAGTAGCTAAGGAAGTACATGCCCACGATTACTACAACCAAATATAGCACATTTCAAATTGAATTCATGTGTACACTTTAACAAAATCTTGGATTACTTTACGTACGCATGGTAATTGTAAAAGCGCTTGTTTGCAAAAACAAAAATATTAAAATATACAAAAAATTTTTAAAAATTGCAAAACGCTGGTTACCAGCGAGTTTTGTCGTTTTTTGTTTTGTTTTTTTTTTCGGTAACAAATATTTGGCACAGTAGTCAATAATAACTTAAATTATTACAACACGACTAATGAGTTTTTGTGATGATAATCTTTCTCACAAGAGATTTCTGCAGCATATTTCATGCAAACATGTGGCCGTGTTGTACTTGCGAACTGAGATTTTGGCTGTAAATAACAGCGTTGTAATATTTTCTGTCTCCAGCTCTTCAGTTGACACTCACAATTGGACAAATTCTTTTTAGCTTCAAAACAATTTTGTTATCACTATTTCTAAAATTATAAGCAACACAGTACAACAGAACTGCAACCAGGATCTTTGGAATTGATTTGTGTCATCTGGGGTCGATGAGCTCGATCTGTGGAAGTTTTGTTAACTAAAAATTCGTCTGTGTGTGTTGCACCGTGTTATATACGAACTACTTGAGGTACATGCCCGAAAATATTGACATTTGAAGGAAGAACACTTAAAATTTAAATTCATTTAATACGGAACATGCGCTCGTCAGTTGCACGTTTTCATCATGTTGCGATTACTTTTTAAATTTTGGCTACACTTCTAATTTATGAGGTTAATGAGTGTTTTAACTAAGATTGGATTTATCAAAACTTCAACCTACAAGTTTGTGACAACAAATTGGTTGCTTGCCATATTTTTGCGTACAATTTTAGGCTCACTTTTAATTTAAAAATCCCCATACTGGCACAACGACGTTGGCTTAAACTGCTTTGACTATTCTTTGAATTGTTCTAAGTGCCAGGAAGCACCTGCTGCTAAGTGTTCGATGCCTTAAGTCTCCGCCTTGCCGTAGGCACCCACCGGCGGTCGATACATGGCCGGCAACGACAGCACCTGCGGCAAATTGAACGCGTACTTGCGCTTGTCGATGTTCTTGAAGACGTTGTCCATGCGCGTGCCCTCGCTGTATATATACAAAAAGTCGGCGCTTTAATTCAGTGCAATTTTTGGTAAAATTACGCTACCATACCTTCTCATGGTGCTCAACACGAACGGCACATTCTTGGCGGGGAGGTGGAACTCTTGCACGAGCACACGGCACTGCTCCAGCGTCACCGCCATGCCGGTACGATCTTTGGCGCTCTTGCAAGAGGTGAAGCGCAGTCCGCACATCAGCCGACACGCATCCTCGGCCAAGTGCAGGATTTTCACGTTCTTTGATACGTTTGAGCGCAGTTGCTCCTCCATGAACGATAACAGATTGGCAAGTGCCTGCGTGGCGGGCAAATGCGGCTCGTGCTTACTGGGCGTATCGGGAGTGACCAGCACGAGCTTACGGTAACGGCTGTAGTATTGCTTAAGGCGCACGAAGTTGTCCCAGTTAGAGCGGTGCTGTTCGCGCGTCTGACCCAGCGTCTCGGCTAGTGTGGCCTTCTCATTAATGCCAATGTTGAAGAAGACCGGCGTCAGTTTGAAGGTGAGCGTCTTCTTGGTGGGCATTATGGCGTAGACGTGTTCGGGCACGGGCAGCAGCACATTCAGCGACTGGCGAGAGCCTGTAACGCGCGGCACTGGTACCGGCATTTCTGAGTCGCTGCTGAAATATATCATAAAATGTTTTATTGGTGCTTTGCTTTTCGCATAGTTCGATCTGACCTTTGCAAATTGCTGCGCACCAGGGTAAAGTTCACCGCCGACAGATCTTCAATGGCTATGCACATGTCGCCCCACATGTCTGTTTCGCCGCCGTACAGCGAAAGCAGTCCCTCAAAGTACGCAAGCGGTCCCAAGTCGCAGAGAATTTTGATAAAGTTCTCGGTGATTTCGCTGCCCCACAGCTTTGCCATCAGAGCACTCACCAGTGCCGTCAACTGGAATGCAATATTATTATAAATTAAACAGAAAGCCTTGAAATTTATTGCGTCTCCACTTACCGCTTGCGAGAAGCAAACGTCGCGCCGGTACATAATCTCCAAATTAATACTGTTACGTTGCATGTCCTGCTGCAGACGCTGCACGGAATGCATAAGCCGCGCTGTCTTCAGGAGCCCGTCCATGGCATGGCGCAACTTGCGCATGGAAGGTCGCAGCTCGGAGGCCCAATCAGTGGTCAGCGATAGATCAAGTCCTGAAAAACATGTTATTCTCATTTGCAAACTTTGGAACATAAATGGTAAATAGTACCAACCATCGGTAAACTTATTTCCTTTCTTTGCGTGCGCCTTCAACTCTTCCTGCTGCCCCTGCGTGAGCGCTTCCGCCTGCTGAGTGAGATCCAGATTCAGTCCGTTGCCGTTGCCATTACCATTTTCAGTTGTCGCCGCATTTTGTATTTCATTCTTTGACTCCCAGCCTCTCTGCGCCGCATTGTCTTGCTCACTGTCTTCCAGCGAGGCGGTATTCTGACTAACCACCACGTCAGGCGCTGGTGAGTGCGTGAAACCCGCACGTTTCATGTTGGTTTTCGGGTGGCGCAACCGTATGGCAGGGCTGCCGCAGCGGCCGCACAGGAATTTTATCTTACTCACAAGACACATGACGCTCGCCTCGATGTTCAGCTGTGTCAGATCGAGCGGCTCTGGCTCCTCCGTGGGTCGATAGTAGTTGGCCGACGGAGACGAACTCATAATCTTCATGTCTAAGAAGCCCATATTGTGCGCCATGGCGGCGTTGTAGTCAGCAGCTGGGTCGTCGCTGTAGTCGGTCGAGATGCGACTGTGGCGAGCCGAAAACGGAGCCCTAGTGCGCAGTGTATCGGAAGACTGTGCATGCCTTGATATTTCATCCAGATCAATTAGTTGAAGCGTTGTGTTCTCTGTGGCATCGGGCGTAACGTCAAAGTGCGACTCGTCAAAGTTCATGTCCGTTTCAGCCCAACTCACAGGCAACGACTGAAAAGTTGCCTCCGCCTCTAACTCGGCCGGCTTGGTGTCCGATGTCGCGCCGGCTGCCGCTTTTTTGCGCAACTGCTCGTTGTAGCATTTGACGGTGCGATGCAGCGTGTAGATGGCATTAATATCGGTGGCCGACGGTGATGGACGCAGACGCAGACTGTTGGAGCGCACCAGTGTGCGCCCGGCGGCGCTTGTTGGCGTCTTTGTGCGCGGCCAGAGATCAGGTGGTGCCACCACGGGCGTGGCAAAGTCCTCCAGCTCGGGTGATTTCAAATCCAGGGCGCTAAGTTGTTGTGTGATCTTTCGAAAGGGTGACATAGGCTGAAAATAATGCACAATTATATAAAACATTTGAAGAAATCAATAAATTGAACTGCACTCGCTTACCATTAGCACATTGTCCGGCTCTTCGATGATGCGATGCTGCTCAATGAAGGCGAATGCTTCTTCAACCAGATTCGGTTCCCAAATGTTTAGCAAAGTTTTCGTCTTGGAGACCATCTCATTGCAAAGCGGCATCATGCCTTTGGGATTCTTACACTTGGCCAAACACAGCAACTGTGACATAATCTCCACGATCTCCTTGCGCAACTGCTTGATGGCTTGGACAGCGTCGTTGGCTGCCTGCACTTTGCAAGCGTTGCCATTCTCCAGTTTTGAGGGAGAATCCTTGGTTTCTTGTAACAGCCTGAAAGAGAATGTGTTTCAAAAAGGTTCTGGAGAAGTAGGGGACGTGTACACACTTTATGAGGCCGCCTGTGCGCCCCTTGGCAGCGTGCCGCGTAAATGCGCCCACAGTGGTTATGTCCACGACGCCAATGCGATTCAGTGTATCGTTTTGTGCCCACATGCGTTGCAGATGCAAGTTCACCGGAATGAATTCGAGCGATTCGTCAGTCTTCACTGAGGACCGTTTAAAAAAGGCAGCTGCAAGAAGAACCACAAATTTATAAACACCCTTGGGTTGATGTTTAACTGAGTGTTCACCTTCTTCTTTGGTAAGCTGCTGCAAGTTTTGCTTTGCCTGCGAGTAGTCCTTCAATAGCTTCAAATGCTTATCCAGTAAATCCATCTGACGGCGACGCCACTCGCCGCCTAGCTCGCCCATGCCAGAAATTTCCTGCAGCAATTCCTTTTCGCGTATAATCCATATTGAACTGCAAATAAACAACAACTATGATTGATCGCTACGACCCCCTCCCTAAATATTAACTTTTCCACTTACAGCAACTGCTGTGGTATGCTGAAGCATAATTTGCTTTCCAGCAGTACCTCCTGAACGCTGATATCACCGCCCATGCTCGAGTGCAAGCGATATGTATGAATCTAGCGGACGAAAGCATTAGCATAACAACAAATAATTACTTGGCATTTGTCAAACTGAAAATTTCACTTCACTTACAGTCGGTCTAGCGAAAACAACCTGCAGCAGTCCCTGGAAGGGCACAAACAACTTTACGCCCAATTTTGGTGGCAGTGATTGCGAGCGCCGATGTCCTGCGAAAAAAAGCATGAACTCAATTTATTGAAACAACAATTAGCAAATCGATCACCTTTGGGCTGTTCTTCAAACACCTGCGTGGTAGAACGTGGTGGCGTTTGTCGCTCCGTATCCGGCGCCCATGAGGCAATTGTAATGTAGCCGCTGTCGCCGCTTAGTGAGCCCAGCGGAATTCGGAATCGCGTTGCATCCTGTAGGCAAATTGTAGTTTATGCTGATTACATGCAAGATTCGGCTACGCAACAATACCCACTTGTATAACGCCCAAGGCGACCTCGGCGTGAGCGATCGGTACCGCCGTGAGCGAGACCTTCTCGCGTACATCGTAAACGGTGAAGCGAAGCAGTGTGTCTGCCGAGAAACCGTCGCTGCGCCGAAAGCAAATCGTGCACAGAAACTGCGGATTTACCGTTCGCTCGGCCACTTCTGTGCGCGCAAAGTCGCGCCAGAGCAGGCTATCGCCGGGCGTCAGTACGGCGCACACCACTCGCGGATTGGGTAGCCGACCGTGATCGTCACATGGTAAGCTATCACATGATAGAGCCGACTCGCAGATCGGTATCTCCGACAGGTCTACGAATGAGAAATGAGAGGCGCATTACAGAAACAACGACATACACGGCGCCAGTGCCGGCCGTATTGCACTGTTCGTCTTAAAATAAAACAAAGCGATTCTGTTGTGCTGAGCATTAATTTACAGTGCAATTAGTATGGAACTGGTTACCTCTGCGCTTGTCAATAAAACGTCTCAACCGTTGGTTACGCAATTTGTTAAATTTATTGTGGTAAATATAAATTCATAATAAATTCGTTGCCATGTCGGCGCTTGTATACTCACACAACCAATTCATAATTAAATTTAAGAAAGTTTATGGACAAACCTTTGCTTTAGTTTTTGTAAATAAAACTATGGCTTAAGAGATTACAATGTGGGAAAAAATTTACAAAAGTCTAATTGCTAAACCCAGAACCAGGTCGGCGGATATTTGCAAGAATCGAACAACTTAATCTATGGAAAGAACGCCTCAATTAACCAAGTTTATACATTTTGTACAATCAGTGCGAGTGAGTTATGTTAAGAGGCTCAAACGATAAATAGCAAATGAGTCAACTAAAAATAAACTAACTTAAGAGTAGCTAATTTAACAGTTCACGCTACATTAACCAGTAAATCAAGATTCATTCGGTGAAATAAAATGGCAATTGCTTAAAAAGTGCTAAAATTGTATAAGATCACCTTCTTCCACTTTTGCAGCGGTCGCTCTAGTCGCACTGGACGCACCGCAGATGGACGCATTTAACAGCAGTGCGTCGCTGGCCGACGTGCACAGTGCACCGCCCTCAATGCGATTGCCCATTCTGTCAGCAATTTGGTCTTGCAGATACTTAATCTGCCGATTGAGGTATGCGTATGAGGCCAGCTGTACGCACTTTACCCACTCCAGCCGCTCCTTGGCCGTGCGAGCGGAAATACGCTGCGGCAGGCTGCCCTCAAATTCTGCAAATGCCCACAGAACAGAAAACAAAATCAATTATTTATGAACGTCTTACGATGGCCAGCAAGTGCTCACCCAATATGAAGGCAAAACCATCAAATTCGCGCTCCTCGTTTCTGATCAGTGGCCGACAGTTCTCCAGCACGATCAGGCCGGCGGGCGGTGACTGTGGGTCGTGGTCCTTGAGGTAGAAGAGCAAATTGCCGCGCAGCTTACACCAGCGCGGGTAATTTACTGCAAATGAAAACAGAATTAAAAAGTGTAGCAAGTCAAGTGCATCTTAGCTGCAAAATCACTTCGAGAACCGTGCACCAGTTGCTGTTAGTTGTGTTAGTGACAGTGGAACGTAAGTGTTTAGTGTGTTTTCTTTTAGATTTGCTATATTTTCGTTGTTATTATATTAGAGAAACTGCAGGACTACTGACGTCAAAGACAGTGCTGGCGGCGCTCTAGAGTGAGCAACTTTATATGTGAAGCTATGCAAGATTAGTCCTACTACACTATACACAGAGAATACACGAGAAGCTACATAAGTATTATTAAACACAAACGGCCGTAAGGATGCCATGATAAGGAATGTAATTCGTTTACCTATTTGTACAAAAGATAAAACTTGTTTATGTGTATTTGTTTGTTTGGCTGTCCTGTTAAAGATGAGAAGAGCACAGTTGGTATTTATGTATATAATGCATTATGTGTGGAGATTAAAAATGAAATGTATCTATATATATTGTACAAAAGCATGTAATAGTCGCCATACGTGTTCTTGTATGTGTAGCTGTCGTTCGCACACAGGGGGTGTGAGGTTACATTATTTAATTACGAGTTCGCCAAGTGAGAATAATGTTCAGGGCAGGGAGAAACGATATGTTACGAGCGTTTAAGTTAATTACACTTTAATTGTATTTTTGTAAAACAATACAAATAAATAAACAAATTCAGATTAATTTATTTATCGCATTATGCATATATACAAGACACATACGAATGATGGTAGATAACAACATGAAGTATTTATTTTGGGATGTGGATAGTCATTATGGATTATTTGGAATGATAAATGAAATGTACGTTCGGAAACAGTGTGAAAATAACTGCTCCTCTCGCTCAAATATTTCTGAAGATTTAAGGTTCAGCAAATGTAAGACTCAAATATCTAAGTTAAGTTATCTTTTGTTAACAACTCTTATGTATGGTTTTGCATTTTGCGCTTAGAATTGATCGTAATGATTCAAAGGCAAAGGCCTACATGTATGATTCTACATCGGATAATTGCGTGAAATTTACCCTCAAAAATTCAGACATGGCATCTAGTAGGTCCCCCTACTGAGTGCTTTTCTATAGGTATACTGAGTTGAGATCCACCAGGCGTTTGGCTGGATTGGCTCTAGTTTAAGAGAAATCCGACTTTGAAGTTTGCTCATTTTAGTCGAGTTCGTCGCTTAAGTCTTCGAACGTTTAAATGCTAATAGGTCCTAAATCGTTCCGAATATCGCTTTACTGTCTTCGGCAAGTTTGTAGATACTTTAACAACCAACAAATTTGCTTAAGACACCAATAAAAAAAAATACATTCAAACTGTGTTTTCGACAAAAATATCCCAAAAACACCGCTAGTGACCTAATTTAATATGTATTGGCGAAAATTCCGATGCCAGTTGTGGCAAATACACGTACATATCTATCCGTTTCAAGAAACCCAGATAAAAGCATGTCTTTGTAAATTGTAATATTATTCTTTAAAGACAGATTTATCAATTTTTTGTTAAGACATAAAGCTGAAGCTGTTTTCAAAAAAATCCGTTCAGCAAATTCCGGTGAGAACAATGCCAGAATATCGGTTGTCATACACTATATATGTACATATGAAGTTATTATTAAATTGTTGTTACTTACTTCCTACTACCTAAAAATCACTCATTTAACTAATTGTTTGTAGTGCTTACCATCCGCCCGCCGAAAGAAGCCCTCCTGCCGCTCGGTGATGATCAATAGACCCTCCTTTTCGAATTTTGTTGTTGGATTTGAGGCCAATGTCGCTAAGCCAGCCTTATTGAATCGCATATTTTACACTGGTTCTAGTCTCGCTTGTTGTCCGCACCACACTGCCGCCCGTCTCGCACTGTCAGCTGCAGCACCACCAATTTGTGCGTCACTCAACCATAAAATCGCAAGTCTCACTTCTGTCTGTGGCAAACAACAAATACAAACAATGTAAACAAACACTGGTCAATGGTTGGCAGCAAGTGATCAAATGGTTTTTGCGATACAGACAAATTGCAAGCCTGACTTTGGTTTAAGCGGCAAGTCAAACCGCTCGCCTTGCCGTCTGCTGTTTGCCGACGCGAACGCGCTTGCTGACGCTGCAGTCTTTTCATAATTTTCGCTTATAAATAAAATGGTGCTTCTGCAATAAATAACGACTATTGTCCTAAAGTTCCGATTGATTGCCTGTCAGCTATTTTTGATTTTTACATTGACTGACTTTGCGATTGAGATGTCATAGTGCAAGTGAGCGACTTGAAAAAGGTAAAACTAATATTTGGCATTGAAGTTCAAGGTTCGACTGCAATGGCGTAGGATTAGATATCTTATTATGACTAATATCTTATTATGACTAATATATTTTATTATGATTTATTTAGGTTTATTAATTAATTTAGATACTTTAAAGAACATCAACATTTCGAAATAATTGAAGCGTTGCAAAAAAATGCCAAGTTTGTGTTCATAAGCATTTAGCTTTCTTAATTTTTAAATTTAAAGCTCTTATAGTAAATTTATTCAAATTATATAAGTCAGCATTTCTAAGGTATTGTTTTACTATTCCAATATTGTTATAAAATTACAATTAATCAATAATAGCGAGATTCGCGCAAACGAAAATAAAACAATTTTTAACTCATGTCTAATCGGCAACTTTAATTGGTCACAATAACTAGTAATCTGTACGTTATAGCCGCCAACTACAATTTACATTACTTTAATGCCACATAAGGGAATCAATGACGTTTTTGATTTATAAAAATAAAGGAAAACCCATTAATCATAAAACATTGCAATATTTAAACGCTGATTAACATTACTGAGCTATTGCTTTCTTGTTAATATTACTGCTGTTCTTATCGCTAAACAAAAAGTTGATTTTTTCTTTTTACATAAATAAGGGTCAATATACCATTAGTATTGCTCATATAAGACAGCACACACACATCTGCATACGTATGTATGGGTATATAAATAACTGGCTAGTAGGAGGAAGCAAGTACACAGTTGAGAGGCGAGCCCAGAAATGCGGCGAATTACCGCACAGCCAAAATGCCACCAGCTCAAAGCAGCTAAACAGCCAAGCCAACGAAAATTAATAATTCAAGTATTTACACCTTCGACTCGCAATAACAAATGAGCTCAAGCAGCAGCAGCAGCACATACAGCGAGGGAGACATGCAGCAGTGTACATATACACAAAGCGCGCATTGGCGGTAAGTGACCGTGGTTGGGCGCTGGTAAATGGCGGAACTGAAAACACTGCGAAAGGTGTATGGCAGAAGTGCACAAAGTGTAAGTGCCACATAGCAGCCGAAGCAACGTCAAGACAGCGGCCGAGATGCCAAGCAACGGAACGTGGCCTAGAACGGCACTTGGCTGCGCAAGATGACGCTAGCTGTGCGGACGAATCGAATAATCTACTTGTGACATGCTTCGCGCCCCAGCGACAAAAACAGCGCATATCGCAGACGTGTAGTGGGTGGTTGGGCCACTGACGGTTGTCTGTCAAGTGGGCTAGATGGTTGGGTGTGGGCCGAAGGACGTTATCTGGTGGAGCAAACACCCTCCAGCCTCCTTTCGATCAAATAACGAGAACACGTTTTACAAATGAAAATGCACTCAAAACAAATAAATGCAATTAAAACAAATACGCCAAAGTTAACCACATAGCAGGTACGCACCGACAGCCTCGTTGAATTCGATAAATCTGCAAGCGTGTATGGTATTTTAGGCCATCCCACTCGTCGACGTATTGCCGCAACGGCACTTCTCTGCCTGCTTTGCTTTTTTTTTGCGATTTGTACTTAATTTCTTCGTTAATTTTTGTTTTGTTGCACACGTATATCACTGTCGGCTGCCTGCTTCCAATCTTTGGATCCGTGCTGAATCGACTATTTGAAACTTTGACTTGTGCAGATGCGTTTATTCAATTCCGTTTGTGCAATAACTTCTGCGACTCAAAAATAACATCGACTCCCTCTTCAGCTGCATTGAGCAGCGTAGAAAGTTGTCATTAAACGCGACCGCTTTTCCTCATTTCAACCGCACAACAACAAATTTCATTTAAGACTAATCAAAGTTCTATTTGTGATGACAGCTATGGTTGCCACATCGAAATACAATTTTTCAAATTGCAGGTATTATACGAATACAGATACTTGGCTCTGTAGATGTCTAGACTTCTTTACTCACTATTTCGTATATGGTTGAACAGTTTAAAACATGGTTTCAGTATAAAGTCAATAAGAAAGCTCTCTCAGTTATATCAATCTAAAGCATGAATGAAAGAATAAACCTTGAATCAAACGTACACATTCCCACTTACACTGGCATTTGAGATTGCATTCATTTATCACATCTGGCAACATTATGTTGTTCATTTGTTGAAAGAGAACATAGTACAGGGTACTTCAAGTCAAATAAAATTAAGGGTGCATTTCGCATTACGAACTTATTTCTAAAAAATCTGCAGACCAAAAGCAATAAGAACAATCAATTTGACCACTGTTGTGAGTTTCACACATTTTCAACAAGATCAACAACTTTGGAAATAATTCCGTTGGACAGTACTAGCTGACAAATTTAGGTATCTCAAGTTCGAAATACTTCAACTCATATACTTTATTGAATAAAAGTAATATAAATAACAAAATTAGACACTCGTTCAATATTTTACCAGTTTTTTGCCAGCAAGAAAGCAAACATTTAAAAGGAATTGTAACTTCATCTTAAACCATTTCTTCGTTTTAGGTACCCAGCACTTATGTATTATAATAATAATCATCGTCAGTGTACTCATCATCGTCGTCGTAGTATTCATCATCGTCGTCATAGTATTCATCATCGTCGTCATAGTACTCATCATCATCGTCGTAGTATTCATCATCATCGTCAGTGTATTCATCATCGTCGTCGTAGTACTCATTATCGTTGTAACCACTTTTATCGGAACGGTACATGGATCGTATCATAGAGCGTAGCTGCTTGACATGAGTGACCAACTCCCGACAATGCTTGTGTTTACAGTGCCACACTCTGTTTCTGATCTACAAATAAATATCAAAATAGTTTCATAGAAAATGAAATTCAAGCGAAAAACGTCGGCAGCACTGCCGTTTCATCCGTGCCTTCAATTTATACATCTTAATTGGTCAGACACTTAGACGTTGTAAATTACTAACTTACCCAAACGAACAAACCCATTTCTGATCTTTGCTTTAGGCCTTTCTTGAACGATTTTAAAAATTCGCACAACGCGCCCACGTCGAACCCAAACTTTTCCAACGAAGTGTGACAGTGTTGTCTATGCTTTGCCATTAGGACTATAAATAAATGGTAGACATGGTTGGCAACGCCAAGTGCAAGGAATTCTATAAATTCCCATAGGACTTTGTGATCTACATTTTAATTCGTGTTGCCAAGTTAGTAAAGGTGCTAACTAATTTTCTAAATTATGCTTGATTTTCTGAAACTTTTTCTGTGATATTGAGTTTTCCAAGCGGGGTTTAAGACCGAAAATATTTGTGCTATGCGCTGCAATTCATTTTTATACACACAAATTTGTTTTGTGATCTTTTAAATTGGCATTTTTGGTAGAATAATATAGGTAAAGTCTTTTCCGACAGTTTCACTAGCACATATGTATTAACTATTTATCTTGTCTTGTATGGAGAACAAAGTTAAATAAACATTTTAAAAATGTAACCCTCTGCAGCTCGCAAATTATATGATCTTAATAATAAAATTTAGTTTTTAAACATAAATTGATTGTTATTTCGTTACAAACATCATATACAAGTAGTATATGGTATTTGTGGTAGCATTCACCTTTTCGCGAAATTTGTTTCCTCATTTCAACCGCATAACAACAAATTTCATTCAAGATTTATATTAATCACATCTGGCAGCATTATGTTGTTCATTTGTTGAAAGAGAACATAGTACAGGGCGGTGCACACATAATTTGAGTATACGCTATGTATAGTAAAATGGATTTGCTAATACACTTGGCTATTTTAAAGTAAAACAAAATTAAGGGTGCATTTTGCAAAATTCGAAGACTAAAAACAATGAGAACAATAAATTTGACTACTTTCTGCCACCCTGCACTTTTCTGAAGAAAAACAAAGATCACGATTTTTTTCACTTATAAACAACTTAGGCGTGTTCACAATGTAACGTTACTATGATATTTTTTATGTTGTAATAAACTGAGTATTTGTTGCGAGTTTCACACATTTCCAAGATCAACAACATTGGAAATAATTCCACTGGACAATACCGGCTGACATATTTAGGTATCTCAAGTTCGAAATACTTCAACTCAAATACTTTATTGAAATACAAAATTACATTTTTGTTTTAGGAATAATAGTTCACTTTTTGGTTAATAAAAGTAATAAACATAACAAAAATACACACACGTTCAATATTTTACCAGTTCTTTGCCAGCAAGAAAGTAAACATTTAAAAGAAATTGTACCTTATGGCTTTAATCTCAAGATAGTACGAAAGTACGACAGAATCCATGTCATCGTTGTTGTAAACTTGTTGTTAATCATCAGAATCCTCATCGTTGTCATCAGTGGACCCATCATCATCAGTGTACTTATCGTCATCGTCATAGCAGTCATCATTATCGTCAGTGTACTCATCGTCGTCATCATAGCAGTCATCATCATCGTCAGTGTACTCATCATCGTCGTCGTAGTACTCATCATCGTTGTAACCACTACTATCGGAACGGTTCATGGATCGTAACATAGAGCTCAGCTGCTTGATACGAGTGAGCAACTCCAGACATTGCTTGTTTTCACAGTGCCACACTCTGTCTTCGATCTACAAATAAATATCAAAATAGTTTCATAGCAAATCATGATGAAATTATAAAGGTGAGTTCTTCATTGACAGAAAACTGAAAAAATTGGTTGACATTCTGTCTTATAGAAACGTCGATGAAAAGAATGTTGTATTTAATGCTTTTAAACAAAAAGGGGGAAAAAATTTCAGCATTCATTTCTATAGGCGATACAAATAACAATGTTGCCTTTAACAAAATTAATAGTTGTGAAGTAGCGGTATTTGAAAAAATAAGCGACAAACTTCTTGACGAAGCCTCCAATGTCGAATTGCCCCGCGAAGTAAAAAAATCATTTTTTAAATGTCGCATTCATTTTAGAATAAAATTTTTAAATAGAAAGATAAAAAATAATCAATATAAAAAATCAAATAAAATGCGCACAATAATAAACTAACCTTAAACCTTTTGCTGCAATCACTATTTATTAATTAGTATTTGAAACTTTTAATTTACTTCGTCGTTTTTCCCCTTCTTTTGAAAGCGTACTAGACAACATTGGTTCTCGTTGTATAAGACAGTGTCAAAAACAAGCTGTCAAGGAAGATCTCACTTTATAATTGCATCATGATAGCAAATTGAAATTCAAGCGAAAAACGTCAGCTGCACTGCCGTTTCATCCGAGCTTGTGAATTCGGCGTTTGTCTTCAATTTATACATCTTAATTGGTCAGACACTTAGACGTTGTAAATTACTAACTTACCCAAACAAACAAACCCATTTCTGATCCTTGCTTAAGGCCTTTCCGAACGATTGTAAAAATTCGCACAACGCGTCCACGTCGATCCCAAACTTTTCCAACGAAATGTGAAAGTGTTGTCTATGCATTGCCATTAGGACTGTAAAAAAATTGTGGACATGGTTGGTAACGCCAGGTGCAAGGAATTCAATAAATTCCCAGTGGGCTTTGTGATCTACATCAGAGTTGCCGCTTTTATTCTTTTCGGACCAAAATTGGTCAGATTTTTTTACATTGATCCGCTGGTTTGCTTAAACGAATTTCGGTCCGTTTTGTAATATGAATATTTTTTCGTTAGTATAACAAAATTGATTTGGAAAAAGAAATTGTAATTTAAAAATGAATTTAAAGATAACGCAAATTTTTTATTTGGTCGGAAGTGTGGCCGGAAAAAAAGTTTTCAACACTGATCTACATTGTAATTCGTGTTGCCAAGTTAGTAAAGGTGCAATTTTATTGATGCATTGATTACGATGATTTCTTTTACTTATCTAATTTTTTAATTATTGTTTGGTTTTTGAGATTTGTTTTGTGATATTGAGATTTCACACCAATCGTTGCTGTTACGTTATTTCGTAACTAATATCATATACAATACAGTATTCACCTTTTCATGAGTTTTTCTTATTAAAGGTCAGTGTGAGGAGCAAACTATCAGGAAAAACCACAATAACCGATTTATATGCACCAGCATTTAGTACCTAATCTGTGGCCGTAAGGAATAACAGCCAAAATCGAGTTAGGACAAAATTCAGTTATTACCACCATTCCATTCGTCATATTCAAATGTACAACTACACAAAATTCTATGGCTTTTGCTCATAAAATGAATGTTTTACGCCCAAAAGTCTAACATTTATCTAGTGTAATCTAAAGCAAATTCAAAAATTAAAAGTGCTTTCCTGAAAACTTCATAAAATCGACTTTGGCTGTTATTCCTTACGGCCACAGAAATATCACTAGGTGAATCATTATTTTGATATTGGTCTATTTTCAGTAAAAAAAATGCAAATTCTAATCGAAAAATTAAAAATTGAATAATGTGTTTCAAAAAAGAGGTTAAGGGGGCGTGCCCAATTCAGTGAACATCCATAAACAAACAAATTATTTGTCATGCTTAAAAACGGTTCGACCATACCTTTGGTTAAAACTTCAATAATATGGAAAGCAACCTTGTACCAGATTGACGGACAAACAGATAGTGCCATGATACAAGAATATAAGGCAGAGCCAATGTTTCTTCTCAGCCTCCATATTGCGCATCTGACACTAAAGGTTTTTTTGATGATCTTCTTTGAAAATTTGCTACCGCACTGTTGTTAGAAAATTTATTGAACATTTTTTTAATCCTGCATTCCCATTAATATTTTTATACTTTCGCCCAAAATATGTTAGTCACAGTAAAAGGTCTATTTCTTGTTTTAAAAAAAATCTTAATATTTTTAGAACCTTAAATATCTTTTTATTTAGTATTACAACGAAGTGGCGTCACGACTCAAGCTTTTGACAGATGCAAAAAAGTCAATACGCACGTTAAGTGTCAAAAAGATTGACAGTGGTTCTACCTTATATTTTTGTATCATGGATAGTGCTAAATTAATTTTTTTAGTATTTCTGATCATCACACACACACACGTGTGTACTTTTTCGTCTTGACCACGCCTCCTGTTATAATTAATTAATTAATAATAATTAAGTAATTAATTATACTTAATATATATATATACTTAATATATATTAATTAATTAATAATAATTAAGTAATTAACTATACTCCTCCTTTTAGGCGTTACAAATTTACAGTCAAAGCAAGTCGTTTAAACAGCTCGAACATTCCAACGTCAGCATGTTTGTTTAGACCAGCGATCGTTGACTTTTTACTACTTTTTAATCACCGAATTCGTGATGCAGGAGAATACAATTTACAGCTGTTATTCTGTGGCTACCAGCGGCCAAAAAAAACATCGTCAAGAGGTCTGATTGCATCGGTTGAGCGCAACGTATACTGGTTGACTTAAGGAATTTCCAATTTGATTGATCATCGAAAGATACACAAACGTATAGAAATGTTGCCTGCTGCATAAATATGGAGCAATTTCATTCTCAGCTTGTGATTCTTATAAGAATGTTGAGTTCGGTGTGGCTCGTCAAGCAGCTGACGTCAGCACGCCAAATTGAATGCACAATTTCAACGCTGCCAAGTCGCTGCGGCGGAATTCAACTAAAGCAAAGTTCAACAATGTATGTACGTACATACGTCAAGACGTCCGTGTGGCAGTACACTGCAACAAGTTGTCGCGTGGCAACGCTGTTGCTGTCTTGGCGGTGAATTAATTCGAAAAGCGAATGAAAAAATGGATGGCAACGAATTAAAATGATGGCAACGCCGAGTGGGGCGGGGGGGGGGAGTTGGCAATGCACGTGCAACGGCATCATCGCTTTACAGCGCGAACTGGAAGGTCGTTTGGTGCGGAGGTGGGCTGGTGGTGTCGGCTGTTGGCTGTCGCTCATGTCAGAAACATTTCGCATATGTGTCGCTTTTGTCATTTGGTTGTGTCAGGCGCGCAGCGAGCATGACGTAACGACATTTATGTACATACACACGCTGGAGTAACGCCGCAGTTGCTGTTGTTGTGCACGTCATGTTGCTTCAGCAACACTGATTGCGGCAGCCTCACGTTGCGCCGCATTGTACACAGGGAAATTCGCTGAAGCGCAGAAAGACGAGGCGCGGCGCGGCGAATTGCGTTGCGCAGCTTTGGGTCGCGCACCAACAAGCACTTGATGGATTTCACTTGTTGTTGACATTCATGGCAACCAGCAACAAGCTGCTGTTGTTGTTGTTGCTGGTGCCAGTACTGTTGCGGGCTGTTGCTCTCTTACGTTAACCCGCCGCCTGCTGGCAACTGACGTAGCTGTTATGGATGCTGCTGCCTGTCGCCGCACTCGGTGCGCCCAATCGCCACCCCCTCCGAGCCGTATTCACAGCGGCGCTCACTGGGTGGCATGTGCAACAAATTACGCACATTTTATATGCGCACGAGGCAGACGCCAACAGACGTTGCCATTCCTATGAAACTGTAATTGATGGCAGTTCACGCTGTAGCTGTTGCTTTTACTTTTTTGTCGTTGTTGTTGTCGTTATTATGGTTTGTTGTGATTCCTTTAAAGCAAAATTACTGGATATTTATTGCATTTAAAATTCGACAGAAATGCGAGCTATTGGTTTGTTGGACACGAGCAGAAAGTTGAATATTTACATAATAAAAATTTAATGAGCCATAATTTTCATAGCGTATAAGCAATGTTTTGCATGCTGGCAAAGCAATTGCATGTTGCGCATACGCCAGGGTGGAACAAACGGTCAGCTGGCAGGCGAATGAGAAATGCAAGTGAAATGCTAGCAGTAAGGTTAAAGTTCAATCATACATATGTGTGAGGGTAGTATGGTGCAGGGTGCCGCACAGTGGTCATACTGCCTATTATCATGCACTTATATTCTATCCTAAGCTAAAAATGGTCATAAGCAACATTTTAATGGAAAATGTAAAGGGTGATCCAACTAGAGGTACTTTTTTCAATAACCTTTTTTTGACAGATCACGCGTGAGTCGTGTCAAGCTGTCATATTATTTTTGTTCAGTATTGTTTGGCATTTCATCATGGAAAGACTTACGCCTGAAAAACGTTTACAAATCGTTCATCGGTCCATATTTCTTCAAAAATGATGCCGGTGAGAACAGCTAATTTCACGTAATGGGCCGGTCGATTGGCCACCAAGATCGTGTGATATCACACCGTTAGACTTTTTTCTGTGGGGATAAGTAAAGTCTTAAGTCTATACGGATAAACCCGCTTCGATTCAGGCCTTGGAGCAAAACATCACGCGTGTCATTCGCCAGTTACCAGTCGAAATGCTCGAATGAGTCATCGAAAATTGGACTCAACGGATGGACCATCTGAGACGTAGCCGCGGCCAACATTTGAAAGAGATAATCTTCAAAAAATAAATGCCAAAGAATGTTCTTTCGAATGATAATAAACATTCCCCGTTAAATTTTAATTTTCTGTGTTTTTTTCTTTAAAAAAGTAGGGAACCTCGAAATGGATCACGCTTTATATGAAGGAAAATTGTAGTTAATGTCGTTAGCTCATGCAATCATTATCGATGAAGATGCTGCACCTATTTGCAGGGCAAACATGCATGGCACACTGGAATACCCGCTTCGTGAAATGGTCTTGTATGTTAAACGTGCTAAAATATTTAAATTAGCATTCAATCTTAGTGCGGACCGCAGGAAAATCGTTGAGCATATATGACGCGATCGATTCTCCTTACATATGTATATTCATTTTCCTGATCTAAAATATGTACGCTTAAGTTATACATTCACATTTGCACCGTAAATGTCTTTCTTTAAGCTTTATAAAGGTTTTCCACTTCTGTCTCAGCAACGAAATTTTCTAATTTTCGATTTTGTTTAATTATGAATGCAATGGTTTAAAGTAGTTGGGTAGATTTTCTGGTGCCCTTATACAAATTTTATGTTTTTATATATTTTGCCAACTATAATCATTTAATGTCTTTCAAGGAAGAGAAACGAAAGTTTTTGGGGAGCAAAATGCTAAGAACAAGATTTAAGTTGAGCTAGGATTTCCAATATTAAACAAGTTTGTTACTGACTTACTTATTGCTTGCTTAAATATTTGACTGGTTTTAGTACCATTTCTTTCTATATCGCACACGCACAACAAAAGTGACACAACTCAAAATTTTTGATTTTTCAGGAAACGCAAAAAAACTGTTTTTGAGCTAAATAAAAATTTTTTTTAAAATACGGTTAGACCGTTCGGCAGAAAATCCCTACAGATTATGTTTTATGATAAGTTGGAAAATTTTTTTTTTAATTTTACACTAGAAAATCCAAAATTTTGAGTTGTGACTGTTTTGATGATATTTTAATTCAATAATTACGGAACTATTTCGAGTTATGCCACTTTTTCTGAATTTAATAATTATAAATGACAGTTTAAAAGTTGAAAGAAGACTTTTGAAAATTCATAATTAATTGTAATAATTAAAAATATATACACAAATTGTCAGAATTTTGCTTAAAATTAACTTTAGCAAAAATGTATTTCGTCAAAAGTGACACAATTTGAGTTAGGAATCTTTTGCATTGAGCTGCAGCGATCAAATAGCTTAAACTTCTGACATGAAGAGAGACCCAACTGTGTTTTTGCAACAGTTAACAACAATAAAATATACTGAGCTTTTGCTGAATGGTAGATTTATGCATTGTGCACAGTATTAACACATAAGCCCGAAAATGAAAAATTTTGAGTTGTGTCACTTTTTTAGAACGTGTGCGATATGCTTGCTTGCATAGTAACCGTTTCTTATAAAGAAAATATGATTCTAATGAAATCAAGTCTACTATTCAAAGGAAAATTCGTCCCGTAAACTTTACATTCTTCCTGTACCAAAGTACTACTTCGCATTAAATTCGCTTTGCGCAGACTCGCTGAATGAGCAATTGAAAATTATTCAGCTGTTAGATATTTTCAGGATCTTGTTCAGCGCAGTTTTCTGTTTCGTCGCTCTTCTGGCACTCGTCTGCCAATTGATCTGAAATTTTATTTTGAATTTGTATAGTTAGAAAACTCAAAGATAGCGTAAAGAATATAAGCAAACGGAAAGTCGTTTTGGCGATTTGTGTTTATCATCAAACTATTTGTGTTTACATATATATATTCAAGGCGGAGGAAATGCTTTCTAGAAAATGTAAGCAAAACACGCGGGAAATGTTGCGCATACGCCACGTTGTTTGGCAAACAAAACGACCCACATGAAGAAAAGATCAGCACATCAACAAAATTCAGCACTGCACGTAAGGCGACGAGCAAAGCGCGCGTTCAATTTCTGCGCTGCTGATAATGTATGCGCTGCTGTCGCTCTGGTACTGCCGCTCGCTGTCTCTCTGTGTGTCGCCGAGGGGTGCGGGCCCGAAGGTGGGGACTTAACACTTTTTACGCTGCGATTTGCTACGTCGGTTTGTTTTTGCAGCTGACGACTATGACAAATACTCGCTCGCTGTCGCGGTGATGGTATAAAATTAACCCAACAATAATAATAAAGACAACAACAGCAAATTAAAACCAGCATCGCATAGCATATAGTATACGCGTGTAGAGCGCGATACAACAACAGCAACTTATCGACTACGAAACGAAACGAAACCAAACTGAGCAACAACAGCAACAATAGCAGCGACAGCTGAAGCGACAATGGGCAACGACGCAACGACGTCGACGATGGTGATTGCGAGTGTGAATGTGAATGCGAGTGCGAACGTCGACGTAACGATGAGAACGCAACTCGTGAGCTTGGGCCGCAAAAGGTGGCCAAATGGGTGAGCGCGAGTGTGCGCTGAGTGAGCGCTGAGTGCGGTCGGCACCCCACCCCTCCTCATTTTCCCTCCCACCGTCCAGCTGACGGGCCCATGTGTCTACATAGGTGACTACTGCTGGCGCAGGTATGTACGAGTGGGGGGCGGGCACCAAAGCGCGGCAACGGCCACAACGTAATAGCCGCGTACGCGTGTGTATGTGTGTGTGCGCGCTCGCACACGAAATACGTGAAATGTGGGTCTGTGCCGTGTGTCGGTTTCGATGCTTTTCGGCGAGTGAGCGCGAACGCGGTGAGTGTACAACGGACACAAGTGTGACTTTGACGTGGCAACAACAACAGCAACAACAACTTTAACATCAACAACAGCAATATTACCAACATCCAAGCATCAGGCTGAGTGTGCGAAAACAAAAAAGCAAACAAATAAAAAATAGAAAACCAGCGCGAATAAAAGCCAAATCGCAGAAAAAGCGACGAAACGACGAAATTTTTGCTGCCACTGCCACCGCCGCCACCGCCGCGCGCCGCTGTCGTTGTCGTTGTGCGATGCCATTGCCGTGGCCGCTGCCGTTGCTATTGCTTTCGTCAGTTTCAGTCTGCGACGTAAGGCAATCGGAGCGAGTGAGCAAGTGTATGCGGTGCGCCTTTTTATAACACGGAAAGCGGCAACGGCGATGGTGATAACTCGAAAATTTTCGCTGTGAGTCTTGAGTGTGTGTTCTGGCCACAGCTTTTGCACTGTATTGGAATACGATTTACAAAAAAAAAAACTAAGACCCACAAAAACATCGCCCACAAAGCCACTGAGCAAGTACGAAATTGTCTGCGAGTCGCAAACGAAGGCGAACAAATTAAAGAAATTGAAGCGAAAAAATGTTAGAAATGCCGAAATGAAAATAGCAAGAATATCAACAAAAAAGTGATTACGAATGAACGGGCACACACAAATGCACATAGCGATGCCAACGAGCACGCACACACTTACACATTACACACATTCACACACTCTGGCACATGGACATTGATAGCAGCAACGAATACAGTGTTAGAAAATATAAAGCAAAACAACAAAAACATTTGATAAAAATTCAAAAATAAGCTGCCAGCAAAAAATAGCAACAATAATAAAAACAACAACCAGCACAAGCAGCACAAATCGGAGGGAAACAGAAGTAATCAGCGAGTAATCTTGACGTAATCGCGCGAATTTCGGCAATCGCTAGATGACACCTAGTCCGTCTGGGCGCAGTGAGGTACATGCGTCGGTCGCGTCACACATAAGCACTGGCCTTACCGGCCATCAGCTGCCAACTGTTACTGCGGCTGGTTGTAAGGCTCAGACAGCCAAAATGCCAATGTTCAGATTTTTGGTGCTCGGCTGCAAGTCACAAATGGGGGCTGCAGGGTTCCGGGTTCCCGCAATCTTTGTGCCCTGCTTGTTGTGCCATATTCTTTGCTTGTGATGTTGTTGTTGTTGTTGCTGTTGTGGTTGTTATCATTGTTGTTGTTGGCATTGTAGTCGTTGTGTGTGCATTTGCTTTGCCCATTTTGATTTTCCGCACATTTCTAGCCGCACGTTTGCCGTCGATTGCACGCCAACGACAACAGCGTCAGTGCGTCAGGCGAGTGTCGCCTTGCTTAAATGTTTTCGATTGAGTTTGATTTGATTAAATTGCATTCGCATTTTGCATTCGACGGTCTGCCCGTTGGATTGATGACAATTTTACAACAACAACAACACCAGCAACGCTACCACGCGTGCCCGCATGTGTATGCAAATTGTCGCTTGCATGTGCGTGTGCACTGCTGTATGTGGCTCAATGTATGCAATGGCAGCATAAACAATTGTGTTACGTACAGCGTAAGTCGCAAAAACAGCAGAGTGCAACAACAGAAATCAAATAAAACGAAATCAAATAAATGTTTGCCGTAAGTATGCAATTGGCCTCTTCTTCTGCAATTGGCGTTGTTGTTGTACACTTGCAAATACGCAGTGCAATATACACACACACACATAGCATGTTTGCATCTGTTCGTATACATGAAATTGCATTTTATTAATGTCGTTGTTGGAATGTTGCGGGCAATTGGCGATGCTCCGATGACGTTATGCATTTCGTCACATGGCCGTATCACTTGCGGTCAACGCTCAAAGCGTTAAATACGTTCGTCGCGTTACTTTCACGCGCGTATAGTGGACCTGTATAGGTATGTTGAAGCTTACACTGTGCGACCGACTGGAAGCCGACTGTAAGTTGCGGGCTAGAATCGCTTCATAGGAATTTAATAGACTGGCCTTTTGCATTCACCTTGAGTTCCGATTGAATCTCATAAATCTAGCACTATCCACTTTTCCCAAATCTTCAATTCTCCTTCTTTTCTTGTTTTATTGCATATTTGTTTTAAAATTTCGCTTCATTTTTTATGTCTTTTTTATACCAAAAACTTGAAAACTTTGTCGCAATGTTTACAAATTTCTGGCTGAAGAAATATGACAACATAATGTCACTGATAAAAGCAGCCAGTACAAGGAATCGACATTGCTGAAAGTTCCATCTTGCTTGCATAAACTTGAAATTTCATTTCCAAAAATGCAAAAGTAGTTAAAAATTTACAGAAATTTTGATCAGGTTTATTGTTTACAATGAACTTACAACGAAATGTTTTCACAAGTTTTCTTTTTAGCTGTTTAACTCTATTTACATATGTGTATGTGCGCTCATACAACAATTAAACGAAAATGTATTTGTCGTGACTGACTATTGGTAGGAACCGATAATTTGTATGATGTCATCGGAACTGTGACTTCGAACCAATTCTCCAGCCATATTTGCAAGGTCTTTGACGTTTTATGCAAAATGTAGATGCAGATTTCAATAACATCGAAGCAAAATATAAACAAGTAATTTTAAATATTTTCCAACTGCCAATCAACAAATTAGTAAGGTTATGATTGTTTTAAGTTGTTAATATGCTGCAAAATGACTTTCTACGATTTTGATATTTAGCATCTTCTGTATGTCATATTTTGCTTAAATTCTATAACATAAAACACAATTTCAATACAGAAAAAATTGAGTATTTTTGACAGACTTTTTCTAGTCAAATGATATTATTTTCTTTTAAATGTTCAATGCATAGTGAAATTAATAAAGTGTGTCAGATAGCAGGAACTCTCTCTTCATCGTACACTTATTTTCTGACAGTTAATGTCATTTTGCTGAAAAATTTCATAATTCATAACTCGTCTGTGCTGTATGAAAAAATTTCAAAATAAATTGTTCGAAAATACGTTCTGCACCACAACCGACACCAAAAACGCATCTACATGCCAAGAAAAAGTGCTGTCTCCGCAAAAAAACGCACGGCAATGCAGTTCTTATGTTTTTCTAACATAAAATACATTACGAAAATATATATTGCTGGAGTACTGAAAGTAAATTTTAAATTTAACCACAACAAAAATAACGGTTAATCGAACTGACACAAATAAATTGACACATTGACAATTGCTACTCAGAGAAATAAGTGTACGTCATCTACCTGGTACACTTTATTGATTTCACTATGGTTCAATGCAATTTTCAACTTTTGTCTATTGAAGTATATTACAGCAAAATATTTCGCTTTTTATTTTAAAATCTACATCGGGTAAATTAGATTCGACCGATACTCACGAGATCAGAATCGTGCAGAATATGAGTTGGACATTATTTAGTTTCAATATAATAAATCTCTTTTTCTGTAAGTGTTGTTTACATAGACAAAAAGGATTTTGCTTAGAACTTTCAGCTATACTGTTTTCGTAAACGAGCAATCATATGATTAATATTTTATTTCAAAACTTTTGTATTCTCTTCGTTAAAAATTATGCTTAAGAAATCATTATGTATCCTAAGATGTCTTATTTTTATTGCGTTGCTTACATTTGTATTTTTCATGCAAAATTTATTATGGTTTCAGTATAATGCGACATTATATACACTAAAGTCAACGCACTGATTTGCAAAATGTTTGCAAAAATTTCTGCACACAATTATGGCAAATAATCAAATACCACCAATTAGGGTATTGAAGTTCAAGCGTCTACAGCGGTCTGGGTGAGTGCACCTTCGAGACGAAAAACGGAAGTTCGTGAGAGCATAAAACTGGCCTTCGCTGATAATTTACATTTTTTTACTTATGTATATGAAACAAAAATAAAATACGCATAAACGCAAACAACCTCCTGTTGTTGGTGACAGCATATATGTATGTGTGTAGTATATATGTAGTATATAGCCATATGCATATACTACATGTATGTACATATAAAGAATATGTTGACAGCGGCTAAAATTATGCTCTGCGAGAGCTTTCCATTCATTCATGCGGTTCGTTAATAGCGTTGTACGTTAAGAAGGAAACGCTAATTGTCACCTCTTCGAGGCTTTGTGTCTCAGCCATAACTGCGATCGCGTTTAGAGGAGCTGTTGTCGGCGCTGGTGTTGGTGCTGCTGGCGCTGGTGATGCCGTAATCGTTTCGTCGCACATTGTTGTGGTATCTTTTTAAGTTCCTTTTGCTCTTTCTTGGCCGGTCTCTCGGTTTGTTATTCTGCGCGAGTAGCAGCTTGCATTGTGTGCTAAGTAGTTTCAGCTGTACGATTTGTTCGTTTTGCTAATTGTTTGGTCGCCTGCAGTGTGACTGCTGCTGCTTTGCTCGCATTTCTTATTCTCGGCGCAACATTAGTTTGGGGGTGTCATACGTACCTATTTTTATTTCTATCAAAAAACCAAAGGTAAATGCCAAGAGTGGCCACTGTAGCACATGTTACCGTGCGGAATTGCAGTGAAGTGCAGTGAAAATATTCGGAATTGGCAGAACTATCGATTAAAAGGCACTTTGTCATTCTGGGCTGAGCGCCAGGGGCTTGGAATTGTGTTGGCCAGCAGTGGATGATTGCATGGAAGGGTGTTGTCCGCGCCCATCAACACCTACAACACCCATAACAAACGACATATGCTACAGATAGAGCATTCGCAGCCAGTTATCGCCGCTGCTATCAGCCGCACCAACACCAATGATAAGAGCCACAATTGAGATTTATGACAACACAATGCGCACAGCGTAGGTAAATTGCCGATAGCGACTGCCGGTTGGCGGCTGCTGCTGCAACACGTGTCTCCACTGAGGTGTCAGAAAGCGCGCGCTTCGCGCATGCTGGCACTGTATAATATGGGGAGGGTGACGGCGAAACAAACAACTTTTCTTTTCAATTAGTTATGATAAATAGCGTAATCTCCTTTCCAGCTTACGCTGTGCGCTGTCATTGTTGCGCAGGATTTTCCACGAACAGCTGTTTCGTCCATGTCCCCCATTACTGCGGTGCTTGTGGTAGAGATTTATTATCGATTTGTTGTAGTCCTCTCTTTCCGTACATCGGTGTTGATTATCGCCTCGCGCCCAATAATAAAATAGGTGCATAACGCACCCTTCATTCCAACAAATGCTTTGCTCGTAAATAGGCACTTACTGTATGTATGCATGTGCACATGTATCATTCTATGTAAGTATTGAATGTAATTTATCCTGTGCTTTCTGCTATCATTTGAAGTATGTCCATGGGGTCACCCGCCCCCTAATGACGCGTTTCGGTGCGCGACAAGAAGGGAGAAAGCAAAATCCTTCAACTTTATTGAATTTTCCATACAAGCCCAGCTAACCTTGAACTTCGCGGCTGCGAAAGGTTTTCGTTTTCCGTTGCCCATTCTTGTTGCTGTCTTATGGCTGCAACGTCGACATTGGTGGATGAAAAAATGTGCACTTTGGTAGTGAATCTAATACTTTTTTGCCGCACTAACTATACACTTAGTTCTAGCGCAGTTTTAGCGTAAGTAAGTGGCGACTATTAGAGTATATTTCTTTCATTAAGTTTCTTTGTTTACTTATTATAGTAATTACTGTAATAAAATCATGCAATTATGTGTTATACAACTTTTTCTTTGTCAGCATGAGATTATTCAAAGTCATAAATATCACAACAATACAAATAAAAAACAACATATTAAAGAAAAACTTTTTTAAAAGTTGGCTCTTTATTTTTCATGAAAAAATAATTGTATTATTTGTTCCATTGTATTATTTGTAATAATAATAACTTTTAATAATTATTAATTTACAATAACTTTTTACTCTATACATTTGACATTCATTCAATCACATTCCACATAAAAATTTACAACTAAGAAAGTCTATAATTAGTTGCAAATTTTTAATATTGAAAAATTCAAACATCCACTTGCACAAAAAATTAAAAAAAAAAAGTCGTGCCAAACGGCTATCTTTTTAAAATCTACGTAAGTGTCTACTCATATTCACCAAAATAATGTTATATATAATGTGCAATGTATTTATTTCATACGAAAGAATACAACCGTGCCAGCATTTCAACTTCGTGGTGAATAATTGAACATGGTTTCCTGTTGAACACCAAAGCCATCTCGCTTTCGCAATTGCCCCAGTCAGCTGAGCGCAAGCGAGATACACTATCTAACCGCAGCGAACTGTGGGAAAAAGTGTACAATATGGAAAATAGTGCGAAGGAATCAGATCGGCTCCGAATTCGCTGTGCGATATTTGTGAATTCCTCAAAAATTCAGTGTCAATAAAGTGAAATAAAAGTGAATTTGTGCTTACTTAAGCCTTGGCGCGCTGTGATGGTTAAAGTGCAGTGCGGTTGATGTGCTCGTTGTGAGAAAATCAGGATTTTAGGTAATTGCATCGCCAGCTCGATTGGGCCAACGGTCTGCGAAAAAAAAAACTGACAGACAGGCTGGCCAGACGGGAAAAAATGCAAAAGCAAAATACTTTTCTATAACGTCATTTTACGAGCATTAACAGTGTGTTTGCGCAGCGCGCACTGGTGCCGTCTCGCTTCCGCGCATGGCCAGCGTAAATGGATTTGACAGTTTGTTTACAATTTGTTGAACTGCGAGCTGTAGAGCCACCACTATCAGCAGCAATAGCAGGAACATCAGCAGTCACAACAGCAACAATAACCACAATAATTTTTTAGTGATGTCATCAGAAGTTTCGTAGTTGTGCTTATACGTTTTCGGTTCGGTCGTTTGGTTGCGTTTTCTGTGTGTTTTATCTGGCGTACGCGAGTTGTACGTGCATTCGCTTTGGCCGCCGTTAATGGTGCTCATCGGTTTGGTGTTGGTGCTAACTGGCTGGCGCGTTTCACTGAAAGATTCCTATTCACCTTTGAGGAAAGCTGAGAGTTGAAGATAACTGGACAAGGTGCAGTGGCACTGGTAATATTAGGTTCCATTGAATAATGTTGAGTAGATTTGATGAAACCGCTTACATTTAGAGTAGGCAATGCTCTGACAGTGACAAATGCATTTTGATTGTTTTACAAATAATGTTCTACGGTCTTCAAAAGTATTTGCCATTGTTCGATCCGCTAATGTGGAACTCATGGAGCTGATGCTTTAACATGTTGATGATTTATGTCAGCATGCACTTCGAATCTATAATTTACAATTTCTAATTGGAAAAGTTGTGTGGACGCAACTGAGCAAGTGGCTTTTAAAGAAAAGGAAAATACATTTAAATCTTAAAAACAACTGTTGGCTACCAATCAGCTGCATTCCCAGCTACAAAAAACCATTTCCTGTTCATTTCATCGTGTAAAGGTGTTTTTTATGAGGTGGAAAGCACCGAGTGTTAACTTTTTGACTTAAATCCACCAAAACCCATTTCTGTTAATGGAACAAAAAAAATTACTTTTAGCTTTTATAAAGGATGATTTATGTTCGTTATTTTTCTTTTAACCGCCTAAATTTGTTTGTTGTAATTTTTGTTACACAAAAGCACAAATTAAATCTATGCTGAAGAATTAAAATGCCGGTTTTCCATTTTCAGACCTTTTATGAAATAACTTTTAAGTGTGCAGGAACATATAAAAAAATTAGTATTACTACTGATGTGGAAAGTGCACTGAGATCTAAAAGATCTAAAGGGCTCCCTTCATAAGTGAAAGAAATTTTAGTATAGTCTATAAACCTCTGGACTCCCAATTGGCATCTGCAATGAAGTAATCCCAAAAATGCCTCTTTCAACTATGCATCAGTACAGGACATTCTCTTAGTATAAAATGCTTTTTTTTTGCGTACAACTTTTGACCCCATTTCCATTTTAACCCATATTTTGCAGCAGTAATTTTTGTATTTGAGGAAGTTTGAAGCCTTTCCCTCCACTGTGTGCACCACTGGCTATACCAAACTACTTCTCTAAATATCGAAAGCAATGGCGTTATGTGAAGATACAACGGTTATTGTCGGCAAACGCCCGCCACCACGATTAGCATAGGGTAACTTCGGGTTTTGTGGCATACCCACTTGTTTTTTGTCTAAATCACGGTCAAATTCGGCTCAAACTGAATACAATTTAACAGGTGACATATTTCAAGTATTGGCTTTTAAACAAAACCACTGGGGAAAGGCTTCTGATGAAAATTTTTAGAGATATTAATGAAAAATGGTAACAACCCTTATACATTGCATTGGGCATTGCAAAAATTGGCGTGTTTTGGGGTATAGCGTCTTCGGGTAATATGGTGTACTACTTATTTCCTATACATGGCCTTGTATTTATTCGACTTATTTGTATTAAAACAAGATTTTTAAACATTTTTAAGGATGTGCACAAACACCAACTAAAATCAGTCTTTCAGTTAATCAGTTTTACAATTGCTTCTTGCCGTGTCTTCAAGAGTGGTGTAAGCTAAAGTTCCTATTTTATTATTCTTTACAGCCTACATTAGATTTCACATGTTTTTAATGCTCAATTTGCTTAATTCTTTTTCTGTTATATTTAGCATTGGAAAATAGTACATTACATCTACGACCGATGCCACATTACACGACTTTAGACTTCTTTTGAAATAATTATTAAAAAATAAACCCAATTTTACTATCACAATTATTATTTTATTTTTTATTTTAGTTTTACTCAAGACTTCAAATTTATTCTATAACCTCTTGCTTAAAAAAAAGTCAGTCGCATGCCAACGCCGTCTTTTAACAACTGTCCAAAGGCATGGCTTGTAAAAGGCATTTTGGTGCAAGACTCTACTTTGTTGTACAAAGTCAACATTTCATTATCATTAGCTGTTATCTGAATGCCTGTGGTGTTCGATAAAATTTGCTAGACCACATTACCTGACTATACCACAATACCTGAAGCCACCCTAAACAATATATTTTTACATTGTTAGAACATTGGGTTTATCATATAAGTTTAAACTTAATGAAAATAGGCGGCCTAATGTCTACAAATTTTAATAATAATAATGGCAACAAATTAAATATAATGACAACCGAACGTGCATAAAGGCGATATTGAATTGTTAACCTCCGTGTTTGCCGCGCTAAACTTTGGCAAAAACAACAACCAGTTATACCTACCCTCCGCATTAACGAATGAACTTAACTAAAAAATAACAAATTACGTCACTGCAGCGATTTCCAACGGCAACAAAAACGATACCAACAACAACAATGTACATAAGAACCCAACAAAAGCAGGAGCAAAAGCAGCAACAGCAAAGACCGCAGCGACAACTATTCAAAGCACCCGAAGCAAACGACAAACGGCTACAATCAAACAGCCAAAAGCCATATGGACAGATAAATGTTGGGACAGTCAGGCTGACAAACAAACGCTAAGGCAGGCAAGCAGCCATTGAGACAGACGAATATGTGCCGAGGAAAAATGAAGGCACTTGCTCCATCGCTTACTCTGTGCCGGGGGATAAGCAGCGCAACGTAGCGCGCACTTTTCTTCGACGTCATGACGTCATCTCGTAAAAATACAACAAATAACGAAATAATCAAAACGAATGGCGTGAATGAGTGGCGTGAAGTGGCACCAACAGTGGCAACGCGGCTACGGCGGCAATAGAGCACATTGGTTGCTGCTTTTTGGCTTTGTTCTTTTTGTTGTTGTTGTTGGCTGATAGCTGTGTTTGTCGTCGCTGAGCGCGCTTCAACCGCTTCAATTCATTGCGTCCAGTCTTCACGTCGCCCGCTCATCCGCCGATCCGCTCAGGTGTTTGTCTATGCGCGATGCGTCCTCCATTCTGCCACATTTTCGTCTCCTCCGACTTTTGATACATATTTGTAACCTGTTCATAAATATTTGCATATCAAAATAGATAAAACACAATTATTGCTCGCACTTAAAGGTTTTCTGTGCTCAGTTCGATACAATTTTTCGGCGGAAAAGGCTAATTTGTTTATTTGGCGCTTTCACTACTTGCCGTATGATGTTCGTTGGTTATTGTGTTATTTATTTAAATAATTTTTCTCATATTTTTAAAATTTTTTTTTTCTTGCATGCACTGAAGCGTGTTGCTCAACAAGTAAAATGTGAAGAATGCAAAATAATGCGAAATGTTGCTGGCTCGCTAGTTGTAATGTTACAATTTGTTGCTGCTTTTAGTTGTTTATTTGTATTTGTTTGTAACGTTTTCGCTGCGTCGTGTGCGATATGTTTGACTTTTTTATTTCCTATATGTTCGTGTTGCTATTTTTCAGGCAGTTACGTCGTTGCTGCGATATGCATTTTCGTTTTGCCTTTGTTCAGCTGAAGCTGAGTCAACCTCATCCTGTGCCCGTGTGGCTGCAAGCCGCACATTTTACCGAAGTCTGTTGAGTCTGGCTTAGACAACGTTTCAACTGGTGTCATACAGGGTCGAATTTCGGTCAATTTCAAATTGCAAATTGACGTTTTCAATGTGATCTCAACCAACAGGAATTAATTTTTTTTCGAATAGTATCCCTTAAAAGGAAATTAGTCGACTGACGTAGTTCTAACTCATCGATATCTGTTCAACCTCTTTTATGTCGAGGCACATTACAGTGTATTTTGTCAAAACGCTGGTAAAAAAATATATTTTTTTAATACGTATCTAAAGATCTTTTAAATAAAATTACTATTTGTGTATAGTCATTATTGTTATTATTTTTATTGCTGAAAATAATGCTCTGCGCCCTAAGAGATCTTTTGTGCCCCTGTAAGTTTGTTCGTGAGCCCAGCATTCGAGAGGAGTTTTAGTATATCTCCTAAACCTCTGGAAGCCCAATTCGCATCTGTTATGGATAGTAATAGAAATATATAAATTTTCTTGTCCAATGAAGCACCCCAGTCGATTCGAAGGTTACGTTATTTCTCATTTCACTAAAGCCTGACAAATTGTCACCACCTCCCCTGCCTTGAATTTGCCTTTATACGAGTATGTGGATGTAGCATTCCCATGAAGTACTCTACCGAGTATTGTGACTGAAGTTGAGAGTTACACTTTTCATTTGGAATGACCGCCAAACTGTTCCCTGTATTCAAAGGGCATTATTTGAAAAGTGCAGTTTTCTACTTAACATACTAAACAGTTGTCCCATCGCTGTTCATTTGTGAGCTCGCGTAAGCCGCTAAACGCAATCACTGGCCGCTACCTGCCAACATTTCCCGCTAGAAAACACCTTGTATTTGTGCGTATATGTACATATGTTTGTATTGGTGCATGTGCATGTGTCGTGAGTACCGGCACCGCCACTGCCACCGCCACCGCCGCTGCCTTTGTCGTTGGTGCATCGCAATGTCTCAACAGTTTCGTTATTAATCCGTGAAGTTATTTCTCGGTTTCTCTCAGCGCGCTTGGCCAACTCGAATCCGCTGATGACTGCTCTCAGTTTGTGTGTTAGTTTAATTTGGCGCGTTTTTGGTTCGTTGTTGCTATTGGTGTAGTGCTTGCATTCATCATCGTTGCTGCTGACGTTGCCGGGCTGTTGTCGCTGCTTGGCTGAGTGGTTATGATGTTGATAATGGTGATGGTGTTGGTAATGATGATGATGATGATGATGCGAGCGAGAACGCTGATGATGATTGCGCGGAGGCTAATGTTGCGGTTGAGGGTGCACGCGCGTTTGGGAGGGGGGCGGGTGCGGGCGCCAACAACGATGACGACGGTGACTCATTGGGTGCCTGCTATCAACGTTCGGATATGAAAGCGTATTTTTTCTTCATTTGTCTTGTGTTGTTGGTGTCGGTGTGTTTTGTTTTCGCTCACTGTACGCTGCGCGCTGTTGTCTGTTGCTTTTACTTTTGCCGTTGTGACTGCTTGATTGTTGCTGTTTTTCTTTTCGTTTTTATTTTGCAGTTTTTATTGTAATTTATCTCGCTCAGTGGTTGTTGTTGTTGCTGCTATTGTTGTTGTTGTTGTTGGTGTGCGCTGCTTTAACACTTTTGCGTTCGGCGAGCGTATTACCACAGAATAAACAGTATTGTTTGTTCTGTGGTATTACGTAGTAAGTTGTGCGGCGCGCAGGCAGCTTAACGCCACTTGGCTGGCTGGTCAGTTGAACAGCGAGGAGATTTTTGCGATGTTATGCTGCTTTTGCACTGGTTGTTGCACCGAATTAATTTCACGCAATGGGAGATTCGTCTAGCAGACGAAGGGGGTGCATTGTGTAACCGTCTAATAATTTTTGTCTGCTTGCAATTCTTTGCAGTTAAAAATTCAAACTGGATAAATTAACACGCACGTCCCACTGGCCATCCGGAGCAACAATCCAGCCACCCAGCGCCCGCATTTCGCTGCGTCGGAAAATTAGAAAAGCCAGAAGACACAAATAAAACGCCGACACACAGTAACTCGAGGACGTGGACGACGACAGCGGTGACTGCAAGCGCCTCGACGATCGGCGCCGAGTGGAGCGAAGCGGCCCGTCTTGGCATAGAAGTGTGTGTTAAATTTTTCGCATCACTTTGGTTGCCAATAAAATTTGTCAAGCTGAAGCAATTGTCGGAAGACGTGACGGTGCTGTTGAAAATCAAAAAAATGGACAGCATCGGCGAGGAGAACGGCAATTCGAGCAACGTCGACGAGGGACATAATTTATCGACAGCGCAACAGCAACAGCATCCGCACCAAAGTACCTCCTCGAATTCAAATGCCGGCAATGTGCCGCCACCGCCAGCGAGCGTCGCTCTAACCACGGCTGCGAATGTGGTGCAATATCTGCCAGCGCCGGCGCACGGTCTGCAGGTGAGTGTGCTAGTGACTGCGGTGTGCGCCAATTGTAAACCAAATGATGGATTTTATGCATTACGTACTGATAGGTGCAGTCGGTGATACAGGCGGCTAATCAATCGTCTGTCATACAAACCGCGGCCACCAATGCGGCACTGTCCAAGGGCAATCTACTCTTTGTGGGTAAACCGAACTCGACGGTCATTCACACAACATCAGGCAATGCTGTCCAAGTAAGTTATGGAAGTACATCAGGAAAAGTTTTGTGTTTTCCATTAATATTGAACAATTTTTTTGAGTAAAGTCGATTAAATTAATTTCTTGGTCATTCGGTCTTGCCAACATTGTCGATTGCTATGTTAAATATTCATCTTGTTGACTTATACATATGTAAGTCCACTTTTAAAGATTTGTCATACTAACAGAAAACACAAAAAGTATTTGAACGCGAAATCGGCGCCGAATTCTAAACCCATTTAGTTGATTTTGTTTCACTCAACCGTTTATTGCGCGTATAATTTCATTAATTTGTCCTTTTTATTTATTTTTTATTAATTTATGTACGCGTTTCTTTGTCCCTGAAAATTTGCCGATATTTCGTCATGTGGCGCATTATGCATTTAGCTCCCTCCAAATTTTCCATGTAAGATCAAACCCGAACCAAATACACAGCACCTCGATACGAACAGCGAGGACAGCCTCTCCGATGAGGACTCACCGCAACGACGAAGAGAGCTCACGCGAAGGCCATCGTATCATAAAATCTTCACGGAAATCAGTGGTCCTGATATATCAGGTAACTATCGGCCATCCGTGCTCGTTACTTCCATCAATCATACTCAGTAATAATATAAGAGAACCTATTGCTAGCTACTACTCACACCTGTCACACATGTCATTGGCCATACATCACACTTCTGTGTACTACCAGATTCAACAATCTGTGTAATTCATGCGCTCTTTGTTCAAAATGCATTTATTGTTATGTTTTTTTTGAAACCAAGCTAAAATACATAGTGTTTATATTCATTTTTCAACTATAAAACATGGCCGTACATGCAGACGTAACCATTTACGTGCATACATACATACTTTACATACCTACTATTGTTCTTATTGTTGTAAAAAGAATTGTTGCTGCGTGCGCTGTACCTCATTATTGCATTTTTCTATATAACTGTACTGTTTTTACTGTCACCAAAAACTGATGAATAACCAAAATATTCCGAAACAAGACGATTGGAACTACAAAACAAATACAAAATATTATGAATATACCATTCAGTCAGAAACGTAACACATGTGCGAGCTCACCACTACCTTCACCTGTACTAGCAACACCAGCATCATTCATAATCACGCTCATCCAGTTGCTGTTGTACTCTGTCGCACATCTACATATATATACCTTACGATCGTTTTTGTCATTGTCGCTATCATACCACCACCACCACCACCACCACTATCAACAAACACCGCCGCATTCTCATCGTCATCGCTCTGGCATTTGTACACTTCATGCCCATTAAACGTTTTTGCAAAGTCTGTACAACTACTTTCAAATCTCTATGGTAATCATCACATCACACAGTCCAGTCATCCTAAAGCTCCTTGTGAATTTGTATACGCGTTCAGTATTGATGTTGAAGGGCGTTATCGTTCGTTGTACATTGTTTTGAAAAGAGAATGAAGACGATAGGCAGCGCAAGGAGAATGTAAGCAATTTCATCGCTATAACAAAGCTTTGGTTTTTTCTGAAAAAAAAGCAACAGGACAATGTAAGGACGTTGAACAGTGAGCATTGAGTCGAGCAGTGAGGTTACTGAATAAAGATTTGTTAAATTAGTAAACAAAAAATTTTAAATAAAACAAACCCTTATACTTAGTTTTAAAATGTCATTACAAGTTATACTTTTATACGAAAGATATCTAGTTTAGACCAAGTCTTTTAAAACGGAAGAAAATTAAATGGTTCAAGAAAAATTAATACCTATAAGGAGTTGAGACTTCAGCATAGAATTTGATATGACCAATTTGCTGATGAGTGCGTAGTCTGTCAATCTTTGAGCAGTATTTTACAAAAACTGATACTCGAAGGGGTTGTGGCTCCTCTTCTTGGCTCGCTATGAGCCACATTAACACATTTTTTTGAAAAGCTAAGCTATGAAAGTGGGCTGGCAAAAGGGGTGTGACTGTGATGCAGGGTATTGGCCAAGACCGACTACAACATTTGTTTAATGATCGGAAGAAGTATTTTCTGAAGTGAAATTTACAACTGTTCAAAATGTTTAACACAAAACAACACAATGAGCCCTCACGGCAAGACCAAATTATGTGCAATCTAGCTTTTTGGCACAGAAACACATGATTAGTTGTATTGATAATCTAAATTTCTAAAAAAAAAGTGTAACCAGAGGTTCGCTTTCATTCGTTGATTTTGCCTTTAAATCCAGTTTATTTTATTTTACTTGACTATCGTTGATGCGATGTCATAACGTGTTTTATTTAGAAGGAACTTTCAGGCGTAAGCGTCAATCTCGCCGGGCACACCAACAGATTAGCTAGTGCGTTCAAATTCACATGTCGCCAAGGATCTTCCATACATCAAGCTAGTGTTGCTCTGTGACTCTCTGTTCTCGCTGTTTCTCTGTCATTTATAACACACTTAATAATTTACAATTGCATATGAACGTACTTGAAGTAAATTGAAATTGAATGAAAGCCAGCAATCCTGCAAAGATATCACGTTTTTCTTGCTCGCTCATTTGCTCGCTCTATTCTCACTATCGCTGCCGCTGTCTATTTCTCTCTCTCTGTTTCTGTGTTGCTCTCGACAAGTGCTTTGTGAACTTAACAACTGCCAACATTTGAAAATTTAACTGTCATCCTAGCATTGAATGTGTTGCTGCATTGACTCGTGCCAACCAACCAACCAATCAGCCAGCCAACCCAATCAATTCAAATCCAATCAAGTCAATTCAATTCAAACCAAACCAGTAACAGAACCGTATTGCAATGCACTAACATTAAGTTTAAGGCTTTTGAACATACTCGTACTTAACCAACTGAATATGCATAGTTTTTAATACATGTGTATGTACATACATTATTTACTCGTACATAGTATATGCGACGAACTCTTAAAGTCAACGCTCTCTCAACTTTGTTATTGTTGTTTGTTTTTCTCAAATTTTTTCTCTTCCAAAAATGTACCTTTCTTCAAAATCCAACTCCAACTCTTCTACTACTCTCGATTGCATCCACCCCCGCCACCACAATCGAATGCAAATATGCCAATGCCAATGCCAAACCTCCAACCACCCCAATCAACTCAATACCAAACCAAATGAAAAATTTAATATGAAATGAAAAATACAAATTGTGCAAAACCAAACAAAACCAAAATCGATTGTGCCATGTAATGATTACGATGAAAATGAAATGAAAGGTGGAACGACTTTGCAAATACCAGAGCCTGGTGGAATTCCCACGTTACCGAGCACGGGGGGCAGTACAAGCGGTACACTTATACAATTGTCGCAGGACAGCGCGTCAACATTTTATTTACCTCATAGGATTCCATACAATACTAGTAAACAACGTTTCCAATTCAATATGCTCGCTCGCCCGCGGACACGCCACATTGCTAATCACATTCCTTCTCTCTTTCCATTTTTTTCGTGGCGATTGCTGTCGTTGCACGCTGCGCAGACAATAGTGTCATAGCCGAGGATCAAACAAGAAAACGTGAGATACGCCTGCAGAAGAATCGGGAAGCGGCGCGCGAGTGTCGACGCAAGAAGAAGGAGTACATCAAGTGCCTGGAGAATCGCGTAGCGGTGCTAGAAAACCAAAACAAAGCGCTCATTGAGGAGTTAAAGTCGCTCAAGGAGCTCTACTGTCAGACGAAGAACGATTGAGAGCGGCAGGATGATGCGGACGTGGATGCGATTGTGGACGCCGATGTCGATGCGGCCGCACATGCGGATGCCGGCACAGACGATACGGTTGCGGCCGCAAGTGTGTTTGACGGCGACGCAGATGGCGATTATGACGAGCATGACGACGATTGTGATCGGCACCGCCACCGCGACCGCAACGACTACGACGACGAAAGCAGCCAACAACTACTGCAACAACAACCAGTAGCAGTGAGTGACGCTGGTGCTGGCGCTGTGTATGTTGATGACGATGACCACGACGATTACGACGACGATGATAATGACGATGAAGTGGCTGTGGCAGCGACCGCACCTGCAGCTGTATTTGCATCCGCGCGGACCATCTCTGCGCCCGCCACACCTCCCACAAATTGTTAACCTGATTAGGCGCAGCATTGGATTTGCCTAATATTTCGCCTGTAATTGATTTTCAATGGCAGACTTGAAAACAAAAAACAAAACAGAAACCAACAAACAAAAGTGAAGAAAAATATTTTTTTGTAATTAATTTATTTATACTGGTTTATTTGTGAATTGTGAATTGCATTTTGATTAGAGAAATGCGATCTTGTTAGTAGGATACTGAAACCGAATTGAAGCGAACACCTCGAGCAGCAGCAGCAGCAGCCGAACTACTGAGAGGGGTTTGAATCGACGCAAACGTAGTTGTAGTGCGCGCGTGTTGACGGTTTAACTAAAATGTTTAACTTTATATAATGCAATTTATGTTTAAGTTTGTATGCTATTGTACTGTAAAAAGCGAATTGAGCCGAGTTGTGCTCACAGCGCAAGCGTTCACGTGTACAAAGAATCGTGCACAGACAAAAGAGGCGATTGTAACTGAAAATTTATGAAACTACAAGCAAAGCACGTGGGAAAAACAATAAAAGTGAATTTTTGTACATTTTATTTAACTGATGACTACATTTACGTATTTTTGTTATATATTTGTGGAAAATGTTTAGCCACTTTCGGCACAGAGAGTGGCGCATCGGTTGCATGCGTGGTCCAAACCAGCATAGTTTTATGCTTAATTCTTAACTATATTTAATGTAATTGTAATTATTGCGAAGCTCTTTGTTATGATTAAATTAATTTAAAAAATAAAAACCGAGGAAACTACAAAAACAAAACACTTACGCCGAAGGTAGCAAACAAAAAACAAAAACCATAATGCGTGTTGTCTACATTTTGCCGACTTAAATGAACCGCATTGTGTGTAGAGAAGACAGCGGTTCCAGAAATGTCTGGTACAATCTAGTACACTACCGTCTGTGAAGTTTATAGGTAAATGTTGCATTCATGTGGCAAGCACAGTGTTTTTTTAGTCGTTTTTATACATGTATCCAAGTTGGGAACTGCAATGTTCAACCATTTTGTCTAAAAATTGTCCAGTTTATATGTGGACTGGCTTTGTAATTTTAGAAAGCGCACGGCAACAGTTTAGTCAAAAATCGGCTATAACGATTGTGATCGGAATAAATATGTTATAGGAGAATTGCTGCTAATAAGCGCTTTTCAAATTTTATTTTATTGGCTTCAAAGTTTTTCGATAAGTTTATGCCTCTGAATTTTCGGCAATTTTAAAATCATTTAAAGCCCCTTTCAATATTTCGGAGTTCAATGTAGAAATGTAATTGCGTGATTTTTAGTATTTGTTCATGTTTTATGAAGAATGTCGTTTGCTGCAATTTACGTTACAGTATTTGTTGTTGTTACGATTAATAACTCCATTGAACACTGATAAATTGATTCGCATTTTCGCTGTAATTGTGGTAAAAGTTGTTAAGACCGCTTGTGACTGTATTTTCGACAGAGGATGAAGTGTCTCCGTACTTTTATAAAAAAATAACGAATTTCGTTTCTGTTCATAATTCGATGTTTGATATTCGTTCATAGAGATTGTTCTCACTGGTTGAGGCAAACTAGTTTTTGCAACGACAGCATCCCTGCAGCGCTCACTGGAATCCTTTCAAGTGTTCTTGATTTCTCACAAGAAGTAGTGCTCATTACTCTGGTAGGGACAATTTCTACTTGAATTTCATAGAACAGCGTGCCATTTACATATTTGCATGAGAAGCGGGCTTGCAGCGCATTGGAGATGCAAGGCGATTTTATACAATTGTACAAAGGGCATAAGATGCAACCGGTATTTGACAGGCTCCTCATGACTAGGAGTATATTGAAATGGATAATGCATTTTAAATAGTTAGAAAGAATTTTAAACAATATATGTTGTCAACAAAAACAACAACAAGAACAACAATAAATTGTACTTTTAAATTGAAACAAAAAAGAAAAGAATAAAGTGTAAGCACCCAAACCAATTGCTGGTAAATCTGTAATTTTGTATAACGAGTGTGGAATTTGTAACGCTAGCTCAAAATAGCCCCTCAAGAATCTTAAATCGTAAACTGTTGGTATCTAAACAAATATAATTAAGAAACCATTTTTGAAAATCAACGAACGTGTATGAAGTAAGAGAAGGAAAAGCAAGAAGCGAAAACCACTTAAAAGAAATTAATATATATTAAAGTAAACTCGATTTTTGTGATGTTGATATGGAACCTTGAGCCATCTTCAAAAAAAAAAGTAAAAATTAAGGATACAAAAGAAGTGTAAACAAACAACCCCTTAAAAAAAAGCTAAAAAGTCAAGGCAAGAAATTAAACATAAACAAAAAAAAAGAAGATACATAGAAACTGTTTAGCAAATTTAATTGAAAACAAGTAAACGTTAAGCCTTAACTTTCACTCTTTCTGTATGTTCTCTTTGTATTGATTCATTGAGCATGAAATCATTAAATTAAAGTGGCACATTAAAAAACAACAACAACAAACAAACACCCTGAAAACAGATGAAAATGAATTATAAGTTTGCAAAAAAAAATGAATAATTTGAAAAAATAAAAAACAAGAATACAAAATGAAAAAATTTAAGCTAATTTTTAAAAATAAAATTTGAAAACATTTAAATGGTTCAATGGTTGTTTTCTAAAAACACGTTAGCTGTATGTTTGATATATGCTCGTAAAATACAAGGAAAACGTTCAAATTTTTCAACTGACTACATGGAATGGCACCGACTTACCTACAACTGGCGATTGTAAAGGACGACGTTGTATAGTTTTGTTTGGCATCGGTTTTTCAGTGTCAAGTATTCTATCTGCTGAAGATGCACTGGCATCATGGCTGAACTACAAGGTTGTAGCAAGCCACCGGCTGATCGTTTATCGCTTTTGTCAAAATCGTCGGTGTGCTGTGTTGCCGCATCGGTTGAAATGAAAATACCTGACTGAAAACAACTGACCTGAGCACTTTCCCCGTTTTTTCACTCAAATATATTCTCCGTCTGGCAACAATCAGTTTTGTTTGTTTTAAGTTTCTCCCTCTTTCGTCGGAAAATATCAGCTGATTTTGACAGTAGCGATAAACAATCCTACCAACAAAATACATGTGGTTTTTGGTGTTGCGGGGATGCTATTACCTTGTTTATTGTGCCATGGCTATTACCTTATTCTTGTGCCATGACTGGCATGTATCAATTTTAACCCTTTCGACCCCAAAGTTGCCTTAGAGCAACTTTACCTATTTGTTATCTTATAGCAAAGGCTACGATTGATTTATGGGTTTATTTTTGTATGGGTTTAGATTTATATGTTTAGAAGTGAATTCTGAGCAAATTACAAAAATTTTACTGCTATCCCCAAGGTTAGGCTGGCTGACCCTCGGGGGGGTCTCACATAGACCATGTTGGTCCATAGTGGTACTGCTATCCCCAAAATAATTTCCAATAATTTGCAGCGATACCAGGGAAAGTTTGCGTTCTAATTGAAGTCTACGAATTGGGCGCGTTTGATCAAAACTCTGTTACATTAATAATTGTTAAATATAATCAAAAAGTGATAATTTTGTATTTTTGCATAAATATTAAATAATTTTTCTGTAATTAAAAAATATTGATACAAAATTTATTTAACCCGTTTTAAGCCAAAATTGTTCAAAAGCAAACTAGCTCTAGAACTCTAATAAAGAGGCGTGGAAACTGCAAATGTTGTGTGTACATTTCTTAGGCAAGTTTACCTTGATTTTAATGCCAAAAAGTAATATTGAGACACGGTAAAATTGGGGGTCGAAAGGGTTAAGCGCTAAACCAATATTCAAGCCTTATGTGAAAGCCAAGTAGAGTAGTTTAATTTAGTTATAAGTAAATAAAAAAGTGGTTCATATATAGATCTACGTACAGGGAGAGCGTCAGGAGAAAATGTATTTCATGTGGAAGACTACTGAAAAACGTATACACTAATAACGATTTAACAATATTTTAATGGCAATTATGAGTGATACAATTTAATTTTATTTCATCTCTCTTTCTAATCGAATTTTAGTTAGTTTAGTTTAATTCCCATTCAAAGTGATTTTCCAATTTCCGGAAAATTCTGCCATTACAAAAATTCATATCAATATTCGAATGCTTTTAATATTTTGAGATATTTCGACTTCAACTTGGCAGCACTCGACAAAAGTCAAATTTCAGTTCAACTAAGTTTGCGCCTTGCCATACAAATAATTTTTTACACTTAGTGTGACAGTTGGTTTTCAGTTTCGCTTCAAGTTCACAAGTTTATTTGCGGCATACTGAATAATGCAATACAAGAATAATAAAAAAAACACGATAATTAAAATTATATTACAACAATCAAAGGAACCACAATCATTGTTGTTCTGAACAGCAATTTGGAAACGAATACAAAGACGAACATGTGGCAGCACCAATGCGTAAACCTGCGGAAAGGTTTGATTCGGTTTTTGTTGCTATGAAAGTGGAGTAGCCGCAATATTCAAGCAAATAAGACGTAAATTTCTGACTAGTTATTGTGAAAACCATTGCTGCAAGCATTTTCAATACCAAGTGCAATGCGTTTCTAGAACAGTGCTGTGTTCACAGCATCGGCAGTTAAAGTTGTGGAATCGTAGTTTTGGGTGTTTATCTATAGCTGGAGTTCGAGCTGAAGCCGCTGCAAGTTTGCGCTGGTTTGAGTGCAGCAGGAGCCATGATGGCAAGCATAGAGAATAAGCCACCAATTTTGCACATTCTGGTGGTTGGCTTTCACCACAAGCTGGGTTGTCAGGTAATTTGCAACGCAAGTGGTTCGAATTTCCTTTTACGTATTTTTAATTTTTGTTGCCAAGGTTGAGTTTTCTCACCCTCCGCTGGTCGCTGGCACGACTGGCAAAAACGAGTGTCCGTCGGGCTGGAAGTACATGCCCACGCTGGCGTTGCCCGATGGCTCGCACAATTTTGTGGGCGACACAGTGTTCTTCAACTTGCCCAGCCTGACCGAGCCAACGGAGAGCGTTTACGGAGTCTCGTGCTATCGGCAAATAGCAGTGGAAGTAAGTCCCTATCTCCCTATAGTTGCGTTTCGTTTCTTGACTTTATGCATTTCTTATTTGTCTTCTTGGTAGAAGTTGAAAATCCGGACGGCCGATGTGACGCGCAGCACTGTGCAAAAGTCAATTGTGATCCTGGCGCGACTGCCTATTTACGGCTACATCGAGGTGAAGTTGTCGCTGATTGCCGACGCCTTCTTTGAGGCAGGCGACTTTTCGAGCACCGAGCTGCTGGTGGAGGCCTACGAGCAGCTGAACGCGTGCTTGTTGGCCGATGAATCGTGCCGTCCATTGCGGCACTTTTATGTGGGTCTATCGCTGCGTGAGATTGTGCTCCATTGGCGACACAAGACACTGATACTTTTTAAGCTCTGGCTGCTGCAGCGCCGAGTGATCTGCTTTGGTTCGCCGGTGCGCAGCATGTGCGCCCTAATACTGGGCGTGGCTTCGCTGATGCCGCGTCTCCTGGAGAAAGGTTTTCAAGAGGTGGCGTGCGTACGCACGTCACGCCCCCTTTCACCGATGCCAGACTTTACGGACTCCATACAGCAACAGGCCGCGGAGCTTAAGCAAAGTAAACCGTTGGATTCGTCGATGTTGCAGTCGGAATCGAACGCAGTAGTTGGAAAGTTACAAAGCTGCACAGATGTTGCTACGGATGCCAATGAAGACGCTGATCAGGTTGACGAGTGCACTTTGATCTCGTCGGCGGTGTCGGCTGGCAGCCAGTCCGGTGGCAGTGATGACACGTCACCCCAATCCAACTCGACGTCGCAATCGGCGCGCGAGTTGCAACGGTTGGACTCTACCGAGAGTGGGGCCGGCGATGCGGCTGCAAAACGCTCTGACCGCAGCAACTCACTGACACGCGAAGCAAGTGTGGACACGTTAGCTTGTAAGAGCAACAAATGATTCATGCAGTGTGTTCAAGTTTGTGATCACACTTTGCACTCTTTCAGCTACCCTACATGCCTTGACTGTGGTCAGCCCGGATGAGTATCGCGCGCCCATATCGATTTTTGCCAGCGGCAACCTCTGCTTGCCGTACCTCTCGTTGCCATACATGGACCTACTGACTGATCCGTCCGTGCTGAGTTACGTAATCGGCACATCGAATGTGTTGTTTCGCCAAAAGCGACAGCTGGCCGACGTGCTGATTGACGTGGAAAACGCCAATATGGAGACGCACGATGCGGAGCTGCGGCGCCAACTGATGCTCAGTACGGAAGATTTGCGTTTCACGGACTATTTGCTTAAGCATGTGCAGTCGCCAAAGGAGGACGCCGAGGGCAGCGAGCAGTGGATACGCGACCAATTTCAGGGCTACACTTTGGCGTTGCTGCGTACCGCGATTGCGGACGGTAAGTGTGGTGAAGCCAAATGTTCTTTAAAGTTGACTTATGCGTGTGTTTTGTAGATGTCACCGCCAAGGACAATGACCACTTCAATGCGCATTTCATGCAAGCTTTCAAACGAACACAATGCTTTCAGGAATGGTACGACGTGCGTCCGGATGCGGACTTTTACGAGGCTTTGCCGGCAGGGCATCCATTTGCTGGCACGCTATCGGTGGCCGACATGAAGTTGAAAATTGCACAGTATGTATCGGTGTCAGCTACCAGCTGGTTGTTAAAATACCTGAACTTTGGTACAATCGTAGTCTATGTAGAAATGCGTAACCATTTGTTATATATTGTTGTATGTAGTGGTGATGCCAATTGACTGCTAAAACACCTAACTGTTTGCCTTATTGTCTGTCTTGCAGAACCATGCAGAACAGCGAGAGTGGACGCAAAATAAACCAGGCTGTTAACACGACCAGCCGAGTAGTGGGTAAACGCCGTTAGTTCTTTCTCTTCTATTTGCTTTGTAATAAATGAATATTCGTTTCTTTGCAGGCGTCGCATTGTCTCAGGCAAAGGGCACATTTTCCACCTGGTGGTCCTCCATTACCACAACGCCCACACAAACCGCAACTGCTGTCAGTGGTCCTGAAGTGACGCCAGAACCCATTTCGCCAGCGCCACAAGCACAAGAAATCTCAGTCACATTCCAAAATAGTAAAAACGTCGATGAAATCGAAGAAGGTGTCAGCATTCACCTGGACACATGCGTCCAGAAAACGACGTCCGACGGAAGCGGCAGCGGTAGTAGCAGTGAAAAGCTGGTCGACAGCGCCGAAGAGCTGGATGAGGACATAGCGGTGTTGGTTGCTGCTAACGTTGATGGTGACGGCCACAACAAGCCGCCCTCCGAAGCGGAAGAAGCAACGGCCGCGCAGTTGGCTCGCGCCGCAGTTGTGGCAACACCGGCAACTGCACCGTTCGACACAGTCCAGCAGGGCATCGTGGAAATCGGCAGGGAGGCCGATGTACTAGACAAGCGCGCTGCTCCGCTGCCGCCGCCCACATGCGGCACCGATGTGGTCAACACAGAGCGCAGCAACGGCGATGTATTTATTGTATGAATTTAGTTTATTTAATTTCCCACGCTCACCTCTTTAAAAGTCTTACTACCCGCTTTGGTATCCTCTCATTGTTTATCAGCCCTGTTCCAGAATCCGAGTCGGAATCGGATTTGAATCGGAATGAAATCCGATTCCGATTTGAAGAGGTGTTCTGCAATCCGAGCGGAATTGTCACATTCGAAGTTTATTTCGAATCCGATTGTTAGCAAATTAAACAAAGCTTCAATCAGCTGTTTGCTTTTAATGTTCAAATGAAAAAGGCAATTGTAAAATTTTGTAAGATTTTTTATTTTATTTAATGAGTTGGGTTATTTTATTGGCAGTATTGCTTGAGAACGAGCAGTCCGCCGTTGAAAAAGCGCAGAATTTTGCGAGACCACAGCAATCCCATGGAATTGCCAGATTCGTCGTAACTAGTACAAGTCATTTCAGTTATGTTCAAAATTTCCTATTTAAGGTTTATTACTAAGTACCGCCTAAACAAAGCAGCATTCAACATGATCTTGACCGAAGTGAAAACTTTCCTTCGGCAATGCTCCATTCCGCCAGAATTGAAATTGGCTACGGCTTTGCAATTTCTTGCCGAAGGAGGCTTTCAACGATCGGTAGAAAAGGCAACCGCCTTTTCCATTTCGGAAAGTGTGTGCTTCTTAAAAGGTCCACCGCCGGTCACTAAAGCTTCTCTTCTATTATGAGCTAGCTTCCTTCTTACTTCACTTTTCCAATCAACTCAACTCTATGATTGAAGAAAATTTTATAAAATTAATTGATTTAATTTACTTCTCACCTTTTTTCATCCCGTTACACTTTTTGTTGGTAGTCCTTGCCCGTTCAGCGACTGCGTTAAATGCTTCCGTTTATTTTCAAAATCGACTTTGTCGCCTTTAAAGAAACCTTTCGCGGTGTCCGCATTCTCCTCCATAAAATCCAAGACCATTTTGCTCTGGTCAGCAGTCTTATGCTTTCCCGTGATTAAAAATGAATTTATTAGTTTTATTTAACACGATGTTTCATTTATTTGCTTACATTTTCGTTATTTGTTTTCGTTTTGCTGCTTTCCGATTTCAATTCCACCAGCTTTTTGTTTAGCGGATTATTTTCGACAAAAATTTCCGATAATCGGAATGCAGAACACCAAATTTCCGATTCAAATTAGTTCGAACTTAATCGGATTTGAGAACAGGGTTGCATCGGAAAATATTTCCGATAATCGGAATGTAGAACACCGACGGTCGGAATCAAATCCATTTCCGATCCGATTCGGATTCTGGAACAGGGCTGTATATGTTTCCCTGATTCCTTTGCTCCTAAGTTAAGCTATGTATACTCTAATGAAATTCGGCCAAATTGTGTAGTCTACAGCGTAGTTGGGCGTTTCGTAAGCGCCTATTAGTTTTTATTTTAAGAAAATATTTATATGGCCACATCTCATTTTGTAACTATTCCAAGTGCAATTTAAAGAAATTATCAACCAATGACCTTCACGAGCTAATAAACCATTACACTTACATTCAATATGTGGCAATAATAAAAAAGAAAACGCAAAATATACGAAAATGATTAGTTATAGCTGTGGCTCAAATTCCACGCCCGTAATGCGCACATCGCAAAAAACAAAAAGAACACAGTAGGCACGGCGATTGCGGTTTTTGCGCGAGGGCGTGGAATTTGTCGCGTTCCGCCACATTACCCTCTCAACAATAAATATTAAAATCTTTAAAGCGACTGTACTCATGTATTCACAATTGTAATTGAGATTGCAATTATTTGTATGTTTCAATAAACACCATACGACAACAGTGTCAGCGTGTGTAATTCAAATATATGCGTTGGCTCGCCACCTACTGGGGCTTACCCTCCTCCTCTTTGAACTGCTGCAGCACTACATCGCGTTGGTTTACCACTTCTGCAAATTCCTTCATCGCTTCGTCCGCCTGTTTCAGCGCCGCCTCGTAACCGTTCAGGAACTGCTCGCGCGCATTGGCGCACTCATCGTACTCTTGCTCGGCGTTGCTCATCAGCAGCTCGTTTTCGTTGCGCATATCTTTTAACTTTTGCTCTTTTTGTGCATTAAACTCCTTCAATTGGTCGATTTGTGCCTGCGTCTCCTGCACGCGCTGTTCTAATTGCTGCAGCTTGCAGTCCATGCTATTTCGTTGTTCCACTGCCAGTTGCATAAGGCTTTGCAGTTTCTTCTGGGCTACTGTAAGCGACGCGCCCAGTGCCTTTGTTTTCGGTTCAATGGCGACGGCGAGCTCATGTGCCACCGTTCGCGCATACTGCTCCACTTGTAGCTGTTGCTGCATGTCGCGTCGCAGCTGCTTTTGAGCTTGGCTGTAAAGTTGGCGTAGCGCTTGCAGTCGCGTCTTAACGTCCTGCTTCTGAGGATTGAGTGGCAGCTCCAGTTCGTCCAAATTTGTGTGAAGCCGCGCGTAGACTATCTCACGCATGTGTCCGTTGAAGTCAGCAATCTGCGGTTAAAAAACATGTAAGAAGTGAATTCCGCAGCAGGCTGTCACCTGTCGGTCACTCACCTTGTCGGTCAATTGCTTCTTGCTGCGCGATAGCAGCACCTGCGCATGGTGGAGGCGATCCTGCAGGTCACGCATAGTGCGTTCCTGACTTTGCAATATATGCTTGAGCTGGGCCACCGTCTCGATAAGCTGGTCACGTTGCTCTACGCTGTATTTTTGCTGCTGCACCTGGTCTCTTATCTCAGCAATTTCGTGCTGTAGCTGCACCACCTGTTCCTTGTTTGTTCTCTGCTGCGTTTGCAATGTATGCAGCTGCTTTCCGTCTACCTCCAACTGCTCACGCACTATGCGCAACTGATCCAGGGCGCGGTGCAACTCTTGCTCCAAGCGACAGTATTCGGTTTTGTCCTCTTCGCGTATGTGTGGTCGCTGTTGCTGCAACATGTCCAGCTGTTGCTCCAACTGCTCGACCTCTTCCGTCAACGCTGCCATATTTGGCAAACCGCAACGTTTCTGTACGAGCAAGTCACCTGTCTGCTGCTGCAGACTGGCGAATTCTTGCATCAGTTGCTTGTCCCACAGTAGAAATCCCTCCTCCGAATTGCGCAACAATTGCGCTTGAAACTCCGCATCAGGCATCTGCAGCAGCTGTTCCTCGCTTATACTCTGGCTGTGATGTTGTGGTTCCTGAAAGGAAAACTCCTCGGCGTCATCCTGGCGCGGCACAAAGTCCATCAGAAAGTCAAACAGCATGATGACGTAGCCAAAGGAGTGCTGGGTATTCGGCGTCTTCAGCCACGACTTGTTCACCTGATGCGGGTATTGTAGCTTCTGCAGTATGTTGACCGTGTCGTCCACATAGTTGGCGCCCACCGTAAAGCGACTCCCCCAAATACAGTGCAGAAAGTAGTTGATGATGGCTACGAACTGTTTGGTGGACATTTGACGGAGGCTGCTGGAACGCGCGAAGAATTCCGCCGGCAGACCTTCGATGCTACCTGGCGCAGCAACTTCACGCAAATAGTCTGTAATCTCTTGTGCCCTTTCCTGCACCCATTTCTTGTCGTTGTGTGCATTGCGCTGTTTTTCGGCAGTGAATAGTGCACGGGTGGCGGTGTGTTTGTTGCCCGGTGTTGGTGTCTGTTGCGGCGTGGTTCGAGTGCCGCGTAGCGCAGAACTTGGCTGCAGCAGCGTTTGCCGATCCGTGGAAGAGGGACGAGCTATGCGACTTTGTCTGTGTACAAAAGTTGAAATGGAATTCTCAGTAAATCAAACTAATGCCCAATGAGCTTACCGGGTGTTATATTTTTTGGCGGTGCCAGGCGCTGGCGATGGGGCCCAATTGAGACGCTGCGGTTGATGTGGGCTACGAGTATTTCCATAACTACTTATTTCTATTGCGGAAATTCAGATACGTACCGCGAATTTCGCTTGGTTGCGGTGCCTGGCTCTTCATGGAATTCTGCTGTACGTCGTGGTCTCTGCATTTTAAAATATTTTCCAATAACATCTACTAATAACAAATGTTAAAACAAATAACTGCGCACAAAAACGCACCGTTGGTTCCGTTATTTAAAAATTACTAGCCGCGCGCCATTGTTTGATTTCTTCTCGAACGAGTATCGAATGATCAGCTGCATGCAGATTTTGGTACAGTACGAAGAGAAAAATGTGTACACTTTGCTAATTTGCGGGAATGGTTTATGGAAGAGAAACGAACTTGGCGTGGAAATAACACAAATCCTAACTTTAAAAAACTTAAAAACATTGGCTGTTTTTTATTATTTTGTCTTTGTATTCTAAATAAATTATTAATTTAATTGTGTAAGAAAATATGTTTGGTTAACACGTTCGCGGACAGTAAAAATTTCAGTGAGCTGCAAAAATCCACAGTCATTTTTTGTGAAAACTAGTAGTACTATCTGAAATTTGGTTACACATATATTGTTAGAGTTGTCAGATGATCGTATTTTAACCGTTATATAAATTGAATGCTATAGCATTCACGACGATATAGATAAAATTTTCTAACTAGAATGACGTGAATGCTATAGCAGTCATTCATAGAAAACATGAGAAAAAGAGGTTTATAATATTTTATTTACTTTATTTATTCAACAAAAGTTCTCTCCTCGTGTACATATAACAATATTAAACAATTAAATCCTTAAATTCATGTATATAAGAAATAAAATTCAGGTAATTTTGCATCACTATGAAAATGACTGCTATAGCATTCACGTCCGCGAACGGCTTAAGCAAATTTGTTAATACACAAAAACATTAAATAATATGAAACTACTTAATGAATCAGTTCCTAATTACTTTGAAATATATATGCATTACAAACATTTAAGTTTAAAAAAATATAAATGAAAAAAAATTGGCTTTGAAATTTGAATGCTATAGCATTCACGTCATTTTGCATCACTATGAAAATGACTGCTATAGCATTCACGTCCGCGAACGTGTTAAGTTTGCTTGGTTAAGTTTAAATGTAATGAAGCATAATTTAATTACATGGTGCAACATATGAAAAAAACTTTCGACTCATTGCAGAAACGTTACAAAAATTTAAACCTAAATTGAAGTTTAACCCTTTCCGACATGAGAATAAACCCGTTCTGTATGAATTGTATGTCCAATATATTGGACTTTGTGACTGAAAGGGTTAAATAATGATAAATTTTTTTTGCAGCATTAAGGACATTAACAAATCATGTATATATTTCTACATAACCTGCAAATTCCTTTATTAACCCTTTCCGGTCAGTTTCCACATGTCTTGAGATAACAATTTTTCCTTCAAAATATTGATTCTCATTGAACATTTAAGCAATAAATTACAAAAAATATCAAAAACATAATTTCAGTTTAGAATTACAGCTCATTCAATTTTGTACGATATATTATATATATATATATTGTGCAATGGAGTAAAAAAGAGTAAAAATGCCTGCAATTTTGGTTTAGTTTTTTTTAAGTTTTATGAATAACTCATTGATTGTTTTATAGAAAACATAAACTTTAACAACCAAAAATAAAAACGTGATTTCATTTTGATCGAATCTTATATAAATTATACACTGCGTTAAGAAATGATAGCACCATTGACCTTTTGTATCATAACTTCCATGCTAATGATCGAAGAATGAAAAAACTTGGTCGAAATATCCATTGCATATATTTAAATAATGTCCCGCACCCAAAATTCCGAAATGTTCGATACAAAGGACAAAATGTAAATTTACATAAAAAAGTCACTTTCGCAAGCGTTAAGAAATGATAGCACCACTTACAATATTTTATTTTTGTACGGCCTTTGACTTTTTTGTCAAACTTCTATTGTCAAAACTAAAGAAGTGAAGAAGAAGTGAACGCAATGGGCAGAAAGGTGGAACTGGAACAAGAGGAAAAAGCGCTCTTAAAGACGAAGGTCTAACAAACCGCGAAATTGGACGTCGGATTAGCCGTTGTCATACGGTAGTTGGCAAATTTTTGCGCAATCCCACAGCTTATGCAAATAAGAGAAGCCCAGGTCGTTCATGCGGTCTCTCCGAAGCGGATAGACGTATCATTTGTAGAGCTGCTTCTAATTCATCAAAGGACACGCGTCATTTAAGAAGCGAATTTTCACCACATGTGCCCTATGTTACCTTCTGGAAGGCAGTAAAGGATACTAAATTCCTAGAATATAAAAAATTACCAAAGCTCCTGCTCTAAAACGTACGCATATCGACAAACGAGCCGATGCGGACCAAACATGGTGCAGCGAGTGGGCATCGGTAAGCATAAGGAACAAAACTAAGCCTAGAAAATCAAATTTACGCCTGATTTATCCTTCCAGATCATCTGGTCTGACGAAAAAAAATTCAATCTAGATGGACAACATGAATTTCGACATTACTGGCATGATCTGCGCAAGGAACCGAGGCTTTTCTCAAAAAGGATTTTCAGTGGTGGATCATTAATGGTTTGGGCAGCATTTCAGCTCATGGAAAAGCATCCCTGGCATTTACTGATACACGCTTGAACTCTGCGCGGTATCAAGAGCTCCTTCAGGAACATCTTCTTCCATATATCGACAAGTTTTCCGCCGTGGATTTTACGTTCATGCAGGATAACACAGCAGTGCACGCATCGAGAAGTAGAAAAGAATGGTTACAATCGCGTAATATTCCTATCCTCGAATGGCCAGCAAGATCGCCGGATCTGAACCCAATAGAGAACCTATGGGGCATCATGGCACGGCAAGTTTACGACGATTGTCGGCAGTTCGAGGATGTGACACAGCTCCAAAAAGAAATTGTCCGGGTCTGGGAAGGATTACCTCATAATCTTCTACAAAATTTGATCTAGTCCATGCCAAAGAGAATTAATTCAACAATTAAGAGTAGAGGAACGCCCATTTCATATTAAACACAAAAAAAGTGCATTGCGAAAAAATAAAAAGAAGTATTGTAAGTGGTGCTATCATTTCTTAACGCTTGCGAAAGTGACTTTTTTATGTAAATTTACATTTTGTCCTTTGTATCGAACATTTCGGAATTTTGGGTGCGGGACATTATTTAAATATATGCAATGGATATTTCGACCAAGTTTTTCCATTCTTCGATCATTAGCATGGAAGTTATGATACAAAAGGTCAATGGTGCTATCATTTCTTAACGCACTGTATATATAAACAATAGATTCACATTTATTCCGCCTTTTATAACCGTTGTTGTGGCTGTCAAGCCCTTTTCCTCTCAATACAACACAGAATAAATTAAAATGCATACAGTTTAACGGAAATGCACTGAATATAGCCCATTCTTATTATCGTAGTGGGAGTGGCAAGTATGCATGTCTAACCTTACATAACCTGTGTCTGCCCAGTAAAACATAAAATCTTCTAGTAGTTCTTATTTTTAATCGAAAATTGCCGAATAGTCGAATTTTATTAGTCAAGTGGTTTACAGATGGGCACGGCAGACATACAAATGCAACAAATCTGTTACCAATCCCATAATTTAAAAAAATGCAAACATAACTTGCAACCGTTGCTTTCGATTTGTACGATATATCGTACAAAGCTTATCGTACAATTTTTTTAAAGGCTCGGGAAAAATATTTAGACCAAAAAATGTTAAATTTAATAAGTTTTATGAATCAACTGAGATTCAAACTTGGAAATTGTTTAGCTTTTTGTTTTTGTCAAAAAGTATTACATATTTAAAAATGTCTACACAGAAGCATCGGTTTTTCAAATTCTTGCAAAAATCTGCTTACAAAACGCACTCATACTGTGTAGCCACGGCTATTATTATTTATATTTTTAAACAGAATACTACAATGCAGCCTACTTAATACGAATCAAAAAGCCGTACCATAAAAAAGTTCGCTGTCAAATACAAAATCTTGGGAAAAAATTGTACGATACATCGTACAAATTTCCGGAAAGGGTTAAGTCCAAATGCTATAAAATCATCCCCTGCCACTGCTACTTCGTTTAAAATGTTTATAAGTGCGTGCAATACTCCGAACTGAAACTTGCTTAACCCTATTCCATTTTTTAGTTTACAATGTGTAAATAATGTCATAATTAATATACACTTTTGGATGAAGAGAGACTTTAGAGATTAAGGGGGTGTTCTGTAGTAACAGCTCGTTTTCTTAGGTGTTTTTTGAAATTCTACTGTGAAGTAACTATTCAATTTTTTTGTATGCGGTTTTTTTTCAATGTTTTGTTATAAGGGAGAGGGCTGGGTTGTGAACAGGGGTTTTGTTTTTTGGCTCTAACTTTTCACAGAATAAAGATATCGAAAAATCGAAGATACCGTTGGAAAGGTGAATATATAACGCAACTTTGTTATGAAGACAGATTACCGTTTTGATTGAAATTTAACTCTCTACGTCCAATTTTCTGAGAACGTGATTTTTCGCTTTTTCAAAAAAGGGGCTGGGTTGTGAACCATCTGGAAAATCGCTATTAAAGTCGGAAAATACGAAGAAAACACCCATAATTTTTAAGTACATTGAGAATTTATTTAATCAGGAAGCCTCAAGAGGTGAAAAAAAGTTATAATGACGCCTCTTAGGCCAAAAAATCGCAATGAATGAAACTGCTCAATTTTTTAAATTTTCATCCTAATCTGTGTCGGAATGTTTGCATGTGAAATACGAACGTGTTCTCGTATTGGCTCACTTCAAGTGAACACAACGAAATCGAGTGAAATTATATAAAATGACTTTATTTTTATATATCCGTCCATATTTGACAGTGTTAGAACAAATGTAGTACGAAAAACAGGTGGTTCATAACCCAGCCACCTCAGTGGTTCACAGCCCAACCACGATGCCATTTTGGAAACTTTAAAATAAACGACACTTCCAATCATAATTCGACATAAACAAATATTGCATCGTAAAATAGAATCAAAACACTAAAAAAAACATGTATTACACAGACTTTTTGCAATAAGCTCAGTCTCTTGGATAGCACTTTAAAAAAAAGCCAACAAGTTTTCGCAGTCGATTTTCAAACACGATGTCTTTCAAACTCGATTGCTGCCACAAGCAATACGTGTTTGTACTTCGGTGTAACCACAAAAGCAGAGTCATATCATAAGACAAAATTGACAGTTGAAAGATTGGCGATATGTCAATTAGGGAAAGAAAAAACGGCAATGGTTCACACCCCAGCCTGGTTCAAAACCCAGCCCTCTCCCTTACTTTTAACTACAAAATTCAGTATAAGGTTTGAAAGTAAATAATTTTTTTTTCCCATTTTTTCAAATGAAAAAAATTTATTTAACACTAACTAATAACAAAATCGAAAAAACGCTCGTCGGACGATAGCGACAACTTTTAGAAACATTAAAAAAAAAAAATTATCAAAATCCGTCTACTCAATCATTTGTAATCGTGTGAACCAGTTCGAAAAACATGGTTTCGGGAAAAACGCGTTTAAAGTTTTTTGTTCACTGAAAGTACTGTGGAAATTCGGCGGAGCGCGTGACGAAACCTCCTTTACAAATGACTTTCCGGTCCGAATTCATCAAAGACCTTTTTTTATACGATAGATAACAACATTACCTGTTGAAAAATGCAAAACAAAAAATCGATTTTTTGAAAATTTTACTACAGAACACCCCCTTATATTGGTTTTGGGGACCTGTTGTTGTATTATATGAGAGATATTTTTGTCAAATGTTGTTACCTCTCATAATCTCTAAAATCAAAACAATCCTGCTGACCAAACTGAACCAAAACTCAATAATGAAAAGTTTCTTAGTTGCGACATCATTTACGTTGGTGTCCTTTCCAAAAATTAAAAAGGATATACAGTCGTGTCTGGGTATAGTGAACACCCTATATAGTGAATTGCAAAAATTAGTTCACTATATCCAGACACGACTGTATGTCGGGGTATAGTGAACACCCTATATAGTAAATTGCAAAAATTAGTTCACTACATCCAGACACGACTGTATTTTCATAAAAGTTATGTCTTAAAGGACTGTACCGAAAAGAAACTGCACACTTTTAATTCTATATTTCTCTTAGTGTAGACATTTGATCGCAATGCGGAATGTACCGTTAGAAAGCATGATCATTTGAGCTTTTATTGCCCTTGTTTTCTCTGCTACTTGTATATAGTAAAGTTTTCCCGATGCCGCGAATCGAAGAGCAGTTGCGTAAGCAAGTTGTGCACAATTACTGCTCTGAAAAGGAATTTCGTACAGATAGTTGGCCAATTGATACAATTTCAGTGTCAAAAGTGTAAAAAATATAATCATTTAATTTGGAGATACTTCTTCTCTCAAAGATTTGTCAAAAAGTGAAAGAAAAAAATGTCCAAGTGACCCGAAACTTGAAAAAGAAGTGCTAACATTAATAAGAAAAAACAATTCAATGTCTGTATGAAATTTAGCAAAAGAAGCTAGAACAAGTGCCACTATGATTCAAAGAGTGAAGCAAAGGCATAACCTAAACACTTACAAAAAACAAAAGGAACCCAAAAAAAGTGAAAGTCAAGTGAAAGTGGGGATAACAACGCTTCGAAAATTGTACGATCGCTTGCATTAGAATGTTGTTGAGTGTGTTGTGATGAAACTTACATTGAAATGGCCTCAAGAACATTATGAGGTCCCCAATATTACACAAAGCAGCAGCAGGTGGTTCTGTCGACCCGTCAGTGTCAACTATTGGAATTGAAAAGTTGGCGAGAAAGTTTTCATCTTGGAGGCTATTTGATCTTGCGGCCTATCTGCTGAGATTTACAAAAAAGAGTGTCTAAATCGTCGCCTTATACCATTCTGCAAAAACTATAGGTTAGGTTAGGCTGGCTGACCCACGGGGGGGTCTCACATAGACCATGTTGGTCCATAGTGATGCCAGAAAGGTTCTGGAGCTTCAGACCTGTATGTAGTTTTTCAAAAACGTTTTGGCAAATCTAAGTAAGTCGCTGCTTTTTTGTTCCGCGACTCTTTCCAAGGAAGGGAACGACGCGGATCCGAGGCAGCTGACCCGTGATCTGTAGAGAGCAGGGCAGTGGCACAGCAAATGCTCCAGGGTACCCTTGGCACTGTCTTCACCACATCTTGTGCATGCATCACTTGGTACCAAGCCAAGTTTGGCAGCGTGGGACGGTGTGAGACAGTGTCCCTTGAGTATCCCGGTCAATAGTTTGCAATCATCTCTTCGGAGTGATAGTACAAACTCTGTGTTGTTGATATTATGTTCGCGAAGCATGATTTTTGCTGTCCTGTGAGATGTAGATCTCTCCCACATGGACGCCGCTTCACGAATCATATTCTCTTCTATTTCCGTCTTGAGCGTGGAGAGGGGTGGATGGATGTCTGGCTCGCTAACCGTAGGCAGTCGTGCCCCGGCTTTGGCGAGCAAAAACTATAATGTTTCGACAATATTTTGGTCCGATTTAGCTACCGCACACTACGCCTGTGAAACATTGACTTTGTTAGAAAAAAAAAACAATGTCAATTATGTTTAAAAAGAGGAGAATCCGCCAAACGCTCCAGGATCCTTTAGAGAGATATTGGGCTATTGTCCAGCAAAATTCAAGGAAGGAAGGTCGGGTTGCCGCTGACGTCAAGGGCTTAAAAAAACTGACTTAAGGCCAGCACTGCCGGTACAAAAGACGGTGTGCAGAATTTAATGAAGGGAATAAATTTTAATAAAATACAAACAAAAATAGAATAAACTTCAATAAAAAAAATTTGAAACGAAAATTAATACAAATCGTAATGTTGTCAGCAAAAGAATGTGTGCAGTTTCTTTTCGGACAGTCCTTAGTTTTCATTTAATGTGGAATACATTCTTGTAGGGAGAGACAAGTGGAAGCTACTCTTGTTTTTTAATAAAAAAATACTCACCTTTATATGCAATATTTCACATATTTGGTTTAACTGCATTGACTGCATCTGGGTGTGCACCCTACACAAGGTATTTAAACATATTTAAAAAATTAAATTAAATTGTTTAGATTTTTTATTAGCATTTTTGTTTTGTTTTGTATTTTGAATTATTTACTCCTTCATACCATACAGTACATGTGTATGTATTTTCTGATTAATCATAATTACAATTTCAATTATTTTAAATAAAACTAATATCGATCACATTTCCTGTAAAACGTCTCAACTTCTTACACGTATGACTAAATTATAACAAAACTCAACTGGAAAGTCCTACTTAAAAACTAGTTTACTATATCGCCATAACATCAAAATAAGTAAATAATATAAATAACAGCAGGAGGGAGGGGTGAGGGGGCACAAAAGGTGAAGAAAATAAAAATTTACAAAAATAAAAATGCTAAAATTCGTTGCATCCTGCACATGCAGACCGTCTGCAACTTAACTTTAACGTTAAATCTAAACTAGATAAATCAAAGTGGGAGAGCAAGCGGAAATATGTTCATGCAAACTTTTGATACTTTTCCTAATGTTAACTTGCGGTACATAGAAACTTGAAGCACATCGAATTTCTCGTGAAGAAATGATAGTTAAGTAATCGAAATGGAAATCACGTTGTCGCAATACTAGCAGTTCTTACGGATATAACGACATTCAAATGTATAAAGTACAACTTAAAATTTAAAATGGCAAAGACAATAGAACAAGTTCAAGTCGAATCGAATCGATAGCGGGAAGCAAATGTCGAAGCGGCAAATATTAAATAATAACAAACAGATTTGCAAAATCAAACCTGCATTAAAAGTAAAAATATATCAACAAAATACATTCATTAACTAAGAAAAAGCAGTTTTGGGCAAAACAATTGCGAATCGAATTGTGGTGAGTTTTCGGGATGTGTACTTAAGGTAAGCTTAAGGGAATCGCTTTAAAGCTAGCAGTGAAGACGAAAACGGCCACATGTAAGTGTGCTGCAGCTAATTGATTTTCAAATATGTTGTTTGATAAATTGATTTACAATATTGGAAACGCTTGCAAATTTCTATAGGTAGTGCCTAAAAGTGGGGCGTGGAGTCGACTGATGGATAGTACAACGCACATTATAACGCAGCAGCAAGCGGCCGATTCGCCCTTGTAACGACGAGTGCGTTAATGTTAATGTTGGCGTTGGCGTTGACTTTTCAACAGCGTGTGGCACAACAATAAATTACTTTCAAAACGTTTGTTAACTATATGCTTAATACATTGTGGCGGCTAATATACACATTATCGTTATTATTGGTGTGTCTCGCTCTCTCTCAGTCATTCAGTTATTGTTCTACGCGTTACACGTTGCATAGTGCTTTCATTGTGAACTAAAAAGCCATAATGCTAAGTATTTGCACTTTGCGTTCGTTGCGTGCTATCCACAAATTCATGGTAATTTTTGCTATTTTTTTTTAATTGAATTTTCTCATTGTTTACCTGCTTTTTAATTACATCTCGCTTGCGCTTCCATTGTTTCCTGCATATCTAGTATTTGACTTTCTTGATTTTTGAAATTATTCGTACCCGCTTTGCTATTGTTTCGCTTTACAAACATACAATATTTTACAATTTACAGCAATTTCACATAATATCCTTCGTTCACGTTAGTATTCTTTACTCTTTAGCAAAAATAATTTAATATGTTGTTTAAGGTACGTACTAAAGTTGCGGGTGTGTTACCCGCATGCACACTTTCTACATATGTATCTACACGCCATCCGGCGACCATGGCAGCGCCGACACTGTGCAGCCACCAGACACTGTTTACAGCCTTGGAAATTGTCTTGCACTGGACTGTGAGCCTCATGTGGTCTGCGCTAACGTTCAGTTCGATGCGTTCAGCTGATTCAGTTCGGCGCCGTACTCCTTGTTGATGGAGAGCAGGAAGATGAAGGCGAGCGCCAGCAAGCTGGAGCCGAGCAAGTCGCCCAGCGAAGTCAAGTACGGTATGGACGAGTTGTCGGGATCGATCTTCCACTTCCACATGGCATGCACGATGACGTGTGCAATGTACAGCAGCAGCATTACCTGCAAAGTAAACAAGCCAACAAATTGCAAATGTAACTAGAAAAATGTTGCCATGTTGCATACACACCTGCACTAAACTGGCCACCAGGTACGAAAACACAAAGGCCACCGTTACCGTCGATGCGGACATGTGAATGTAATCGGCCACGAAGATGAACAAAATGTTGCCGGGAATTGACATGCCGATGAGTATGCGCGCTGTCTTCGCATAGGGCACTGTAAATATACGAAATAATTAGCACCAAATAATGCAATTGCATCAGAAGATTGCTGTAAACGCTCGACACTTACCGCCCTTGAAGAGCGCTTTCCACGGGTATTCGAAGATCTTCGTGTGTGGCGGTATGATGCCGATAATGGAGCTCTGATGCAGCATTGTGGAGATCTTGCTCGCCTGCACCGAAACCAGATTGCCGCCAATGCCGTTGATAATCGGCTGGAATACCACGAAACCGTTGAAGACGTCCACCGCGGCATCGAGCACCAGACCGCCCAGGCTGCAAGAATGCAAAGAACGAAAGAAAGCAAATCAATATTACGTATACGCCGTGTGGCACCACTTGACACTGCAGAATCGAATCTACATGATACAAGTAACAAAAAAAGCGACAAATACCACACGCGAGGATCGTGTGCGCGCGTACTTCACGGAGTGCTGGAAGAGCGCGCGTGTTTAAGTTTATTGCTCAAAGTAGTAATTTAAAAAAAAAACATGCAATTGAAATGATTTGCAAGTTTGCGTCGAAAGCAGCGTCGCGCTACTACGACACATCTGTAAGTCGGGTACGGCATTTGAGTTCAGTTCGAAGCTGTGCACACACTCAAAGTTCCACATTTTTGGTATTTTCAAGTGCTGCGTCTTCACAGAATTCTGTCAAGTCACATTTTTGGACTAACACTTTTTGTGTTAATGGATTTGCCTGAGCTATAGCGAATAGTATTTATAGATTTGCTTGAGACAGACAAGCGAATTATTTTACATTTCGATGGTCTCTCTGACCAAACAATTACAAACAAATCAAAAGCTCTGAGCGTGCGTCATTGGGATTCGTCCGTCATTTCCACTTACCCACTAATGCACAGCGCAGACAGCACAGGCACCCAGCCACTCTTCAGCACCGGCCGCGTGTACTTATTCTTGAGCACAATAACAACCCACATTGGCAAAAGCATTAAATAACAAGCCACTATAACAAACGTGATCCACAAGTGGGTATCTGCAAAAGGATGGACAGACGCAATTAGTTAATAGTTATTTTTAAAGCCGCATGTCATCGAGCAGCCATCTAGCGATCGTCGATACTCACTTATATGATCGTACAGCAGGGAAGCAATGAACGCCAGCAGACTGATGGACACCACATCTCCGATGGACGCGGCCAGCGGCGTTGCCAAATTATCGGGGTTTAAATGGAATTTCTCAGATAGTAATATCACAGCCACTAATACAAAATCTGCAAGCAAATCAAGCGGTTAGTTGTTGTGTGAGTGGGAGCCCAGTGGCTCGTAATTACCTAAAACGAAGCACGATGACGTTGCCGTGAACATGGCGGACGCTGTCAGCAGCATGACATGCTCGAACTCGAAATTGCCATCCATGGCCGCACCCACCGACACGGCGAACATGGCCACCAGAAACGAGGCGACCGTCGCCTGCACCTGCACCAGCGCAATGTTGCCGACAATCATGCGAATGACCTCCTTGCGCGACGTCATGTTGCCCAGATTCACCTGCGTGGAGAGCCGCGATGCGAGACACATGTCCAGATTGCCCTTCAGGCCCAGCAGCGCCGGCACCAGTATGAACAGCTCCGATATCGATTTGAAGACGCGCCACTTCTGCAATTCCAGCGCGCACGCGTACGTGAGGTGAGCATTTCAAGAGCCGCCAAATGAAAAACAAACGAAACGAAAAAAACGATGCGACAAATTAGTAAACGTGAAATGTTTGGTTGACAATAATTAATGCGGCGGCACAGTGCCGAAAATTTCAATGAATCACTTTACTTTAAATCATTGCGTTACGGAAATAAGTGAAGCGCTGCATTATCTTTGTGTGAATTTCACACGTGCGCTGCTATCTCGACAGCTCAATCGTATGGAACAAATTGTTGATTTGTTAATAATTCAGCGCGCTTGACTCGTTTGCTTATTGCTTTAATACACAAATACAAATCGGTCTCTTGTACTGTAAATATTATACAACACCAACGCATTGCTGGCTATTTTCTTTGCCGACTTGCTACTGCCCCCTAAATCAAAGTGTTGGGAAAATCCTAACGGCCGAGCGGCAAACGAAATCGAAACGAACAAATCGTAATGAAATCATCGACATTGCTGGCACCCAACTATGGACTCGTGTATTATGTATGACGTTGTCAGCTACTCCAAATTCATGTCATAAATACTGCATGAAAAAAACAACGCCCCTGAGGTGACACTTCAAATAGTAATGAGTGGCTTCCAATAAATTTCGAACAACGATTTGGTTTTTATATTAGTTTGGCAAATGAGAATGTTTATAATGGCTAGAAATAGTTTCGCTTGTGGCCATTATAACATCAAATTTGAAAAAAAAAAATTCATAGCACCTTGAAATCTCAAAGAACGGAGACCACTCAATTGTTATAAGGCACTTTCGGTCATGTGTAGAATGCAAATGAGTGATTAGAACATTAAAACGAAATGCAATTTTGGTTGATCAGATAAATCGAGAAACTTATGTGAGCTAAAAAATTTAAATACAGGGTCAGAGTTTTGAATTACATAGATTTTATGAATATTTTGAAGAATTTAAGTGCTGACTTAGAACCATTCAGATGAAGACCAAATTGTTAACCCTTTAACTTTCACTTATGTGGGCTAAAAAATTTAAATACAGTGTCAGATTTTAAAATAACAGAGATTTTATGAATATTTTGAAGAATTTAAGCGCGAATTTATGAATATTTAGAAGAATGTAAGTGCTAACTTATGACCATTCGGATGAAGACCAAATTGTTAACCCTTTCACTATAGATTTTTACTGGGGAAAATTAAAATGTTAAATTTATTGATTTAGGCTTCTGTGTGGGTTTATTTACAACAATCAATAGATAATATTTTTTAAATTTTTATACCCCGACCCTGTTTTTTGGAGTGTTGTCATATGACACCAACCGTATCGTTGTGGCTGTAATAATTACTTAAACATACAATTTTGTATGCATAATTAAAATCTAATTTTTCTTCACTTTCTTCAGCTAAAATTATTTTAAAAAACATATCCGAATTAAAGTAAAAAGTCAAATTACAAAATTTTTTTCTTTACTATGTCAAGATATAGCATTCAAAAATCAAGTATACTTCTCTTCTTTAAAGTTAAATATTCAGTTTATTAATTTCGTAATATTCCTTAACCTTCAAACTATTATAAGGACTAATCAAAAAGTTATTCTTGGAACCATAGAGGGTTCAGAGGTCCGAAGAGTAGCATGTTTTCATATGGTAACAAAATAGCGAAAGGCTTAAATGTACGGCCAGTAGCGAATTCAGGGGGAAGGGGGTTGGAGGTTGAAACCCGCTCCCCCGAAATATTTTTCTGAATCCGCCCCTGACGGTAGCCAAGAAGTCGATGGTTTTTTGAACAAAATCGGAATGAATTCATCATTGGTGTGTTTCCGAACATCCCAGGAAGAAACTTGGGAAGGGTTCTTTCTTTAACCGTAGATCGAGCTTCAAAAAAATTAAGGAATCCTATCCTATGTACACAAAAGGGAAAATTATACACTTTTCAATTTTCTCAAGACCTCTTGTGAAAAGTGTGAAAAATGGTTTTAAACAAGCATAATCCCAGCACAAACAAAGTCACAAGAATGGTTCAATTAATTATATCCTGAAAAAAGTTATAATAAAACAAAAAACCAAATGTATAATTTTTGATACAAAGCTCGATCTACGGTTAAATAAATAAATAAATAAGCACCGGCTATCACAAATGGCCATTTTTGCCATTGTTTGTATGCAAAGCTAATAAAATATAAATATTAAAATATTTGATAAATAAATATCAAAGGTCAAGTATTGATTGAGTAAACATCGATAAGGTAAAATATATCTGGTATCAGAGATCCTTATTATTTGGATCACAAAATCCCACTCAGACTTTCCGTCCTGCAGACATGCTTTAAGTACAAACAAACAAAATTTATTCATATTTTAGATTCAGCTGCTTTAAGCTGCTTGCCACCACAAAAACTACTCTACAAAACTCAGCGAACTGTTGAACTCGTGTCCATGGGGCTGAGTACTGCGGCCAGTCAATAGTCCGTAAGTTTCACCTGTCAGCAGTAATGGAAATTTTCGCTTTGTAAAAATTCCAGTTACCACACAATCATAGCTCGTTATCGCGTCACAACATCAGCAGAAAAAACTCCAATTTAAAGGAAGCGTTTTCGTAATGTTTGTCACCGCGGCAAAAATGTCAATTTGTGAATTTATTAACACCCGACAACAATGTGCCAGATATGTGTGTTGGTATGTGGCGCGTAATTTACAGTTTATTCGATTACAGGCCGTCATTAGTGGAGTAGAAGCGCAGCAATGCGACCAAATGTGCCGGCGAGCGAGTAGCTCAATTATAATTACAGCATTTTTCTGTTTTGCGCAAAACACACACATACATACATACTCGTATGCATGTGCATGTGTATCTATGTATGGGGGAATGAATATCTCAAAGCTTACATTGTCGTTGGCAATTTGTATTAATTGTAGTGGCTGTAGTGGTGGCGAACGTTTACTGCGTGTTGCTGCCAGAACAACTAACATTTTTCACTGCCGCTTGTAATGACGACAATTTCATTAGCTACGGTCGCAGCAAGTGCAACCTATGTGCGCTTTCCTACCTTATCTACTTTCGTTAATCTTGACTTTTCGCCAGCAATAAGCAAAATATTCCATTGAAGTCTATTGTCGCAAATCTTCACATAGTTATTCAGCGGCATGCTGCGGTGCTTATCAATTGGGCAACCACACATTGGGCGAGCAATTGTCATTTAATTACCCTGGGCCGCATTAATTTGTTGTTGTTAATTTTTTGTTAATTTGTTGTTGCATTGTCAGTTCTCGCCACAATTGTTTCCAACAACAGTGCCTTAGTATTTGCGACTACTAACCTCTACACGTCCGAGTACGATGCCAGCACCAATGGTGCCGACGCCCGCCAGGAAGAACGGTATCGACACCTGCAGCAGAATTGATGACCATTTCTCCTGTTTGATGCCCGGCCGGTTGAGCGCCAACTTCTCCTCGCTGCTGCCCGGTATGCCGGCAATGCTGCTGGCATCTAGCGCGCTCGCGCTGCCCCCTTTACCGCCACCGCCACCACCACCGCCGCCGCCGCCCGCGCCAGGATCCGGTTCTGAGGATGCTATGGACGTCGTGATGATTGAGCTTAGTGAACCAGTCGTCGATTGTGGTAGACCGGACAATTTGTCATTGTCGGTGTCTGGATTTCGGCGCAAGAAATATAAGAAGAGAAGAATAACCAAAATGAAAATTAATGCGAGCTCATGGAGATTTTTGGTAAATTTAATAAATTCGAAATTTAAGTACATAATTAATAAATTAATTAATAAAATACCAAAAAAAAGAAGCTAATTCGTACTCAGATAAGTTAAAATTGAACAATGCATGCTTCAATCGTTTGTAAAATGTTGCTGGTGTTAAGTAAAAGTGGCATTACTGCTGTCAGTATTGTTGTCGGGTAGATGAAATTTTAAGAAATTACATTAAAAATACATTAAAAGTACAATACACAAACACTTTTCGAGCAAACAAGTTTGAAATTGAAAACTATTGAAAAAACACAAATAGATACCTGCTTAAGAATAAAAATACTGGCATGCACAAAAAAATCAATTGAAATATATTTATATATATGTATGTACATATGTAACACACACAGTACATGTTAACAAAGAATGATTATTGTTAAGAAAATGTTTATAAATTGAAATAAATGTTGTTCATTAGTTTTATATTTGAACTGTGGATGTGTAAAGCGTTGTTGCTGTTGTTTTAATGATTATTTTTGAGTTAAATAAGCATCCCTAATAAATTATATTTTTATGCCTGAAATATACTTTACAGTATAATTAAATTTGACGAAGAAATCAGTTGGCGTTAAAGTTGTATTCGAACGGAAGTAGCGATACGAGAATAATATGCAAATTTGCGTTTACATGTAAATATTCGATTTATACATTTGTGAAGAACAAATAAGCCAAGTTTTATTCAACTTTGCGGCGAGATATGTCAACTTTTAAGTGGTCACATTAATAATAACTCAGATGGATACGTTTGAGGGTGATATGCAATTAGAAAGTCAGTCGCGGCATGGGGGAAATGGGGTCTGAGACGGACTAAGAGAAATTTACTGAAATTACGATTTATTTTGGCACAAGTTGTTTCATGATTTTCATATACATAACATAATAAAATGAAATTAAATGCTTTGATTTATTGCTTAAAATAAATTAATTACATATTTGATATAAGTATATATATGACTTCTATAATACAATCTTCACCGCACTTTTTGCTTCCTTTGTAGCGATTAAATTTTTGTGAATTTCTAGATTGAAGAGATTTCAAATTTCAGTTTTTGCTTACTTTATAACAATTAAAACTTTTCTTATCGAAAGTTTATAAATTTTTTCGATTTCTATTGATTATAATTTTATCAACAGATCAATTAATAATTCAAGTTGATAATTTAAAAATAGTTGTGCTCTGACTAATTCCTAACAATGAGTTTACATTTCAAGTACGGCGCAAAGTGCAAAGTAGGCAAAAGTGTATACTATAGAAAATGTGAAAAGAAAGTGAATTTATAAAAATTATAGTAGAAAGTTATAGTAGAGTGGGCAGTAGAAAGAAATAGTAAAGATATTAACTAAAAACAAATCTAGGAATTTTGCAATTTTAGTTTGTTTTGTTCTTATTTATGAACAAGTAAATTTTGTCTTGAAAAATCAAAAATTTGAAGGCATTTTGGATAAAGAAAAATATATAGAAAACATGCTGAACATTTTACACCAAATTCTGAAACGCATTAAACGAGTTCAAAATGCCATAACGGTAATGTTTATTGACTGCTATCAAAGAATATGAAGTAATAATTACTTAATAAAAATAATTACTTCATATTCTTTGCTGCTATTCGCTGTTCCGCGGGACAGAATCGTTAAGAATCATTTGAAAATGTTAGATTGCGAATCGAATTTGTTCTCCTCGATGGAGTTAAACATTAAATCAAGAAAATATATGTCTAAAGTAAATTTATTTAATTTTATCAACTTTGGAAAAGGTAATTTGAGTAAGCAAAAATAGAAAAACTGTCCACTGTTTTGTGCTCCAACTGTCTTAAGTGCAGTCATTAAACACACCTCCTATCCTATGCAAAGCACTTGGACATAAAAATAGATAAACAGCTAAGCGAGCTTCGAGATGTTACCGAAAACAGTACTGTACGACAATAGAAACGATATGCAAATGCACTGCGTATACGAGTACATGGAGAAAAGGATCGACGCACAAGGGGGTATTTGGGGTTGTGGGAGTAGCGGTTGGGAGGACGATGACAACTCACCATTTCCGTAAATAGTATACAATTTATATTTATCATCCTGCATTTGTTGTTGTTGTTGTTGTGGTGTTAGTGGCTGTGGAAGGGGCAATGGCAATGTGTGTCGATAGTGTCCGAGTGGAACGCCATTGCTGCTTATGTATTGGGGTGTGTTGTCCGAGAACCTTTTTGTGTTTAGCGAGCGTCTATTCAGATCGTTTTTACTGGACTCGCTGCTGTTGTTGTTGTTGTTGTTATTGTTGTTGTTGCCGGGTGTTGTGGGATTTGTTTCGGTGTTTGGCGTTTGTGATAAATTAAGAAAAACATGGCCATTGGCGCCTACACCAGGTGACTCGGGATCTTTAGTGGGCTTCGACATTTTGTTGTTTTTGTTTCTTAGTTTTTATTTTTGACTATTTGTACGCGTTGTTTGGTTTTTATTTGTAGGTATTAAAATTATTTTATAGTTTTACTAAGTTGTATTATGTGTGTGTTTGTGTGTGATAATTTTTGTGTGTAAAATTATCTTAATCGAAATGAGTATATTTGCTTTAGTTAAGTAGGAATTTTGTGTTAATACTTAATTTTTGGGCTTTTTAATTTGTATAAAATCGTAGCTAGTGCTTGGCCAAATTAATGCTAACTAACACAAATTGAATCGTCGTACTCGTAGAATGCGACTTAAGTGGGCGAAAAGCAGATCGCAACCGAAGCGCCAATTCGTTGGCTTTGGAAATGGTAAAAAATGTTGTAGTTTCGCAAGTGAACTGTCAACATTTGGTAATTTACATAATTCGCGCTATAATTAAATTTAATTTACGTTTACAAATAAGTTGAACAAAAATATCACACAATTGTCGACGCTCGCTGGCGTAGCGTTTATATAAATTATGAAAATTATTGGTAATGGTTTTTTGTTTTGTGATTTGCGATGTTTCTTGCGTTTGGTTTACATCTTATGACGTTTGTGGTTTGTTGTTTTTTGGTTTGTTTCGGTGTGACCTCGGGTGGCTGCGCGGGTGAGTGTGTGTGTTGACCGGACAGAGTGCGGAACGTGGTAGACAGTGGGTGGTGGAAGTTGGTGAGTGGAACGGTTGGTGTATGCTGACTGACTGTGGCGGCTGCTGGGTATTTTGGTTTTGGCTATACAGGGCTTTAGTCACCGGACCGTTGATATGGCTGCAAAAATAGAGCAGAAACAGAGAGAAGGCGTCGAGGCCGTCGTTAGGCTGGCGTCTTGACAATATCCAACGGATTGTACATTTATTTGCTTTCCTAAAATCTTTTGGTTACACTTTTGTTGCGGTTGTTTTGAGCTGAAATCATTGTGTGTGATTTGTGAGTTGTGTGTTTTTTTTGTATAATATCGGTAAAATTTTGTTTTTTGTAAACGAAAATAATTAATTGAAAGAAACAAAAATAAATGATTTCATTGAACGTGTTGTGGCTGCAACAGTCAAAAATTCGAAGACGCCGTGTGCTGTTGTGTTTCCCCTGGCGGCGAGCGCCACTCGACCTGTCTTTCGACGGACACTTTTGCTTCAGTGTTTCTTCTTTATTTGTGTTTTTGCATAATTAATTGCATTAACGATTTGTTTAAGCGTGCTTGTTGCACAGTAAAACATGGATCGATGATGATTAAGTGTACATCTTATAATTGCAAAAAATTAAACACAAGTAATGATGTGGTCAGATACAACAGTTTTGTCGAATTCTGAGAAGTCGGCAAAAATAATTTTCAAAACTTTGCCAACTCTTTCTCAGTTGGTTTTTGATTAATAATTCAATAATTTAGCTTGTGTTGTTAGCTGGCAAATTAGCTAACCTGATTTTGGGTTAAGCATCTGCAAGCTAAATTCAATGCTGCCTATGAGCAGTGTCGAACAGAGCGGAGCTCTACAAAATGTCTGGCGAAGCCTTCCATACTCTTAACCCTTTCGCTGCAGACTTTTACTGGGAAAGTTAAAATGTTTAATTTTACATTTCAGGCTTTTCCATTAGACATTTTTTAATTTTTATGCTCGAACCCTGTATTTTAAGTTGTTTTCATATGAGAGCAACCACATCGTTGTTGGTGTAAAATTATTTTAACATACAAATTTTCACGCATGACAAAAATTTTGATATTTCTCCATTTACTTCAGCCGAAATTACAAAAATCAAAATTGAAAGAAAACGTCAAATTAAAAAGTGATCTAATTTTTTCGCTTCTTCTTTAATATTTCTTCATTTACTTCAGCCGAAATTAAAAAATATATATCTAAATTGAAAGAAAACGTCAAATTAAAAAGTGATGTAATTTTTCCCTCTTCTTCTTCCTTTATTATTTCTTTATTTACTTCAGCCAAAATTTGAACAAAATATCTAAATTGAAAAAAAAACGTCAAAATAAGTTACACAATTTTATTCGCTTCTTCTTCCTTTATACTGTCAAAATATACCATTAAAAAAACCTGTATACTTCTCTTCTTTAGACTTTAATATTCAGTTTATTAATTTCGTATTTTTCCTAAAACTTCAAACTGTTCTAAGGACCAACAAAAAAATGTATTTCTGCAATCATAGAGGATGCAGACGTTCACAAACATCATGTATCCATATGGATACCACATAGCGAAAGGGTTAAAACAAATTTTGAGACTTTTAATACAATAGTTGTTCTTTTATTGAGTTGCCATTTTGGCCCATTGTAAGCAGAACTTGGACTCAAGGTTCAAATCAGTCTCAAAAAGAACCTTGATCCTGAAATTTTAACTATGAATGCTTGCGTTGGATAGGGATTGAAATATATTAAAAACGTTTTTCTGCCATATCATCTTTGTCAGAAGTTTATTAAATTGCAATTTACTCTCAAAAAAATCCATTATACATAGTATCGAGTTACGATAGTACAGGATTACCTATAGAGAATGAGGAGGTATTCCATGATCTGTATACTACTTCTATGTTGATGAATGAATGATGATGAATGAATATACCCCGGGCATTGATGCCATCGTTAAACACTCGCCTTTTGGCGGCCAGTGTGCGCGCCTGACTGTCTTAGCCCGCCAATCTGGCTAGCGCGACACTCTTTTCGCATTTTAATGATTTCGAACGGCTTTTGCTCCGAACACATAGACGACGGCAGCGACATGACTGCATCTGCCAAAATAGAGAATCAAAGCAATCGTATAGGAACAATTATTTTGACGACGGCACGACAACACGAACACCGAACACAGAGCTTCGTCGCTGTCGCCAAGCTTAAAGATAGTATCTATTTCGTAGGCGACAAAACCAAAGTAATTGGTATCACTGCTTAAATTGGCAACATCGATTGCGTAATTGCATACTGTGCTCAGCTGTTTCTTGAGCCAAATGCGTAAAATTTTTCATTTTGGTAAATTGGAAATTCAAGTACAAAAATATGATTGTTGTGTTGCTGCTGTCGCCATCATTCTAATCACTTTGACAACTACACCGCCACGTCGCGTGGCCATGTCGCTGCCGTCGTCAATGTGTTCGGGGCATCACACGCGTTCGCTGCATGTTGCTTTGTAGGAATTATTGATGATTGTGCCGCTCGCTGAGCTCCGGTACATTTAAACTGGTTTTTGCAAGCGGCTTCAAATATTCGCCTTCTGAAAATATTCGTAAATTCAAATAAAACCCACTAACAAGTTTGGCTATAAATAAAACCAAAACAAAGCCAAAACAATAGTTTGAGAGCGGAAAATTTGCGTGACATTAATTGCTCTGTTTAATTAACGATAAACTTTTGTCTAGCTTATGGTAATGGCCACATTCTGACATAAATTTCAAAATGTCGACACTTTTAAAAGATTCTGTGAGGTGTATGACTGAAATAAAAAAATTGCTAGACGTCGAATTGAATCATTTGTTCTGAATTTATGGCGGGGCATGTCAAGGGTCAATCAACGGTTTTGCGTGTGAATCCGACATATTTATAGACGTGATTACTTGGCATGTTTCTCGCAAAATAACGGTTTTCACTTTAGATGTGTACGTGTGAAGATTACAACTGGTAGACGTAGGGCGTCAATGAACAGTATGAACTGTGGTCAGTTGACGGATATAAATTCGCTCGAAAACACATTAACTGTGGTCAGTGCTAACGATTGTTCCAGTGTCGATGATGACAGTGTTGTATTTTTCACAAAATATAATTTCTTCGGAATGTCATATGTGAACGTGGAAGTGCAAATTGGCGAAACAAACAACTACAACGCGTGTCTTTGGTGTCGAGTGCGAAACAGTTCTGACGCCTGAAGTGAATTGTTTGATCTTATTACTGTCGTAGTTGAGTAAAGTGTGTTAATTGAAAATTTTTCCTCTGACAGACAATTTCACTCTTTCGCAAAATTCATACAGCTTTAATGAAACGAAGGAATTAGCAACACGCAATTTGAATGAGTTTGAGTCCAGTAAAATGGGCGATGGATACTGCGTGTAAATTTCATGACAATTGATTGGATCAAATTAGCAGTCACTGAAAATAGTTAGGAATATTTTCCGTTTTTAACTAAATGCGTTTCGCGTGGATTTAGTGGTGGCTAAATGCTGAAGATATTAGTTGGTGGCATTCGTCACCAATGAGAAAAGAGCAGAGCGAGAAGAACAACAAATATTGTGTGAAGCATATGAGGAATCGGGGATTAGTGCCAGTATCTGCTGCTTTGAAGCGAATGATTCAAATGATTCAATCAATTATAGCTTGAAATAATTGAAAGACTAAGATTGTAAATACTTAAAAGCGTAGGCAAAGTGTTGCATGGAATGAAAGGATTTGTCATAGAAAACTCGATAGGACAACGCATTGTTATAAAATTTGTATCAATCGTTCAATGAGTGTTTTCCGTTTTATTCTATTTCTGTATAAATGTAGACAATCTATTTCAATCGCACTGTCTCAAGTGGGTATTCTTAAAATATTATCATTGTTTTGATGTTGAAATTGTTGAAATTTCCGTTATTGTTTATCTGTTCTTATGATAATAACGATGAAATACAGGATTGTGCTTTAATTTCATGCCAAAAATCGTTTTTAAATAGGTTTCAATGCGCTTTACGATTATCAGGTATAGTATTGCTAGCCGATAAGGCCAGCTGTCGCAATTCCGCTTTCACAAGAAAATTATGTACACGGAATAGTCACACAGCCCTTATCAATCGCTTAGCTGTCAGTGTGATGATTGAAGACTTGACGGTAGCTATGCTTTCCTTATTTCGATCCTTACATACCAGACATGTTCAATGAAACGTTCGTAGTGTTTATGAGCGTTCGCCAGTTAGACGCTGTTGAGCATGACCGTATGTATGTCTCACAGGCGGCACGCCAATCTTATGTAAGGCCATTCAGCACCATCAATGTCAAGTTTGAGTGCCTTTGTGATACCACAAAAATCACCTACAAGTACTTGTTTTGCTACACATCACAGCCCTTAAATACTTTGCCGGTAATCAGCATTTCTGCTCTGGCCTGTCAGCAGGTGCAGTAAACTGATTTTTTCGTTTATGGAAGTTTACTGTATGTCAATAAATATTTACTACTTGAGCGCTGGCCGCACGCTCCCACGGACAGCATTGTCGACATAAATAGGTTAGTTTATGTTTTAGGAAATGTGAAATGACCAGCATTGTTGGTGCTGGTGAGCAATGCAAGTAAGCAATGTCAATTTTTGAAAAAGTTTTGGCACTTGGCAATCAAGTGTCAAATTGCTTGGCGGGCAAGATCAACATTGAACATTTTCACAAATTTGATAAGATTAAACGCTTTAGATAGTGCAAGTTTACAAGGGTGAGCTGTAAACTGGGCGAAATGTGCGGGCTGTCTACGGCGACGGCGGCGGTGGAGATGGAAACGAAGATGTCTGCATGAGATAAATTATGATGTGCAATTAAAGTATTGAGTAAGATTATTGACAGTGCAAATTAATTTATGGAGTTTTACAAAAACAGGCAGAAGGCGGTGTCATTCCTTTTGAAATCATGTGTTATCAGTTTACGATGTTGGCTTTGCGGTGAGCCGAATGGCCGAGTCTAGCGGGTCATGGCTGTATGCATAATGAGTTCAGTCTGAAGATATGAGATTTATGACAATTAACATTAACAGTAACCAACAGGAGATGGAAAACGCTGAGGAAAACCAACATTTCATAATTACGAAGAGATAGTGAGGTGCACCGTGAATTGGCTACTCTCTTTTAAACATTTATGAATATTAACCCTTTTGGGACTACTGGGATAATAAGTCCCAGCACATTTTTAATGCCCCTCAAAACAATTATTCAAATCTTAGGACCCACGCAAAATATGTTTTCGTTATCGGCGTTTCCACATAAAAGGATGATTTCGGAATTTGTGAGCATAAAATATAATTTTCTAACCCCAACATTCATGGCACTCCACTCAGAGTATTTTGGATTTCAAAATTAAACTCCGTCCCGAAAGGGTTAAAGAATTACTTTTTGAAACCCCCGAAAATATTTTTCGGAATCCGCCTCTGGCTTTCAGTGCAGTTCTTCGTTTCAATCAACACCTTTGAAACTAAGTAATATTGCCAAGATCAGACGAAGATTGCCTGAAAATCAGTTGAGTTTTGTTTAATTTTGCCATGTCCTCTGCAACTATGGTCTGGTTCTGGCAGAGGAACATGTAAAAAACAAACAGTTTCTTTAGAAGAGCAAAACACTAGATATAGTAAAATTTCTAGCTGTGGTTGTTTGAAATCAATCAATATTTTTTTTTTTGTTAGGGCAGTTTTTACAGATCGTGATTTTTCGATTTGCATAACAGGAGAGATTGGTGAACTTTTAACAGCTGTGAACTATGATTGTTTTCTGAAATGAGTCTCACTGAGCATAATTTAGTTTGATTGCTAAATTTAAGTTTGCATTTCTTTGAATTCTAATTTATTTTTATTTTTAATACCTTTTATTATTGACTGTTTGGTATTTGTTATAATAGATTTAAATTGAAAACTGAAGGCCGAGTTGTTTCGGGCGAAAAACAAAATTTTGTGATAACACATTTGCTGCATTTCATTTAGGCATTTATATGAATAATTTTTAATTGATTGGCACGACAGCCCGCTTACGCGAGACTAAGGCCTAGCTTCCCGCAACCACCCGTTTTGTGCGTGTGAATTTTGTACGCGGGTGGAAGGGACCTACAGTTTTATGCCGGTTCCGAACGGCAGGTTGGGAGCTTTTTCATAGGCAATTTTTACTCTCAGAGGTTTGCCATTTCCAGCTGAGAGGACAGCCACCGAAAGAGAAAACGAGTTTCCCGTTATTTTTTTTTTTTTTTTTAGGTGTTACTACATGCAGAATTCGAACTAGCGTCGCTCTGCATGCGACTCGCTTGGACCGCGCACTAACCAACTGAGCCACGGCGGTATTTATATGACATTCACAAATTTTCAGATATTAGTTGAAAAAAAATGCATTGAACTCTAACATTTCAATTACAAGAACTTGCTTACTCCCTTCAACTAACTTTAAGCAACAACAAATACATGAAGCCCTCAATTCAAGTTCAGGGTCACAACTAACAGTGTGTAACACACTGAAAAGCTACAACAAAAACTCTTGTAAATTGCTGCCGATCGGTGCGTTTGATATATTCTCCGGAAATTTGATTTATCTAAATTCTCTTCGCAGTTGCTTTACATAATTTTTGTTTTTTTTATTTAATGTTTCAGTGTGTGTTTGCAGCTCTTTGTTTTGATCAACATGTAACTACAACAACAACAAACATATATAAAACGCACGTGCAAATTAGCACTTCCAGGTCCCAGCTAGGCGAGTTCCAGCCAGCTCCAGCAGTCACTGAGCGTGAAGCAAAGTCAAAGTGACCGCGACCCGACCTTCACTGAGCACAGCGCCAGCCAACGTCATTCTTCTTAGGCAAATGCGGAACATTTATCGTCTTTGCAAAGTTTCCGTAATTCACTTTTACGCCGCTTGATTGATTTCAATTTGTGATTATTAGTTGACTCGGTGGCTTTTTTGTCTGCTTTAATTTATTACGTTTTAATTACTGAACATTGCAGTGGATGCAGCGGCGCAGTGCCATGTGACGCCACATGATGCATGGTGCACGGTGCACTGACGTCGGGCGGCACGATTTCGATTTCGAGTATTTGACTGTCTATTCGCTGCCTTTGGAGCATTCACAATAGATTTATGGTTGTTGTTGTTGCAAGCTGATTGATTTGTGTACATCGAGTGCTGAACCTGCACAATGTTGCTTGTTTTCTTTTCGGATTTTGTGCTACAAAGGCAGCCGGCCAGCTGACCTACTCTCTTTCCGCTTACACCTTTTCGCCCAAATACTGCCATTCCATAGCATTACCCAATATTTGATTAGCTAAGCGAACGCGGCTTCATCATTAGGCATGCAACAATTAGTGCTTTGTTGTGGTTGTAGTTGTAGTTGTTTATGGTCATTGTTAAGGCGACATACTGGACATGCACTCACGAAAAATACACCATGTACATAGATACATACGTCATGTGGGTACATAAACTTTAAGTCCGATTGTGCTTTTGCAAAAAGTATTGATGGTGTCATCGTAGGTAAATGTCAAATGACACAGAGTATTGCAATAGCAATAATTTGTCAGAATCATAAATTGTCACTATCTGTTTCAAGTTTTATGAAACCTTGACGACCAAATTTAGATTGACCGTTGAAGTCAAAAACTAGGAGATATTGTTAAGTGAAACAACAACTTCCACCACAGTGACAACTTCAATGCCAAATGCACAAAAAAATCCATTAAATTATGATCAAAATCGAAGCACACTTTCCGATAAAGTGTTTAAAAATATCAAAATCATTAAAAGTGCTTAACAACCAAGACATAATTTTTATAAAGCTCATAAAATGTGGTCATAATCATACAATTGGAAAAATCAAACGCATAAAAGCACAAACCATTCAATGACAATATAAATCGGATCACACTGTGATTTTTAATAATGTGATTCTCGTCGGAAGTGCTTCACCATCAAGTCATAATAGTTCGTTTAAACTTAAAAGCCTTCAAGTTGCAGTGGCACGAATAAATATGCCAATATATCTCCTGTCAAAGATGATAACAGTGGAGTTGTTTTGCTGGAAAATCAAGATTCATATTGAAAGACTAGAAAAAATACTGGTTATTTTGTTTTCATGAACTATGGCTAAAGCGCAATTGGGTTCAAACGCCGATTAGGAGCTCGATGGAAATGTCAGCGTCTGATATAAGTTCAGCACCACTGTTTTCAAACTATTACAATGCAAAAAGAAGACTATATTGAATCACGAGAATTGAAACGAATGGTAGTAACAGCAATTTTTCAAAACACTCACTTTATATTAGCGTTTTATATGCAAGTAAACATTAATACATGTTGCCTATGTACGTTTATGTTTTAAATAGCAAAGCCTTTTTTTAAATAACAACGCAATAAAATACATTAACTTTTCATTTCTGAGTAAACAGTAGAAACGAAAACAGTGTCAGGGAACATGTAGTTGCGTGGAATTGCTGCAAAATTTATTCAAGTGCAAACTGTAACGTTGCAGCCGTTTTAAATACAATCTAAACATTAGTATCCAGTTGTATGTGCGTCTTACATTACTTTCCAACAAAAAATATTTAAAAATGCTGTCTGTACAGCTGGTGTAAAAAATTATTAATCAGCCAGTAGTAAAATTTAATAATGTCTATATGGTGAAATTCGCTCAATATAAATGTGTTTTTAAATCAGGTGTTGATATATCCAAGTTATATTTATAATTGTATGGCAATTTTCATACAGGAATGTCTGAACCCGATTGTGCTGAAGTCTATTTCTGTCGAGTTTTGTAATAAAATTTTTTGAGCGATTTCATTTGAAACATGCACCAAAATAATTGAAGTTTTCAATTATATTTTAGTATACTTTAGTATAATTAAAAATTAAATTTTTCGAGTGCATGTTTAGTGTGACCATATGGCGCTCGAATCCAGGTTCAATACTCCGTTGCGCTAACACCGAAAAAAGAAAAAATAACAATTTTTCTTTCGGCGGCTGTTCTCTCAGCAGGAAATGGCAAACCTCTGAGAGTAAAATTGCCTATGAAAAAGCTCCCAACTCGCCGTTCGGAATCGGCATAAAACTGTAGGTGTCTTCCAACCTTGTAAAAAATTCGCACGCTCAACACAGTTGGTTGCGGTAGCCTCGTAATCGGGCTGTCGTGCCAGTCAAGAAGAAGAAGATATGGTCATACTAGGCACTACCGAGGTAAGCAATTAAATTTTCATACAAAAATGGTTATTTACAACTTCATGCGCTTCGACAATGGATTTGTTTGTTGTCGTGCGCCTTTCTCTTAACCCTCTTACTACTAAGAGGACTTGTAGACATTCCTAACTTCAAAAAAAATTATACACAAAATGTAAAAAATATTATAAAAATAGTCTTTCTAATGAATTTGTTCATGCAAATATGTTTGCTACACCTCAAAACAACTATCAGTATATTTTTAATACTAGAAATGTCAATTTGCATTACTTTCTATAAATGCCAGCAACTGAGCTGATGAGAAGAGAAAGTTAAAAAAATGGCTGAGTTTTTTTGTATTGAATTGTAATCACCTTTTTCATTATTTCTGTTATTTTAAAATTGAAAACCAATTGAAAAACATGCTTGGAAACAGGAAAAGAGTGAAGTTAAAAAAATTCCCAAAAAGTGCTTAAACTAATAAAAAGCCTCAGCTTAGAGGGTTAAACCAGGCTTGCACAAAAGATCTACACTGGTCGCAGTGCCTAATAGCCTCATTATTATTATTAAAATTTCCAGAATCATATTTCTATTATATTTCCTAAGCGGAGTTTACGTAAAATTTGTTTAAAATAAATCACAAATATCAGAGTTACCGAATTTTAATGAAGTATCGTTGCAAAGTGACTAACAGAACTATACCAGCATTGAGAAAACGACGTTTTTCTTTTAAAACTGTGCAAAATTGCTTTTTTGTTAAATTTTTTTATTCATTCATATATTCGTTTTCTTTACTTTCAGTAGTAAGTTTGAAAGCACGAACATTTCAAAGCTTGTGCCTGTTAACCACTTTGAATGCTCTGCTTGATTGAGTTGTGTACGAGTATGTCTAGGTACACATAGAAAAAACCCCCTCATAGGAAAGTTGTGTAAATATTGAGGCAAATTAATTAAACACACTAGAATAGCATCAACAAAACAAATCCAGCCAGAATTTCAGACACAGCTGGCGTGTGTGTGGTTCAGAGACAGACAGACTTAAAGTCTATCAACGGAATGCAAAAGCGTTTCTCAAGCATTATTTGCGAAAGCACTTACAACGACAAATACTGGGGCGCACTTTGAACTCGCTGCTAATTTCAATTTTAATGAACATTTTTGCTAATGTCCAGCCGACAATTACAGCAAAATGTTGCGCATCACAAGAATTAATGAGTGTCGCACGCAACGCGATCAATTCTTGGCGGAACGTTGTCACAGAATTTGCGAGTTGCATGTGAAGCAACGACGAGCTCGGTTGATCGACGACAGGGCGCAGCAAAACGATTGGGGACTTTAGGCGCCAAAATACTAACGCGAAATTCATTATTTGACAATAACGCATATTAATTGCTGCTAATTCAACATGTAATTGCTGCCGTTTTGCATGTAAATGAACTCAACTGTCAAATTTTGAGTAAATAAAATGGGCAGATGACAACATAAAAGTGCTTGACTAGCATTTCCCACAGAGATTTTAGCGCGTTTATGTAAATTTTTGCATAATTAGTGAAATATTTTGAAGGAAAATAAAAACAATTCTATGGAAAAAAAACAAAATATTTATTACTGCTGAATGTTTATGCGACATACGGTGAGAATTTCTTTACATTTTATACGTTTCGCTGTTGTTAAGCAAATAAAATCGAATAAAATTATCATCAACATTTTATTAACACCTAACTCCAAAGCGAACTGTGCTTGCAGCGTAGTGTTTGCTCTTCACAAGTACGACATTCCGGCGAGGGTCGTTTGGCTGTGCACCTTAACTGGGCTTATTCTTTCATCTGTTCTGTTTGTGTGTTTGCGCCATAAACGGCAATCAATGCTAATTGTTGTCGGTATGAATGTTGCAATAATTTTGCGTGGATACGACTTTGATTGTGCCCATTTGCTGGCAGCTTGTATAGAAATTAGCACTTGATTAGAGCTCATCACACCGTCGCGTTGACGTCGTTCGCACCGACTAAAGAAAGGCAGCTGTTGTCATTGAAAAGCTGTCAACAAAAAACAAAGAAACAAGACAAGACTTATTGACACCAAAATGAAGTCACAACATTATGCGAACATTGAAGCTCAGCAATTGATTGCTGTTGTAATAAATATTACAGATTCGGAATTTTCATTTCGAAAAAAAACATACATTCAATTTTATGTATTTGCAGATACACTGTAGATTTGCGCAGTATTGACTCATGTTGGCTTTCAATTACAAATAATTTGCGTCATTATGTAAGTAATTGATTTCGCACAACGAATATGTAAGCAAGTCACTTTGACAATTTATTTGGGTACAGCGACAACAAGCGGGAAGGTGGTTTGTCGGTTATTTAGCAACTCACTGGTTCATTGCGTTAGGAGAGAAAAAAGTGAATGTCAAGTGACGATGTTTTAATGCTGCTATTAGTGTCAGCGGAAATTTTCGTTTTTGCTGCAGATTTATATTATTGAACTGAAGTGAAAAAGGGCTTAATTGCATTGAAGCCAGTGTTCAGGATTGTTCAGATATTGTAACATCAATTCAAAAAACCCCTTTGGAACATTCAACAAATTCGAATAAGGTAAATTACACTGATCAACAGCAAAATGGCTTTTATGGTTTTGACATCAGTTCTAGGGTAATCAGGAACCGCTGATTTAGACTGCGCAAACCGTTCTTAAAATCTTAGTTTCCGTTTTCGCAAAAAATGGGCGTGTCACTTTTTCGGATTTTTCCTGACTTTTTTCACGTTTTTCATTGTAATTTCTAAACCAATAAACCGGTTGACATGATTTTCACTTTGTGTCATTTACAACACCTCACGGCTTCTTTTCCAATGTAAATTATTTTTATTGGTTATAAAATTCCGCGGTAATTGGAGCTCAAAGTCGGAAAATATGGAATTTCAAGGCGTTTTCTTTGATGTTGAAAATCAATTAATTTTTCGTAAATCAATTAACGCGTTAGGTGTTAAATGAAAGCGGAAACATCAACGTCATAATACAATACAGCCAAATTATTTGGTGTGATTTCCATTCTCATCGAAATAATAGCAAAAGATGTACCATAGTCATTTTCATAATTTTCATAATTTTTCATATTTTTTCCTTTAAAAGAGCCTCGAAATTTGTTGCTCTGTGTTATAGAAAGCAGAATTAGCGAATGATGGACCTTATATCTTCAAAATGGCTAAAATCATTTACATTTTTCATTGCCAGTTGAAATTTGAACGCATTTTCCATGTAAATACAAGGCAACTCTGCCGCATGGAGACATCCAACTTTGATGGCAGCGTTGAGCAAAAAAAAAACAGCAAAGTTGCACTTTTATGCGCCAAATAATCACAGCTCTCATGTGTCGCCGTTGGGCTCAGTGTCGGCACCTACAACAACCAGCTGCAGCGCCATCAGCTAACCAGCTGATAGCCGCCGGCAATATTGCATTACATTCTAGAATCTTGCACATTGCATTTGTTTTATTTGCGTGCGGCGGCGCTAATGATGACGTTGCAAGTGTGGCAACACGCGCCAATGTGTCTGACTGTTGCTAGCGTGTTGTCGGCAGAAAAGTGTGCAACTGCGTGACTGCGTTGTTAAATGACTGACGGCGCGTTGTGTGTGCTGTGCATGCACAAAATCGCCATTTGATATTTGATTTTGTGTGAAATTTTCATTTTTTTTAGTTAATGCTACTGTGCGCACAATTTTTTTCCCAACCAACTATTTGTAAGGTGAAATACCAAAGGGGCCATCAAATTCAAATGTTCCCACAATTAGTTGCAGTTTGTGTTTGGTTCAGGCGCAGTTTGGCCACTGTGGGTGCAACTTGAAATGGTGCGCATGCGCGTCAAAGCAGCACAACAGCAGCAAGCGTGCAATTAGCCACAAGCGCCACCCCATACCGCACCGCACCACACTGAGTTAAATGCATAAGAACACCCGCCATTGAGTTAAAATAATTCAAAATTAGTTTCTTTGTTTTTTTATCTTCTTTTGCTGCATTCATAAGCGACTTTAATTTTAAATGTAATTAAAACTTGTATGGTAGAATGCCCATGAAGAAACGACTTTTTCAGCGTATAAATTAAGCACCGCTTGTCGGCTTTTAAAAGGGTACGACGCGCTAAGGTTAGCAGCGTGGCCGTTGCCGCCTGCCACGCTGGCCGTCGCGTTTCGTTTGCCCTTCGATTGGTTTGTTGATTGGCTGCTTGATTGGTCGATTGCACAATGATTTTGTGGCGTTTAATTTTTCATGTGTCGCGCCTGCTTAATTCGGATATTCATATTCTCAGCGCCGCATTCGCTGCACACAAATAAACACACACTCGAGTCGAGTTTCAGCTCAAATTACAACCGTTTTTGATTTTATTGCAGAAATATGCAAATCGTGCACGTGGCAACTCTCGGCATTCTCGGCTCTTACTTTTCATCACTGTGGGCACAAATAAATAAGCTGCAGCTTCAGTTTACACCGACGCTGTTCGACAAGAGGCGCGCGTACGTTTTGGTAGTTTTCACAGCGCGACGCGTTTGCAAATACTCGGACTTTTTCAGCCACTACTTTTTTTTTTGGTATTGAACGATTTTTGAACTTTCGTCACGATGCACAATTGAAGACAATTGCAAGATCGCTACACGTTTTAGCGTGTGGCGTGTTGCTGTCTTTGCGCGCTGCTATGCCGATTCGAAGTTTCAAATTCAAATCGCAACCGTCTTAACCGTACGCCGGGATAACGTACACTGAGTGGTCGCAAGCCGTGAGCGCTCGGTATTATAATGAAGCGCCGACGAGCCAGCGGTCGCCTCTCCAGCGCACACCGTGCAAACGAACGCAAACGTCGAACGAAAAACGTTCCAAATCCACAAAAAACACAAAACGATACACCGCACTGCGCGCCAGACAAACACAAACTCGAACCCCATAAAACACGGCGCACGATAAAAGTTCGAAGCTTGACGAGCGCCAGCGGTGGCAGCAGCGACTGATTACCGCTGCACTGCAAGACAGGGGTATGGGCGCGTGCTCCCGCATATTGCCCGCTGTGCCGTCGGATTTGTATGTTCTTTTTGTTGTCGTGATTGTTGTTGCTGCAGTACCTGTAGCTTTCAGCGACTTTCGCTTCGTGCGTTCGCTGATAAAAATTATGAATGAATCGGCTGGAAGAAATCACAACATTACAGTCCGGCTCATCGCTCCCGATCGACGGCAGCCACACACATTGACCACGAACAACACCTGCAGCTGGAATAGCTGCGCTCTCCGTGCTACCACCTTTCGCTCGGCTAAGAACGGACACTTGCACACACGGCACAACTTGAGTATCCGCTCGAGTTGCGCTGCTTTCCTGCTGTGATCGTGCTGCTCGTTTGTTTGTGGGCTCGCAGCGTGATTTTTGCTGCTGATATTTTGTTGTGCAGGCGACTGCAGCGCTTAGCAGAACGAAAGCGACAGTTCAGCTGTAAAGTTTTTAATTTTCGTTAAAGGATGCTAACATATGTCAGGTGTATTGCTCGCTTGACATGGAAGTGTAAGTTCTGCGCTGGAAAGTCAATCCAAACAGTTCAGGAGCGGATTCAGAAAAATAGTTCGGGGGGTTTTCAAAAAATAATTCTTTAATATTCATAAAACCGCTTTTAATTTGTATATAGTTTAAAGTCGATCCTATAATATCAGGGAGTTTCAACCCCCAAAACACCCCCTGAATCCGCCACTGAAACAGTTGGAAATAATTCTGATTTGAAAATCGTATAGTCCCCAAGTTGGATTGGCGTTCGCAATGGACGTTCACAACAAAAGCAAATGTCTGTTTTTATGCCAATCTTACGCCCACAAAATGGACTGAAATTATGCGCTTCTAGACTTTTATAATGAAAGCAAGTGCTTGTATTTTTCATAAAAGTTTATATAAGTGTTCTTGCGAATGCAAACGCACTAAAACAGACTTTCTTATGGCCACACTATCACCTATCACGCATGCAAGTACTCGAACATGAACAAAAGTGCAAGTTGATAAAAAATTAAATGAATAGTAAAGTCTGCGTGCAAATACATTTTTATGGCCGCGCACACATTGCGTAATATTTAATTATTTATTTTAATGTGAAGTGCTCGATTTCCTTGTGGCATGCAATTTCAAGGGCAGCTCTTGACGCCGCCTGATAACAGGTGATGACTTTGGCGCTGATGCTGTTTATTTTTATTGTATGTGTGTATGTGTATGCAGTGTTGTACATATTTTCAGTTCTTAAAGTTCAAGTTCTTCAAAACTGTTTCAACGTGCCGTATTTATTTATTTACATCCGTACTTTTGCCATGTAAAGTGTGCATAAAATATTTAATTTATTTTTGGATTGTGGTTCAAAATACTTTCAAGGAAGAATTTGAACCAACAAAATTGGCTGTTATCTTGGAGTGATTTCCATGTTGGCTGAGATCATTAAGTCGAATGTTTACAAATATGGGTAATAGTGAACAATATATGTGCATGTATTATGTTGTTTTCAAGGCAAAAACAATCATTCGCCGCGCTGGCACTTCATTAATTAGTGAAAAGTCATTATCTGTATGTCTGTCTGAATGAATACAAGTTCAAATGTGAAATACGTAGTTTTGAGTTTTTTTAAGACAAATCAATAGTTCTATAACCTACTGTGAACGTTCCAAAGCTCTTGTTTGAAACAGTTTAATTTAAAAATTTATGGAAGGTAGCTTTGCAAGTCTTTGTTTTGGTTGTGTTGAGATATTTATTTATTGTTTGAAATGGTTGTGCAGACGTGTTGCTGATATGGGCAACACTCTTAATTAAATATTAATTTGTGTGAAATTTGTAGAAACGCTTGTCAAAAATTTGAACAACCTCAAGTAGTGGAAAGCTACGAGCTGTCAACAGTCTTATCGATATTTCAACTTTGAGGATTTACCCTACAATGAGCAGTGGCTAGTTGAAAATTTGAAGACGTCTAGAACACGTTTTGTGTTTTCAATTTTTCTAAAGTAGGCAACGTTTCAGTTAAACTTTACTTAACTTTTAATAGATTTTCATCAATCAATCATTTTGAATTTTTAGCTCAAATTTTTTTCTTTTTTAACTTTTAATAGATTTTCTAGAAAACTGGCTAACCAAGTTTAATCAAAAGTGTGCAATTGTGAAGTAGTGACATTTTGTGACTTTATTAGTGACGATCGTATGATTTCACCATCAGACAACTGTGCTGATCAATGTTGATATAAGGCTCGTTTTCCTAAATAGTAACAAAACTCAAAAATCATAAAAGTGAAGAAAAACGACTTTACATATCAGTTACATATCGATTAAGTGATTTAAGTATAACGACACTTACTGTTTGCATGGGAAGAGTTTAAAAATGATTAAAGCATAAAAAGGTAATTATTTCTGTATACTTAACTAAAACAATTTTTAAAAAATTAATTAATTTAGTTTTTTTTTATTCTAGCTCTCAGCCTTTTCAGAACTTTATTTCTGTATGCATTATTAGATCTACAACCAAGTCATATCTTCAAACCAACTTCAAGCAGAAGCATTTTCTATAAATACTTTTAAAAATGTCTCAATTTCAACTTCTTTTAGCTTCGATTTTGATGTATAGAGTTGCTGTAACACGTTTTCTACCTAAAGCATTCATCAATGTCATTACGTCAATAACTCGCTGATGCCCTCCACGCTACCTATCGGCATTCAGTGTTGAGTGAGCGTAAGTAAAGCTGCGGATTGCGTATGTAATTAATTTTTGAAGTAGCAATTGAACATGACAAGACTTTTAGCTAATTAGGAAAGTGACAAAGTCTACTCATCGAATTCATCTAACACACAAATGAAGCTTGTCAAAACGACAATTTTTAATCAAATTAATTTTGTACCTGACGTGCTATCACTTTTGGAATATCCCTGCACCTGAAAAAGTGAAACACAAAAAATTCCAAGACACTTCGATATGTGTAATGGATCTGTGTATGCAGAGAAAAAGAACATGTTTCGTTTCCTTAAACAATGCGGGATTTACCAAGATGTCTTTTGTTACGATCTGTTTGCCTGCCACTTGTCAGAGAAACACACTTTAGCGTGAATACGTTTTCTCTAGATTCTAGAGGAGCAGCTCGCAACAAAATAATTGTATTTCACTTTTGTTTGCGCCCTTTTCAATGTGTTTGCACGGCTCATTGTGTTGCAGCGCGAGGGGAATCACTCTCGATTGGCTGTCGAACAAAGTGATAAGTCACAATTAAGTTGCTTTACACTGATACATGTTTTCTTTAATTTGCAATAATTTTACGGGGACTGAGTGATTGTGGCGTTACGTGCAATTGTAAAGTTCAGTAGTCTCAAATAATTGGTAACTCATTCGAGCCCATATGACATGTGTACATATGCATAGGTTTTTATTTTCTTAAAATAGTTAAAATATCGCAGTACAAATGGGACTAAACACACATGTCAGTTTGTCCCTGAAAGGGTTGAAATGTGACTTCCACTTCCATTGGTTGCGCGAATGAACTGGAGTATTTAACTGCAATATAAGTGCTCTATGTATGCGATATTTCATGTAACAATGCTCGCATATCAATCAGTTATCAATTAGTTTGACATACAGCGACACGGTTGGGGCCGATGCACCAGCGTTGGCGTTGGCGTCAGTGACAGCGATATTAATCGATGCTATCACAAGCTGATTTACTGGGAATTACTTGATGGCAGCTCATTATGATGGAAACGTTGTCTCCGATATACGTGGCGGGCTAGTTTGGCAAATTTACATATGGCTCGAATAGAGACACACAACGGGGACTTTCGGCCAAATACAAAATTTAGATATCGATACTGGCACGTTTGATTGGTAGTTTCAATGAGAAATTGGGAAACTTTTCGCTAAATTCATTGAAGACTTTGCATTTGATACATGGGGATAGGGTACTTTTTAGCAAGGGACTTTACATAATTAGAAATTTGTATTCAAAAAATTTAGGACACAAATTTGTATATCATAAATAATTAGAAATTTGTATTCAAAGATTTTAGGACAACATTTTTTATATCAGAGTTAAGAGAAGTGACATTTGCAGTGAAATAAATTATAAAATTTATATAAATTATAAAATTTAAAAGTAAAAGTATGTTTTTCAGACAGATAACTAGACAAAAGTTGGTAAATAGTTTTTGAAAATGTATTATTTTCTTTAAATTAGTAACCTAACGTAACAAACATTAATAGCCATAATTGCCGTTGTCTCCTGAATCTAGTAAAAGTGTTCGAATAATACGAATAATATCGTTTTTTAAACATTTCCATTGAAACACGTGAGATTTCTAGATATGAAACAAACGTTTATACTTAAGAGGTTGTGATAGTATCAGTGTTCACTGCTCGCTGATTGTTGGTAGCGATTGCCATTCAAGTGGTTACTGCTGACATTCGATTTAGGGGACTTGTACATGTTAACGGAGATACGACTAGACAGTGTTGTTGTTGTTCTGGCACTTTATGCTTGCTGACGCAAATTGTTATTATAACTCAGGTGCCAGTTGAATTGCTGCAGGAATCATGCATTCATTCGAAGTTAAACTTCAAGCGGACAGCTGTCTCAATCGACAGTTCATTGTTACGTACGCCAGATAAAAGACCGAATAAAGGAACTGAAGACTCGTAAAGTCGCATGCATTGTTGGCAATACAACTGACGTCATTACCTCTATCGGAGTTGACAACCACAACAAGGCACAGCCGTTGACACTTTCAAGTGTTTGCTCTCGAACACAGAGTGAAGTGTAAATACATTTTTTTTATATCAGACAGATACTTGGTTCAACTAAATTGATTAGTGGCGTACATGGGTGTATACTAATCGAAGATTATCTGCACTGTTAGTTAATTACAAAATTTTTTAATTGATGAAACGTGCTTTTGGAGTTTCAATAATTATTTAGACACTAATGTTCACAGTCAGGCAGCCAACAAATCATCAATCCAGACTGGTCTTGGACTGCAGAAATTTCTTAAACACTCTAGCTAGAGACTCCAACGTCTAATTATTCTGGGTGCCAGGGTACAGGAGCAAAGCAGGCAACTGCGAGGCGAACGAACTTGCCAGATCGGGTACGTTGCTCACCGAGGCCTTGTCCTTCCTCCCAGTGGCGGTTCCACATGTATCGGTCAAATTGATGCTCAAACAATTTTATCAAAAAGAAGCTAACGAATTGTGGTCTGAGGAACAGACCAGCAGACCGACTAACTTGGGAACAATATAAAACACAATCTACAATATCACAATATGAATATGAATACAATACTACAATATAAAACGGACCAACCAGCTACTTAACCTCAGTCGTCACTCAATAAGCATAACGGTATCGGTGCTCACGGGTCCCTGTCTTATGAGAAAAAATGTGGAAAGACTGAGAGTGCAATCCAACGACTTCTTTCGAGGGTGTGGCTCCGAGGAGGAGACTGTTCTCCACCTGTTGTGTTAATGTTCCTCATAAGCCAGAAGAAGATATAAGATTCTCGTCTCAGCTTTTTTTATAAGTCTAACCGAACTATCGCCTCTGAATATTAGGGATATAGCCATGTTCACAATGGAATCCTCTTGGTTTTAAGCGCATAAGAGGGAGCGGCACCATCCACTGTGGAACCACAATGAGCCATAATTTTTGCTTAACTCTTTCGACTCCGCATTTAACCCTGTATATCAATATTACTTTTTTGTAATTAAATCATGAAACACTTGTCTAAGAAGTGTACAAACGACATTTGAGGTCGTCACGGATCTTTGTTAGAGTTCTAGTGCTAGTTTGCTTTTGAACAATTTTAGCTTAAAACGGCTTAAATAAATGTTGTATCAATATTTTTTAATGACAGAAAAATTATCTAATATTTATGAAAAAAACAAAATTATCACTTTTTAATTTTATTTAACCATTATTAAAGAAACATGGTTTTGATCAAACGAGCTCAATTCGTAGACTTCAATTAGAACACATACTTTTCCTGATATCGCTGCAAATTATTGGAAATTATTTTGGGGATAACAGTAAAATTTTTGTAATTTGCTTTAAATTCACTTCAAAAAATATTAATTTGTTGGTGCCTACTTTAATTAAATCCATAAATCAATCGTAGCTTTAGCTATAAGATGACAAATAGGTGAGGTTGCTCTTAGGCAACTTTGGGGTCGCAAGGGTTGAGTGAGCTTTTCATGTAGAAGGCTGCCACTCCAACCTAACCCAATGTTTCCGGACATCGTTTAATCGGGATATTTGCTTCAAGAATAACACTGGAAGAAGACTTATAAGCAATAAGCTGGTTAGCAATATATAAATATTTGAATAAAATAATATGTGTATTTTATAAAACGAAACATCCAGTTTGAAACAACACCACTAGTATTCTATAGTAATAGCCATAAAAACAACATATTGCAAAAAATGATGCAAAACTTGACATTAAAAAGTATGGAGCGAAAAGTAATGTAAACAAAAAAAAGGAGAATATTAAAGTTTTATGAAAGAGACATATCATCCTTCAAGACTTTTTAACTCTGTCTATGAAAAATTTTGTTGTTTTTGTTTGTTATTCTAGAGAGTGAGAGCAAAAATTAAGAGCGTTTAATCGAAACACCACTAATGACTTGAAATGATCTAAGCCAATTGTTTTGTACAAACAATAAACAACAGAGAACGTGCACAGACATTCAAACGTACAAAGTCAAAACGAAATTAGCTGACAACTAATTCGACCAAAACTTCGTGTGTGACAGCATAAATTTATAGCTCATTTCGAAATTTCTGTAAATAATCACGTGGAAAATAAATCAAGCAGCAAAGCATGTGACAATTTTAAGCACAGACGTGTTCTCTTCGCATCCACATAGAATATTGGCTGCAATTATGAGTGAAATTGGCAATTAACTGCTATTGGAAATGGAGAAGACACATCGACACAAATCGAGCCGCGTAGGGAAACACATGTCTGACACACGAGGGCTGGCCCAACACTCACGGCAATGCCACCATTTCTAATCAGAACAGCAATTCAATCTGTAACTGCATTGCTTCACTTATCTTATCTGCTGTCCTATTCGTGTGAATGTGTGAGCATGTGTAATTTTTCTGTGCAACACTCTATACGACAATCATTTGCTGGAAAATACAAGCGAAATTTAATTTCTCATCGGGAAAAATCGGAAAGGCGGAAGCTCTTAAAATCGCTGATAATTGCAATTGTATTAGTGTCAGTCAAGTGGGTGTGAAATATGATTAGCATGTGATCATTGACCGAGATAGCATGTCTAATAGATTAGTAAATATGCGCGCATGTCTGTACTGATAAAACTGTATCGAGGATTTGATAGCGTATCAGGATCGTGGCTGAAACGTGTCGAGTGTTTTGCAACAATTCAGTATTAAAAATAAAGGAAAATAAATCGGAAAAGACATGTCAATCGCGTGACACGGCTAACCACAAAAAAACAGGACTGTAAACAATGTGTCAATACAAGAGAACGTCTGTCATTCATTTGCTGTCATTTGAGTGCCAGATGTCGTGAGACAAATGTACATATTACAGATTGCAATCGCCGACCAGTTTTACAATCCCGGGATTTTTGGAACTGAAAATCGCAATAGTGGGATCTCGGGATTTTTTTCGGGATTGAATGTATTATTTGAAGGAACTAAATCAGACGTACTTTCAATCAAATAAGTGTTATAACTTAGAAGCTAATTAATAATTATTAATTATAATTAACATAAATAAAAAGCAGTGTGACGTAGTTTTTTTGAGCCACAGTCAGGTAAACTTCACTGAACCGATTTAAATGAAAGTAGAGCAAGTAGCCAAGTAGGCTATATGAGATTGACCACGCCCACTATGGTAATAAAACTCATCTATGGTAACCTTTCGGGAGAGGATATAAATATCAAACGATTCAGCATGTCATTCACTTTCATCTAGTAAAACTAAGCTACAGTACGTGTCTGTGAATCAATATTGATATCAAATGATTTTATGTTTCATTGAGATAAACAAAAATTATATATAAGATTGATCACGCCAACCTGATACGCCCACTATATTGGCAGAAATCAGCTGTTGTATGTATATCTGTGTACAGCAATATGGGTATTAAGTGATTAAGCGTGTCAGTGCTGACACGTGATCAAGGAGATTTTGGGTTTTAACATAATTACTTGTTAAGAAAATTGTATATATTTTTTCAAGGATATAAAGGATTAAAATTTTCAAAGGACCTGTTTTACAAATAGATAAAAAATCAATTTTATTTAAATTCTTGAGGCTTTCATCTTTCAATTTATGTATATATCGCCATATTCTAACGAGGTAACGTTTTTTATATTTTTTTATTTTGTATCCACTTCAAAAGTCCTTTTAAAAGGACAAAGGATGTAGAAATGAAAAACTGAGTCTGGTCTCTAGTTTCACACACATATGGATTTTTCCCGGTGTGAAAAATGCTGTCGCACGGTGTTATCATTGATATATTTTTAAAATTGTAAATTGCACAACTTGATCGTTACTTAGTAGAGTTTGATTACCGGGAAACGTATTTTACGGATACAAGACAACTCATCGGCATGAAAACATTGCACTGAATAAAACTAAGTAACTCAATTCTTTGGCATTTACATTTATAGTTATTGAATTTTTCGATACATTGTTTAAATAAATTTATTAAGTAAATTCAAGTAAGCAATGCCGCGGGGAAGAGCTAGTTTCCCGTAAAAAACAAAAATGTCTCAAAAACAAAGAAAGTAAAACAGCCTTTGATATTGAAAAGAATTTCATATTTTCAATTTTTTTGTGGGTTATCAACGAAAAACTCATGTTGCTTGAAAACTATCTATTAAAGTTTATATCCATAATAATGTTTGAAGAAGACCAATAATTGTGGTTTATTTTTGTTTTAGAGACTAGCACATATAATTTTCAGAAGCTATGCTTTTAAATGTATTTTAAAGTATTTTGATTAAAAGCCAAAAAAAAACTATAGTTAAGATTTAAAATGTAAAATTTGTGTAACCATAGAAAGAATTTTCAAAAACTTAAATTAGTCTTCACCAGCAAAAAATGTAACACTTTCTATTACTTCAAGTTGTTGTATTATTTATAAATTGACTAATTACCTTATTTGAAATACTTTCTTATTCTTTCAGTCAGCTGGTGCTAACTCTCATTCTAGTCGCTAGCATTCTATGACTCACTCGAAACCACTTTCACGCTGAAACTGCCTCCACTTCAACAGACTTAAGCATTCATAGAAATTGCCAAACACCACGAAACTAGTTCCTCCCCCAATATATTTTGTTGTTATATATAACCATTTGCTTCTTCCACAGCTCGTAGCCGCAAACAAGTCGATTCTAAACTACAAAATCAGCAATCGAGTTGCCATAAACAATTTCATTTCTGATTGTGCACGCCACCGGTTGTAGATTTTTAGCAATAAAATTGTGGATACTCTTCTGTTTATAACGCAGACGAGTGTACGAGTACTCGAATACTCATGTTACGCCGTCTAGTTTCACAGCTACTATCAAATTCATTGCGTTCACTGCAATTGTTGGCAACAGCTTTCCTGGCTTCAGTGCTTCGCCGTAAAGTCAGAAGTTCAGTTGAAACGAATCTCTATGAAATTTCACTTGTTCGACAAATTGTCCGGACTATTTGCATGCGAATTGTTTTCGCTAAAAGTAGCAAAAGAGTGAACCCCCTCATGAACAACGGCTGTTTAGTTATCATTTCGTACGCATTCAGCAACATCTCTCAAATTGAGTTATTGCGGCAATTTATTGACACACTGCTTTTTATTGCCCAGTTACCACTAAGTCACTAAATTAGTAATTAACGATAAAAACAACCTTATCAGAGACAGTATATTTGGTTTGAAATGTTGTCGTATCGTGCACATTGTTTATAAACATTGTGGTTTACAGTTAAGTCGGTCGCATATTTTGTATTTTGTATGTCGTCACCTTAACAGGTCCCAAAGCTGGCTTCAGACGATGCAATTTGTTGTACAACTCATCTAGATGTAAAAAAAAAATTGCAATATGTGAAATGAACGGGTTGAACTATATGAAAATCGATATCAAACATCAAAAAATATTTCCAATTTTCGACCATTGCACGATCAGATTGCAACATTTGATAGAAAAGTTCTCAGAATCACCATCTTGTGGCGTTTTCAGTCACCCAATTCACCAGCCTTCAAACATTATCCATTCGAAAACCATTCAAGAGTCACCAAAATTTAATTTAGTTCCCTGCGTCTTTTCCCTGTTTTACCTAACCAAGGAACATTCTGGGAAATAGCTTTTAGCAGCCGAGAGGAGATAATAAAAAAATTAAAGACGGCGAAGATCACAAATGTTTTGAAAACTGGATCAAGCACTGCCATGGGTGCATTGCAGTCCAGGGCAATAACTTCGATGGGACAAAATCAATTTGAAAGAATAAATTTTCATTTCTAATTTTGTAAATGAATTCTGGGAACTTACACTGATCAACAGCAAAATGGCTTTTCTGGGTTTGACATACGTTCTAGGGTAATTAGGTACCGTTGATTTCGAATCCGCAAACCGTTTTTAAAACTTAGTTTCTGTTTTCGAAAAAAATGGGCGTGTCACTTTTTCGGATTTTACCTAACTTTTTTCACGTTTGGGATTGTAATTTCTAAACCAATAAACCGGTTGACATAATTTTCACCTTGTTGCATTAACAACACCGCACGGTTTCTTTTTCGATGCAATTTATTTTTATAAGTTTTAAAAATCCGCGGGAATTGGACCTCAAAGTCGGAAAATATGGAATTTCATGGCGTTTTATTTAATGTTGAGAAACATGCACATTTTTCGTAAATCAAGTATCGAGTTCCAGGAGACTCGGCCTCCCATTCAACGACTTCTGCCGCAGTTGTGATGATGCGAGTGAGGAGGAGAGCGTCGAGCACCTGATGTGCCACTGTCCAGCACTAGCAAGGAGACGACTCCGGGTGCTGGGTGCGTCGTTCTTCAGCAGCTTGGTCGACCTTACAGGACCCAGCATCGGTCGCATCGCCCGATTCATTTTGGAATCGGGATGGCTCCTGCCTAACACCCGGGGGGGTGTGTAAGCTTGAAGGGCAACCACGTCCTTCACGTGGTACCACAACGGGCCGCAATATGGCCTACGTGAGCTGTTAAGCTGCCACCCTAACCTAACCTAACCTAAGTATCGAGTTATGAATAACAAGAAATCGGAAACATCAACAATACGGCCAAATTAATTGGTGTGATTCCTATTCTCATCGAAATAATTGCAAAAATTTACCATAGTCATTTTCATCACTTCTCATACTTTTTCCTTAAAAAATTAAGGGTCCCAAAATATACTCTTTTATAAGTTCCGTTTATAGTCTGGAATACAAGAAAAAAACAAAAAGATTTTGAATTGCTCAAAACAAAAAAAAATTAAAAACTTTGCATATTTTCAGGCCCCTTTCCCCGATGCAGCGCTCCCTAATTACTCTAGAATTGATGTCAAACCCAGAAAAGCCGACCAAAAGTAGAAAATTTGTTGCCCTGTGTTATTAATCAAATAAGAATATTCTATTCTTTTTGACAAAATTATCATATAAAAAAGATACACATTTTACATTTCAACGTTTTCCTATGTCCTTAAAGAGCATTGAAAAAATAAATAAAATATGTATAAATATTTGATGTGATTGTGATGTGATGTAATGAAACTGTTGAGTTGATCATTGAGTTCAGGTTTTAACATTAGACGATAAAATATGAAAACATCAATCCAAGTGTTTCAGTATCTACAAAGTTTTTCGCTCGCTTGAGAACCTTCTAGGCCTTTTCTACACTAAGGTAGGATTGAGTAAAAGTATATCGTATAAATGATTATTTATTGGGGCACAATAGATCATTTTTGGTCTCAGTGCAATTAAACCCATTAAAACGTAATGATTATATGCCGCAATCTGGTAAAGTTTGAAAATATTTAATGAATTTGTTTGCATGGCTAATGAAAAGTAGGTAATCTTTTCCCCCTGTAGCCACCAAACAATTATGAATTTATAAGCTCGTAAATGTCGATATTTTGAAGAAGTTGTCTGGCGTTTTACAATCATATACAAAGAAATTCTGTTGAGTTGTTTTTCTAAAAACAATTTCGCTGTTTGTCGATGAATAATGGTCGCTGGCTTACTTCTAGACGAAAGATTGCAGCCGGCGAGCGGGCGCTCGGGACACACTGACTGATTAGAGTTATTACTTTAATAAAGTGTTTGTCTGCCTTTAGTGCCTTTTCTTTTAGCCAATGGATCATAATTGGACTTTAAGTAGTGGGAAATGTCACACTTTCGATTGTTAGGAAGTCGATATAAAATAATAATAATATTAATATTGGTTAATATTGGTTGTTGGCTATGGTTCCACCATGTTTGTGTACATACAAATCGGTATTTTTATTTATTTTAGGCGCCTAATATGTCATGTCCGTTGATAATAAAATTGATTAATGCGATTTAGGCGCGTTGACCAGCGCGTCCAGGGCTGATAAGAAAAACCGATATGCAATGGTTGTTGTTTGTGGGAATTGTTGCGGCGATCGATAATGAAGGCATTGATTGTACACAAAGGAAGGGTTTATAGGTCACTTAATAAAATTTGCTGCAATACCATTAAAAACAGTTTGCAGCTGACAAATTGGTGAGTAACACCAATTGTTACAAGGCCTTACTACTTTTCTGTCAACTCTGAAAATTAGTAGTTACTTACTACGACATGCCACTTGTACAAAATGCGAAAATTTAATTTAATGAGAAAACGAAATTTTCCACAACGAAAACACACCTTTTGCACGTTCAAGTCATTACAAAACGCTCTCTCTTGAGAACGCGACGCGATGCAATAAGTCACGCCGCAGTCGCTTTTCGAAGTAGCCACTGCTGTGCGAGTATTCGGTTCTATGCACCACTACGCTTCGATTTTGGCAATTTCAAAGATCAAATGCCAAATTCGGCTGCCTGCGCGCGCGCACCAAAGCAGCTATGAATGTACGAGTAGTGAGTAGTTTTACCTTCATCGCTGGACTGCAGCGCCGAGTAGCCTCGGGTCGAGCGCGCACCCAAACAAAAGTATTCGCCGAGCGCACTCATCTTGGCCTTTGCTTTGTTGCTTCCCTGCTTGTGTGGCGACCCAGGTGAGTACACGTAACGTTTTTTTGCCGCCGTACTAGCCGTGCGAGCCCCAGTAAACTATTTCAACGCGGTTGGGCAATTGTCTTGGTTTTTTGCTTTGTCTGGCTGGGAAAACGCGACTACATTTTCAAAAAGCAACTGATTGTTGTCGTTGCGATTTTATGACCGATTTTATGGCTCCGATATCAGATTTGCGAACGACCGATTTTAATCAGAAGCGCTGGAACTTCGGCTTGCAGCGGTGCGCACACGTTGACGGGCGTTCTTTTTTCGCCAAACACTCGTTTCGGTATGTTCGCTAATTCCTTAGAAATGTTGCCAGTAGCCGCATTGTTTTTACTTTCAATATTATTAACGTATAGTTTACTTTAAGACAAATCAGTTTTTTTGTGTTATTACTTTTCTATTACAATTACGGTGCACACTCTTCGCTTTGTGCATGAGTGTACGACGTTGTGTGTGCGTGTGTGTATGAATTTTGCAAATCGAGCAACGAACGAATGCCCAAAGTGCAGCGGCAGTAGTGACGACGCGTGTTGTTTGGAGCGCGTGAGCCAAATTGCTGAGCCGCTTTGAAGCCGACCGACGTACAAGCGTGCAGCAGCCGCCAACTTACTTTGCGATTTGACTGGCGGAGAAGAACCGAATTCACAATTTTGTTCCGAAATGGCAGCGAAAGAAACGCGAACAACAAGACGAAGTCATACATGTTGCTGGGAATTTGAATTTTGACAGGTTTTTTCTATTTGTTTAATTGAAAGTACGCTGCTTGGGCGCAATGAAGTTCGAGCCGACTGCCATGACAGGCAGCTACACTTGCGGACGGACACAGCAGAGACACGGAAGCGACTGAGAGACAGCTTTTTAGTGTTCTGCAACGTTACCACCAACGACTTAACCTAATTCTGCTTCTGCTTTCATGTGACACTTTTTGCTGTTTTCTTTTTTGTTTCTGTTTTACGTTTGTTCTGGTCGTGTTCGGATTTTGAACGGAACGACTACCGATTGAGTCGATGTTTGGACTATACGCCAAGGGGCGACTGCACGCATTTCGCCGGCAGACGCTTCCAATAATATTACTCGAGCTGTAACACATTCGGTATCATGTAATGGGAATGTACATAAATATGTTTGTATGTTTGCAACACATACTATACATACTTTTTGTTACGTCACAGACGTATCCACAAGTTTGTCTACAATTTGCAAATTGAGTCGCCGTCGTCGCGTCACTTTGCGCCCACAAGTGTGACAACCATTGCAAGTGTAGCCGCTGCCACATGTCAAGCGAGTCATGCGAGATGTTCATTAAAGTGAACTCAATTAACCCATATCTTATCAACGTTGCATTTGCGCAACGGCGCAAGACGACGAAAATATTCAGTAACATGACTGTTTTAGCTGGTCTCGACCGACTCGTTTATGCTGTGCACTTACTTCGCGTCGACTCTAGTTGGCACTCTTTTGAATTTATATCCAACGTAAAATTGGCTAATTTAAATTTTAATAATAATTTGAATTTCAATAAAATTTTAATAAAATGCAAGCAAACATGGCCCTTAGTTGGTCAAAAAATGTTGTGAATATCCAAGTCTCAAACCAAAGGCAATATACTCTGATATTAAATAAAAGATATATAGTGGTGTCTGGATATAGAGAACTAATTATTGCAAGGCCTGTTCACAGTATTGAGGCTGTCAAGGTTAACATTTTTGTTCCAAAACTCGTTTTATTTGCTCAAAATACACTTTTTGTTTTTCTTTCAAAATTTTCTTCAATATTTAGAGGCTCCATGTCAAAATTTGGGAGTTCACTATATCGAGGTGTTCACTATATAGGGGGTTCACTATACCCAGACATGACTGTATTAATACTTATGTAAACAATGCCGTTATTTTAACCCTTTTTTAGGCACCCGGTCCTCGCCAGACTGTATTGAACTTTGGATCCGCTTTTAGTAATAATTTTAATTGTAATAAAAAGATTTACGACTCAAAGGTAAGCAAACATGGCCCATGGTTGGTCAAACCCAAAATATACTTCGGTATTAAATGAAATATATATTAATTTTTATTTTATTTGATCGCTTTTTTAAACTAATTTTGCCACAAATGATAAAAGTGAATATGAATGAATGAATAAAAGTTTTGTATTTATTTTTATTATTTGTTCTTTTATACAGAAGATGGCTTTTGTTGGTGACTTTTGTTGAAGCTTTTGTAAATAATTTTTTTTTTAATTACAAGTTGAAAATGATACATAATAGAAATAAGTATTTTAAACACATATCCTAATGACATTTCTTATTCAAATCAATCGAAAAATCAATTAAAAGTGCATTTAACCCTAAACTACTGTAACGTAATGTACCGTTCACAAGACGCATACTAACAACACAAAGCAACAATTAGCGCTACTTAAATACTACTAAATACTCAAACGTGAACCTCATAAACCCACACAGATCGACCGATTGATAAAGCCATACAACTTTTGTATGTGTAACACAAACGAATCGCTAAGCGTATCTTTACAACGGATGGCGATCATAAATAAAATACCGAAACCGACAACAACAATAGTAACAACAACAAGAACAATGATCGTAGCCTATAAATACGCAGATAGCGTAATGAAGCAACCACTACAGCCGCCAGACTTGACTGCATGCATTGCAAACAATGTGCACTTTTACGCCAGCAACCGAAACTAATTTTAGTGGGCACGGCCGATTGTTTACCGCACTGCCACACTGGCACACTGTATTGTCGGGCTGACTATATTATGCTTGCAATTTAACCGGCATTATGAAGTGAGTGTGTGCCAGCCGCCAACTGATTGTGTGACAACCGTGACAGTGAACTTGCCCGCCAACAGTGTTGGGCAAATGATAATCACGAATTTTGTTAGTAAACATGTAATTGTCTGTATTCAGTGGCGGATTCAACGGGCCGAAAAATATTTAGACTTTAAACTACATACATACAAATTAAAAGGCATATACATAAATATTTATGAATATTAAAGAATTACTTTTTGAAATCCCGCCCAAAATATTTTTCTGAATCCGCCCCTGTCTGTATTTAATGACATCTTAACTGCAAGTGATAAGCTCAGTATGACTTCGTACAGTTAAACCGTCTTGTAAATGTATACAAATAAGTAGTTCAATTAAGAACTATCAGCTATTTTTTTAACTTGTTTTAGATATCAGGTTTTACATTCCACAATACATACTATACATGGTAATGGTTTTGACGCTGCCAAACTGAAAAAATATTTTTCTGCTGAGTGCAGAACATTTGCGGAGAATATGAAGAATCTAGTCATGGAGGTTGGAGAACAAGTAAAAATGATTTGATCTCCCTACTGCCGGCATTATTATAGTTATTGTTCCACACCTATAAAGACAATATGTCTTATGTGCTTATCAGTGGCGGTTTCAGGAGGGCGTTTTGGGGGTTGAATTATTAGGATCGACTTTAGTAATACATAAAAATTAAAAGGCATTGTATAAAGAATTTCTTTTTGACCTCGCCCCCCCCGCCCCCCCCGGAAATATTTTTCTGAATCCGCCCCGCTTATAAATCGAAAAGTTCACATCGGATTTACTTGTTTACAATTAAAGCCGTCAAAGCAAAAGTTGATAGAAATACTAAAGAAAAAACAGGTATTTAATAATGAAAAACCGTCAATATTACCACAATGGTCTTTCTAGTGTTAAGCACCGCCACCAGTGCTGATCGTTTGTGCAAATCTTATTTTAACTCTTTAGGTAGAGTTTTTTTTTAATTCATATTAGCACTCTCAAGGGCTCCAAATCTGCTGATTTTTGGGCAGTCACTGAGAACATATGAGTTTCATATAAGTTTCTGGTTCTTGATTGCATTTCCTGCAGGCATGGAAAGAGAAAATAACCTGTTTATTGAGATGATTAGTGAACAGTGATACAGTGATCATTTCGGTATCGAATGAGAAAGCGGAGGTCCTTCTTTAGAACGTGGAGTTTTCTGCCTGGGGTTAAGAACTGCTTTGCTTGGCGTAGACCTGAACTTTTGGTCCATTACTTCCCTTAGCTCCCTCTGGGAAATCCGCATAATGGTTCAGGGCCGGACAGTGGGCGCATTGCACCTCTTTTGACAAGGTGGTCGGATTGTTTGTTGCCTTCATGACACTTGGGTCTTGGGATTCAGTGTATCTTAATAAAGTTGTGGCCGCCCCAGTTCATTAAGAAGATTGCGGCAATCGTTGACAAATGTTGAGGAGGGCGCGTAGTGTTGTAGGAAAAGGTAGTAGGCATAATCAGCTAATAATGAAAGTCCTTAAAAGGACTGATAGTGCATATAAGTGCAGTAGCCTTAATAACAAATTCTACCTTGAACATATTTTACATTAAAATTGCCTAAGCATTAAAAGCTTTTTAAAGCATTCAAATTATATATATACATACATATACATTATATATTAACCCTCAAATGCATATTGATGCCTTTAGGCGCACTAACATATTTGTCTTCAAATTAAACCCCGATATAATATTTTGAAACGACAACCACATTCGAAATCTGTTTGCTAATATTTAGTAGTTTATTAATGTTTAATTTACTTTTCAGTGGTTTTTGTGTTAACAAGAAAAACCTATTTTTATTTAGCAAACGTAAAAATAATTCATGCATTTGAGGGTTAAGATAGTCACTGCGCCCACATGGCTTTTAGTAGTTCTCGTATATGACTGAAAGCCACAGTTACAAAAGTGCTTGACAGAAGAACCTCAGACCGCAGTCTTGTTTTTATTGTTGTATATATTTACGTAGTAAAATTAATACTATTTATAGTTACAGCAACTAATTGAAAACTGGGTAATAATGTAAACATTTAGTTTACAAATAATAATTTTATTTACGAGTCTAACTTTGTCTGTGGTTATTGATTTTTCGCCGTGATTGATTACCGTTCGCATAGTTAAAAGTACATTTTGACAAGAATTAGTTTTGACGCCAGCTATAGGTGTAAGAATTGTGAATACTGTAATGTGTAGTAAGTAAAAAATCGTCAAGGTATAAGTATACATTTTCCATCTCAAGTTCTTAAAAATTCCCTGTTCTTTGCCTTTGTCAGTGTGAGGGTAATCATCTTCTCAGATTTTCACACAACCTCTACGTATGCGAATTCATGATTATTTAAATAAATAAAAGAGCTTTGGCTATTTTTAGACTTTTGCAGAATGCATGACTATTTTTTATTGCATGCAAAATGGAAACAATGGCAGCGCTGGCAAAAATTATCGCAACGACACAATTGCAATCATTGCCAATAAAAGTATTTGTTCATTGTAGATAGTTAATTGTTGTAATTTTTAATTAGTATTGCACCCTTAATTGTTGTATTCATTATTGAATAAGATTTGTATGTGGCTCCCAGCACAAAAGCATGCACTGAAATGTGCTCAGGCGCGTCATGGGTTATGAAATTTCAGAATTGCACATTGTCTTTCAGCACCCGAGCGCGTATGTTTCTATAGATGATTATACACATGAAGATATATGTATGTATGTAGTAAGTATTGTACATATGCGTGATCAAAATGAGTTTTAACTACTATTAAAGACGTCTAATTATGCATGTGACAACTACGCTGAATTGCCTTCTTTCCAAATTTTTAAATACAAACTGCGTCATTCTTCTTCATTACTCAGCGTTCAGTTGAAAGCAATGTTTTTGAAACATTTGCAAAAGTGCTGTAATTTTCATGGACCATTCAAAACTATTACATTTCGCTTGCATAAATTAGCAGATCTACTAAATGATTACTATCCACTTGATAGAGGGTTTCTTAGGTCGAGTGAAACATGGCTTATGTAGAAAAGATATACATTTGCTTTCAGGATCACAAATAATGCCATAGCTATGGAAATATTTTCGTTCAACAGTCAATTAACCTTTTAACCCGAATACTTATCGAAGAAGTCGCAATGTGAAAACTAAATTTGGTGTGGATTGTACTTGACATCTAACTTTGAACCTCTAAAAATATAAACAGCTTTTAAGCAAATTTGTCATTTACGAGAATAGTTATTCAATGTAGTCCATATGATCTGCCGAATAACATATAACTGATTATAACTTTCATTTTGTGCTTCGTTTAATTGTTCAGTTACGACTAACTAAATAATGTAAAACATTGGAATGGGGGAACTATAAAAAATCAACGGACAAATGTCACGTAAGTATATCGTAGTGCGCCAGCATGTCGATTAAGATCCACTGGAACACTCAAACGGACTGTTATTTATTTTCTATTGGTCAGCGCACGTGCCACTAAAGACAAAGCTCAGTCTCAAGTCCAATGGATGATAGCAAAATAAGCAAGATTTTGTGTTACTTTTGCTGAAGAGCCAACGGCTTAAATTACAAAAGACACTGGACTGCAGTCACGAATCACGCTGAAGGACCAAACATTGTGCGCGCATTGTTCAGTGTGCGATTGGGACAATTCAACAAGACGGCTTAAGTAATTGAAACTTAATCGGCGTTGAAGCGTTTTCATAACAAATCGTTCGTTCGTTCGTTGATGTCATGTGAGGCAAGGCGCGTGTGGATATTTCGTCTTGGAAACCATTGCACACAGACAGCACGTTGTTTGTTTACTTTTATGAATTTGCAGTGAAGCATATTGAATGACAACAAATAAAATTATGAGTACAAAATATACAAATCTATTTGTAAATATTTAGTAAAGATTTAGTGTATTTATACGGCCATATCGTTGAAGAAATGTCGAGGTGGTTTGGTTCACGCTGGAAAAATATACCATGTGTAGTATAAATGTAGTTACATATAAAATTAGTGTGAAAAATTTGATTTCATTTTATCTAAGCTATACTTTTTAATTCATGACTAATCTAAACAATCACTGTAGATTTTGTGATTAACAGTGGTAAACTCTAAGTCATCTTAGCAAATCTTCTACTCGAGAGAAGACCATCGGACAATATATTATCACGGAAGAGTACCTGCGAACTTAAACATTATCACATATGTAGGTTGCAAAAATAACTGCAATAGCTTCAAGCTCTCAGGCGCCACGGAAAGAACACAACACTTGTAGATTTATAGGTCATAGCGCGCTTAAAAACGGCGGCTCTGTTTTTTTTACTGAGGCAGCAGTCAAACAGCACCGCCAACATTAGTCATTAACGATTTTACGACTAATAGAACACCTGTGGCCCATATAAAGTTTTTACTGTCTTAGTTTCGTTATTTGATCAAAAGTAAAACAAACAAAACAAACAAGTGAAACAAAAGTAAAACATTTATATGGAACACATGTTTGTTAAAAATTTAGAGGGTAGACTGAGACTCTGGGCATCTTTATCAACCATGACCCAATAAAGCCGAGACATTTGGAGAGACAGCGCCATGTCTCATACTTAAGCGACAGCCTACAGTACTTAGATTGGATTTCCATATCACTTCGTAAATAGAAAATAAACATGACAAATATTTTATCAAACAGTTTCTCCAATCCAACATGTTAATGCTATTTGTGAGAGAGATGAGATTAGATTTCCTATTTCAAAAATTGTTTTTTGTGTATTATTCTGGATTACGCGGCCGTAGCTCAGCTGGCCAGTGCGTTGGGCCGCGTGTCAAGACTCCGCGAGTTCAATACTCCGTTGCGTTAACACCGAAAAAAAAGAAAAACAACAATTTTTCGGCGGCTGTCCTCTCAGCATGAAATGGCAAACCTCTGAGAGTAAAATTGCCTATGAAAAAGCTCCCAACTCGCCGTTCGGAATCGGCATAAAACTGTAGGTCCCTTCCAACCTTGTAAAAACATTCGCACGCACAACACGGTTGGTTGCGGGTAGCTAGGACTTAGTCTCGTAATGGGGCTGTCGTGTCAGTCAAGAAGAAGAAGAAGACTTTTTTGAGCATTTTGAGCAATTTTTCAATTTTTTCAATTTTTCTCTTTTTGTTAAACAAGAAAGAGGCCGTAATTCTACCTGGTTTACTTGTATCTACAATTTCACTATGGCTTAAGTGTTTTTTATTTAAATGTAAAATAATTTAAAAAAAAATTAAAACTTATTATCACAAAATACCAAAACTTGCAACAGGCTCCATATGATCGAAAGCTAGTTTAAGATTTCACAAAGCACAAATTATTTTCCTTTTGTAACTCTTCGGAATTGTAAAATGAACACTAATTATTGCACTTTTCAGACACTAATTTAAACAAGTTAGGTAGGTGATTTTGTGATTAGTTGTTAATTCTACAATAATTGTGGCACTTAAACGATTATTAAGGATTACGAATGAAATAATTTCAGCACTTGTTGACGTGGGAACTTGCATTTAATTTCTAATATAGTAGTACTTAATAAGAAAAAGTCCATTGTGATGTGCGACAGCGACGATTAAACTCGCATTATTTACTTTACAGTTAACACTTACAGTTAACTTGTTGAATGACGACAGTCATTGAGGTTTGCAAAGAATGCATTTCCAGCAACACCTGTTGGCCTTTGAACAAATTAACTTTATTAACAATTTGTACCCATTACGAACTTATGGTTTATGCATAAAGACGTCTCAACCAAAGCTGAGACACCATTCAAACGGTACTTAAACAAGTTTTAATACCATTTGCGTTTGACACTTAATTCGATTCTAATTTATGAAATAAGTAATGATGTCTATAGTAATTAATTGGTGAGAGTTTAAATGCGAGAGGGGGGAAGCTTGAATTGCGAGCAACAACACTTTTGCGTGTTAATAAAATATGTTTTATTAATAGTGAGAAACGTGTTTACATTGTTTAAATAAGCATTGGTCGGTTAGTTGGTTTCCACTTGGATTAACTACAGGTCAGCGAATTACCCTGGTTAGAGTCGTTAACCTCATTGTGTTTATACATTAATACAAATCCGATTTTATTTCGCACAGTTCGTGTGTAAAGCATGTAAGTTATTTGTGTATTTATATTTATTTTTATTTATATTTATAAATGTGATGGACGAGGACGTTTTCTGTAGGTTCGTCCAACCCTTATTCTTCTATCAGCTAGTAGACTCCACTTTTGCTAACATTTTACTAATTGATGGCTATTACTTAATTACACAGTTCCATACACTAAGTATTGGCTATTAACTGTAAAATTATATGCTAATTATTCATTGATATGCTAATAGTAATTATCGTCTTTCTTTCTAGTCTTGGTTTGGAATATAATTAAAAGACTGGAAGACAATTTAGACATGTTTGTCTATTTTCAGATTCTCATTTTCTCAACAGCATTTTTGTGAAAAGTATATTACTATTTGAAATAAGCAAAATACAAAATATGCCAAATTTTAAATGTAACTTCAATAATGTGGAGGATGGTAGGTAGGTAGGTTGTAGTGGCTGCCTCTGTATGAGACACACTTAGGCCTCTTTATGGGCACATTGTGATACCACAAATTGTACCCGTTTGAAATGTGTATGCAACACTGTTTTTCTTAACATGTATTACAACACACATTTCAAACGGATAGGAGACTGGAGGGAGGGGACCTACAGTTTAACGCCGAATCCGAACGACGGTTTTTTAGCAGATTTTCTTTCACACTTGGAGGTTTTTGCCTCTTCTTCTTCTTCTTCTTGACTGGCACGACACTAAGTCCTAGCTACCCGCAACCAACCGTGTTGTGCGTGCGAATATTTTTACAAGGTTGGAAGGGACCTACAGTTTTATGCCGATTCCGAACGGCGACTTGGGAGCTTTTTCATAGGCAATTTTACTCTCAGTGATTTGCCATTTCCTGCTGAGAGGACAGCCGCCGAAAGAAAAATTGTTGTTTTTCTTTTTTTTTCGGTGTTAGCGCAACGGAGTATTGAACTCGCGGAGTCTTGAGTCGCGGCCCAACGCACTAGCCAGCTGAGCTACGGCGGCTGCCTACCACTACTACTCTACTTGATAAGTTTTTTTTCATACAATGAAAGCGGCACTAAAATTTCTTGATAAGTTATCTGTGCTGTGACCAACTGGAGAAGACGCATGGAAAGCAAGAACGTCTGGAAAGAATGGCAGGGAATGGCTCGGTGACGGGTTGTAGTGACCAGTTAAGTCAGTGCAGCAGGGTGACCTTAGAAGGCAAACGAAGGCCTGATATATATTGATTCAATACCAAACTTTATGAATTGTATGATAAAAGTGAGGGAGCACAATGTACAAATGTCCTTTCTTAAAAAATGTTGAATATTGTCATTAGTTTGTCTGTTAAACTCCAACCTTCTGCAAGCCGAAATCGTTTGAACTGCCTCGAATAGAGGCAGCCCGCTTAACCTATCTTAATAAATAATAACTAATAATTACCTGTCTATCTTAACCTACATTAAAATAATTAAATAAGAACAAAAATTTAAAAAGTAAATATTTAGGTGAGTTAGGTTAATTAATAATGTTGTCGACTCAAGGACATTTCTTAGGCCAAGTGGCCCATTATGTTACCACGTGCAGAAATATACTAAGACATATCAACTACTCACATCTATAAGAATAAAAAATATTTATATAATATAATTAGTCAAATAAATTCTATTCTATAACCGATTAACTTGTAAATTTGCAGTGCATGCAAAATATTTGTTAGGCTGCTGGCCGCTCGTCTTAGCAAAGCATTAAAATAAAATGTAGGGAAATATAAAAATTTTGCTTACACTTTACTCGGCGTCGCATGCTGGCCATTGTAAATAAATCCGCACAATGCAATCGCAATTCAAATATCTGGCAGCTATAAATTCGCAACAAAGCAAAACAATTTCACCGACAGCACCGTCGCGCCCGATAAGAGCAAAACAATGTTTGCAAATACTTGGCACCAAGTCAAATCAGTTTCAGGTTTTATTCGCAAATGTTTGGCGCACAGTTTTGTGCAGCCTTACAGTTGCAGCACTTGCATTTTCACAAGAAAATTATGCTGAAATATTTTAAAGCTTGTGAAAAATTTTCCGAATGAGCGATTCGGCGAGCACAAGGCCGGACTTGAACTCCACGAACTGTTGTCAAGATTATCTCAGCCGTTGGCGGCGGTCGTGGCACACGTTGTGAGATATTTTCTCTGCACGTTTCTCGTTGGTTGCCAAGGGTTTGGGGTTATCTCACGAAGAACCGGTTCTGGCAGAAAGTTGACTCAGCGGCATTAAAGAGAGCCCATTATGCTGTGTCAGTGCACTCGACTATTTGGAGTGCGGACGCGCTCTGGGCGAGTAACTGCATTCGGCTAGTTGAAACTCCGATACGGGTTTTATTGAGAGTAGACGTAGAGCACATGAAATCACATTTACACTTGGGGGAAAAAATAATGTACTATTGAATACTAAACAAAAAATACTGTCAAATTAGAAATTTTACAACTTGTCGCTTTAGCAAGAAGAGCCTTCAAAGCGTTGATTTTTGTTTTTTTTTTAAGAAATTTAAGTGCAGTCCACAATAACTAATCCCTTTGAATGAAAACCACTTGGTCGAAGCGCAAGAACGAGGGCCACTGTCGCAGCGGTGTTCTTCGATACCTTCAAACTACTGCGGAGCAACAGCGGCAGCGAGCAAAAGAGAGCAACGTACAAAGAAAAGAGCAAATAGCAAATAATTAAAAATTAAACAAAACACAACGACATAATAAATAACAGAAAACAGCATAGAATATATCGAATGGTTGGCAACTGGTGTTCAAGTACGGACGCATTTGTTGCCCAGGGCAACACGACAATACTCAACGACATGTGCAGCTCCCGGTGGCGTGGTGAGGTCTGCTAGCAACATGTGATAAGATAGGAAGTGCAAGCTCGATCAATAATTTAAAATCGAAATCTGATGATGTGATTCCCAGCAACTTACGAAGCCGGAAATAAGCCAATTGAGTTCGTGGCAGTGGCCAAACTGTCGCCGATAAGAAATGAATAGCGTGAAAAGCATAGAAAATATTTGTCATCAACTTGTCAGCTTGATCAGGTCGGTTTGCGCTGCTATCGGCTTATTGCAGATAATATTTCAAACTCCAAACAAATGTTGTCGTAATGCTTATTATTTATTGATTAAAAAATTTAATTAGTTTGCTTTGTTGTCAACGCCCTCAAGTACGTTTTGCTATTAGCGACTTAATTCATGGACTATGGATGCTCCTACGAATTTTGAACCCACCGAAACGTTTACTGAAGAAATCTTATGAGAGTGTACGGCCTCAGTCGGTCGACATAACCGGTATTTATTTTTACTTCTTTATCTACAACACTTGTTCGAATGAGTATGCCAGGAGCGGACCCTTTCTAATGAGATGCTTCTAGGCCAAGTTTTCGCCAAATAATAATGCTGTGCAAATTATTTGCTTTGAGGCTTTTTTAAGAAAAACTTGTGTGCTAAGGTGTGTGATTTTTCGAGACAACTGCTGACTGGGCTTAAATTAGTTTATTTGTTTTACTAAGTCTTTGTTCATAATACATGAGCTAAAGCATCTGACATAAATGCGCTACTGTGTAAGTAAATAAAACTTTCTCAACCATTGTGCAGCAAGAAAGAGGTCAATCAGTTCTAAGTAGGTCTAGAAGTAGAGTGGGTGCTACACCGGGAGATAATGACAAATATTAAAATCAAACTGGGAAATTGATTTGTGATGAAGAAGCATTTCTTGGTAGTAACAATAATATTTGCTGAACTATTGAAAATGAAATCATTAATTAGATTACATACTCATACATGTGAATGTAAGTATAGCTAAGAATTTATGTTTTTTATTTTATTCTTATCTATTTTTTTTATTTGATAAACTATATTCTGTAATCTATATACATATAATTGTTTATCCTGACTGACTGATTCATTAACGCCCAGCTTAAGCCGCTGAAGCTACAAACATGAAATTTAAACTGTAGGTACAACTTGAAAAGTGAATCTTGAATAAATGAAATTCGGGGTTTAAAAGTGCATAATATGAGTTAAGGTGTTGTTTGAAGAAACGTGATTTAATGGGTCTGTTGATTTCAAACTTGGTGAAAATACTATATATTAAAAATGGTTTGGCACGTATTTTCCAATTTTTAGAAAATCAAAATTGTTTTCTTCTACTTCTCAGTTATTTACTTGTAATATTTGCTAATGAACTAGTTGAAGCAGGTTTGAATAAAATATATAAAACACTTTTCTGCTAAAAAAGCAGCGACAAAAAACTGTGTTTTCTATAATTAGTTGCTGTCTGCGAAAAAGATTCGAACCTGGGGTTGAGCGTTGTTTCAGACTTGCAGACATACTGATTTTTTTTCTTTATTATATTTAGAACTTTGTATTGCACCCATATTTGATATTTAAATGTTTCATCGCCATAAGTTTGGTCAATTTAAGGCACTCGCAAATGCAGAACATTAGTGAAATTAAAGTCACTAAGTGCTAGGCGACCACTTTTTCCTTTTCTTCCTTTGTATTCAATCTAATAAGTGGGTCTATTGATTGCCCTGATCTCTTAGTAGGGATAGTAGGGATTTTGATGCTCCTAAACGGAGCCTGCAGCATGTCGGTACCTTTTATTTAGGTAGAGTGATTGTTGTTAAATAGTTTAAATGCATTTTTGTCGTTCATAAGTTTTCTATAAAAAGTAAATTTTCTCATTGACTAAATAAATAAATAAAATATGAATTTTAAAAGTTGTTATCGCCTTTTACTACCGAACAGTTAAGTCAAGACATGGCAGTGCTCCGTGTCCTTCTCTAAACCTGTAAGCTTCGTACCCATATGAGCTCTATACACGACATTAATTTAAGATGGGCTGAAGGCAACACAAGTTTCCTTGCAGTTTCCAAATTTGGCCAAGCTTAAATCTTTGACGCTCTAAAGAACTCCTCTTACTGAACAGAGCCCAGATCAGAACCATGATCGGCGTTCTAACTGGTCATTCTTTAATCGGCATCCACGCAAAGAAGATGGGGCAGTTTTCAAATGACTTCTGCCGCAGTTGCCTGGACGAGGAGAAGGAAGAAAGTATATCTCACCTATTATGCAACTGTCCTGCTCTGTCCAGAAGAAGGATGACCTATTTAGGTAACTTCTTCTTCATTAGTCTAGGGAATCTAGCTAATAAGACCATTCGAAGTCTTCTAAGTTTCCTTAGCAGCTCCAACTGGTTCAACGAGTGAGCGGTTTATTGCTTGATCATTTATGGTATCACAATGGGTCGTTTTGGCCTAAGTGTGCTCCTCTTGGGGCAATCACACCTACCTACCTAACGTTGACTGAAATAAAGTGAGAAAGAAAAAAATTCTTATAGCTATACATACATATGTATATTTGATGATTTAAACGATTTTTAGAAGGCATTGCTATGCGTGCACGACAAGTTTTAAAGTATGAAAGAACTTAAAAAAAAAACCGAAAGTGTGATTTCCCATGCTCAGATACGCTTCTTACGTTATTGAGAAACCACGACACGTTCTTATTATCATTTTAGTGTTGTAGTGTTGAATTGTCAATCAGCTCACATCAGAGGGATTGTCAGCACGTTGTCAAGGGGATTTAACCAAAATGCAAATACACAAATAATATAATCGAAGATGAAATAATGTTTAATTGAATTATTTGTTTGTTGAATACATTTTTTAGGAATTTTTTCATTTTCAAGAATAGAATGTAATAGTTGGAATGTACTCAAAACTTTGCAACATAACTCAACAACTGTATCAACACTTGCCATTTTCTTTTCGCTCATACTGTGAGTGGCGAATGCTGCAACTTTGTGTTTGCCATATTGCATTTTCCACTGAACCGAACTCGCTCGGCTGCCTGCTGCTGATATGTGGTCTGCTCATGACGTTTCTCTTTGTTGTTCAATGTGAGCGCATTCGGAAGTGACACATTGTGTGGTTTACGCAAAGCAAAAGTTGCATGCGATTTTTCTTGCGTCAACCAGTGCAGGTGTCCAGTGGAAGTAAAAACGAGAAGTGCGTCGTTGACCGTGTCTTGAGCAATTGAGCGCCCCAGACAGCCATCGTACCGCACCAGTACTCTACACTATGCAACATGGCACGCACACACACGACCGCTTATCGGTCGGACGTGTTGCAATCCTCGCGTGCAACTGGTGAAAGGGGCACTGCGTGCACCTTGAAGCTGATACCGCAAGCATGAATCATGTTGTGAAGCCAACAAATCGCAACATTTTTCGTCTGGCGAAAAGCAAAGCTGAAAAATCAAAAGACAAGTGCAAGCTTGCGGGTTTCGCTATGAGCAGAAAATTATGCGCAGGCAGCAGCTGAGCACACAGGTGGAATATCCTCGCGCCGTTGCCGTTGTTGTGGTTACGACAGCTGAGTGGGCGAGCGCGCTTCAGTGAGGGTAGTGGCATGAGCAGGGATTCTACTTCGCGACCAGTAGGGGGGGGGGGGGGGCGTAGAAATATAAAAACAGTGTGGAATTTGCAGGTTTGGAATCTTGTTTGCCACTTTTACAGGTGTAGGCTTGGGTTGTGTGTATGAGTGCGCGTGTTTTAATTTGCGTCACTTACTTGATTTTAAATATCTCAATATGGCTACAAGTGGTTATTGTGCCACAAGTCAATTCCTTCCACATCGAGTGAAAGTTGCACACAATGTAAGTGAACGGTTTATATGGCAACCAGCGGCACTGTGTGGGCGAAATCCTTAACGAGAGCTTATTGGCGCTGCAGGAATTGTGGCAGTGGTGGCGTTGGAGCACAGAAGCCCACAGTATGACGTTAAGGGAAAATTTGCATAAGCACAAAACTTGTTTACATACCATACATGCGCGCACAAATAATTGGAAACATAAACAGTGCATAGAACGAGCTATAAGATGGCAATTTAAGTTTCGCTTTACTTCTACCCAGCCGGGTGGTATTTTTGATATTTATTGCTTAATATTTACCATAATGTTTATCCAATTTAGTGAACACTGAACAAAATCTTAAGTAGTTTTTCATAGCATAAACAAATATTTATTCGAAAACTGCTTTTTTATTTAAACTTGAATTTTGTAATTTTATATACGTCGTTTACCAAATACCCACCGGGTGACCCCAGGCGCTTCCGCCACCATTTTGACTAAAATTCACAATAAAAGATTTTGTTTCCATACCTCCGTATGTGTTCAATAAATCCTGTAGAAAAACAAATTTTTGACTTTTTCCATAGTCGCAAAATAAATCGTTTAAGTTAGGCTTTTTTCGACTATAACCAGAGGAAGTTACTACAAAATCCTCGACCGATTAATTTTTGTCCTTTACCTCTACTTCCTCATTTGGCAAATAAACCTCATCGCCGTCAATCTTCGTCAAACGATGGTTGTTCTTTACATTAACATTCGGAATTGGCATCAATTAAGGGATACAACTCTAGAAGCCGAAAAAAGATCTATCTTTAGCGATTTATTTTGCGATATTGAAAAATATTAGAAGATTTCTTTCCATGGGGTTTATTGAACACATACTGAGGTGCGGAAATAAAACATTTTATTCAGAGTCCTCCGGGTGGGTATTGGTAAACGACGTAATCTTGCTTTATTCCTTATCAAATTCAGTCAATAACAAAACGTTCTTACAGACTAAGTGAATGAATAACAAACTTAAGCTTGGACTTAAAACTATACAATAAGTAAAAATCTTTGCGAGGCGCGAAGGTTAAAGTATGCCTCAACCCTTTCGACCCCGAATATTACCCTGTGTCTCGATATTACTTTTTGGTATTTAAATCATGAAAAACTTGCCTAAGAAATGTACACACGATATTTGCAGTCGCCACGCCTCTTTGTTAGAGTTCTAGAGCTAGTTTGCTTTTGAACAATTTTAGCTTAAAACGGGTTAAATAATTTTTGTATCAATATTTTTAATTACAAAAAAAATTATTTAATATTTATGGAAAAATACCTAATTATCACATTTTCATTTTATATAACCGTTATTAAAGAAACAGGGTTTTGATCAAACGCGCTCAATTCGTAGACTTCAATTAGAACACAAACTTTTCCTGATATCGCCGCAAATAATTGGATATTAATTTGGGGGTAACAGTAACGTTTTTGTAATTTGTTTTGAATTCACATCTAAAAATATTAATTTATTGGTGCAACTTTGGGGTCTAAAGGGTTAAAATGTGGATAACTGTTATCCACAGACTGAGACCGTGAGACACGCATGGAAGAACAACCATAATTTCTGGCAGCACCAGTTAACACAAAGACACCTGATGCTCTCATGCAAATATTTATCAACAAATTGAAACTTTTTATAAAAGTTTGTTTTTAGTATAAAATTACAAAACATAACTAAGAGAGAAGAAAGTTTAAAAAAGACAAGAAATTATAGATAATACTAAATGTTCTCAGTACATGTCGGTCACTGTTCATTGATATAAATAGAACTACAGTTTTATGACAATCCCAAATAGCGGATTGGAATTTAAATGGAGAATAATTGGTATCCTTAACTACTTAGTTAATGTTCAATATATCGAGAATACAACCCCGATACTTAGATTCGCACCTTAATGCACTATTAATCGAGCCAACGACGGCCTCCAAATTGAATGGAAATGTTGACTCAATTATTTAAATCACAAACCAATAAAACCATCATCAAGCCCACTGGGAACAACTAAAGCAACATTGACATTACTGCGGCTACCGTCGCATTAGTCTCATCCTATGACTGTCAACAATTGAGTTATCAGCAGCGCCCAGTCTGCCAGCCACCCACCCAATCAGACAGGCAACACAACAGCTCAACGCAGCCCAGTTCGGTGCGGTCAAGTGATGCGTTCGTCGAGCTCAAATTGCGTGCTGTCTGCGTGTGCGTATGTGTCCGCTGAGTTGTCAGTTGGGGTTCTTGACCTGATTGTTTTTTTGGTTGTGCTTTTGGCCCCAAAAATATTTTGGCCGCATTTGTGTGTCAAGCTATTTGTTGTAGCACAAAATGAAATTGCGGCAAAAGCACACATGTGGTATGCATTCCTGTGGCAACGTTATTCTATGCAGTAAAACGATGCAGTGTTAAAGAAATCTATGAGTTTTAGCAGAAAAATAATCGAATTTTTAGTCAATGCTAACATAATTATAAACAAATTTTTTACAAAAAATTTGTTTTTGCAAAATTTTTCAATGACTGCCAAACAAATTAATAAGCATTACAGAATCGATCTTATATAATAGTTTAACGCTCTTCTACTCAATAATTCTTTTATCTTTTCTTCTTTTCTTCTTCTATCTTTTCTTCTTCGTTTTCGTATGAGATCAAATGTCCTCATATAAAAATATATTTAAAAATATTTTGTTTTATACAAAATTTTTTTCTTAAAGTACAAGTTTATAGGAGAAGGAGATTTGCTCTTGTAAAGAAATCTTTGGGCACATAAAAGACTTGAGTGAAAGATCTCGAGAATACAAGTTTAGAAAGATAAAGACAACGGTCAGTTAACCCTTTCGCTACAGGATTTTACTGGGGAAAGTTAAAATGCTAAATTTTACATTTTAGGCTTTTATGTTGTTATATTAACAACATTCCATAAGCATTTTTTTTTAATTTTATACTCGGACCCTGTATTTTAGAGTGCTTTTCTATGAAAGCAACCACATGCTTGTGGCTGTAATAAATACTTAAGCATACAACTTTTTACGCATAACGAAAATTTGAATATTTCTTTATTTACTTCAGCCGAAATTAAAAAAAAATATCTAAATTGAAAAAAAAACTTCAACATAAGAATTTATCTAGTTTTTCTGCTTCTTCTTTCTTTACTATGTCAAGTTACACGAATAAAAAAAACGTGTATACTTCTCTTTTTGAACCTTAAATACTCAGTTTATTAATTTCGTATTTTTCCTAAAATTTCAGACTATTCTAAGCACCAACAAAAAATGTAAACCACAGAGGGTTCAGACGTCCAAAAAGTGTTGCAATATTATTTAAAATTAACGCAAAATTATTCAGGTGTCAGAGACTTTAAGTCTGCGTCAACAAATGTTGACAGATCATTAAAAAAATATTTTGGCCAAACCCAACCAATGCGATGAACTGACGAGTGATGAACCCCTAATGAAGCAAATAAACCGAAAAAATGACAACGGATAGTTCACGTGTTAAGAAAATGATTATTCGGCATTACCAGATTGGTGCCTGACTGGACGCCCCAAGAACGCAGACGTCATGGATGACCAAAATATACCTGGAGATGATCGATTCTGCACGAACTAGCTGCGGTCATTCTTGCATGGGACAGAGCCAAAACAACAGCCCCCAATCGACTCAGATGGAAACACATCCAAGAGACCCCACGCTCCCCAAGCGGATAAAAAAGATGAAGGAAGTGTAACAGAATGACAGCAATGTGTATCATTGTGGAAATTATCTACTTGTAGTCTTCAAACTTCACTAAGAATATGAGAATATGGTTCTCATAACAAGCTTTATAGCAATAAATTATTTTAAGTTTCTATAAAATTATTTCAATGGATATTTACGGCGTTTCCATTATTTATTATTATTATAGACAATTTTTGAAATCTTGTTATCTTTTTATTTGTTAAATACACAATCTTTTTGCAAAAAATATTAAAACTACTACAAAACCATCACAAGCTAAATTGGAAGATAAGTCAGTATTTAGTTTAGGTTTTGCTGCTGTTTTTGTTGAGTTAACCTGCGTTCACATTTTAATTAAATATTCTTTTAGCACCAATCACCAATCCTTCAAAAGCATTCGAAATTGTACTTGAACCTATACAAGGCAACAAATTTATTATTGTCATTATGGTTGTTTTCCAGCGAAACCAACTTCATTGCATTGTTTGCCGCACTCTGACCCTGAACGAAACGTAAATGTTTACGAATCGCCAATCAGCAGAAGTCGGGCTCAGAATTTCAACTGAACGTCAAATTCCGAACCCGTCGCCCAAAGGAATTTCCTACCGCCCACCCGTTCGCCACACATTGGGCTTATTGTTTACAACAACAACAAAAATGGTGCGCACAGGCGATCCGAGCAACTGCCACAGTAAACAAACAAAATGCAGCAGCAGCGAGAGTGCACGGATGTCGTCGCCTTAGAAAACGAATGTCGTATGTGCCATTAATATTAGTAGGACATACGACATTTGTTTTCTCAGGCGACGATGTGGACTCGCAGCGCCAGGAGAAACACACCGTTGGGTGGGCGCTGGTTGTTGCTGCGGTTCGGCGTACGTTGCCACTTTTCTCAGCCTGAGCATGGCTACTGTTCGGTAGCCCTTGCTGCGCTGCTCGAGGTGTGTTTTTATTGATTTTGCCCAAAGGTGCGCGGAGGCGGAGAATGGCCGAGCATGGCGGAGCACCGTGTCGCACGCTGGCGAAGGCTGGCCGCGTGCTGGCAATCAACGCGATTTCATAATCAAATTTTCACCACAACGTACCTGACTTTGCAGAAAACCCTTTTTGCTTTGCAAAAACTATGGCCACAACAACAACACTGCACGCAACTCAATTCGCTGGCGCACACTGCAGCTCATCTTTGCGTTATTTCGACGAAATCTTTGACTGTTTCACTTTGTGGACGAATAGAGCAAGAACTCTTTTCGTCTTTGGTTGCTGTTTTTATCGATCAAGTTTTCATTGCAACTTCTTTAAAAACCACTGAACAACACGCAATGATAAGAGGGAATGCGGGGCGCACACTGGGTTGACTTGTTAGATGAACGAGTGTGAAATGCAATGAACATTGCTAAAGTGTAATTTTACAAAACAAATGACGTGATAAACATCGAAACTAACGAACCGAAACGTGAAGAATGAACACGATGGATTATGTCTAAGGAAGGATTATTTGTGAAGTGTACACTTTCAGACTCACATCTCTTCCAGACAACTTTAGTCGCGGTAACAGCGCGAACTTGAAGTTTACTCCAGACTTCATTGACTTGAGATTTGTGACTGAGCGTCGGCGAGTGCCGGAGCAGTCGGCCAGGTCCGGTCGGGCTTACCCACCAGGAGGTGGAAAGCGGCAGCGGCCCAACTAGCAGACAACGACAATGCCTTCGGCGACACGACGAACGCGAGGGGAGCCGTGGAGCGGTGAGGGTGGCTGTCGTGGTGGACTTGACAGACAACCAGCGCTGGCTCACGGGGACGTACGAAGCGCCGGCCAAGTGGAAGGAAGCGAAAGCTGCGGCCAATGCGCATGTAAGCTGCGCCACAAACGTCATTTTGGACTTGGACAACGGAGAGTGCATAGAGAGGTGGCGACAGAGCGTGAGAGCGCCAGAGCGGCACAACACAGTGCATTTTTACATATTTGTGTGTGAGTAGTTATGCTGATAAAACTGCTTAGATATGGGGGAAACTGATTTCAGGCGATAGACGAGCAGCGGAAAATGTGAATGAAGGGAGTAAAACAAAAGAAATAAACTACAATGCCATGTGACAATTTGCTGTCATGCGTAGAACTGCAGCAACTCGTGCGACAAGTAGAGCGCAACGTGCGGCATAGTGCAGCGGGTAGACGTCACAATTTGACGTCACATTCTTGAGCATTCGAGAGCATTTCCAGAAGAACGAGAAAATATGTAAATGCAATTAACAAACACTTCACATATTCGAATTTAGAAAACAATACCGTTAAATTTGTATTTTGTACAATTATAGTTTTTGAATAACAGAATTAATTGCTAGCAGTGGTTCAGTTTCAAAGTTAACGTCTACGAGAAATTACATGTTTTCGCTTCATGCCAAAAAGTATGTGAAGCTTTTACACACAATTAAAATCACACAAAACTGTTGGTTTACTGGAGTTACACGGCATATATTCTTTGCAAAATTCTGATAATATTTATTTCAATTTATTTTTACAAACTACATTAGCTGAACTAACTGAATTCCCAATGTTTTTGCATATATAATGCAAAATTAAAATAGTCTGACATAAGCTTCCCAAAATGTTAAGATTGGTTGTGCTTGCAGCGACATCTATGTGTGAATACCAGCTTCGCCGGTATTCTCGCATTGATTATTGCATGCGAGAAATGTATAAACCAACGGTATTGTGCGTCATTATTTAAAGAATTGCCGTTATTCTTGTTTATATAACAATTGCGAAATACAAAAAGAGTTGCCAGAATGAATGAAAGCATTTCTCAACAATATTGGTAATGTTATTAATATTTCGATGTTCAATCAATGTGCTCAGTTTGTAATACGAATTTTACTATAAAAAAGCTTTAAAAAACTGCCAATGCTAAGTTCCTAATGTGATTACTATTTTGGTGTTCAACCTGCATGCTCACATTTGCAATACGAATTTTAATATAAACAAGCTATACGAAAGTGAGAAGAAAAGCTCCCTAAGACTACTAAATATTTATATAAAGGACGGACAAGATGTACAAGACGTACAAGATATACATATATATACTGCAATAAAATTCTAAACGTTTAAGATAATAAATGCTCTTCTGCTGATTTACAATTTAAATTAAACACACTAAATGAATCCATAATTCCACAAATACAAACACTGCTAAACAAACCAAGCATTTTATTTGTTTATTTTAAAAAGAATAATTTTCAATATTTTACACCAAAACCATAAGTTCTCGATTCAAAAGAAAATCTGCATGGTCTTCTAATAAACAGTTTAGCCTTAGGTCAAAAAGTGTTTAATAATACAGTTCATCACAAATAAGTCCAATTGGCAACAACACGCTTGTTCAAGTCTATCATTTTTCTCTGCAGCTTGCAATTGTATATCTGGCATCACTGCTTGCGGTTTCCATTTAGTGCGTTTCAATTTTCAAATAAGCCACAACAAGCTTTCGTTATTTATAAAAAATATTTGAAAAGTTAGAATTTTACAAGCATTATTAACGTTAATAAATATAAATAATCACTTAACAAACGAACCAAAGAAGTTTTTAGAGTTGCGCATCAAAAATCGAGAATTGTGTTTTCTGGCAATTGTCCCTATTAATCGTGTTTTGATGACTGCAATTAGTTGCTAATTTTTACAAAACTTCTTCATAAAGGAAGAAAGTGCAAAGCAGTGTAAAGTGAATTTTTAAAAACGTTTTAAAAGAAAACTTGGCAAGGTGAGCCGTCTGCGCTGTTTGCATTCCTACGAATTTTTTTCGCTCGGTATTCCGCCATTACAATTGGAACTGTACCGATCCGATTTGATTTCTGTGCTACAGAGGTAACTGTAAAAGTCGACCTTGAGAGCGTTGAAATCGTTGAACGGCAAAATTGTACAGTTGCGTGCATTGAACTTTCACTTCGCTTTTCATCTGTCTTTGTGCAAAGTTTATATATGAGAGGTCTGAAATCAGCTTATAAAAACCAGCAGATTCTTACAACGGAATCGGCCGTCAAAACAAGGAAAATTTAAAGCCAAAAAGTGTGGTTATGTTGGCCCATAGAAACTTGTTTCCAGTTGGATTCCAATTAAACATATTCTTCTCTGAAGTGTATTTCTGATTTGTTTTCAGTTTTATCACCCACTTCGCTCATCATCAGCAATATGCAACGCAGCTTCACTTCGGGGAGCCGTCAGGCGCCTGACCCATTCGATCAATTTCTAGAGGAGCATAATTTCTATCGCAAGCACACGGCGCGCGATGCTTCCTGCCTGTTTCGCGTCATCTCGGAGCAGATGTACGACACGCAGCTGCATCACCTGGCGATACGCAAAAAGTGCGTACGATATATGCGAAAGCATCGCGATTTCTTTCAACCGGTGAGTTTGGAACGCTGAAGTTGATGGAACCTTGAACACAAGTTTGCCTCTTGCAGCTCGTTGATCGAGATTTGGATGAGTATCTTGATGATATGTCCAAGCCGAAAACGTACGGGACCCTCGTCGAACTGCAGGCAGTTGGCTACATGTTTCAGTAAGTTTATGGTGCAAATAGAAAAATATATATAGATAATTGCCTTCGATTTTCAGGCGGAATGTGTTGTTGTTTGAGCCGTTCAACCTGGGCAACTTCTATAGCAGCCGTTCGTACTTCAACAATGTTTTTCGTGTCTTCTACACCCCCGAACGTCACTTTGACTCGGTCTTTACCTGTGACTACATCAAGGAAGCGGCAATATGCCAATGTATGTTTCAAAGCTCACATTTCTACTACTACTCTATGCTTATTTTAATATAATTTTTCTCCAAATGCATAGCAATTTGTTACGAAATTCTATACAAAGACCTGTATAAACTACCTGACGTGAACTTTGCTGTTGAGCATATGTTGCACTCGCCCCTATTGGAGGCCAACGACTTCACCAACGAGTATAACGAGGACGGCTACTGCACACGCATTCACCTGGCCGACGGCCGCACTTTTGACTTTGATTTGCCACAGCAGACAAACTGCATATTGGAGAACTACAAGCTGTGCCATTTCCACTACACGAACTTCCCACGGCTCTCTGACGATTTGCAGCGCGAAATGAAGATCTACACCAATCGTGACGACTACGAAAAGAATGCTTTGTGCAAGACAGCTGAGTCCTTGTTGCCGAATAAGTACGTGTCCTGTGTGCGTCAGCTGCTGCAGGAGGGTATGTGCAATTAGCATGAGATAATTTGAATAGTAATTTGAAATATAACAAACGTCAAATATGCCTTGGCCACTGTACAATATTGCATTATCTTATAGTCATACATGTTCCTTGCAGGTATTACTCCTTTTCCGTATAAAGTTGCAAAGGCTCTAGACCCCGACATGTATCGAAACATTGAGTTCGACGCTTGGAATGAGCAACGCAAGGAGCAGAAGCTGCAGAATTGGTACAATGGTGACTCAAACTTTAAGGTAAACTGAATGGCTGCGCTTGCGTTGCTGAAATTTGCACTGTTTCCGTTGTGTTGCGTTGCGTTTTACTAACCGCCAATTTTATTTTCTTAACAAAATGTGGACTTGTTTGTGCTTGTGTCACTGTGCCGTCTGCCTCTCCCGTTCCATGTACTAAACTCTACTTCACGTCGCCTCCCGCCACGCATGTGCTTGTCCGTGTGTATTTGTGAAATTTGAAGTTGATACGCTGTCAGCAAACACGCGTTCATAAAATCTTCCAGGTGGGCGCGAAATGCCACGTAAAGTTGTGTAAGTCGGAAAACGACTTATACACTTGTCACATTCAGGAGATTGCGGTGGACAAGGGCTACTGCATTGTGTTCATCGAGCAGCTCGGCGAGAAGCGTTTGGTAAGTGGTTGGCCCCTAAAAACACTTTTTGCTGTCGCATAACACATACGTTGCATTGTCCGTTTGATTTATGATGCAGGTGCCGTATGATTCGCTAACGCCGCTGCCGCCAGATCAGTTCAAGCCGTGGTCGCTGCCATATCGCTTTCAACGTCACATGCAGAAGTACAGCTCTGTTCGCTTCACACGCCATTACAACTACCGCTTTAAGCTGAATGGCCAATTCGCCGCACACGAATATTGCACCCCGCTTGCCCCGAATGGGAAAGCTCAGGACTACGTGGACATGGATGTGGCCGACAAGGAGGGTAAGGAGCACTATGCCGCTGCTGCGGCCGCGGCTGCTGCTGCTACCCATCATCGTAACGGTTGCTACTACAAGTTGAAGCAGTACACACATTTTGAAAACTTTCGCGCGCACACCGTAGAGTACTGCACAATGCCGTTGACCGTAGAGCATGACAAGTCCACTGGCCTGACTGGTGGCAACTGTACGCCCGTCAATGCAGAGAATGGCTCTCGTGCGCCTTCGCGCTCGAGTACCAACAACGCTGTTGCAGAGACTCGCATCAAGGTGGAAGCCGGTACGGGTAGCGGCGCAGTGAACGGAAACAACTCCACGGTAGAGGAGTTGGGCCATTTCGATGGCATGGAACAGACTGGCATGGGCGGCACGTTTCTGTTGCCCGATTTTCATTGCTTTTATCCGGTGCCTCAGTATGCTGGCGTGCCTGAGGAGTACTACGGCTACGAGAGTGCCATGCAGCCGCAAGCGGCCGCACTTATGCCTGCTGCCAATGGCGGCGCCATTTACTACATGTGCAACCCCGCAGCACCGCCCTATGCTCCGGCGGCGAACAATTTATACATGCAGGCACCGCCGCCAATGCATCCTCCACATGCGTTGCTCACAGCTGCTATCCCGCACAGTGCACAGGGCGCTGCTTATTACCAGAGTCCGTGTTATAGCGCCGGTTTTGGCGCTGGATCCGGCTCAGCCAGTGGTGCTGGAAGAGCGGGAAGTGGTGCGGGCGCTGCAACCGGCGGGCAGGCAAACGTAGCGGCATACAATGCCACGCCTACAGCGCGAAATCGATGGCATGCAGCGAGCGGCCCATTGGGTGGGCGCATAAACTGGGAAGCCCGAAGATCGGTAGAATCGAATGGAATGGATTTGCCTGGGGATGTGGCCACATTGAGACACTTTTACAATCTGGGTCTGGAATGCCACCACATGCACTTGAAGCGCAATGAAGGTGAGAGAAGCAAGCTCAGTATAATTAAGATTTCAAATAACTGCAAATAAATTTTCAGAGTCAAAAGCTGCTGCGAATGGAGGCAAAGAGAATGCACATGTCGGGAAATCGGGTGCTGATAGCCAACTCCAGAAGGTTGATGAAAATATGAACATACATGAGGTAACAGTAGCAATAAGCTGTTTGTCACCACCAATAAAGGCGATTGATTTTCCACAGAGTAAATCCGATTCTAACAACAACTGTATGCCGACAATAAATCTGAATACCCAAACATCGAACTCCAATGGTAGTGCGCACAGTGCCAACTCAACGCAGAGTCAAATGTCGCAGTACTCGGGTGGTGGCAACGGCAATAAATCCAACCACCAAAACCGTCGTTTTCCGTCACGCTACTTCAACAACAACAAAGATCGTCAGGCTTTTCAGCGCAATCAACAGGGTAGTAGCGGTGGCGGCGGCGTTGGTTCACTAGCTGCCGTCGCTGCTCAGAACCGCATCCAGAATGATTACAATAACAATAGTGGCCACAACAGACACATGCATAGCGCCAAGAGCGGCAATGCACAAGCGACACCGAATTCGACGCGCCAACACGGCATTCAAAACATGAATGCTGGTGGCAATGGAGGCAGCCACAGCAGTGGCAGCAATTTAGTGGCATCACAGTCGGAGCAGACCATACAGGCTTCGCCCATAGTGAGTTTTGAAAATGGCGGTGGAAACAGTGCCGGGCAGATGAGCGGTCGAGATGCATCGCAGGTGAGTGAAGGCAAGGAAACTGGGGAATTTCAATTTGGTTTAACCCTTAATTACCTGTAGAAATAGTTAAATCACATTTTGAGAAGTAATTAAAAGCAAAGCAATCAAGCTGTTTTGTAGTTGAAAAAAATATCGTAAAAATATTCATAAATAAGCCAATTTGTATAACTTTTCATGCTATTTCGAAATTAGAATACAAAAATGTGTATTTAGATATGTTGTAATCTTTTAAGCAGTGGTTTACATTATTTGCTTTTGGTTAATTGTATGTTTTACATGCTGTCGGGCTGTGACCATCTTCGCCTTGTCTTGAGAATTCCAAGTACAATAATTTTTGAATTCCATGCGCTTTTTATATATGTTTTTGGTAATTAAGGGTTACAATATACCTTCATTCTTATTCTTATTATCTTTTACATAAATTTATCATTCCCACTGTTGCCCCATCATTCGCCGTTTAGACTCCTCCAACTGCTTATACTCAATCAATCAATCAGACTCAAAATTTCGCATATGGCTCCTATGACTACTGTTCCGAACCGAACGCACCCAACATGATAAGTGCAGCCACTGCTGCTGCCGGGGGTGTTTACATACCAATGCACATGCCGCCCACCCCTTACGGAATTTACGCTGCTCCACCATCGCATCAGGCGGTGGGAATGCATCATCCACCGCCGCCACCACCGCCATCGACTTACTTGGGCCCATCGCCGCCACCGTCAGCCGTGGCCGCAAATATGGCTATGCATGGCGCACCGCTGCCCACAATGGCAAATGGATTCTACGCTACACCGGCCGGCATCACTTCGGAAATGTCTGAGAGTGGAGAGGGACTGCACTTGCCGTGCATGTCGTATCCGCCGCCGCCAATGTTCTACTATGCGGCAGGAATGAATGGTGTGCCGCCACCGTTGACAACACCGTCCTCAGGGGCATCACAAGCTGCCGCTGCTGGGGGCAATAATAGTACAGGTGGAAGTGGTAGCGTGCTCCCACCGCATTTGGCGCCACAGGTAATGTTCGTTGTGCCACATTAAGAGATTGATTCATTGTAAAATGTTAATTTTTAAACATTTAATGGGTGTTGTATTTGTCACTTACTTGATTGTTGTCAACCGTAGACTATCTCAACTTATGCATTCTTCCTCATAATTCACTGTCTGCTTTTTAGGTTATTGTGCCCAATTGTTTTAGTTAGTTTCTCAGCCTCACGGCCATAGTTTCTGTAAACATGCCAAAACAGCTTGTCTCAGCGCATCTGTTTGGTTGTCTTAATGTATGTTTGATTAGAAAAGTTTGGTGTAGATTATTGCTTTATTGCAACTAGTAAAAAGTATTCTCACCCCGTAGGGTTTCTGGTGCCAGTCACCCAATGGCTTGCTGCCTACCCTTGCTGCGTCGACGCCGCAAAACACAACAGGTGGCATTGCTGGTCTCAGCACCACCGCCACTCCTTCCACAACCGGAGCGAATAAACGACCTCGCGAGCGCAAGCAATCGCCATCACTGAACAACGCGGACTAACAAAAATAATGGTAGATTTCAAAGTGTAGGAGACGAGAAATGTTGCAGTACGAACGATTTGGATGAGTATCTATGCTGACTCGATGACACATACCATAATCGAAAATGTGCAAAAGTCGAGTTTGTGCATTGACAGTCTGTCACTGCTAACGACTTCGTTGGTTTAACATTTGAAAAATATAGAAACGTTGAACATTCCATATTCAATATAAAGTATCATATTTTTTTTATAAAACAAAATATTGTTTCAAGTAATCACTACAAGTGCTCTTATTATTCGTATTTTGTTAAACAATTTCGAACTTGTTTGAAGATCTTTCTGGTAAAAATCTTCTGCTCACACACTGACTTGGTCGGTGTTTCATAAATCGAACAAAACAAAAAAATTTCGCTTAACAAAACTCATATCACTTATTGTTTAAAACATAATACTATACAATATTCCTTTAATAATTTATTATATAATGCATAAAAGCTGGCAAAATAAATCGATGGCGGCTTCTTCAATTCAAACTTTCGCTGCAAAGCTAGGTTCGCGTTCCATATGTCGTGACCTCAATTTTTAACACGCCCCCCCAAAAAAACGTTCAATTTTTACTAGCTAGATTTTAAGCGCATTTTTCATCATATTTAATTTATATGTAAGAATTTTTAACACTTTATTCTATACTACATAGTATTTTGCCGACCTGTGCACGCACACATACAAGCAGCTTCATTAATATTTTTACTCGAATCACTTCAATATTCAATTCACCACCATACATACGGCTTACTCTTATTATGTTAGATATAGTTTTTTATTGTTAGTTTTTAGCATTTTGTACAATTATAAAAAGAAAAAAAAAAGAAAAAACCATAAAAAAAAATAAAAAATAAAAACCTAGTAAGTAGGCAAACGAAAACAAGCAGCGTACGTATTTTTTAGAGGGAGGAGCTGGCGCCTCGTGCCCCTGGTGCGGTCTTCTGTTTGATGAACTGCAGTGAGTCCATGAAACTGAGTATCAGATCGATGAAGCTCTGCGCCTTGAACATTTCTTGGCGTTTAACGCGTGTTGTGCCGGAAGCGCTGTCGGTATCAATCGATGCAGTGGCTGCTAACTGTAAGGTAGATACATGTATTAAATTTACATTTTATAATTTACGTAATGTAGATTTAGAGTTGGCTTAACAAGTTGAGCACTTTTGTTTGAACTACTTTTGTTTTTAGAATTTTAATTTTCTGTATCTTAAAATTTTATCTTCTATGTCTTAAAACGCTGGCAACAGCAGTCTTCAATTTCCTATTATGCGGTTTGTTTCATCTTCGGAAAACACATTGGACCCATACTTCTACTTTAACCCTTTCGCTGCAGATTTTTACTGGGGAAAGTTAAAATTTTAAATTTTGCGTTTTAGGCTTTTATGTGGTTATACTCGGACCCTGTATTTTAGAGTGTTTTTCTATGAGAGCAACCACATCGTTGTGGCTGTAATAATTACTTAAACATAAAACTGTTTACGCATAACGAAAATTTGAATATTTCTTCATTTACTTCAGCCAAAAGTTAAAACAAAAAGTATCAAAATTGCAAGAAAACGTCAAATTCAAAAGTTATCTAATTTTTCTGCTTCTTCTTCCTCTGTCAAGACATACCTTTAAAAAAACGTGTATACTTTTCTTATTTAAACTTAAATATTTAGTTTATTAATTTCGTATTTTTCCTTAAACTTCAAACTATTCTAAGGACCAATAAAAAACGTATTCCTGGAACCATAGAGGTCTCAGACGTCCACAAAGTAGCATGTTGCCATATGGCAACAAAATAGCGAAAGGGTTAACCCATTGCTGCCTAATAGGTAAAATTTTACCCATGAAAACTGACTTTTTAAAACAATAACAGAAAAGTTCGTGGTAGAGATATCTCAAAATCATTGATCTAGTCTTGAGTCTAGTGGAGGTCACCCTAAAATTCCGCCATCTAGCTAGAGTTACCAGACTCCAAAAATTGTGAATTTTCCGGAGGTGGAAAATGTGGTGAAACGTAGTTTCCCTAGAACTTCACAAAAATCTGCCTCCTAACTCACCTGTAAACAATACTTCTTTTGTTCACCTGTTTAGCTGATCACTTTAAAAAGTATGGGAAAAAGCTACCATTGCTGCCTAATGGGTACACAATACCCAATGAATATCTCAGCAACGTGCAGAGATAGATAGAAGATAGATGCAGTTTCTGATCATTTTGGGTCAATTCCAGGTCGTGTATTAAATTTTATCAAAATCGTATGGGCGGAACTGGTACCCGGCAGAAATGGGCAATACTTGTTCCAAAAATCGTTTCTCTCGTGATTTCTTTTAACCCTTTCAGGACGGAGTTAAATTTTGAAAACCAAAATACTTTTGTTCTCTACTGTTCTCATGTTATGAAAGTTGGGGCTAGGAAATTATTTTGCATACTCATAAATTCTGAAATCACCCTTTTATCCCAGGATATGTGCATGTTCGATTAACCTTCTGCCTGTCTCTTGCTCAAAATTGCGTTCGCTGTTCTTTGGGGTCAGGATGACCCCAACCAAACGGTTATATAATTTACCGACAAAACATGAAGAAATTGTACACATAAATCACAAAAAAGGGGAAACGAAAAGTGTTTTTCGATTTGTTATTGGGTTGTAAGCGTGATTAACACTAAATACAGTTGAACTTCGCTATAGTGAACTTCTATATAATGAAGTTCTCCGTATATAAATAAGCTTTATCGTTCTATTCTAAGTGCATTTTGATCTCCTTATAATGAATTTCCATATAGTGAATATTTCTCTACAATGAATAAATGTTTTAGTTCAAAACTTCGCTTTCATTCGTTTTTGTCTCCATAAAATGAATTTTTCCATGTAATATTTTGTCACGCAAAAAAAGTAAAACATATTTAGGGGAACCCCACAAGTAAAAGAATAAAAACAGCATAAGAAGAAGAAAGTCACATCACTAACAACTTTGTTTTGAGTTGTTTTGTTTGTTTTGAGTGAATAAAGTGAAAATGTCGCGAAGTAGTATTTCTCTCGAAAAAAAGTTATTGATAATTTATAAAGTTGAAGAGGGAGTAACAAAACAAAAGAAATATTGCCAAGCAGTTTGCTTCTTTTGATATATTTCGAACCTTTGTGGAGATGACGAGCAACGTACCGAATAACGTTTTTAAGTCTCGAAATGTATTAGAAGGCTTTGTTGAGGAAGAAAAATGAAACTAAAATACCTTATTATTTAGCCCATATCGGCCCAATGTTCGATTAATCGAACAGTAAATTTTAGCATTTTCCACAAATTTTTTTGGGCTCTTTTTTAAACTTTAAACGCGAAGGTTTTGCATAATATTATGGTCTGATTTGTAATAAATAATAACAAAAGTTAACATGGGATATTTTGTATAATATGGGATAAATATATTCATTTCGCGCACCTCTTCCCAGTTGTATGAATTCCCCAAACTAAAGGTAATTTTTGACATAATTTCAAAAGCACCGAAAAACCTTAAAAAACTATTATTTAAAAAAAGTAACTACGCAGTCTTGTTAAAAATGTATCAAACACTCGAAAATATATTTACACTTTTCCCATAAAACCAATATTATAGCCACAATATATATTTATAGCTAGGTGTTCGATTTATTAAACACCAAATATCTCGAAAACCAAAAATCGGAAAATTTTTTTGAACCCAAATTTGAATTGTCCGACCCCATTCCACCTTAAAACTGTTTCATTCGAATATTGACAAAAAGAATCGCTGGGCTTATATGGGTTAAAAAAAAGATGAAAAATAATCATAATTTCTATATAATGAAGTTTCTATATAATGAAGCTTTTTTTCTGGCCCCGAGCGAATTCATTATAGGGAAGTTCGACTGTAACACAAGTAGATAAGCGCACAAAACAGATTTTTTTTTATTCCACCTGGGGTCAAATAGACCCCAAGGGACAGGTAGAAGGTTAAATATTTTGCATGGGTCATAAGATCTAAATAATTGTTATGAGAGGTCTTAAAAAAGTGTTGAGAAGTATTATCCCAGTAGTCCCGAAAGGGTTAAGTATGTAGTAACATACTTAAGAAATAACTATATCACTTATTAAAGTGTTAAAATAATGTTCAAAGTACGTCGCATAATTGTTTAGATTTTTTTTTATTTTTTAAAACAAAGGTTAGGTGAAAAGATTCTAATTGACCCAGAGTTCAGTTTCTAAATACAGTGGACGTCCAATATAACGAATCTTATGTTGTAACCCCAATTTGTTAAATCGAAAAATTCGTTAAACCGAACGAATTTTTTGTTTGTTTTAAACCATACTTTTTGAAGAAAAAGTCTCACATATTCAGTTTTTAACCTTCTGCCTGTCCCTTGGAGTCTATTAGACCCCAGGCGGAATTAAAAACGGTTGAGCGGTCGTCTACTTGAGTTATTTAGCGTTACTCGTGCTTACAACCCTTAAAAAACAGAATTTGAAAATGTTGGTAACTTGACGTCAATTTGAAAGTTTTAACGTAACAAAAACAATTGAGGTACCGTTTACTTGAAACCAAATATTTATTGTTATTGTAAAGAATGTGAATAAAAACAACAAACAACAAAAACAACATAAATATTCGTTATATCGCATAGCGAATTTCACTTTTGGTCGTAATATAGAACCATCAATGGAAAAAATTTGGCCGTACGTTAAATCGAAAATTCGTTAAATGGGAAGTTCGTTATACTGGACGTCCACTGTACTGAAAACATAGTGTGTTCTCCGAAAATTCAATTGCAATGTGTTTATAATTTTGTTCACTTTTACAAACTTATGGCATGGCTAATAGCTAAAACTTTGTCTACAGTTTGCCGTCACCAGCTGACGTTCATTTAATCTTCAATAGGTGTCGAAATGTCTGCCTGCTTTCGATAACAATTTTAGTTCACACTCTTCACTAGCCGACCGCGATTTGCTGTGTCGATTTATGGCCAATCAAAGTGCCAAAAATGTATGTCACATTTGCAGAAGTCGGCTCACCTTGAAAACTGCATTTAGCGCAATTAAACTGCAAATTGCGAATGTTGCAATATTTTTCATTTTCAGTGAAATGCAGCGCTTTTTAATCGCTTACTGATTGTATTTCTTTGTTGGCGCAATGGTTTTGAACTTGTAACACTTTCTTGGTTTTTTGTTAACGTTAGTAAAAGCGATTCTTGCGCTTGTGGGCAGTTTGCTTGAAATTTTTGTCGTGCAAAAATTAAATTTAAATTTTATGAATTTTCAGCGCGCAACTAGTCACTTGTCTAGTGGCATAGACACATTTATACGTGGCGATTGAGAGTTTAATGTGTCGATTGTATGCAAACGCGTTTGACCTACATGCGTTGAGTATGTTTTATTCGAGAAGTTGGAAGTTGCGTGCCAGCTGTTGCACGTTCGCCGCTGATGTGCTTGCGTTTTTTTTTGCCAAGTAACTTAAGGTTATAGACTACTGATCGTTTATAACGATGACGACCTTTCGTTGCACATTTCCCGGGGAAGTCTCTCGCATAGGTTTTCGATAATGTTAGGGTAGGTTGCGGGTTGCTTTAAAAAAACAAAAATTGACTAAAAGCTTTTAAACAATAATGATGACTTTTAACAAATTTCCATCAATCAAAACTAAAAGTCAACTAATAATTATGTTCTACGTGGTGTAATCATCTGAATATTTGTACTTTTTACACACATTTCATTAACCCTTTCGACTTCAAATTTTACCCTGTGCCTCAATATTACTTTCTGGTATTTAAATCATGAAACATTTGCCTAAGAAATGTACACACGACATGTGAAGTCACCACGCCTCTTTGTTAGAGTTCTAGAGCTAGTTTGCTTTTGAACAATTTTAGCTTAAAACGGGTTAAATAATGTTGGTATCAATATTTTTAATTACAAAAAAATTATTTAATATTTATGAAAAATACAAAATTATTCCTTTTTGATTTTATTGAACCATTATTAAAGAAACAGGGTTTTGATCAAACGCGCCCAATTCGTAGACTTCAATTAGAACACAAACTTTCCCTGATATGGCTGCAAATTACTGGAAATTATTTTGGGAATAACAGTAAAATTTTTTGTAATTTGCTTTGAATTCACTTCTAAAAATATTAAATTGCTAGTTCCTATTCAAATTAAACCCATACATCAATCGTAGCTTTTGCTATAAGATGACAAATAGGTGAAGTTGCACTCCGGCAACTTTGGGGTCGAAAGGGTTAATGAGTCCCACAATTCTCCAATAAGTTGACTTCAACATTTATAACTGAAAATTAGCTATGAACTTTTGTTTTTATAAATTTTTAAAATGCTTTTATTAACACTTTTGAGTGTGGTATAAAAAATCTTAAATAAGAAGTTTAACGTGCTAGCGGTCTTTGGTTCATAGCACAGATTGCCGCAATGTTCAGTTACAGACTGCCGCTTCATCAGTCGGTCGGTTGACGAATTCAGTAACCGGGTTGGCTGCCGCCATAAGAAATGGGTGCGCTGCCTCCGTAACCAGAAGGCGCTGCGCCACCGTAGGAGCCCTGTCCGGCAATACCGGCGAGCGCGGCCAAACCTTGATTGCCCTGCAGCAGTTGGTATCCGGCATTGGCTGCGGCTCCGTCGTGACCAGCTGAGGCAAAAGCGGGCGACGACTGACCGGCACCAGCACCGCCAAGACCTTGCAGAGCAGCACCGCCAAGACCTTGCAGACCAGCCAGGCTGGCGCTCAAGTCAGCGCCCAGACCACCAGCACCTCCAGCGCCCAGACCGCCAGCACCTGGAGCACCAGCACCGGGAGCACCAGCAGCACCCAGTTGTGCGGCAAGCTGTTGCTGTTTCTCGTTGACGAAGTACTTCTCTGCTGGCGGCTTGACGACGTTCACGTAGACGGGCTCAACCTTGACGGGGCGTGGGTGGTGCTTGACAAAGACCTTGCGCAACACCACTGCTGGGGGCTTGTGCAGGACGACGGGCGCGGGCTTGACCACTAGTGGGGGGTGGTTGACGAGGACTTTGGTGGGCGGGCGTTTGACGATGATGGCTGCCGGGCGATGGATGAGAATCTCACCCTTGTTCTGCGGGTAGGTGATGGACGAGCTGAGCGTGTTGGCGCGCTGACCGATGGCATACGGGATGCTCTGGCTGGGGTTGTGCACCTGGCCGCAGCTGGGCACGCCATTGCCATCGCCTTCGTTGGCTGAACCGGCACCAGCACCGATGCCTTGGATGATGCCGCTGATGGCATCAGCACCCGCACCCGCACCGGCTCCGGCGTCACCATAGCCGCTACCACCTTGAGCAGAGTAGCCGAAAACGGGGGCACTGGCCTGAAGTGAGGAAGAAAAATAGTTGTAGCACAGTGTGGAAAGTGATTTGGAGCGAACTAGGAAGTAGTCTGAGCATGCGCCGAGCGCAGAATCCAATGCAATCGAATACGTACAATCAGTGCTACGGAGCACACGTAGATCAGGCAATTGAAGCGATTCATTTTGGCTGCGATTCGACGCCGATTTGAGTGGTGAGTTCGATTCGCGTGCCTTGCGTGATGTTGGCGCTACTGGTTGTGTGTGGGCCGCTGTTGTTGCTGGTGCGTGTGTGTTCTCAAGGCAAGACAAGTGTTTGCTGACTGATGTCTCTTGGCCAGCATCATTTGTTTAAATATGATTCGGCAACAATGTGCGCCCCGGCGGCACATGTAACGGCCAGTACGTTTTCCCACTACGTGACATTTGCGTCGCTTTGTCATTTTTACCGGTTGAATTTGTTTCTTCTGAAATTTTTGTCGCGATACAAGTTGTTGATATCCGATGCATGTTTATCGCGTGAAAATCACTTTCTGTTATTATTGAAGTGTGCTGCTTGGCCTGGTGATTTTCACCAACTCTGGTGGCGCTCTCTTCAAGACGACAGCTGCCACTAGATAAAATTGGTTGTTGTCGCATTTCCGCCTGCGCGCATTTACTGTAGGTATAGCAGATTGCGTTGCTTTAGAGGATGTAGATATTTGTACAAGATTTTAAATTTCTTCACACACAAAACATGTTTCCTGCTGGGTAAAATATTGTCCTATCACGTTGTTCAAAGTTGGACTTTTGGGACGAAAGTGAAACACATAAATAAGTGTACAAAAAATAAGTGTACATTTTAATTTCAAAATGGAGAGAGATCAAATATCAGAGAAACAGGAATATTAACTTATATAGTATATCGGCTTATGCGTCTTGTTTTACTTCTTTTAAATCTTTTATCTTATACAATTATCGTCCTGCCAGCTGCGATGTCCATATCTATACGGATGGATCGAAACTGCTTGGTCAGGTGGCCTGTGGTATCTACTCACAAGAATTAAATCTTAACTTCAAGCTTCGGCTGCCAGACCACTGCATTGTCTTCCAGGCTGAGGCCACAGCAATCTGCGCAGCCTCCGATTGGCTCAGGGTAAACAGGATATCGGCTACTTGTATCGTGATACTATCGGACAGCTAATCATCTCTGAGACCTCTGGATGCAGTCAAAATAACATCAACGACTGTTCTTAGTTGCAGCAAATCTCTCAACGAGACTGCCAAGTAGCTTCAAATTCGCCTATGCTGGGTTCCGGGTTATTAGGGATATTCCAGTGAACTGTAGAGCGGATGAGCTCGCTAGACATGGAACCATTGAGCAGTTACGACAAGAAATTACCACGCTCGGTGTCCTTCTTTTAACATGTAAGCTTCTTACCCTTACTGCTTAGTCTGCACCCACGCTTAATGGACGGGGCTTTTTACGAACGACTTCTGTCGCAGCTATATGGACGAAGAAGCTGTATGGAAGAAATATATCGCACCATGTAGGTTAGGTTAGGTTGCGGTGGCTGCCTCTATGAGAGACACACTCGGAGGCCTGAAAGGCCCATTGTGATACCACATATTTCACCCGTTTTTGAACTGTGTATGCAACACTGTTTTGCCAACATATGTTACAGCACACATTTCAAGCGGATGGGGAAAGGGGGAGGGGACCTACAGTTTAACGCCGAATCCGAACGGCGATTGGCAGTTTTTCGTTCACACTTGGAGGTTTTGCCATTGCCTGCCAAGAGTGCACTTGTGTGATTCTTGTAATTCTCATTCCCTTCATGTGGATAGCGATAGAAGTAGATGAGTTGTTCACCAGCCCGAGCCAGGAATCGAACCTGGAGCCTTTGGTATGAGAAGCCAGCGCGGCATCGAGGCCGACATCGCACCATGTAACTGTCCTGCTTTATCCAGAAGAAGGTTGACCAATTAAGGCAACTTTTTCTTTGGAAGTCTAGAAGATCTAGCTGATAAGACCATACGCCGTCTACTAAGCTTCGTTAAAAGCTCCAACTGGTTTAACGAGTGAGCGATCTGATGCTTGATCTCTGATGGTATCACAATGGGCCGCCAGACCAACGTGCGCTCTTCTTAGGGCAGCCACACCTATCTACCTAAAAATCATTTACATAAATATAAATTATACAAGTCTCTAAGTTAAGGCATAAATTACTTCAACAATTGAGAAAACATTACTCGATAATAGTTTGTTAGGTACTTGAGAGCTCTACTAGAGGCATTGTACGTTTTATACTCGTACCTATCATCAAACTAATGTTTATTGTAGTAAAAAAATTATTAAGTTAATTAAAAAAGTAATTAAAAAAAATTAAAAAATATTTATTGTGCCTATGTAGGTAAAAAGAAATGTTTTTTCTAATTTCTTTAGTTTTAGTGAAAAAAAAGCATAAGCAATTCATTCATAAGCATATGCATTTCATAAGCAATTTTTACTCTCAGAGGTTTGCCATTTCCAGCTGAGAGGACAGTCACCGAAAGAGAAAACGAGTTTTCCCGTTACTTTTTTAGGTGTTATTACAGGCAGTATATGAACCTGGGCCGCTGCCTTCGACTCGCGGTCCAACGCACTAACCAACTGAGCCACGGCGGCTGCCTCTCTCCCAGTAAAATTAGTTTTAAATCTTGAAAGGAACGATTATTTTAATTTCTAATAAATAATTATGAAAAACTGTAGTTGATTATTGATAAAAAGGCACCCTAAACTACGCAATGATTTATGCAATAAATTTTAAACAACATTATTAATTTTATTATGACAGTAATATGCATTTTTCATAGGAGGCGCGATTTTTCAAATTGTATTTCGCCAACAGTTACTATAGTATTATAGCTCTTGATTCGAACACCGTATTGTTGTGCCATATAGAGGTAAAAATTTTTTAGGTTTTGTAAAAATTGTACTAAATTTCAAGAATATTAACACAAAATTAAGAGCATAGATAACACCTACAACTGCAACTTGGGAATAGACAAAGAAAATTGTGGAGTGTTTTGCTCCAAAACGAGATACAATCATTCATTTATTTGAATTATAGAAAATATTCCCACGAAATATAAAAATGTTTAAATACTTAGCTATTTTGTTTTAGAAAATATGGCCTTCCGCCTACATTCTGTTTGTTCATAAAAATATTTCACTCTAAATAAGTAATGGATAATATATTTAATTGTAAGTCTTCATGCTTTTTGTAGTTATAATATACAGCTTGGAAATAAGTTGTACAGATCATTGCAAATTTCATCACTTATTACGTTTTTTGATGAATTGTGTTTGGGTTGTTGATCTCTTAAACTGCAACCGAGCTCTTTTTTTCTTTTTCTTTTTATATTTCTATCTTATTATATTATTTATTTATTCGTTGCTTTTATCGTTGCTGGTCCAAGTTGTTGATTCAAAATTATCTAATCCGATAATAGTTTCTTAAGACACCGATGTTTATATTTTCCTAAAAAATAGAATAGGAAACTGTGGAACTGTCAGTGTGATTTCTTGCAGAAAACACAATTTGTTCTAGGTAGTTGATAGAAATGATATCATTACGCTTTCGTCTCATTTGTTTCTTTAAAAAATACTAAAACATTTCGCTTTTTTACTTTATTATTGCTGCTCAATAACTCTCAACTCAGAGTTATCTTTCTCTAGTGTACGAATACACAAACGTTTTAGTTAAAACTGCACATTATGTATTTGTTTTGTATTATAAAAAAGTTTTATTTCGTATAAAATGGAACATGCAATATAAAAATTGAATGATTTCAAAGAGAAAAATTAACGTGTTTTTCACGCAACCCAATTGAAGAGCGAACTTAGTAGTTGGCCTGGTGGGCACCGCCGTATGACGAAGGGGCACTGCCGTAGTTATCGTTGTGAGCTGGGGCAGAGGGGGCGGGACCGTAGGAGGAGCCACCGTAGGAGGAGCCACCGTATGAGGGCTGCTGGTAGCTTTGCTGCTGGTAGTTTTGCTGCACGGCTGGTGCAAGCGGAGCGTCGGCCTTCTTGCCTGGTTTGTACACCTTAACGTAAACTGGGTTGAGACTGAGTGGAGTGGGCACCTTGTTGATCACTTCTTGTTGGTAGATAACGGATGGTTTGATCTTGTAGATGACAGGAGCGGCCTTGACGACTGAAGCTGGTCCACCGCCAATTTGGGTGGGTGGTTGTGGTGGCTGGTTGACAATGATTGGTGGCAGGGGTTGGGTGGCAATCACTTGGTGATTGTTCTGGCCAGATGGCACCAGCAGCGAACGATAGACACCCTGATCGACCACATTGGGAGCGACCACATTGATGTTGCCCTGACGAATGTTGGAAGCCAAATTGGATTCGGCCAACGATTCGGCAATGGCGTCGGAGTTCTTCAGGTTACGATAGGTGGGATTGGAGTTGAGGGCGTGCAGCTGTGCCTGCACCTGGCTGAGGCGCCCCACTTCAGCGGGAGAAGGCTGGATTTCGGCGTTGGGTGCGAGAGAGTTGGGGCCCTGCTGAGCGCCACCGGCGGCTGCCTGCACCAGTTCATCGAGTCCATTCGACGATGACGACGGTAGATAGGAAATACCGCTGCTTCCAGCGTGGCCGTAATTGCTGGGAGCAGAACCATAACCAGCCGCGAGCTTTACGAATTGAGAAAAAGATACGAGATCGTGTTACAAAAAAATGCAGTAAAAATGCAGCCGTGTGTGTGGCGTGCTGTATGGTCAAGTGATTTCCTGCACGCTGAGCTGGACACCTACCGGCACGGCGACGGCCAAGAGTGCGAACAAGAAACGGTTCATTGTTTGGTGTTGTTTTCGTTTAACTATTCACTGCAGTTCGCAAATCTACTACTAGTGCCCAAGATGATATTGATGCTTTTATATATGAGACGACCAGTGTACGGTTCTGTACGTGATTTCCCAGCGAATTTGCACTCGATTGAAATGCGGCGAGTTTATTGGAGATTATCTGTTCGTGCATGCGGTAGGTTGCAGATGGGCGGTATTGTTTGTGGCAGTCGGTTTTGTTGCCATTAGATAAGAATCAACAAAGCTGATGGCAGCACACGAAGTGGCAGCGGCATTGCTTCCGGCAGCGTTCTCCGAAATCTTTGCGAAATTGCTACGAAAGTGATGAGCCACTTTAGTGGGTGATTGAATTTTTGGGTCGTGCGAGAGATATACTTGTAGGGAAAGTAGGTGTAGGAGGGGGAATTTGACTAAACGTCCTAAGTGGGATAACTCACTATGAAGTTATTATTGGTTGGGAATTAGCTTTGGCCATTAGCAGCTGTAAGCAATAAATTGTCTTAAGTGATAATGGTCTGCTATTTTTACGGTTCAAAGTTTAACCCTCCGATAACCGACAATTTTTTAAACGGCCAAAACCCAACAAGGCCCCAGGGACCTCTTTTGTAGTATGGCGTATAAGGCGTGTAATTGTATAATGTAGTGTTACATAATGTTTGTAGATGTGTTTGGAAAGCCAAAAAGCAAAGCTTCATGTATATTTTTTAGTAAACATATCTGTGGCCGTAAGGAATAACTGCCAAAGTCGATTTTATGAAGTTTTTAGGAGAGCACTTTTAATTTCTGATTTTGCTTTAGCTTTAATTAGATAAATTTTAGATTTTTGGGCGTAAAACATTCATTTTATGAGCAAAAACCATTGTGTAGTAGTACATTTGAATACGACGAATGCAATGGTGGTAATAACTCAATTTTGTCCTAACTCGACTTTGGCTGTTATTCCTTACGGCCACAGATATGTGTATGTTTTACTATAGACACATAGGCAAAAACGTATACAATACAAAATAATTGCTTTTAAAAACGCCATAGGTCCCTATGGACCTTGTTGGGCCTCGGAGGGTTAAGAGCGTCGTTCTTCAGAGTTGGCTTTTCATCTCATAGTGACAGCAAAATATTGGTTGATTATTTTTGTAAAGCCAAGTCAAGAAGAATATCAAAAAGAAGAATATCAAAAATATGAAATTCTTCAACAATCTATTTTAAGATTTCTAAAATGGGATTGAAATTAAATTTTGATTGTAGACTGGAGGTCTGTGTAAGATTAATAAAAGAATCCTCTGCGAAATAGTTCTTAAAAAAACTAAATTATTTGTTGAGTATTGGTGGATTTATTATTATTTTTATTATTATGAGTTTTTTATGCAAGTAATAAAATATCAAAGAAGTCAAAGTATGAATATTTGTAAAATATTTTTGGTTATTTTGCAAATTTAACTTCTGGTGCTTGAAATAATGTTTTCCTTCTTACAGAAGACGGAAGAACGTTTTCAGTTATTCTGCAGATTGTATTGACATGCAGAACGTTGCAGAGGTGAAGGCACATACAGACTTTGATACTTCAATCCGATGTTTATGTGAAGAATTGAAAGAAAGACACAGCCCAAACAATGCCCAAGCGGTAAGTTTATGCAAAACGATGAATAATTACACAACGATTTAATTCCATTAATAATGTAATTTTATTATTAATCAATTTCATCCATCACAACGATTTAATTTCATTGTTTAAAACATGTCCAATAAGTTCGAAAGTCCTTAAAAACTCATTTGCAAATATAGAAGCAGAATAATCATCTCAACAATTTTAATAGGTAGTTTCAATATTTGCTTGTGAGAACAAAATTGTGTTTTTAAAATGTCGCATTTGCAATATTTAAAAAAAGAGATGATCAAAGATGATTCTTTGCTTCGCTTCGTCATCGTTTCCGGCTTTGAATCCTCATAAATATTTATCAAATAAATACACTTTGCATATTTTCAACTCATTAATTTATTGTTATCAGTCAAATTCTTATAAAGGTGTCTAACTTAAACGCTAATCGCCCTTACAGGCCCTGCTCGAACAAATCCCGACTGGAACGGCTGATGCGGTTGTAGTTCGGGTAGTTCGATTCCGATTGCTGTTGCTGGTTTTCCCCGTAGTTAGACGAGTGCTTGGAGAATATATAGCGCAGGCTATGCGTGGAGTTGTCGGCGCTGCTGTCGCCGGCCTGGTAGGTGGTTTGTGGGCTGTTGGGCGGCGTTGCGGCCCCGTAGGGAGTAGGACTGTAAATGTTTTGTGGTTCGTATTGTTGATAGTGGGTGTGTTGTTCGTGCTGTTGTACTGGGAATGGGTGTGCGTGTTGGTGTTGATGTTGATGTTGGTGTTGTTGTTGTAATTGGAATTGTTGAAATTGGTCGTGTGGGTATTGTTGATATTCAGTGTAATGTGTGCTGCTGGCCTGTGGCTCTGGGTGTTGGTATGTGTCTGTATGTGATTGTGTTGGTGTTGGAGTATCATCCGCCTCATAACTGGGATTATGGTGGTAGATCACCGGTGGCATTTTCACCACTACTGGCGTGTCACTTTCACTCAGATGCACCACCGTTTTGCTGCTGTCAGGCAAGTCCACCACTACTGGTGCATTGAGTGATTTATTCTTCGAACCTTTGTGGTTGTTTTTGGCATTTTTGGCTGCTGGATCTTTGTGTGCGTATGATGATTTCGGGTTGTATTTGATGTTGATGAGTTGAACTTTGGCGTATTTGTGATTTTGTTGGTCCTTGCCACTATATATCGAGTTGGCAGAGTTGGCATCGTCATGGGCGAGTAATCGCTCGTATGATGCTTCTTTGTTATTGAAGTCGGTGGTGGTGTTTTTCGAGTATGATTTGGATGATGTTTGCTTAGTGTTCCGAGCTCGATAGGAATTATTGCTTAGCTCATTGTTGTCGTCTGAAGTAGAGGGTCTGTTGGTAGTACTGCTGGGCTGCGGCTCGGTGGAGTAGTTGTAGGCGACTGTCGATTGCTGCGATTCGTAATTCGCTTGCACTGGGTTTTGTTTTTGTATAAATTCGTGTTGTACTTTGTAGGCGGAGCCGTCTTCGCTCATATTGTAGACGCCATTGTACTGTTCGTTGCCGTCCACTTGTAGATGGATGGCACGCTTGAAATCCTCGCCCAGTTGCTTCAGCCAAAAGTCGTCATCCACCTCGCCGTTCGTGTAGAAGCGCGATGTCTGTCCCGTGACGCTTGTGCCACCTGTATCGCCATGCTGCTCCGCCACATCAACCAGATCGTACTTGTCGTCGTTGCTTTTGTACTGCGTGAACGGTTCCTCGGTGCTGACCGCTGCCGCGTAGGACTGCAGTTGAATGGAAGTCAGTGGTAGGTATTGGCGAAAGCTGGGCAGTTGGTATTCACACTTACGTGGCGCACTAAAAGAAAGGCCAAAACTATGCTCAGCCCACAAACGCGTTGCGGCATCGGCATAGCGGTGGTCAGCTTTCTCTTTCGAAGAAAAACAAACAAAGCTTTTTACTCAGTGCGGTCTCATCTTTTTAACTGATTCGAATTAGCATGCAATTTTGGCTTAAATATGTGGCTTGATTGACTCGCCACAACCGCCGACACCGTCACAACAATTCGAGTATAAACAATTTTTTCAAAACGCATTCTTATTGGTGCACAATTGTTGTGTTTCTAAACAGACGTGATCAACATTCAATTAAATTGTGTCGCTTGTGTTGGTACATGCGAAAATCTTAACTGTTCCGCAATAGTTTACAAAAAGACCTTCAGAACTTGAAATTAAATTGACTATAAAAATAGTGAGTCTCTTTGAGGTTTCTTTAAGTTGATTCTTCTTCTTCTTCTGGATGTTTCTGTTTTTCATGTTTCTGGTGTAACAATCTGAAGCTCATTGCTTCTGCTTCTGGATGTTTTTATTTTCCATGTTTCTGGTGTAACAATCTGAAGCTCACTGCTTGCTTACTATTGATTTAGGGAATATATAAATCGGGATCCTAAAAATCGTATTATGCTCTTCCTATTAAAATTCGACCATTCGTGTTTGAAATAGTAATATATGTTCAATTGATATAATTGACTTATAATTTGATTATCTATGCATTTCTGTGCTATAGTCCATGATTGACGCACAGATAATCTTGTTATCTGATTTGGCTTAGTAACAATGCGTAATTTTCTAACGAACCAGTCATACATACAGAACATTGTAAATTATAGAAACTAGTAGTAGGTATATATAGAAACTAGTGTCCGACCGAATATTCGGTTTCGGCCCAAATAAGTGGTTTCAGTTTCAGCCAAAACATGCCGGAACGGCCGAAATAAGTTTCAGCCAAAAAATGTCTAAACAGCCGAAACCGAAACTTTCTAAAATATTGATAGAATATAATATTAAATTATTTAATTTTTAATATTATCAAGTTAGGTACGAAAGGGTGATTTTTAATGTGATTAAGTGATTAATTTTTTTTTTAGAAAATGAATGAATTGTTTTTATTAATGAGTATTCATTTATTTATGTTATGTTTGTTCTTTATTTACTTAAAGTAAAATTCATTTGTTAAAAAATTGTGATGCTTGATGTGGTGATTTTTATTTCAACTAGAAAGTTTAGGTTTCGGTTTCGGCCGAATATAAAAAAAAAACTGATATTTGGTTTCGGCCCAAAAAAGTAATTTCGGTCGGACACTAATAGAAACACAATAGTAGAGTTCACTCTTCATAACATTTTAGGTGTAACGTTGCTATCGTAGCAATCTGTCGCTACACCTGCTTTCGCTACATTGCTGCTGCTTGTTTGATTTGAAAAAACTTGTATAGCTCGTAATTTTTTTTCTTATGTTTGAAGTTTGATACATTTATCAAAACATTCTTAAGCATTTACAAAAACATTTTCTTAAGATTAATGGACACATCTTTGAACTGTTTACAATACGCTTTCTCTACAAAGTCACTAATTCCATCTCAGTAAAATTACTTACGTTCGTACATAGTAGTTTGCATTGCCTCAAGTGTAACTCATGTGTAACTAGTCTTACACTTTGATTAAAATCGGTTAAATATTTGCTGATTCGGCTTACCTTCATGAAATTGTCAAGTTGCAAACATAATTAAAAAATTTAGTTGTCTAAAAATCTTTAGTTACATATTCAACTCTTGTGTACTTAGACATCTAAGTATCTAAGTTCTAGTCTATTAAACCAGAAATATTAGGTTTGGCAAACTTTTTCTGTTTTAGATCACACTTGTTTTGTTTTTATATGTATGTATGGGACATGTTTATATCCCATACGCAAATTTGTCACTGTCTTAAGGTCTTAAGATGGTAAAAAGCTCACATTGCAAATCTATAGGGTGGGCCATATACAATTTTTAATTTAAAAAGTCAATAAAAAAAACGGCTTGATATTTTTCAAAGATCTAACATTTATTTGAAAGGTTGTTTTATGAAATTTATTTGTGGAAAACCATTTCGGACAAATGACCACCACGGCTGAGTTTACAGTAGCTTATCCGATCCACCCAATTTTGGAGTACTTTCTCGATGGTTTCAGGCCTTATGGCAGCAAACGCAGCTTGAATCTCGTACTTTAGATCTTGAATTGTTTCTGGATGGTTGGCGTAACATTTATCTTTAACAGCTACCCACAGAAAATAGTCCAGCGGAGTTAAATCGCAGCTTCTGGGAGGCCAATTCACATCACCATTCCATTTTTTTTGCCAAATTTCTCACAGTTTGGGTTGAAGACTCACCACTTTGGAAAACAGTTTTCAATATTTCCCAGTTTTCTTCTAGCGAAAAGCGACCCATTTCGTAAATTTTAGACTTTTTATTGAATATCTGTCACTTTCCGAATGGTATTTGACGTTTCCAATGCCGAAATATAGATAGTTCAAATTTAAAACGCTAAATGGCCCACCCTATAATTTAAAAGTTAACATTTTATTTCAATAGATATTGGTGTTGATAGACTTATTTTTAAGCGGAGTAAATTGGTTAAAACCATGTTATATTGAAATCCATAAATTTCATGAAACTTTTTAACAAACAGTCATTGTTGATATTGATTTGACTTGCTATGTTACTCATTTGAATTTAATAAATGAGAAAAATAATTTGCTTAGACATTAACATAACTCAATTGTAATGAGGAAAAGAAAAAATAATGAAATAGTTCAAGAAATATGCTCACTTTATATAATTGCAATCGGTGGCAACCAGTGATTGATTGGGTAAACGAATTCGTTTAAACTTGTGGCAAGTTGAGTTTTTTTAGGGGAACAATTAGTGACATAATTGCGCCGTACAAAAGACCTTTATTAGAAAAGCATCGACAAGAATATTTACTAACCATACCATCAGTATGAAGAAGTTGTGATGTTGATTGAAAAATTCTGCAATTCATTTCTGTAAATCAAGTCAAGCTCACTGTGATAGCAGCGGCACAAAACCTCCACAGAACAGTGACAACGACGGCACCAGAAGCTTATAAAAAATTGCTACGTGGAAGTTGAATTAAACAACCAGTCGCAATTACGTTTTGTCTCTAGTCTGTCCCAAAAGTTTTTAAAGAAACTGTAGACTCGATTTATATATTTCTTTGTAAAAAAATAGTTTATTATAAAAATGATAACAATTTGCATTCATTGGAGTAAACAAACTTTCGAAAAAACGTAATTGCAACTGCACTGAGCGTGGACTGAGCTTGAAAATCTCATTTAATATGCGTAAGCACCGTAGTTGTAGCTGCAAAAAGATGAGAAGAAAGAAACGAAAGAGCCATCAATAAATGCAAGAATAACAACGGAAGTGAGAGTTTATTAAAACTAATCGTAAAATAATTTACACGTTTGCTAGATTCGTTTAAATAAGACTAATGGTTGCAGCTGCAGGTGTAATATGCACCAATGGCTGCACTAAATTTAAGGGGCGTAAGTCTAAAGTAGCGGGGGCAGGTAGCTGTACATCGGCGGCGCGTTGTACTCGTTGTACGGATTGCTGTAGGTGGAGCTGTAATGGGGAATGTAGTCGTCCTGGTCGCCGAACCAGAGATTCAGGCGACCGTCGATTAGTTTCTTGAGGAATTCCTTTGTTTCCTGCTCCTGCCATGGCTCGGGATCCACGAGGGCGCCATGGTAGTGCGAGGAAGCGTCAATGAATTCCGGATGTCTGTAGATGATTTCGGAGATAATGCGATCCAACTGCTCGTTGGATATGTGCTGCACTGGATAGTTGGGTGCTCTCAGAATTGAGTCGTCGTTGAGCAGTTCGCTGTAGCCAGCTGGAGGCGCTTCCAGATCGCCAGCGTACTGAAGCGGCGCTCCGTTCCGGTCCATTGGATCGGCTATCCTTGTGGATGTGACCGTCAAGCTCAGCCGGCCATTGCTCTCCAAATACTTGCGGCCCATGTGGTCGTAGACGTAGCGTGGCGGCGTTGATGCCGGTTGTTGTGGCAATCGCGCTGAGTAGGCACTTCCAGGTGACGGCGTCAGTGACGACGCTGCGTTGCCGTAAAGTGGGTTAGTGGAAATGTGTGCCGGCGATTGTGCACGGTAAGCTCTTTTCTTAATGCTTGCGAATGGGGGCCGTTTGCCGTACACCGGCGGCGCAATTGCCGCGTCGTAATTATAGTTGGCCGCATTGCGTTTCGTGTACGAAGTGCTGACCACGTTTTTGGGGGAAGCATTTGTTTCTTTGAGAAAGCGCTGTGACTGTGGCTGCTTTGGAGGGCGCGGCTCATCGACGTTTTCGGCGCGGATTTCCTCGATGTTTGCATTGTTGTTGTCGTTATTATTGCGATTGCTGTTGTTGTCGCTGTAGTTGTGAAAATCGCTGCTGAATGCGGCCGCACTGACGCCGGACGTTTCCTTGCTACTGCTGAATTCGTTGGAACTTTGCTGCGGGGGCTGAGGTGCATTGCGTTGAGTGGAGCAGCCGAAATAACATTGACCCCTCTTAAAATCGGGCTGCAATGTTTCGGGCATGAATTGTATGATTTCAGGCAATGTCAGATCCATCTGCTCGCGTTCCTTTTCTAGCAGTTCGTACTCACCCTTGATGTCACGTTTGACGAGACGCGAGCGCTGATGGGTGAAGAGTGCCTTCTTGGCTTTGCGTTTGGATTTCTTCGGCGTGGAATTGGAATTCACGAGACCGTCGAGCCCGAACAACGCCTGCTTGCTCTCGGGCAGATTCTTGTGATACAATTTGACGAAGCGTCCGGGCCGTTCTTTTGGCGATTGGCGCGGCCGAAAGAAGGCGCGATGCAGATCACGCTTGCGACGTATGTTGCTGCCGGCGCCAGTGGCCTCGAGTGGCTCAGCTGGGTCCAGCGGTTGCGGCAGTACGACCGCTGCTGGCCTGAGTACTCGCGTTGAGGCAATGGCATTCGGCGAGTACGCGTAGCTGCGGCCGCTGTTGCATTTACAGTTCGGCCGCTGACACTTACAAGGCGCTACTTTCTTGTATACATACCTATAGGGCGGCTGGCTGATGGCGCACTGAGCACACTGGCACGGCGCAGGCGCTGACGGCGCAGCATAGTTGTCTGCGCAATCTTTAACGAAAAATTTGAAACAATTCATGCGGATTGTTAAGAGTCGATTTCGAAGGCATGTGGGCAGCTGCGAACTTACCGCCCTTGTTGACGGCAACGCGGTCCACCTTGGCGTAGAGATTCCACTTGGGCGCCGGCTGAACGGGCTTGGGCTGGCGCGGCTCCTCGACCGTAAAGTCGAAGGTGTAGGAAACCTTGGCTTTGGCTTGGACTGGCAGGGGCGCGGGCGCGGGCACGTCGACTTTGTAGCCGTACGCTGCGGGCAGGTATGTCTTTGACTTCGGCACCTTGGGCACGTTGACCAAGTATCCCAGTTTCGAGGGACAGTCACAGCCCTCGCCGGTGTACAAAACTTGGAGCGGCACGCTGTGGGCCAAAGCAATCTAAGATTTAAACAAACGCCATTAAGTGGTGGAGCCGAGGTGCGTGCACGCACGTTGTCAGCTTACCAGACCCAAGCATGTCACCGCAAACCACGCCAGCTTAGCGTGCGAATCCATTTTTCGATTTGGGAACTGCGGCTGCTCGTTAATAGCGCAAACTAACTGCTGGCCGTCTGGCGCTTTCATTTTATATGAAATGGCGATTCGATTCTAATGTGCGGCGTTTTTAGTTTAAATGTGCTCGGTACTTGGCATTTCTTTTATCTTGAACTTGAGTGCTCGGAGCGCGCAACGTTCATCTTATAGTCGCAGCGGTTGTGGTGCGTGCGAATGTTTTCATTTCGCTGACCTTTCAAAATGTTTGTGCACAGAACTTCCAATGCAGATGAAGTTTTCGCAATTCGCACGTTGTGGGCTGTGCTGAAAAGACGTCTAAACACCTGAGTGCACAATTCACAGACACACACAGAGAAGTGTGCAGGTAGCTTGCACTCGAAGAGCGTTTAGCAGTGGTTTCGCATCGCGTTAACAAAATTGTATAGTATGTTGGTCAGTTTTGGCGCGGTCATTACTCGAAATTGTCATGTTGTCATGTTTTGTTGTTTGTTGTGGTTTCAACATTTTTTACAAACATGTTTTTCGCATTTCGCTTAGCTTGCATATTCGTAATAAAAACAGAATTATTGGAGACAGGAAGTAACGTTGTGGGAAGGCCAGGTTGTGCAGATGAGGAAATGTGGTTTGTTGCTTGCACCGACAATTGTTTCAGATTCCATTGGAAAAGTTGCTTACGAAAGCTTTCGAATATATTGAAGTGGTGTCATCCGAATGCAATTTGAATATCGTAAATTTTAGCAACTAATATACTTATAATTCACAGCTAGTTCGTTGTTAATCTTTCACACTAGAACGACCATTGGTGTCATGTTGACGGGTTTTCTTTCATAATTGTCTGCATTTTCTTTATCAGCTTTTGTTTTGATGACATTTATTTTTTAATCGGTTTCTACAACTAGTTCTACAATTAGAGTTCTACAGCTTCAATTGGCCAAAACTGATGTGTACTTTTCGAGATATCAGCGGATATAAAATGTAGTCTTTGTAGGTATGGAAACTTGCGGTCTTTCTAGTTTTAATGACTTTCAACCTTAAGAGCTGATTCATGGATCCCGCCTTACGACACTCATTTTGTTGTTACTTAACATTTCGCTACAGGTTTTCACTGGGGATAGTTAACATTTTAAATTTTACGTTTTAGGCTTCTATGTGCTTGTATTAGCAACATTCCATAAGAAATTTTTTAATTTGTATACTCGGGCCCTGTATTTTAGAGTGTTTTTTAATGAGAGCAACCACACCGTTGTGGCTGTAATAATCACTAAAACATAAAACTTTTTACGCATAACGTAAAATTTAATATTTCTTTATTTACTTCAGCCAAAATTAAAAAAGAGTATCTAAATTGAAAAAAGTCAAATTAAAAAGGTATCTTATTTTTCTGCTTCTTCTTCCTTTACTATGTCAAGATATACCATTAAAAAACGTGTATACTTCTCTTCTTTAAACTTAAATCTTTAGTTTATTAATTTCGTATTTTTCCTAAAACAAACAAACAAAAAAAATGTATTCTTGAAACCACAGAGGGTTCAGACGTCCACAAAGTAGCATGTTGCCATATGGCAACAAAATAGCGAAAGGGTTAAGATATCAGTTACAATTCAAAACTTTAGGTTTGTAACTCGAAGATATACTTTCTATGGCTAAACTTACATTAGCTACTTTATGAAATACTAGCAAAGCCCCGCGGCTTTGCACGCAAGTTTGAAGTCAATGTGGCCAAAAAATTAATAAAAAAGAAAGTTCTTCTTTGAAAAAATACGTATCTAACTATTTCTCATTTGAAGTAAATTCAATTTTAGTCAATAAAAGTCATGTTACAAACTCTTACCCGTCAGATTTTTATTTTCGAAAAAATCAAAAACACGTGTCGAATTATTTCACATGTTAAGTACTTTCACTAAGTTTGAAGTCAAAAGGCGTAAAATATCACATTTCTTCATACAAACTTTTAACCAATTGTTGACACCGGTAGATTTAAATTTTCCAATAAATTGAATAACACATGTCGAATTACACTGATCAACAGCAAAATGGCTTTTCTTTGACAGCAGTTCTAGGGTAATTAGGGAGCGCTGATTTCTAATCCGCAAACCGTTAGTTTCCGTTTTCGCAAAAATGGGCGTGTCACTTTTTCGGATTTTCCCTGACATTTCTCACATTTTTCATTGTAATTTCTAAACCAATAAACCAAACATGATTTTCTCTTTCTGGCAGTTACAAAACCTCATGGCTTCTTTTCCAATGTAATTTATTTGTATAAGTTTAAAAAATTCGCGGCAATTGGATCACAAAGTCGGAAAATATGGAATTTAAAGGTGTTTTCTTTGATGTTAAAAAATATGCAAATTTTTTGTAAATCAATTATCGAGTTATGTATAACACGAACGCGGCCCAAAGAAGTGGTTTCAGTTTCGGCAAAAAAATACCTAAACGGTCGAAACCGAATCTTTCTAGAATAATTTTTACATTTTATTGTGTAGCGAGTGAACAGCTATTTAGTGCAGCCGAGCAGATATGTTATATAGTTAAAATATGTCAATGAAAATTTAGATGCCACCAATGTAAATAAACTTATTTTTCTAGCATATACCTAATATTAACCCTCGGATGGACTTTGTCGTCTGGCCAGACGAAATGGTTAAAAAAAATTTAAAAATCACAGATTAATCTCCTTTTTACAGTGTATTTGTGGGTAACTATGTAAGTATATATGAACATAATTTATATATATATATATACTTACATACGTTGCCTACCATATAAACATAATAAACTTCATCTGTCATTGCGCTTTGCCTTTGTAAAAAGGCTCACCCAGATTTCGTCTGGCCAGACGACACAGTGCAGATGTGTAGTAACTCATTACTGCCCATCGAAGGGTTAAATAATTTAATTTGTTTATGCTTATGTTTTTAAAAAATGAATGAATTGTTTTTATTAATAAGTGTTTATTTATTTATGTTACGTTTGTTTGTTTGTTCTTTATTTACTTAAAGTAAAATTCGTTTGTTGAACAAAATGCTTGATATGGTGATTTTTATTGCAACTAGAAAGGTTCGGCTTCGGCCGGATATTAAAAAAAAACCGAAATTCGGTTTCGGTTTTGGCCCACAAAAGGCGTTTGGGTCGGTCACTAGAATTTATGTGTGTATAGAAAATTCTCTTAAACAATTTTTTAACTTAGACTTTTTACTCTGATTAACAATCTCATAAAACTTATTATTTTTTAAAAACAAATTTTGGAATCATTGTTTTGAACATTTTTTATAAATGTTTTCTAATCAGTTTTAAAGTAAAATTGTGATTACTTCAGTGCACTATATATATATATATATTACTCCAATATGCTATTGAAGGGTCTTATAGTGTTAAAGACACTTGTAATTGTGCATAAACGGTCTGAAACAGTAAATACCTCTATACTTTCAATATTTTAAATTAAACTTTTTCACAAATTTTCAAGCAAACACACCCGGTTCTCAGATGGAGGAATATAGTTATGCCGCTGCTTCAGAGTATCCAGAACACAAACCAAGGCCAGATAGACAGACAGACACACAAATTTCCAATATACATACGTTTTTAAAAACTTGTACCAAACAATTACATACATCATGTAAACATTTTCTTGAGCGTTTTGTACCTAACTCTGCTGTTTGGGTATTTAGATACCTGATTCCAGAATTCCTGATGTTCTGCATAAACACTGTTCAACGCAGAATTTAAATACTCATACGGCATTTGAATCCTCAAGCAACCAAAACCGAAAAATATGTTTCCTCAGGACCTGAAAATCACCTTATAGCAAAATTAAACTCTTAAGGGGTTAACACAAAGCAAGTAATGGCATTTTGTCACCAATTTTTTGCTACTATTCCAATACGTAACATAGGTTAGTAGCTATTCTGGCATTAAATTTGCAGCCAAAAAGTATGCAGAAAATAGCGGCAACTTTCTGTGCTAAGCTTACAACTTGTTCGCTTAAAACCTCACTAAATGTTGGCCATATTTAATACTTTTGTTATTTTATTTACAAAACATACGGTAAATTAATTTATACAACAACACAATTAACTCATATAACTTACAAGTAAAATAATTTAGTTTTGGGGACATTTACAGTTTAGTAGGCGTATTCTGTGGGGTATTTGGGAACGGTGTACTCTGTGATGCGGCCCGGCCGAAAACCACAATCGATCGCAACTCTGCATGGTAGCGGTCTGGCTGCGCCCGCGGCATAATAAATCGGGGGCACTTTGCGGAACTTTGGATTTTTGAATTGTTCTGGCACGTAGCCGAGCTGTTGGTACGTCAAGAGTGGCGGTGCGGGCGGTTCAACCAGTTCGGCCGGCTCCTCTTCGGGTGGTAGTTCCTCCTCTGGGGGAGGGAGCGACGGTCGCTTCTTGAGTGTGATTACTGCACTGTTCAACTTGAAGAGGTTCTCTTCGGGCACATTGGAGAAGTAGATTTTCTTGATTCCGTCGATGGGTTGCTGCACGAAGCCGTAGGCGAGTTTGGCTTCGGGCACCTGTACGGCTTTGCTGGCCTGTAGAGCAAGTGCGATGCTTATTGGATCAGCGGGCGGAGAGCCGGGTGTAGGTTTCGGTAAGGCATAGTCCGGGCTGTATGAGCGTAAAGAATGGTTGTTAGTGGATTTGGCTGTTGGATGGGCTGTTAAGTGGGTTTGGTGAGCGAGTGCTTACTCTGGTGGAAGTGGCGCTGCACATGGAGCTGGGGGCAGAGGGTAGCCATAGGGGGGTGGTACAGGTGCAGGGTAAGGTGCTGGCGGATATGGTGCGGGTGGTGGTAGTGGAGCTGGAGCTGGAGCATACGGCGCCGGGGGTAGTGGTGCTGGCAGTGGCAGCGGTGGATAGTAGCTCGGCGGCGGCTTACACTTGCAAGGCGGATACGCCGGTGGCTTCTTCTGCTGGGCGGAAATGGAGTGGTATGGCAAAAGCGTGTCAGAAATGTGAGCACAACAAAAGCAGAGACAGCGCGACAATTGTTGACACAAAGCGCACGTACTTGTCGGTGACGATGTAGCGATGGTTTTGATGGTGCGAAAGCGGCAAATGATGTTTGTTACAACGTTGTTGATGCGCACTGGCGTGATGATGAATGATTAATGTTGCGGTGTGTTGAGGAATGTTCGAGCGAAATACTTGATGCGATTGTTATCTAATTTTTACAAAATAATTATGAAATTATGATGAAATAATGGGTTTGTTAGCGCGCTGCTCTACGTGTTGACAGGTTGAAACTTGGACTCGACGCTCTCCAGGCTATCCAAGCGCCTGTTTAGACGATTGAGGCAGTGGTGCTTGGCCGATATGGCCGCCTCGAGCGCTTTGCGTTTTAGTAGATTGTTAAGGGCTAAAAACCAGTGAAGGGTCTCACGTACTTTGCACGTCTTGGGCAGCACGGCTGGCTCGACTAGCAGCTTGTTGCACGAGCAGCTATCGCCGATGGGAGCTAGGCCGAGTTCGGGATTGGGTTTTGGGTAGCGCGGCTTGGGACGCACTATGGTTGGTTTGCTGCTGCATTTCTGGCAGTAGTCGGTGCCCGGCTCGTGGCACAGGCAATTCGCCTTAACCTTACAAAGAAAATTTTAAAGAAAAGAATCACTTTCAGTAGATGCCTTTGTTGAAGATACACTGGCTGTTTGTCGATTGTCAACACTTTTAGGGTGTTTCTTGAACTTTGAACTCATACAACTCACCTCTTGCGACCACTGCAAAACAAAGATTAAACTTAAAACCAACAGCCCCCGTACAAGCGATCGGCTTGGTAGCATTTTCAAGCATCTAATGTCTGGTAACCACTATGCACTAATTTTTTTTATGTCTACTTCCGATTAGACACAGATAACGCTGCACTAGCGATTGCTATAATTTTGTTTTTTTTTTCGGACAGTATTCGCGTTGGACGCTGATCGTTTAACGTCTATCTTCAACCACTAAAGCGCAGAGTTTGCAATCGAAGAACAAAGAATTGTGCATTTTATATGTGGTCATGCCCGATCTGATGCTGAGCACCAAGCGTGCTGCACATTGTCGCAAAATGATCGAGTTAGATAAAACGCTGCATGGGGGCCGACAATGGCTCGATTGGTGAGTGTTGCGAAAAGAGAAAACACGCCAACCACTATGTGACTTTTCGGTCAAGTAACTCGAAGGTGAGTGTCTGACAACAGAATGTGTCTCGTTAGTGGGAAAATGAATTTTCTTTTCAGAGAAATGGAGTGCGCTCAGTGCTAAGATTACATTTGTTTACTATTCATTGCCAATTGTTTTGAGTTTCTAACAGTTTGCTGCCATTGGCTCGAATCTATGAATTGTGATGTGTTAACCCTAATTCCCAGAAGTTAGCCTCATAGTCTCACTAAAGATTTCAAATGGTGATAAGTCCAAAAGATTTTTCGATTCCATTATTTTATGTAATCCTCTAATGGAATGTTTGAATTATAATGCATTTATAAATTTAACATTTAAGACAGTTTTTGTACTTTTTTAAACAAATGTTTTCAGTAATTTAGCTCACATAAGCCTGACAGTCTCACTTCTGGGTTTGCGTTCTTCTTTTCTGAGAATTAGGGTTAAGGTGTACATGGATTATTTAATGAAATATGTAACTTTACAACTTACAACTTTTATTACACAACATTAAAGTATGATCACTTGAACATTTTGCTAAAATTTGCCCGTACTCAGCAAATAACTTAATTGCGGTCGGTCTAGTGAAGGTGGCACCAATAAATCGAGAACGTCGCGTGCATGAAGTTGTCGGCTTAGCAAAAAGCGATTGCAAGTTGCTTACATATTTCATTGTTCTTATAAATATTTGAATGTACACAGTAATTTTAATATTATGTACATTCACAACAAGCGGCACGCTTGAATACTTTCTACAATAAAGTCCAAAACACCACAATTCTCTACTTTGTACGCGTGTTTTGTGTAAATATAAACAAACTGCTTTGCATTGTTCTGTGTCATTTACATGAAGAATGCAAATAATTGCAGTCAGTATTGTCTGAAAAAACAAAATTTATTTTTAATGATATTTTTCTGTTGACTTGAAGTTGAACTTTTTTTGAATCTGTTCTCATGGAACTAGTTTTCCTTTAATACTTATTCTTTGTTTATTTCAATCCCTTTCTAAACTCTTTTTTGATCCATAGTATAGATTGAAATGAATGAATATTAGTGTCCGACCGAATATTCGGTTTCGGCCCAAATAAGTGGTTTCGGTCGGACATATGCAAATATGAATTGCTAGACTCACTTTTGCAATGAGCCACGCGCTGTAACGTCGCACCAAGCCAGTTTGCCATCTCTCCCGTTTACCCATTAAGCCCACTGAAACTTCTATTCAGAATGAAACTACAAAATTTTCCGTTTCTTCATTTTCATCATCATCGCCATCCGTGTTCGTCGCAATAATGGTCAGCATTTTATTTTCAAAATCAACGTAATCATTTTCCGCAAACTCGGCGCCCCGGTCAGCAACAAATATGCCACAGCAAAATATAAAAATATCACCACACGCCAGTCGACCGACCGGCACGTGGCAATATTTCAGTACTACTCATAAGACGAATGTGTCATAGTAGTCGACATCGTGACCCGAGATAAAAGACATCTCCTGCAGAATGTTGATCAGCTTGAGTGTGGTTTGTGTGGCATTGACGCGTGGCAGCTTCAGCCACTGTTCGTCCACCTCGAGATCTAGCAGATCCACTACGTTGTTGTTCAGATCCAGTTGCGGCTTGTGCGAGTCTAGTATGCCCGGCGAGTAGCTGATGACCGCCACGCCGTTGCGTCCCTCCTCATTGGCCATGGCACGGAAGTACATGTCGCGTGCCTTCATGGACGAGCACATCAGCGCATTGTAGACGAACGGTCGCACCATCAGGCTGGACGTGATATTCACCACCAACTTTTCCACGTCCACGGCGTGCTGGAAGGCGCGCAGGAACGCCTGATTGAGCGCCACCGCCGCATAGAGGTGCTGCTGCACATAAGCCAACCACAACTGTTCAGCCTGCGGCTCCATGAGCTGTCGCGTGGCACCAGGTCCCTCATTGTGCAGCACAAAAGCCAAATCGAAGTAAGTGGTGGCGTACTTATTCAGCACCGTTGCGAGCAGCGGCTGGAACAGTGCAGCATTTGCACGCTCCCAGTTGCCAATGGCGCAGCAAACAACATCGATGTCCCGCTCCAGGAAATGTATCTCCTTCTTAATCTCTTGTAGATCATTCTCAGAAGTGTCAATTAGGATGGCCACGGAGCCGCTCTTGAAGCGGCGGCACATTTCGAGGGCCAACGTTTTGCCCAGCGCATTGGACACGCCGCTCAGGACGAAAAAGGCGCGCTTACTTAAGTCCATTCTCTTGGAAGCCATGCTGAGTTGATTTAGTATAATTCACAGAATATTTTTCGTTTGATTTATAAAGGACTTGTTAGAAATAATTTCACACTTTTGCTTAAAAACGTTGGGCTTTGAGCTCTAAAGACTGCAGAAGTTCTTTCACTTTTGGGCTGTACAACTGTACTGATCCCGTCGAATTGGATTTTTCGCACAAGTCAACTTGCGCTCGGTTGTACCGAAGCAGAGCATAGCAGACAGGCGGCATGTGTGACAATTCTGTGTCAGCGCACTTTGAATGGAAGCTGATAAGAGCGATGAGGATGTTACATGCGTCTCTGAATAACTGATAACGGGCCCGGCTTTAGGAGAGGCAATGTCTCTGTACATAGAAACATGCACAAGCGTCTAGTCAAATATGTAAATGATGTACGAGGTCTGTTCAAAAAGTATGGCGAATTTTGTGTGTTTGAAAAAATTATTTATTTATTCTGTGCCCTTCAAAGTAATCCCCATCAGACTTGTGCCAACGTTTTTTTTTAATTAAAAAAAAAATATTTTTTTAATCTTGTTCAGCTCCTCTTCGATGCTATCTTTATCTTCTCAATCGTAGCGTAACGTTGACCTTTCATCCGCCTCTTCAGTTTCGGGAACAAGAAATGCATAGAGGCCCAATTCTGGGGAATTCGGTGGCAAGAGTTTAACTCGCACCTATGGGCGGGGGCTTCAAAACCCCATTTGGAGCTCCTCGATCGGGTGCAAAAACGTGCGATTAAACTTATAGGGGACAGTAGGGCATCCAGCTCTCCTTAGAACATCATCAAAACATGTCATGTGTGGTGTTATTTTACCAATATTTCTTCGGTTATTGCTCAATAGAGATGAGCAGCTTGATGTCATCACTCCGGGTATTCTCCCGGGCAACACTGGCGCCCATGCATTCCACGTTGAAACGATGTTCCAGCGCTCTATGCACTACAGAGAAAGTTCGTTTCTGGCCCGTACAGCGCGGTTGTGGAATGGTCTCCCTGTGGATATTTTTCCCAGCACTTATGATCTCCAAGGGTTCAAGGCAAGAGTCCATAACCACTTCACTCATAACCCAATACTTTTTGAACAGACCTCGTATATAAGGCTGTGGTATAAAGGGTACAAATACCGTTATGACGAAAGGCCTGAAACGTTCACGTAGTTAGTAGCTATAATGTTAGGGAATAGAATAATCAGGTATATATCTCTCATGTTCTCGCGATATCTTAAAGCTTTAATATACTATATGTATGTGTCTACTTAACTGTCACTAAGAAAGCTTGAACTGAATATTTCAATATACAAATGTATATACTTTTATATGTGTTTGAACTTTGGTAGAACATTTGTACAATTGACGTCAGTCTCAATCAAATTCAGAAATATTAATTACAGTTGTGGGAAAAATATATCATTTAATCTTAGTTTTCAAGAGCCATGAGCTGGTGTAAACGGCTCTGCTTTCCAATTCGGAGTAAATTTTGAAAATTTCGATATTTTTTTCAGCAGCTGCTTCCAATTTCAACCCATTCGAGACGACGATCTTTTTCGAACACGGTCCCCAGGTGCGAAATTGTATTTTTCTTTGTATTGTACACAGTAAAACCAATCCCAAATTTTGTTTTCCTGTACTTTACAGATTTCATTAGTTCCAGAAAAATCTTATTTCGACGACTAGTTTTCTTAGAATAACTGATAATTGTACATTTTTGTCTTATAGTCTCGGAAATCCGTTGCACACACGGTGTGCAATCGGTCTCGAATGGGTTAAAGTGGAAAGTAAAAGCGATTTTTCACAATTAATAATATTTGTCCTGTATTAATTTTCTATATGTAATCAGTAAAATATTAAAAGGTTTTATGGGCAAAAGCCAATTGCTTCTTAATATCACTTTTGGCGAACGCTCCCTCATACAACTAAAGAAATTTTGCGTTGGTCTAATATTTCACACACAGCTGTGTATTGAGAAAAATGATAATGATGGAAATTAAGAAAAAGTACTGTACCAGTGAGTAGTCATTGACTTAAATGGGGTTTACTTAGTTGGCCTTTATCACATCGAAAGGCCCACATATATAGTAGCCTATATACCGTAGCTGAGACAGTTCCAAGCGGACTCATTACATTCAGAGCTGATAACTCCAGCACTGTCATATAGTATTTGTCTGTTGCCATGCATTTTCCGCCTTATTTATGCACATGATGGTCATGTACTTGGAAATTAGCAGTTGGAAAGTCTGTTATCGCTTTTTATGAATAATTCTACTTAGCGTTAAATAATAAATAATTAAAAATATTTGTATTTTAATGTTCAAACACAAGCATCCGGCAATCGGCAAGTTGAGCGGCCAGCCTTCCCTTCAATCAGCGCTTTGCTAATCATCGTTCCGACCTATTTGCAAATTAGCTATGTTAATATTTTCATTTAAACGAGATTTGAAGCTATTAATTATTTAACTTTTTACATTACATCATAAGTAATGTTTTTAAGCCATTATGTGTTTAGGTCATTTAAGTCATTTTAGATGCTAAAAAATTTGTTTGAGACACAGTTACCTTGAACACATGGATCATTATGGCACATTAACTAAGTTAATACAGGTCTCCCTCGTATAGCGTGGTACTTCTACGCGCGTTTTCGATATAACGCGATATAAAAAAGCAGTTTTTTTCATTATGTTTTTTAATTTTTTAAATAAAGTATGAATTGTGATTTTGAGTTGGAATGTACATATGTACATTTTTAATTTAGTACCTCTTTTATTTTGGAAAAAACTTTGGAACACCCTAAAATTTATATGAAAGTTAAGTCTTCTATAACGCGAATCACATAACGCGAACTTTTCCTGGAACGTAACCACCGCGTTATACGAGGGAGACCTTTACTTTACTTTACTTTTAGTATCCAGTTGCCTATAAGTTTGCCTTTTGAACGTAAAAATATTTACAAAATTACGTTACAGTGTAATTTTAATATTTTCGAATAATTTTTCTTTCATGAATTAACTGAAATTTTTTCGACAGGGAACTAATTAGTAATTGCTGTACGAAATCTAATTAGAATGTTCTGTGTTTTTATATCTCTCCTTCCACCATCTCATGGTACATAATATGAAATGTTTCTACAGTCAACCGCATCGCATTAGTCGCTTTAAAAAATATTGAAAAGTTGCCCCATTTTAGCGATTTATAATCAAATTCAATTTGTTGTTCGCAGAACATAATTTGCCATTGGAAGCTAAGCCTTGGTCTCTTCTCAGTTTTTTGTGTCACGCAGCGTTTGTTTAATTCGCCATTAACGCAAAAATCTGCCATGTTTTGACTGCTTATTGAATATTCGCAGCAGACAGTTTTGTGACTAACAGTAATTTTCAAAACCTTGACATACATTTTATTAAAATGTATTGTTTACAATCAAAATTTAGTTTCAGTAAAAGCAAATCGTGCAAGAGATCAATTTACTCGTTTCTAGTTTATACTGAATAATGCTCCACAGGCATAACATATAGAAACGCAATCTTCTCGGGGGATCACAAGTCGAATAACCAAAGGTTTTTCACTCAAAAATATTGCTACGTATGTAGATTTGTATGTGTGCTCAGAGCTAAGGTCGTTTCCACTTGAAATCGCCACTGGTGAGGTACCACGAAAAACCGCAACATTTGTTTCCAGGGGAGCAACATTGCGCGTCGTCGACACCGGCCACCGGTGATAACCTCTTGCCAAGTCCCCGCACTGTGATTTGCCATTCAGAATCGGCTGCTGCTGACACGCAGAGAGCGTTGTAGTCGCGCCGTTGCTCACCGTGTGAGTCAGCAGCTCAACGTTCGCCGCAGCTGCGCTTTGAAGCGGTGCCGAAGAGAAAGTCGGCTGGCTGAGCGCACAGTTATACACCGCGAAGGTCGGCGAGCAGCTGGGCAACTCAAAACTTCAACGATTCTGTGTGCATTTGGCGCAGACGAGGCGGCTAGTAAGTGCAACAAGTGGTCACGTGCGAGTGTAATCAGCGCAAATTTCCTCCGCAAAACTGTAAAAAGCTGTACGAAAATGGTTTTGGATTTGGCGCAGAAGACGTACTTTCTAATTACAGGCGCCTCGCGCGGCATTGGCCAGACAGTGGCCGTGCAGGTGGCCGCCAAGCTGAAGGCGGGCTCGTTGGTGGTGTTGCTGGCACGCAGCGAGGAGGGTCTCGCCCAGACCAAAGCGAGCATCGAGGCCTTGGGCACAGCGCTGCAGGTGCGCACCGTCTCTATTGATCTGGCGACAGCCAGCGCGCAACAGTTTCAAGAGCTGCTCAGCCATTCGCTCAGCGGTGCCGGCCTGCAGGCGACGGACTTCGAGCGTGCTTTCATAGTGCACAATGTTGGCACAGTGGGTGACGTCGCCACGCGTGCCATAGAGGCCTCCGATGCGGCTGCGTGGAAGGAACATTACCAGTTAAATGTGTTCTCTGTTATTTCGCTGAACGTTGAGTTTTGTCGCGTGTTCGCCAGCGTTCCCAAGTTGGTGGTGAACGTCACCTCGAAGTGTTCCATTGAACCATTTGGCTCGATGGCGTTCTACTGTACGAGCAGGGCGGCACGTGAGATGTATTTTCGTGTGCTGGCGTCCGAGCAGGTGGAGGAGGATGCCTTGGTCTTGAATTATTCGCCCGGTGCTATCGACACGGATATGACGATGGCAGTGCAGGAAAATACCATTAACAAAGAGCTGATGAAGTTCTTCAAAGAGCAGCGCGACACCAAGACAATGTTGACCACCGAGCAGACCGCTAAGCGTTTTCTACAGGTTCTCGAAGAGCAGAAATTTAAATCGGGTGACCATGTGGACTACTGGGATGAGTAAGGGGCTGGAACTTTTCTCACAAATTGGCGATCGCTGTAATGGTGCTTTATTTTTGTTTTTACATTTTTGCATGTTGTATTCGATTTAAAAATTTTTTTTGGGATACCAAAATAAACCCATAATACTCGCTCACCCTATAGGAATTTTTTACTGAGAGTTTAGAAAAGAGCGTGGAAACAATTCTCATAAGAAAATGTCTACATAATTGTACACATTCGATAAGCTTTTTATATTTCACTTTCATAAAAAGCCAACTGCATTTCCTACAACTCCGCAACTTAGTACAATACTCAACATCACTTATGCTAATGAGTTAGAAGAAATCGGAGGCCTTTAGTCGTTTCGTTGGAATCTTTAGGAGGTCGTCGGTCAGTGTGGACTTGCCGCTGCTGATCTGTTTAGGTGTGTTGGGTGTAGTGTTTTTCGGCGTCCTTCTGGTTACAGCATCAGTTCCTGTTTCTTTAATCGACGGCCTTTTCTTCGCTGCAGAGAGAGGTGTACGTACTGGCGATGGTGTCGGCATAACTGGTGTGCGCCCCAGCCCCAGCTTGGCGCTTGCCAGTCGACGCGCTGCCGGCGACATTGAAGCTAATCGCTCCATGTTGGAGCGTATGAATGGTGAACCGATATTTTTCCGTGCCGTATCAGCTGCGCGCTGTTTTTGGGCACGCATCTTTTCGCCTACTTTCTCGGCCAGTGCTAGCCCGATATTCTCACGCCGCGAGTTTTCGTTGATCTTGAAGGATGGGCCGGCGTTTGAGCGTATGGGCGTATCGGATCCATCCAGCCGGAAGGGTGTGCCCTCGATTTCACCCCACGTCATGAGTGGCGAGAATGCCTCACCCGGTCGTGGCGAGGGCGTTTTAACCAAGTTGAAACCGCGAATTTGTGGAGGCGCATCCTTGTCTTGCAGCAGCAGATTGCCGTCCAATCCGACCCTGTTTTTCAGTGCTTCAGACTGAGTTTTGGCTATCTCGGACACAGCTTTCTGATTGAATGACTCATCGAAGGGATTGGCATGCAGTCGCGTGGCGCTGTGCTGTATGATTTCCCTTTTATTTACTGCCTCCAAACGCTCAGTCTCAGTAAGCTCAACACCATCAGGAATGTACATTATGCTGTTCATATTCGTATACGTCCACGTTTCAATCTGAAATACAACAACGGTATTGAAATTACTGCCTGTAATGCAATACTGATGCTCACCTTTCGCAGAGGATCTGGTTCTTCGAATTGTTGTTCAATAGTGGGGAGTGTGAGCGCACGCGCCAGTTTATCTGCTGACAATTTCTCTTCATTGTATAGCACTGAAAATTTTTGCCTCAACTTCTGATCGGCCGTGTCAATAATCTCCTGGAAGCTGTAATTGTCTTCGCTGGTGTAATGCTGTAGAAACGAGTCGAGTGAGTGTTTACTCGCAATTGATGCATGACTACCATCCGCTGTTGAGGCTCTTGAAGCGTTTGTGATGGTGGATTGGGGTGTATCGGTAACGCCTAAAGGTGTGTTGTGACGTGGAGTGATGCTGCCTGTGGTGGCTGGTGTCTCGAACGTGGATGGTGTGACCGCTATTGTAATATGCAAAAAATATGTGTTAAATTTGTTAAATTGTTGCTGTTCTAAGCAGTACTCACATCCCCTATCTGTGGGTCGGCGTCCGCTGAACTTGGCACGTAGCACAGCCATCTGAGCATAGTCTTTGCGCTCCATTGCATCCAGGTATTCGTTTTGTGCGCGCAGTTTGTCCAAGTGCGGAAAGAAGTCGCGCTGTATGATTTTGGACAGTTCCTCAATGTATTTTTCTTCGGTGAGAATTTTGGGTTTTGGCTTTCTACGCATAGAAGCTGACGCGGGCACCTTGAACTGCGTCATTGCTTTCTCGCGACTCTTGAAATTCTCTACCGCCTGACTGCCTGGTGTACTGGGTGCGGGTGAGCTGCTCATATTTTTTTATGTGTTGTAGAATCAAATTCTAGTGATTTTAAAACGTTTTTGCGTGTCCTCTATGGCCAAACAATTTCACAAAACTTATTCGTAAACAGCTGTGAATGATAGTGACGAGTGCTGCCAAGTTGTCGGCTGCCGCTGCTATTACGTTCCACATTTGTTGCCTATTTTGTTTGTGTTTTTGGTTAGGGAATGAATTGAGGAATGCAAATTTTTAAAACAGGAATGAGAAAGTAAATTTTAAGCAACAACTGAGAATGCATTGTAAAAGTTTTGTAAATTGGTTTGTGTAGTAAACGTTTGAGACTAATACGTTGTCCCTGAAAAATTTTGTTGGTTTAGGTTAACCTAACCTAACCTTTTTAGATAGTTCTTTTAGCTTTGCATTTCTTGTCTAATCCACATTCTTTCTGGACTTTATTAGATGCAGTTCTGTGACAGATAAGTGCCATTATAAGCGTATCGAAGAATATAATTTCTCATTACATCAATTGATGTAACGTAGCCAGTCAATATTGTTTACAAAAGAAATTGTCTATCTTACTAGCATCCGAACCAATTCTTAACCAACCAACTGCACCCTTAATTTAATTAAAATTTCTGGTATGTTGAAAATAATATTTTTTTAAATATTTTTTAAATATTATGTTGAAAATAATATTTTTTTAAATATTATTTTCAACATGAAGTGGTTAAACCACTCCACAGTGATTCGACTCCATACATCCGCGGGACAAAATTTGAAGGAGTGGTCCGTTCTTCACAAAATTTGGTATACTAGTATATAATGGTCTGCTGAATTGAAATCTCTATTTGGTTTATCTTACATTTTTTAGCTTGGCAATGCCTGAGACTTAAATTTGCAAATTTCGTTATTTTTGTACAGCTACAGCACCAAGTGCGTTAGCTAGAATTTTCAGATTTTACATTTAATAAGTTACGTCAAAAATGATAATTCCAAAGAGTAACAGAAATTGTCGTAGGACCTTTTAATTTTGCAATAAAAACGATAAAAACAGATGTATGTATGTTTTGCATTTGTGCAGTTTTTTTTTTTCAATTTTTCATGCTGATTGCATACTTTTAGGGATGAATAAACAAGTTTTATCGAAAAATAGGTGTTTAGACCACTTTTCAAATTGAATGATTTTCTGAGATCGGAATAATTAATCGATATAATTACATTATCCGACAAAGAAAGAATGCTTCTTAAAATTAAAAAAAATGCAGGAACATACTTTCACATACTTTTTAGATATTTTCCTCTAAGTTTTACCAATTTTTAGATTTTGAGAAAAAAATTAAAAGCGAAAATGGCCGCATGATTTCTTAATCTATATAGAAAGTTTTGGCAACTTCTTGGTAACCATGTATTTAAAAAATTAATAGACTAAAAACAGAAAATATGTGTTTAAAAGTTTTTGTGAAAAAAGTTTCAACTTTGAGCCGTTTTTGCACAGCCACTAATTAATTGTTTGCACAGATTTTTTTGGGTTTCCTTAGTTGAAGTTTTACCTTTCAAATTACATCAAAATCGTTAAATTCTGAGACTAAACATTTTTAAAATTTTTCTATGGAACATATCACTATGCACTCGTTCAAAATGTCTCAGTTTTTCTTCTAGTTTTGTGACTAAAGATTCTAGTCAAGTCATGAAATGACTGTTTGGTGCATTGCATAAAATTGAAAGGACAGACACAAACTTCCTCTACATATTTTAAACACTTGAAATTAGAAACACACAAATTTAGATTTACCATTCATATCTGTAAATGCAATCTCTCATCTTTTTGTTTACTATGTTCTCAAGCATGGAGCGAATTTCATTGATATTTTTCGCAGAACTGAATTTTGTTTCGCACTGGCTGGACGAGAGGAGCTGGTGGGGCTAAACTTATTCTCCATATAACTTTCAATGACTCAATAACGCAAACATAATAGCACCAACAATAACATCAGCCACTGCATTTGACGTTGCACTTACGATCGACTAGATGTGATTGCAGCATGCTGCACATACAACATTGCAGCATCAGCAGCAGCTAGCGGCAATCACAAATCTGTTAACAGTTGGCAATAATATTCTCATAATTTCTGGTGTCCCTTTTATGTGCACGGAACGGCTTTTTGTGTTCGCCCTTTTGTGTTTTTTGCTATTTTAAGCATACGCGCCGAACGCGCGCTCCCTTAGGCGCTCTCTTCGAATTGTGACTGCCTCGTCGCTGCTTTTATTGTTTTCATACGCTGCGCGAAACATTGCGGCGATGTCATCGAAGGCATTAATATTCAGCATTTCATCACTTGTGCTGCAGGACGACGCGATGCAATGGCGTTGCGTTGTGATGGGATGTTCGGTGACGCAGCAAAGGTAATGGCACTGAGCGGTTGCACGCATGTTGGCCACCGAATGGGGCTGCGAGGGGCGGCAGTCGCACCAACATTTGCAGCAAAAGTGCCACCGATTTTTATGGCTTTCAACTTCCTATGTAGCATTCTTGCGCCATGGCTTGTTGTGCGTGTGTGTGTATGTGTGTGCAAGTGGCCCCTCAGAAATAATAAATTTCGGTTCTACTTGAATTTGAATTACGCGCTCAATTTCCGATGAATCAAGACTGAACGGCGTCGTCGATGTGCTTGGCTGCTGACGCTGGCCCGCTGCTTAGGGCCGGTCCGGGCCGAACGGCAAGCGACGAGCTGACTGGCGGTGGCGGCGGCGGCGTTGGCGCATGTTGATGTTTTGTGTTAATTGATGAGCCAAAGTAAATGAACAGAAAAGCAATTTGTTTGTGCTGCTGCTGCTGCTGAAATTTTGAATTTTTGTGGCACAAATCTTTAATGAGCTCGCTCAAAAGAAATTTACAGAAAAAGGCTACGAAAAAAAACGCTCAAATAAATTGTAAAAAATTACAAAGTTTTAATAAATGTTGCTGAAACTGTCAGTGGCCCTTTGCCATCCACTCACTTAACTGTGGCAATTTTTTTGCTATAAAAATACATAAATTTCGTAATTTGCTGTTCACGCCTCGTAAAAAATGTCATTTGACTTTGTTGTAAGTGGCTGCCAGCAACTGTTGCATGCACTGGGACAGTGCAACATGTTGTCACTGACGGTTAACCGCCGGCCTACACTTCAGCGCCTGGCGGCAATGTGAGAAATGGGCGCAACTTTGCAGAATGCGCAAAATGTTTCAAAGATGCCAAAGTGCGGATGCAGAGCGGTGGGAAGAAGGTGGAAAGCGGTTGAAGGAGGAGTGAATCGAATGGATGTGTCGGAAGGATTTGATGAGAGTTGGGAACTGTGTATATACTTTGGCCACTGTCTAATGGCATGGCAACCATTTTAAAATAATTTTGTTAATAGAACTGGAAGAAATGTTAAGTTAGATTAGAATTAGCAAAGAGTTTAATTTTTGGAAAAAACTACAGTTGAACCTCGATTATCCGGGTTGCTCGGGACCGGGCTCATCACGGATAATCGAAAATATCGGTTAAAAGAGGTATACCAAAGGAAGAAGTCGCAAGGTGTTAAATCACAAGATCTCGGTGGCCAATTGTGATCACCTCTTCCAGAGATAACACGGTCCGGAAACTTTTCCCGTAAAAGAGCAATGGTTTCGTTGCTTGTGTGGCACGTAGCGCCGTCTTGTTGAAAGTAAACGTTGTCCAGATCAATACCATCCAACTCCGACCATGCAAAATCATTAATCATCTCTCGATAGCATCATCATCATAAATCATCACAAACCTGGGTTTTCTTCAACACTTTGGGCTACAGCAGCAATATTCTCAGTTGTTCTTGCGCGACGTGCACGGGTTTTATTCTTCACATCACTTACTTGTCCCAACAGCTCGAATTTTTCCACCAATTTCTGTATTGCGGTCCGACAAGATGCTTCACGACGACCCAAAAATGCTTTAGTTTTGCGAACTGTGACTGCAAGATTTTCACCATTTTTGTAGTGAATTTTAATAAATTCAATGCGTTGTTGAAGCGTGTATCGTTCCATTTTTAGTAATGGCGTAGTTTCTACTTGTCAAATGTCAACGAATAAAAGCTTCAAAAGTGACAGCTACCGAAATACCGGGTGATTCAAATTAACACCTCTTGTTGGAAAACCCTATATATGTACTTCATGGATAATAGAGGTAAATCAGGGTTAATAGAGGTAAAAAAAATCAATCACGGATAATAGAGGTAAATCACGGTTAATAGAGGTATAAAATAAATCACTCAGCATCCCGGTTAATAGATGTTCCCGGTTAATGGAGGCCCGGATAATCGAGGTTCAACTGTATTTGAAAAGGATGTTTTTCAGGGCGTAATTTTTTACGTTTACCTATTTAAGCGGTCATAACAAAGCGTTATCTTATTTTAGTCTGTCTTATGGCTTCTGTCTGTCTGTCTGGGAGTGGGAGTCTGTCGGCTCCCTTGACTTGGTTTTTTTCGTTTAAGACAAATTTTGTCATGTCGATACTCACACAGCTCGAAGCCCATTGAATACTTTTTTTCGTTCATTTATCGTAATATGACTTTCATTTCTTTCTCACAAATTCAAATCTTCCAGAAAATCGAACCTTATAGTTATTTTACAGTATTGAATGCTCTAAAAATCGAACTAGCGCGCGGAAGAAAACCTCAAAAAAGCTGTGCAAAAAATTAATTAGTATGTTGCTAGATTTTTTATTTATTTTAGGAAGCATTCTTTCTTTGTCGGATTATGTAATTACATTCTCCGATATCTTCCGATCTCAGAAAATGATTCAATTTGAAAAGTGGTTTAAAGACCTATTTTTCGACAAAACCTATTTTATTCATCCCTAAAAGTATGCAATCAGCATGAAAAATTGAAAAAAACTACATAAATGCAAAACATACATATTTTATTTTCATTTTTATTGCAAAACTAAAGAGTCCTAAGACAATTTCTGTTACTCTTTGGAATAATCAATGTTGACGTTACCGATTAAACGTAAAATCTGAAAAATCTAGCCAACACACATTTGGCTCTATAGCTCTCCAAATTTGCAAATTAAGTCTCGAGCATTGCCAAACTTCAAAAGTTTAAGAAAAACAAAATAGAGATTTCAATTCAGCAGACCATGATAAATTTGGTATACTAGACATTTTATGAGGAACGGATCACTTCTTCTAATTTTGTCCTGCGGTTGTATGGAGTCGAATCACGCGCACCAAAATCTTAAAAAAGTTGGATGAAGTTGTTCAGACGAATCGCTTAGTTAAAGTTCTGTGGATTATATGCAAATTTTAAGCGACTAAAAAGAGATTTGTATGCGAAAAACAATTTTTACAGAATAAAAAATAATTGCATCACATTGATGTAGTTATAATATTTTTTGGACTTTTTACATGAACGTCCAAAAAATAGTCCAGAAATTCGAACATTTTGGAAATTCGAACTATCCCTTGTACAAAGTGGTTCGAATTCGTGAACGTCTACTGTATCAGTATTATTGTTTTTATATGCAGTGGAATTCCTCATTACGGATGGTGCTTAAACTCGAACAAATTTCGCAGACACAGCAAATTCATTAAGTTTCCCATACAAATATCATTCCGGACGCTCTAATAACTGGACGCGTACACTATATTTCCAACCATTTTGATTAAAAAACATCTTATAAACGGACAAAATTAAAAAATATTCCAACCAGTTTTTTTTAATTTGTAGGGGAATTCTTTGTAAGGTGCCACTCTTTATAATGTGCCACCCTTGCTCGATTTCGACGTTCCAGCAATCCAAGCAAAAAAAATCCTACCGTCATTTAAGGTATATATGACAACATCAATTTTAATGTGGTTTTTGAGGGAACAGACGCAATAACACGGTCTGGGTGAATAAAAGTGTCAAATTTGGTTAAGAAAAAACATAAAAATGAAAACTGAAGGTTTTTCTTGCGGTGAAAAAGTAAAGTAATAATAATTTAATAATTGATTGGCGAAAAAGTAAAGTAAGTAAGGTAAGGTTTTTTTAGTAAGGTAAATATCAGTGTTGGAACTTAATGTTAATGGTTTTTCATAATACGAAATGATATCCGAGCATATCGTAAGAGGAACAAATTTTTTTTTTCCAAAATGGCATAAAATGTAAAGTGCCACTTTTTTCTTTGTAAAGTGCCACCCCTCTTTTTTCATTGTTTTGTGTTCATATATCGGTAAAATTACTTTTTGTTGCTCGGAATCGTCGTTAAAATGAATTTAAAGTGTTCTTAGCCAATTTTGCTCTAATCCTATCATGAGGAATAAATTTGTTCACTTTTGTTTATTAATTTCCATATAATTACTCGTTTTATTCGTTACCATTCAAATTGCATTTTGCTTTCGGTCATTTTTAATTCAATTCAAATTTAATTCAATAATCTTAAATTCAATTTGCATGATTTAGCATTTTTACTTGAGATATCTACGTTTTTAGCGGTTTTCTTAGGGGGTGGCACTTTACATAAACAATTTTAGGGTGTCGATTTTTCACACTTTGGGAAATCGGCTGTAAAATTAGTATTTACGAGAAATTCAAATGAGGTGTTTCCTTGGATCATAGCTCTGTAAGCCCTCTTTCCAACGGTATATTAACATTGACGATAAGCTAATTTTAGTTACATTTACATTTAGTTACAGAGTTACACGCAAAAAAGCCACGAGGTGGCACATTTCAAAGAGTTCCCCTAATAAATATTAAATAAATATTCAATATTCATAAATTCATACAGAACAGAAATACTTAGCTACATTTTAAACTAATTTTGTTTGTAGCCCCCCCCCTTCCCATAAGCGGACATCTCACATAACCGGACGAAAACACTGCGACGGTGAGTGTCCAGTTATGAGGAATTTCAAATATAGATTGTCACATTGCCATGCAATCTGGCTATTATTGGAGCGTAAGCAATGCTATCTCTTAAATATTTAGTCAACTTCAGATATCGAAATTATCATTTTGAAACGATTTTAGTATAAACAAAAGCAAATGAGTAACAAAAAAAAAACATAAAAAATCCAAATTCACGTGTCGGTATGGAGTAAACAAAATTAAACAAAGCAAAGCAAAACGAAACGAAAGAAGTATTTGAAGGCGTGTCGTACACTCATCCACTTGAGTTGTGCCCTATAGACGCCAATTGACAACAAGGTAATCTTTTTCCCTTCCACAGTCCAATGTTGCTACAAAAAAACGCCACACTCACATGCACACGCACACTTTGTGAACCATAAAACCACAGCATCGTCAGCAGAGAGAAAAATGAAAAACGTAAGTCGGAAAGGGGTGCCACGTTCGACACGATAACACCAAAGATCGCTCAACCACTTGAACTTGAAACAGCAACGATCGAGCTACAAATGTTGCGCCCTGCCCCAAGACACAGAAAATCCTATCGAACGCATAACTGCCGACACGGGCGCTTTAAGTGTCAAGTGATGATGCGATACCACTGCGGCTCATTGCAGCGTTCAGTCGTAAGCAGAGGCGACGGTTGGTGCAGTTTTTTGGGGGGTTTGACAAGAAGTCTCAAAATATTGCGTACTGCATGTATGAAGACGACTTTTTAAAATTGCAGACAATTTTTGGATAAAACCATTCATTCAGATTATTGCGCACTGCATCTATGAAGACGACTTTTTAAAATTGGTGACAATCTTTGGATAAAACCATTCAACGTAAACGAAGCGAAAGCATTTTCAGCAACGAGTTCCTTAATTACTGGTTTCAATTTAAGCAAAATTATTATTTAAATGCAACTACACCTTCATTCAAGTGACTTTTATACCAGCCACACAAACACTCAAAGCGTTATGTATGTGTGTGTGCAGGACGCTAACGTTTGCTGCAATGTGACACCTCACGCTCAAAATTTGGGCGATAAGGCTTGCGCTGCTTGCTCGTAGTTTGGCTATAAATCTCAATGGCAGCGAAAGCGAGATTTTTAACGACGCTCGTGTCGGAGCCGACCTACCGCACTGTTTGCGGCGCGTTTGGCACGCAGTGACTTTGACGGTGCAGCGGCGCGCTACGACAGGGTGACTGCGCCGGCGACAACAACGCCACACCGACACAATGCACTTTTCAAGTGGCCGAACTAGCGAGGACGGCAAGTAATACAGTGACAGCAGATCGTGTGCGTCGGTGGTGCATTGGAGTCGGATACAAAATTGACACTTGAACGATTTCTGCGTGACAAATGAGATGCGGCAAAACAAACAAATCTGTTTATACTCGAATTGCGATTTATGGATCTTCCTAGTTAGTGTATGTGTGTGTGTGTGTGTTGATTGTTTGGCTTTGTGCAAGCAGTGGGCGGATATGCGGACAAATTTTTATTCAATCTGAAAGTATGTGCCAACGAAAACAGAAGGAAATGAGCGCAATAAATAATTTCGGTTGTTTTTTCAACTCTCTTACAATTTTAGTGTTTTGAAGAATGACAGTGGCCCAGTAGAAAAATCACGCAATTTCTTTCTTTAAAAGTGAACTACTTGCAATACTTTTTATTTTTATTCGTATTTTTTGTTAAATTTCAGTACTTAACATTTATTATTTTTGTTGTGTGCATTAATTTGCAACACATAATAAATTTGTTTATGTTTCTAAGTTCATCTAAAAAGTCATTGCTTACCTGCAAAGACAGCTAAGGGACCCAAAATACAGCGCACCCTAAGCATCTCGAAAACATTGCTTGACATTTAAGTTTTGACGTTATACGATCAGTTAACGGCACTAATGATCCACATGCCACATGGCTCGACTTGCATACATCAGCAGTGTTAGACACAGTTGCGCGGGGCCTCGTGTTTGCCCCACGCAAGATCACACTTTCGATTTACGATTTGGACACAATCTACGCTTCACCTTCAATGAATTTTCCTACAGCTGTCAATCATTTAGAAATGTTGATGTTTTTTCTACATTGAGTTGTGTTGTTTGCATGATAAATTGTAGTGGCGTTCAGAGGTGCTGCAAAACTGCATTAACCACGCCCTCAGCTGTGTAGTAGCTGCGCCGCATAAAAACTTTTGAAATACTTGCAGCATGGAGGGAGCCGACTATTTTGAGCACTTAAACTATTTGTTTATATTAAAATTGGGCCAGCGTCGATTTAAATTGCTTGCAGCGCAATGCTGAAGGTGTGCTGTTCCAAGTTGGTAAATAACGGTGCGCTGTTGGTATCTGTTTACCATTTTGTTGATGGCGCACGTGCCGCCAATGGAAACAAAATTTGAAATTTAATTACAAACAAAAGCAAAACTAAGATTTACAAAGAGAAACAAATTACTCCACTCAAAGGAAGTTGTATCTATGTTTTGGTGCATGCACCAATGGAGATTGTGGCTGCCACCATTTTAGTACAAGAGCTGCAACTACAAAGCAAGGGAAATACATATCAATACAAAATTTATATAGTCATAGGTATGTAAGAAGAGCAGACAGTAGGACTCACCAAATATAGAGTGAAAGCAAACATCTGATAACTTTGATTGAAACAAATTTTTTCGCACGGTGTAATAAATGTAAAGTTGGTGTTTTCACTCAGTGCGTCATAACTTTGCCATTTTTCTTTTAATTCTATTTAGTTAGGCTTAATATTTGCACAAATCTTTTATCTTAAATTTTAAAACCAGATCATTCATTTTATCTATAAAAAAAAGTAAATCAACTTTTTTACAACTTTCACCGTCTGTAATTTCCCCCAATCTGATTTGGACAATCTGTATATCGCTAGACAGGCTAAGGCATTATCTTCTGACAGACGGAGATTGTGTTAGTCGGATGATTCGTTTACGAGATATGTGCTCATAACTGAAACAACAGGGAAAAAACTGATTATTGGAAAACGCTTTTTAACAAATTTTTTGATTTTCAGTTTCGTGTTCAGCGGCCCAAAGTTCGTCTAGAAAACTCTTATTTTTAGGTGCATTTTTCGTGTCGAGTAGTGTAATTCATAAATAAGAAAAATATGAAAGCTATTTTATCCAAGAGTTTTTCTATAACATTAACCTGGCATCTCTCAAATCGTTGTCTAATTCATTGAAGTGCAACTCATGCTCTCGATCACTTTTTTGCGATAAGTTACTACGCTGGACACTACAAAAAGTGTCGTGTTAGATGTGCTGCCGCCACTTTCTAGAATTTTTTTATATTTTTAAATTTCGTTTGATATCTCACCCAGTTAAAAACTATTAAACTATTGTCTATAATTAAGGGTTCATTTTGTTTTTTTTAGCATTTTGAGCTTTTTTTTTTATAAATTTTATCTTTTTTTTTCTCATACAAAAAAAAGAGGCCGTCATTTACCTGATTCACTTGAATTATTTCACTATGGTTTTTATAAAGAGATATTGATTCAAAAGCCGGATATTTGGATATTTTCAGCATTTTTTTTTTGAATTTGTTTTTCTTAAGTTAATTTTTATGGGGAAACAAAAGAATAATTTCAATCAATAATTCGCGGAGTTTCAAGTCCATGTATGTCGTCCCAGTGAAAAAATATCGCAGAAGTGCCCATGTTTTTATAGAAAATAAATGAATCAAAATTGTTCATGATTGTTATGAGTAGTGTCCGACCGAATATTCGGTTTCGGTTCGGCTCAAATAAGTGGTTTCGGTTTCAATTTTGACCAAAAAAATGAATGAACTGTTTTTTTAATAAGTATTTATTTATTTATGTTATGTTTGTTTTTTCTTTATTTACTTAAAATAAATTTCATTTGTTGAAAATGGTGATTTTGATGCTCGATGTGGTGATTTTTATTTCTACTAGAAAGTTTCGGTTTCGGGCGAATATTAAAAAATCTGAAATTCGGTTTCGGCCCAAAAAAGTGGTTTCGGTCGGATACTAGTTATGAGTTTGGCCGTCACTCATAGCAGGATTGTAAGAAACATTGTAAAATTAACAGAAATTTTTTAATTTATTATTTATTATTTTTAATTTTAAAATTTTAATTATAATTATTTTTTTAATGAATTTTTATATATTAATTAATTTTTATATATTAATTAATTTTTATATATTAATTAATTTTTTAAATAACGTTTTTTCGGCTCACATTTATAATTTCATCGAGATGATTCCGGTAGGAGCGGTAGGATACAGTTCGTTTCAAAAATAAGTGTTGACCATATCGTTTTAACTGTAGAAGTTTGCCATGGTTTTAATATCAGATTATCTTCTATACTAAAATACCGTTTTCGCATGTGTTTTTGTTCTCTTAGTTGGGTACAAGTTTTTTGCGGAAATATCAAGAATTAAACATGAGTGCTATATTTAAAAAACGTAGTGTTTTTGGTAAACCATCCAAAGGGTCCAAAAATGAAACCTCCACAAGTTGCAAAATACACGACAATATCAGTTTCATTTGTGAGGAAGTGGGTTAGTCGGTTCAAAGAGTTGGGGAAATGTTGACGACGAGCCACGGAGAGGCAGGAAGAGAACCACTCAGTACAAAGTGGATAAGGCGATAGTCCGGATGTTTGATAACACTCCAACTCTTAGCCTGAAGCAAGCGAAGGAAACATTGTCGTAGAAGAGAGTCGAAATATCAACGGCCACTATCCGATGCAGGCAATTCGGGCATTCTTCATAGAAGTACCATGTCGAAATCGCTATTGGGTAAAAATATGTGGAAAATTGTCTGAAATGGGATAGAGAAAATTTGGGGTGGAAACACTGAATTGGCCATCTCAAAGTCCAGATGCAAACCCGATCGAAAATGTTTGGTTCTTAATCAGGCAAAAGCTTAGAGGAAAAAGAATAGCAACAACAAAAGAGCTAATTTTGGCATTGAAACGGATTTCGAGAGGGTTTTCTTTTGAGTAAGCAAAATTTAAGTCAAAATTGTAACAAAAGATGTCGAGCTATTACTGACAACAACGGAGACTGGACAAAGTTTTGATAATAATGTGAAAAAGATATTTGCACAGCCTTTCAAAAAATATATATAATTCATTACTATACCTTCTTTTGTGAGTTTTATTAACAACACTTTATTTTGAAACGCACTGTATATGCCAAAGCCAATCCCCCTAGAATATAATTCGATATCGTGTTCGGCGATTAAAAAAACACAGTTTTGAGAAAAATTCCACTTTCTTCAAATCGGGCGATAATGGTGTTCGATGCGGTAGTTGGAGATTGACGGCGTAAAGAAAAAGTTTGCGTCTCCTTTGGAATGTCCAGTCCAAAAGTCTTAGTATTTCTTGATTTAGCCAACTAGACAGGCTTGCGAAGGAGAAACTAATGCGTGCTGGTTTCGGATAAAAACTACACTTCCCTTTTGCTCAAATGCAGATTTTTTGTATCTCACAGAAATGCTGTAACTTGTAGTAACTTTAACGCCATAAGTGAGAAACTTTTAAACGAAATTAGACCCACTGTAGTATATGACTAATTTTTAATAAATTTTTAGTACATCGCTGATATTCATCGTTGATATCAGCTATGTGTCCAATTTATCCGCTTCAGGCGCGGATTCAGAAAAATATTTCGGGGGGTTTCAAAAAGTAATTCTTTAATATTTGTAAAATGCCTTTTGATTTGTATGTAGTTTTATAGGCGATCCAAATATTTCGGAATGGTTTCAACCCCCAAAACACCCCCCCGAATCCGCCACTGATCCGCATACCGCCAACAAAGAGTTTGTAAAGCTCGTTTTTCTTATATAAGCATATTTTATTTATATTTAGTTTTGTAAATATTTTACAAGCTGCAATTCCAACAATATTATGTAATGCTATGTTAAAGTTAAAATTGTTCATATTGCGACATAAATAATACCTTTGACATACACTTACACTAAAAAGGCCACAAAATACGAATTAACAATGCTGTCGACGCGAAATAACTTTGGTGTTTCAGTTGTGTATAATTAATTGATTTTGCAGTAAAGTACAAGTAGTTGTTTTTTTTTGGTAAAATTGACTATTTTGGGATTGTCGGATAAAATCCGCACTGAAATTAACATTACAAATTACGACGAGTTAATTGCAACAAATTCATAAATTAATTAATACTTTAATTTGCAAATACTTTCAGAATCTGAATTCAACTAAAGTTACAAATAACGCAAATACACAATAATAAAATGTCTGCGCATCGAGCTCACTGGACTGAAGTGTTCTGCGGGCCGGCCACTCTTACCTCTACCTGGGCACCAGGTCGATGTAGCCGTTGGGGCGCATCATCTGATGCGGCGAGCCGTAGAAGGACTGATAGCTGCTCATGCCGTAGGGATTTGCTGCCGAAGCGTTGGCCGCTGTGGCACTCGTTGCACCCGGCCGCATGTGGCCGGACATCTTCAGCTTGTCGTACGGACTGCCGTAGCCGCCGTGGTAGTGATTGTGATGGTAGATGGCACCGAAGTTGCTGTTGTCCGCCGCATACGGCTGTGCAATGGTCGAGTAGATGTTGGCGGCCATTACCTGCGAGTGGGCGTGCGATTGCGCCTGCGACTGCATCACTTGCGAGTTGAGATTCAGATTGAGATGCGAGTGGTGCGAGTGCGGCGGCATAAGGCCTGTGCCAGCACCACTGGCTGCGCCGCTCGCGCCCAAATTGGTGGCCGCATTAGAACCGAGGGCGCCGTGATGTGACAGTGTGGCGTGTGCGTACGCATTGGCGGAGGCTGTGTGATCGATCTTCGGCGAGATGCTGTGCTGGTGCAGCCCGTCGGGTTGCATGAGACTGCTGGTGCTGCCGCCACCGCTCACGTTGCCACCGGCGGCCAGGCATTGCTGGTAGTTCATCAAGTCGGGCGATGCGCCGGCGGAGGACGTGGCAGTGGGGGCGCCAAGCTGGCCGCCGCTCACATGCGAGATCAGTGCGTTTTGATGGTTCTCCAGTTCAGCCACTGGACACATGAACAAGGGAAAGGAAGCAAGTTGTAAGTATAAAATTATTTGTAGATTCAATTAAATGCGCTTGCTGAGCGATTGATTGCGCCTCTGAGTGCTTTATTGCTGGGCACAATTTATTTGTATTTTTTTACCTAAATTTGCATCCTTGCTATTTGCTTTTAGTTGTTGCTGCTGGAGGTGTTGTTGTTGTTGTTGCTGCTGGTGTTGTTGTTGTTGCTGCTGGTGTTGGCTGCTATGCTGTTTCATGCGCGCCTGACTCTCGTGGCTCATCTGCGAAATGCCCATCGCGCCCGGGCTGCTGGAAACAAAAATTAACGCGCATTATTTTCGGTATGTTCACACATTTTTCCGCTTTTGTTTAAGTTCCTGTACAATTTGTAAATTGTTATATGTATGTGTGTTATGGCATTGCCCTAATTAGGAGCGCGCGCAAAATATGATTTGTCTGCTTGCGCGCACTAAAAGCTTTGAAACGCTGCACTTATGCATAAACAAAAAAATCATAAACAATTCGAATGATTTTTTTCCTCGATTAAAACATTTGCCAGCGCTACATTTGAGGAGAAAAGTCAAGAAATATGCGCTGATTTGTTTATTTCAGCGCAAAGTGCCCTTTCTGCGTTCAATTCGAGGCGTCCTCAGCGATCCGATTCGAACTGTAAATTTGTTTATCTCTGTCCACAAAAGATACCAACTCGTGCACACAATACGCGTCTTTTTGAGTTATTGTTACTTTTTGGCCGCTGCTTATTTTTATTATTGTGTTTTCGCTTATTTTCGGTGCGAGTTGTGAAAAATGCTACACATTTCTGGGAATTCGGGAGCAGCGCGTTGCTTAAATTATGATGCGTGCAAGTATCACAGTGATTTGTTTGATTCGGCGCCTGACTTTTCCAATGAGCAGTGCCAGAGCCAGTGCACGCGTGCAGCATGGGGTGGTTGCCTCTGGTATGAGTTGGCCGTTGCACTGTCTGACAAGTTGTCTGGTGGAGCCCAATCGGTAATTGGGTCATGCTATCAACAAAGAACAGTCAAGCATTTCGCTGGCAGAGACCAAGCATTGCGAAGCTAACAAAGTTAGCTTTAGACATTTCGGCTGGGAAATTCTGTTTCTATGTATTTCTATTCAGATATTTAATTACATTCCTGTTAAGATACCAACTTTTAGATGACCTCATCTTGGGAACGTAACACTACCCCTCTCGTCCAGTGCCAGATACCTTGGGGTAATTCTGGACCCCAAACTGAAGAGGCTTAATTAGAGCATAGAATAAAGAAAGCAGGATTTGCACTTTACTCCTGCAGGAAAATGATAGGAAGGAGGTGGGGCCTCCGACCGAGTCTAATGCTATGGATGTTCAAGATGGTTGTGCGTCCAATACTATCATACGGAGTTCTTGTCTGGTGGAAGCCCTCAGGAGGGAGTACAATATCGCCAAACTCGGTAGACTACAAAGAACAGCTTGTGCCGGAACTACGGAAGCGATTAGATCCTGCCCTGGAGAGGCGCTAAACGTGCTGACGCACCTGCTTCTCGTTAATCTCCACATTATGAAAGTCGCAACTCTAAGTGCTCTCAGGCTGAGAGAACCGGTTTCTCTGGAGTGACAGACCGTATTGCCACGACAGTCTACTATCACAAGGGCAAAGGTGCCTGCCTACAACTACGGATTACGCTATTCCCACCTTTGCCTTTGGGTAAAATTACGATATCCGTACCTCGTCTAGAATGGAAGAGAGGGAATATACTACAATTTACACGTATGGCTCCAAGATGGTATGCGGCGTAAGAGCAGGAGTCTTCTCGGAACATCTGAAACTAAATGTGTCTTTCCGTCTCCCCAACACAACAAGCGTTTTCCAGGTGGAAGTGCTTGCTATTCGGGAAGTGTGCAGGATGGCATTGGCGGACACATCCTACAAAACCCACATCACCATACTTTCCGACAGCCTATTCACTATCAAGGCACTGGAATCGTCGATTGTGTCGTCAAAACTAGTGCGGGAATGCAGAAAGCTCCTCACAGAGCTAGCTCATAGGTACAGAGTTACCCTGATATGGGTGCCAGGGCACAATAACATTGAAGGGAACGAAAAAGCCGATGAACTAGCTCGATGAGGCTCCGCTCTTGATGAAAGCGAGGCGCTGACTGTTCACGCTCAAGAACGAGGTCCGAAGGACTTCTTCGCCAAAGTCAACACTAGATGGCAGAGGACGGAATCCTGTAAGATCAGCAGATTACTTTGGCCAACATACGACAAGAACAAGACCGTGGAGCTCTTGAACAAGGGCCGCCGGGATGTGGGAAGACTAGCGGCAATCATCACTGGCCACTTGCCCATTGGAGAGCATGCGGCAAAAATGGGGATCCCATACAATACCAGCTGTCACAGCTGTGAAAACCCGGACGAGAAGGAAACCGTATACCACTTCCTCTGCGACTGCCCGGCGCTATCAAGAAGGAGATGGAAAACACTGGGAAAACCGACATTTCGGAACTTCGAAGAGATAGCAAAGTGCAGTGTAAACTCGCTACTTTCTTTCATTAACCTGTCGGACTGGATATAGAGGATATATATAGAGAAGACACCGCACAGCTTACCCTAGTGTACCTACCGGGAATAGTGGTATCAAAACGGCGCCAACGCGCTGATTGGATGATGGAACATCGCCACTTGAACCAACCAACCAACCAACCTGTTATAAGTTAATTGATATTTGCATGAAATGTACTTACACATCGTTAGTGCCATCGTCGCGAAAGCCTTTGGCAAATGGATTACTAACAATTTTCAGTTGCGTGACCTGTAAACATAAAGTAAAGTGAATCAGTAAGAAATTTCGTGCATAGGCGTGCACCGGCTCGATCCGTGAGATCGAAAAAAGCAGAAAGAAACCATATCTATTCTATATACACGGCACCTGTCAGTGCTTTCCCACTACCTTCCCCCACTAGAAGCCAAATTTTGAAGTTTGTGTGTTAACACCCACGACAAAATAAATAATTCAAATGCCTTCGAAGTGCCGTCAATAATAAATTTCTAATAATTCTATAATGTGCGCGGATATTAAAAATATCTGAAATAATAATCGCACAAGTGTGTGTGTGTGTGTGTAGCTGTGGGAATGCGGCCATAAATTTGGCTCATATGTTTGTAGAAGCAAAAGCCTCCAAAGCGTCCAAATGTCTTCAACATATGTTCGACGGCCAACTGGCCTCAGGCGCATAACTTATAAAAAAGTAAAGCAACAACAACAACAACAACCATAGTCATAACAACAAAAAGCGCAGCTATTAAATCTGCTGAAATATGAATTTTATGAAATTCGAAAAAATATATAAAAATATTAGACAAGCGAAATAAACAAAAATGTAATAGTTTTTGGTAAAATATTTGATGCGATTACTGACTGTAGCCAGCAGTAGCGCCAACATTTCCAAGGCGCGCATAATTCAGCATGTGGAACATGCACAATTTATCTCCATAACATGCTTCATTAATGTCATAATTTGAGCTACACACACAAATAGCGAGACTCGAACCGTGCGATGCAGTTTGCGCCCACTGTCAGTGGCAGTGTTGGTCTTGGTTGTTGCTGTGAAAGTTTGCCTCGTCAAATACCATAAATATTCGTTCGTATTCAAGTTTTTGGGTATTTTTTGCTGCTGTCAGAATTAATAAATTCTCAAAACTTAATGATAATTTGGTGTTGAAATTCAAAGAGCTATTCGTTGGGGCTGAAAAGACTTACACGCTGATTTTGGTAGGCAGTCACCGCTGTAAAGGACGTTTCCGGAAAAATGAACGTGCGGAAGTGACTCGAGTGCTCATTCTCGTCCAGCGATGTATTTTTGGGAGGCAGGTAGACAATGTGAAAACGAGGCTGATATCGGTGCATGGAATTCAAAATGATCTGCAATGAAGCAATGAAGAGCATTCGAGCATTTGTTGATGTAATGTCAAAGTGGAAATGTATCAAGAAAGTGTCGTTGAAAAATTAAAACTAAAACAAACAGAATTTGTGTTGATCAAAAGGAAAATGGAAAAATACTTTTACACCAAATCAACAAATTAAATATTAAAAAATATAAATTAAAAAATATGTAATGATTTTTCCTTTTGACCTGAAAAACCATCGTAAAGGAATGTTTTAGCAATTCTCCGCCACTTGTGTGTGCTTTTTCCTTACAAAAAATGTAAAAATAACTTTAACAACAAATTACTTTTAATTTCGGCATCTGCTATTTTTAAATTTGTTTACTTTCTACACACGAGCAAATAAATTTATTTAACTTTAATGAAAATTTTAGCAAACTACCCAAACCAAATAAACTTTAAAGTTTTCAACACCTCGATTCGCATTTGGCACGTTTGACCAACTCGCCAAGTCCAATGATGATTGTGCAAACTTTTCAATTAAATTCAATTCATGTTTCTTGTATTCTGTTTTAATTCGGTTAGGTTTTCCGCACGTTTGTTTGTTTATTATTGCAGAGTTGTGCCAAATGTTTAAATTAAAGCAACGAAAAGCAGAAATTGTTCGAAAATAACAAATTACGTTGAATAGTTTAGTGTCGGGTGCGTAAATATTTTTGTCAGTGCGCGACGCTTTCAATTGTCGATAGCCAACTTACATGTCCATTCTCGTCCAGTTGATTATTGGTGAGTTTGAGTTTGTCAAACGAGATGATTTGCTTCATCCAGTTGGCGCCGGGTGCGGGCGAGTCGGGGTGCACGTGTATGCGTGGCGGCGATATGGGGTCCGCTTTGCCGGCCACCACCCAGCTGGAACTGCAATTGAGAAGCACATTTTTGAGTACGCCAATCTGATGCAATTCGTTCGGTCGCCTTACTTATGGAATGCATATCGATAGCGCTTGTCATCGACCGGCACAAAGTCCATCATCATGATGTAGGTCGCCTGCGGATCCAATCCACCGATGCGCACCTGAAACGTGGGAAACATGCGGCGTCCCGTCTTTGTGACAATCATCTCTGTGCCCTGCTCGTGAAACTTGTCCCACAACGCTTTCGTCTCCAGCACGACGACCGCTTGCGCCAATGTGGGATGCACAGGTTCCTCCTGCGTACCAAGTGGAGTTTTTTTTTTGACAGTTAATATGTTTCCACCTTTTCCTTTGGGTTTTGGCACTTACATTTTTGTTGCTGCCGCTGTTGTTGTTGCTATTATTGTTGCTTGTTGTTGTTGTATCCTTTTTGTTTTTGTATTTCTTTTGCTGCCCGTTGTTGCTGTTAGTGCCATTACTTGTTTCATTGTTACTATAGGTACTGCTATTGTTGTTGTTGGCATTGATGTTTGCGCTGTCTTGACAACTGCTTCCGCTGTTGCTGTTGGTGCTGTTGTTGCTGCTGCTGCTGCTGTTTGTCTCAATATCTGACGACAGCTTGGCATCGATGTGCTCGAGAGGCTTGTACGAACTGCGATCCTTGCCGGCAGTTTGTATGCAGGCTGTGTATGATTAGAGCATAGAAAACATTGTGCATAGAAAAAAAGTTGAACGAAAACGAACGATTTGTATGTACAAACATTGGATTACGAAATTAAATCAGTTTTTAAATGTATTAAATTTTTTGTGGTTAATTCTACAGCATACAGTTTACAACTACGCAGGAAATGGCAAACCTCTGAGAGCAAAATTGCTTATGAAAAAGCTTCAACTCGCCGTTCGGAATCGGCATAAAACTGTAGGTCCCTTCCAACTTTGTAAAAATTCGCACGCACAACACGGATGGTTGCGGGTAGATAGGCTTAGTCTCGTAATCGGGTTGTCGTGCCAGCCAATTATTATTATTAGAGTTTACATCTTCCTAAGTAAGAATATTCCTAGGTAAGAATATTTGGTTTCGACTAACATAAGCTCAGGAACAAGGAAATTACAGATAATTCAGAAAAAACAGACATATTTGGATCTAACTAGTTATGGTTGTGTACATGTTTAATTGTCAAGAAGTTGTCATGAAAAACCCACGACATGACATGACATGATTCTTTGTGTGGAATAATCCTCGATTTTAATGTTGATGGGATAAGAACGCTACTAAGTGTTGATTAGTTGTGGCTTTAACCTTCGACACTTTCTTATGACTTATGACACAACGTATATCTCACTGAGTCCTATGTAGGTGTCGCATATTTAGTTGGCATGTGATTAAAAAAAGGGGAATAAGTATAATAAAGAACAGTCAAAGTGCAATTTTATAAAATTGTAAAATTGATGTTTGGAAAACCGTTGGTAAAACGGGTTTGTTTTATGTTCTGTCACACTCGTTTAATTAAATATTTGCCCAAATTTGACCAATTCAAAACACGCTTTCTAGACATTCTTTACAATTATTTTTTTAGCTAGTAACTCTATACCTTAAGAATTCCAGAATTTCGTTGAATTTTATATTAACAGCGCTTTGTACACAACATGCTTTATCAGTACATAATACTTCTTATCTGAGCAAATGTTCGATAACTTATAGTTTTTAAATACAAATTTTCGTTGTCAACATAAAAAAGATCTCGCAATAATTCGAGATGTGTTATACGAGCTAGCGTGACATATCGCCAACAATATAGTTAAATATTCGGATTAAAAATTATTATATCAAATCAATGATAGTATCATTGCTTCCCATTCAAATAGCTTAGAACGTACCCAGAGAAGATTTCTAAAGTTTGTTCCTCGCTCTATTAATTTTTCTGCGTCCCAGCCTTCTTACAAGTCTCATTGCTTATTGCTGAGTCTTATATCACTTGAAACGAGGAGGCCTGTCAGATGAGTTCTCTAGAACGAGATGTGGTAGTAACGCAGCCATTCCTCGAGCCTTAGCCGAGTTAAACGCGTTGTCGACCTCTAATGTCTGATATATCGGTTCCTAAACCCATGTTTATTTCTTTTCTTATCTCCCAGTTCCCTGTTCAAGTTTGACACGTTCACGCCGGGGCCGATTTTCATTGTTTTTGCTGTGAGGCAGCGCTGAAATTAATGCCGTGCTTCATCTTTTTAATAAAAATACGTTAAATTTTCATCATTTTTATTTTCAGCGTCTAATAGTACAATCGAATACGTACCACCGGCGGTACGCGTCGCCCGATGAGACAGTCTAGCGCCGGCGTGAACGCGTTAAGTCTTATACAAGCCCTAACCACTATTAATTCGTACCCCTACACTTTTTCTTATATTAGTTTTTAGTATTACATTTTAACCATTATTTGCCAAAGTTTCCGTGCAGCATTTATACTCTTTATACTCTTTTGAAAGGTTGAAAAATCTACTATTAGAAAAAACAGTTTTTAATTTTTTTTATTATTTATAATGTTTCTGTTATTAATTTTTGAACAGAACAACTTCAAAAAGTAACAACTAAAAGTGGGCACTAATAATTCGTACGACCGCAAATAAAAGAAAAATTTATATCGGGTTACATCTCCTTTTGCTACTATATATTACAGCCTGGCATCGACTTTGCATTGAAGAAATAAGTTTCTGACACTCTTCCGGTGTAATAGAGTCCCAAATCTCTTCATTTTTGTTTTCTAGTTCCAAGAGGGTTCGTGGGGGCTCATTCCTCAATCTTCTTTTCATTAGGGCTCTATTGGACTTAGATCCGGGCTAGATGAAGACCAGGCTAAAACTAAAACCTCAATACTATTGTTGTGGAACCGTTTTTGAAGAATTAATATGAGAAATTGAAAAATTAATATGAGAAAAGCGTAGGGGTACGAATTAATAGCGGTTAGGGCTTGTAAATTATTAATTAGTTTGAAAGAATTGCATTGGAAGACTGCAAAATTAAATAAATAAATAAATAAAAGGTTTAAGTTTTAGGTTTAAGGTGGGCAAACAGTATGTAGAGCGGGTTTTGAAAGTTGGAAGACGAAGAATAAAAGAGTCGACTTTTTAGCAAAGTGGTTAGAAAATCTTCACACCAGCTTGTAACCCCTTGTCCACCCACAAAAGCTATTCTTTTCGACTAAAAAAGAAGAACCTAAAGTAGGAAGTTGAATGATTGGGCTACTTGGTTGGATGATTTTACTTGCATTATTGAAAACCACAGCGCGATACTAACTAAAATTTGAAGCATCAACTATCATTAACTTTTTTAATAACAATTGAGTATTTCGTGTTAAAGTAAGCAAATTGCTATTACTCATGACTCTACGGACCATAGTACTTCTAATGTTATTATGCACAAAATTGTTTTGTCCTGCAATTAACCGAGTGGTAGCAATAACCCGGAAGCATATTACAATATATCGACAAAGAAAAATACGTTGTATTAACCTTGAAAATGTTTACACAAACAAATTTACCACAATGAGCAATTTTTTCGTCATTCAACCTAACTTAACATTGAAAATCAATATAATTGATTAGATATTAAAATCTTAAACAATTCAGTACCAAAGTGAGTGGTTGTATCACTGGTGAAATGGTCGTGATGCAGTAGTCTCCGCAGCAGACAATAGCAAACCTCTGTGAGTTGCAATTACGCATTACCCGCAATTTAGAAAGATCTAAAATACATACATATACATAATAAGAAAGACAGACACGACTATATTGAACATATATTACGAGATTAGGGTTTAGTTTTCCGCAAGAGAAGTGAAGTGGCCTGAAGAAAATTGTATTGCGTTTCTAATACTAACGTTTCTAATATATTGTTAACTAAAGTCCTGCATGAATATATTCATTTTGGCGGCTACACTACTGTACATACTGTACGGGTACTTGGTATTCGAAGAATGTGTACAACGAAACCCACTCGGTGATCGAGAACTTTGCGAAGTATTCGAAGATCAACAGTTTCATCGAATATTTTTATGCGCAGTATGTCACTTTTCCATATGTATATTTGTGGTGTGGTTGAAGTGGCTTATTAGTTAATACGCGAAATGGAAATTATTGAAGAAAGTAGCATAACAAATAAATAAATATTTATATACATACTTGTATAACATAAATATTTCTACATAATCTTAGGAATAATAAAACGAGTATATTCGAATATGTTCGAAGCAGTGTGTACTATTATTCGAATGCTTTTGTTCTCGTTTTCCCGCTTCGAGCAAATATGAATAAATAGTGTACGTCTACTCGTTTATGTTCGGAGCTTACTCGTACTCGAATAGAGCTGTACTCGTATTCATTCGGATCGGTCCGCAGAGATGAAGTGAAGTATTCTATTCAAAAGCATTTGAATGTTTTCGAATAGCAAAAATGCATACTCGTGCAGGATTCTCTTGTTAACCGTTCCGACCCCGAATTTTACCCTGTGTTTCGATATTACTTTTTGGTATATAAATCATGAAACATTTATCTAAGAAGTGCGCACACGACATTTGAAGTCACCACGGATCTTTGTTAGCGGTCTAGAGCTAGTTTCCTTTTGAACAATTTTAGCTTTTTTTATCATTATCATTATTTTTTTATCAATATTTTTTAATTACAAAAAAATTAATTAATATTTATAGAAAAATACAAAATTATCACTTTTTGATTATTAACCATAATTATTATTTAACCATAATTAAAGCAACAGGGTTTTGATCAAACGCGCTCAATTCGTGGACTTAAATTAGAATACAAACTTTCTCTGATATTGCTGCAAATGATTGGAAATTATTTTGGGGATTAAAGTCAAATTTTTTTAATTTGCTTTGACTTCCCTTCTGAAAATATTAATTTGTTGGTGCCTATTTTAATTAAATCCATAAATCAGTCGTAGCTTTTGCTATAAGATGACAAATAGGTGAAGTTGCTCCCAAGCAACTTTGGGGTCGAAAGGGTTAAATAGGTCCTATATTGATTTGTATGTATTCAGCGAACATTGACTTTTCATATTCCTGACCTTTTTGACCTTTCTATAATTTTTCCACATTTCGGTTTCTCAGTCAGTCAGTATTTTGAGCAATTAGTATAATTTCGGCTCTCAAAAGATCCGAAAATTGACAGGAAAACGATCAAGCGTGCCAACCGCTAATTGATTTTCGCATTCACACATGCCGCCAAAGAAACAACAAATTGGAAAATCAAATCTCATGAGCATTAAATCACGTGAACATTATACTCGAAGCGCGCAGTCTCCTTGAAAAGACTCCTTGACAAAGGGAATTTGTTTGCGCCAGCGGTGCAACAAACGAATTCCTACGCCGTGTTTGCAGCAATTGATGGTCGGTCGGGTCGCACGGTCGTGGGCCACTTGACGCTTGCAATACAGCACAAAGTCTAATGAAATGCTTCCACATGTTGCATGTGCAATTATTGCACGGAGTATCCTACTTAATTCGATGAAAATGCAATGTCTGCTACTGTGTGTTTTTCGAGTTTTTTCTTCGAAAATTCGCCGAGCAAAAGGTGGCATATGCACGCAATCGTAACTAAGAATAGTCATTACAACGCCACTTTTTAAGTGCAGGCAACAGCAGCGCGCCAATTCGATGCAACTCGATTTAGCGCAGCGCAGACTCGTATGTGTGTGTAAGTGTATCTGTGTCATATCAGACACTTACACGCATGGCGGTAGTACAAGCTGCGGAGATTTCGAGTGCGCGCATACATATCTGCCTGTTGGTCCGTCTGTCTGTCTGTGGCACAAGTATGTCAATCGTCGCCTTCGGCCGCGTCGCTGTGGGAACCATACAAACGACTTGCGAGCATCGTAATTAGATTTGCTAAAATCACTGCGATCCATCATCGCGCAACATGCGGACAGCGAAGCGTTGTTGGCGTCGGTTCTTGGCCTGTCTGCCGCCAACAACACCTTCGCCTTTAATTTGTCGTATTTATGGATGACAAATCAGACGCCCAACTTGATATCTTCTTTGCCGTTGACGCTGGATGACTTTTGACGTTGCGATTTTATTTCTGCGCTTAAAGTGAAATAAATCATTGTTGTACAAACGTAAACATTCTAGGCGGCAGCGATTCTCACATGTAGACATTGCAAAAGTTTTTCAAAAAAATGATTTATTGTAAGACTCAGCGCTGTGCGTTATATGTTGTTGAAGAAAAAGGGCTGCGGCGGCATTGGTTGCTTCTGAAACAGATTTTTACATCTGTTATGCATTGCCATGGCGAGCAATTACAAAAAAAATGTGTGTATGGGTTGTGTGGCACAAAGACAATGAATGCGTTCAATTTTTAAAAAGTGAATGGGAGAGTGTTGAGTGTAAAAATCTGTGGTAAAATCGGCGGACATATATCTGTACTACAGGTAACAAAAAGATCAAATCGACGAGTTCACAAACAACAAAAATACTAGAATGAAGCTGCCTCATATTTCAACTTTATAATTAGCTCGAATAAAGCATAAAGATCTTAACCCTTTCGCCACAGATTTTTACTGGGGAAAGTTAAATTTTTAAATTTTACGTTTTAGCAACATTCCATAAGAAATTCTAAATTTGTATACTGGGACCCTGTATTTGAGAGTGTTTTTCTATGAGAGCAACCGCATCGTTTTGGCTGTAATGATTACTTAAACATAAAACTTTTTACGCATAGCGAAAATTTTAATATTTCTTCATTTAATTCAGCCAAAATTAAAAAAAAGTATCTAAATTGAAAGAAAACGTCAAATTATAAACTTATCTTATTTTTCTGCTTCTTCTTCCTTACTATGTCAAGATATTCCATTAAGAAAACGTGTATCCTTCTCTTCTTTAAACTTAAGTATTTAGTTTATTAATTTCGTATTTTTCCTAAAACTTCAAACTATTCTAAGGACCAACAAAAAATGTATTCTTGAAACCACAGAGGGTTCAGATGTCCACAAAGTATTATGTTGCCATATGGCAAGAATGTAGCCAAAAGGTTAAGTTAGCTGCTCAAAACGACCTATGCCTACAAGGTACTCATTTATGGCTTTGTGTCGATGTTGTAAACTAGGTTTGCCAGCTCTAATCAGAGACAATAATTTAACTTTCATAAGGTTTGTCATTTCGTGCTGAAAAATAAGTCGCATGGAAATAAATGTAAGTTGGGGTCTTAACCTCTGAACCTTTGCTTCCGACATATTCGATGCTGAGACAAAAACAAACTTATGTATATTAAATTTTTTTAGAAACTACTTTCTATATATATTTCTATCATTTCATAGTACCGCCTATTCATATACATATGTATGCTTAGCAGAAATTGATGCTGCGTCTCATTACCTTCGATCTGTTTCATGGGACTCAATCCGCTCGTGTACGAGCTGGCCCAGTAGTCGGTTGTGTAGCAACCGTAGTCTGCAATGTTCGCACTTAATCCACTGTTATCCAGAAAGGGCATGGTGGACACCATGGCGCTACCGCACTCGGTCGGACCCATGAGATTCGTCACCGGGCGCCGATAGATCGCCTGATGCATAACAACCAACGTGCAATCAAACAAAGTCAAACAAATTGCGTGCGTTCGGTTTCAATGTCTGAAACTGTTCGCACCAGTTTTTCGCGCTGTTGTCAAATTATTGCCGAATTTCAATTAACCCCATGACACAGTGGCAAACTCATTGGGCAAATCACTTCACACAAAAGACATGATAAAAACGTCGAATCCCGCAAACGGCGCTGCAGTCGAAACGTCGACAAGTGTTGAAAACCTGAGCGCGTTCGAGCTGCCGACTTATTGGAATTTATCAAATAACTACTACTCGATCACAATCGCAGCCAACTTGCAACACTACGCAGAGCATTCCTGCTCTCGTCTGCTGCGTCCGATTTTTATTATTATTATTTTTTATGCGCTGTGTATCGGACAGCCCGCAATTAGTCCGCTGGCCGCGTATCCGATGCGATCAATCAGGTAACACCTTGTGGCGAATCACTCGCGCCGCGTTCAAGGCGTTGATGGCAGCGCCCGCCTTGGCGTCAACGGCCACAGCCACACGTCCACGTCGAATGCGTTGGGTGGCGCTACCGTTTCGCGAATACCTTCTTGACACTTTCGCTTTCAGCACAAGCACCTTTTTAGCACATCAATTAAACTTTCAACCAGCGCCAGCGCCATGAGCGCGAACTGATGCGATTGTCTTCGCCGCGCGTAGGATCAGCAGCGCTGATCCATTCAATTGACACCTGGCTGTCCGAATGCGTTACCCGATCTTCTCGCGATTAGCGTTGGGTGCGAAGCGATGTGCTGCGTTGTCAATGTCAATTGTGCTGGCAATCGTTGGAAGCCTGACGAAACGATATTTCCGATTTAGACATGTTAGCGCCGCGTTTGTGTTTCCGCAATGCGAACGACGAGTGTTGTTGCGAGTGCTCCGTGTAAGGGGTTAAATCAGAATAACGGCAGCGTATGCTTTGATTTCCGTTAAAAAGCGTTCCGTCCGTTTAGCGATAGCGGATCCGCCGCGTTAAATCAACGAAATGATCCTCTCAGTTGAATAAACCAATGATTGCCCCAGCGCACCGCGATGCTGCCAACACTCTCACTGCGCGAGGAGGGCATTTCTATTTTTGTTTACACACATTTGCATTCGATGCGAGCTATTGGAGCAACTCAGTTTGCGCATAACGGTATCGTTGGGTGTAGTTCTTTAAGTGAAGCAGTGCCGAAAGATGCTGTTGGCTCAATGCATTCAACCAATCAGCACATAAGCTGCAGAAGCGAATGAACATGTGGGATGCAACACTCTCAATTTGATAAAATTGAGTGAATTTTTGGTATATTTTTAGAAAGAGCGAATTGTAACAATCTCACCATGAAAAATAGTACAGGAGTCATTCAATATTAGGATAGTGCACAGTGATTCGTTGCATAGACAAAATTCAAAAAATGTATAGTCTCAGAATTTAACGATTTCTGTGGAAAGAATTAATTAGTGTGTGAGCAAAAACTCCAAAATGGAAACTTTTTTCACCAAAAAATTAAAAAAAAAATCGTCAAAATACATGGTAAGCAAAAAGTTGCTACAACTTTCATTATAGATTAAAAACTGATGTGGTCATTTTTGCTTTTAATATTTTCATTTTATTTGCAAAGTCGAGGCATCTACTTCAAATTTAATTAAACATTATTTTAAAAATAAAAACCTGAAAATTGGCTAAACTTAAAGGCAAATAAGTATGTAAAGTTATGTTTCTGGATTTTTTTTCTTATTTCAAGAAGCATTTTTTCTTTATCGAATAATGTAAACAAATGCTCCGATATCTTGCGATCTAGTTTATTCATCCCTGAAAGTATGCAATCAGCATGAAAAATAAAAAAAAAAAACAAATGCAAAACATAGTTAGTTACATCTATTCTTATCGGTTTTATTGCAAAACTAAAGTGTCTTTATACAATTTCTGTCACACTTTGCGATTGCTAATGTTCACGTAACTGATTAAATGTACAATCTAAAAAATTTAGCCAACGCACTTGTTGCTATAGCTTTCCAAAAATTACGAAAATTGAAAATTTAAGTCTCAAGCATTTCCAAACTGTTCAATAAAATAATGGAATCGAAAATCTTTCGGATTTATTACCATTTGAAATCTTTAGTGAGACTGTGAGGCTCACATCTGGGAATAAGGGTTAAGAAAAACAAAGTGGAGATTTCAATTCAGCAGACCATGGTTATCTCTTATACCAAATTTTATTGTGATCTGGCTACTAATTTTGTCCCGTGGTTGTATGGATTCGAATCACTATGCACTGTGTGAAAATGTTGAAAGACAAGTCAGATTGAAATCAGTTAGTCAATAATCTTATGCGTAAATTTTTACATGTACCAGGTTTCAAAATTGTTATAGTATGAAAATATAGTTGATAATATAAATCCGTGATGATGCAACGGGTGGAATTTTTACCTCATAACAAATTGCACACACAAATTGTAACATGTGTTGATCCGTTTACTACCTATGAGTCTGATTTAGTTCGAAAAGTATATTATGCCGATTTTTATCTTATAATGTTATACTCTAAGAGAAAAAGAGCTGAAATGCATTAAAGTGTCCTACAGTAGCTACAAAATAGGATGACATCGTTTGTTTTGAATTGTAAGTCGAGATTTGTTTACAATCTAAGAAGAATTTCTTATGAAAGATATGATTACCCGATTATTTTAGAGCTGATGTGTTATACTTATGCATTGAATAGTTTAAATATGTGAAATGAAAATTTTTATGTTCATCATTTTATGTAATCCTTAAAAGGTAGAACATTTTCCTTTTCATCTTAACAATCTTAAAAAATTGGTCTAACTTTATATACCATTTATAGTAACACTTCAATGAGGCTTTACTGTATCAGCTGCCACCAAATTTACTCAAAATTTTGGGGCGGTGCATGGACGCACCAACAAACATTCGTTATGCCGTTCGCACTCGCATCTGCGCTGTGCGTGCGTGGGTGGTTTCCAACGATGCGAGTACAGCGGCCACAGATGGCCCCGTCGTTTGTTAATGCCAATTCCAATTCGATTATGGTACGTGTGCTTGCTGTAATAAAACTGAATTGGCTCATAATCGCATGGCGCATTTTGCGTTCAGAATCGCCGCTCCAGTTGGATGATTGCTCCAGTTCGACGGTGCTCGCCCAAATGAGCAAACAATGTAATGTGGTGGTGGGCGCGAGTGGCTGCTGTGCCACAGATTCCCCATTCCGTAAACATTCGCAGGCGCAAAGTAAACAACGGAACTGCGGGTGTCGGTAGAAAATGGAGTGCCGGCCGTGGCAGCGGCAGCAACAGACGCGGTGCAATTGGTCGCGCGTGCCGCGGTGTGTTGTGCCGTGTGGTGCTTGGGCGGCTGGTGCGTTGGAAGTGCTGGCCAGCCACCGGTCGTGATCGTTCAATGGTCGTTCATTTTGTTGCGGCATAAAGTCTGATGCTAAAATTTAATGCAAATGATGCTGTGCGCTTACTTTTTTCGACTGCTGCTCTGGCAGCCGAGTGTTCTGGTTTCTGTCATTGACAAAATAATGGGCGCTTGATTTTGTTGCTCTTCGTTTGCTTTTTCACTTATGGCTGAAAATTTCGTATTCCTGGCCCTGGAACGCATTGCCCGTGTGTGCTTGCCGGCAGGTAAAGCAGAGTGCAATTGCGCTGCTCGCTGCCATAGTCTGGTTTACTGATGCTGGCGTGTGTGTGTTTGTACGTGCGCATTATTTGTTTATATAAAAATTTAAATTGTGTACTTTAGTAGTTCAGATAAATCTTCAAATCAGAGCACACCGCGCCAAAACAATTCCCACTCGATAAGGATACATTTTTCTGCTGTTTATAGCTTCCTTTGAATTTGGATTATTGGCGCGCGATTTCAAAGAAAACTTAATTAATAGATTATTTGAGCAGAATACAAATCAATAGCCAAACGCGCCCGGGAGGTGTAGCGATTCTTTAAATCATCGGATTTATGGTGGATTCAACCGCTGGAATGCGCAAGTTATTAATTTTATATGATAATTCTTGTGCACATAAATTACAGCAAGAAATGTGCATGTTCATGAATATGGTTGTTAATAAATTTCACCAAATCGAATTTAATTGCTGCAATGCGTCTGACGCTGAGTCTGTTAAGGAAACTACACAGCCGCTTCTTTTAAAGTAGCAGGATTTATATCATTTGATGTTACCTGTTATTCTATCTTAATTATTTAGGTTTTTCCCAATCATTGAAAGTCGCAGGTAACATGTAAAAAAATCATTTATCTTTACAAGTTGATTTCAGACTGCCGGACCTCTGCAGTATTTTCCAAGCAGAGATCTATGCAATTTGGAAGACTGCCGAACTTATCCGTGGCAGTGGGCTACCACCCACAGATGTCACAATTTTCGTGGATAGTCAGGCGACGCTTAGAGCGCTGAAATCAGTTGTTTTGAAATCAAAGGTGGTGCATTGGGCACCACCAGGTCACTCTCTGTTGAGTTCCGGGCCACTCAGTGGTGGCAGGGAAAAAGGTGGCATTCGCCTTGTCTGCCACCGAAGTGGATACCTCTGTGTTTCCTTCGATATGTGCCCTGTACATGTATATTGACAGGTTGACAAAAAAGGAAATTGAGACATCATGGCGTACCAGGACCGATTGCGGCACCTGCCGGACACTGTGGGCCTCCCTCTCCTTGACGAAAACACGATTCGTACTGTCCCTAAGTCGTACCTCCATTCAAGCTTGTTGGAGTCATCACCGGGCACTGCGCTATTGGATCTATGCTTACCAAATGGCGCCTCTCGTCCAGTGATGTCTGCCGTAGGTGTGGAGATGAAGAAGAAGTAGAAACGATACAACACTTCCTGTGCCACTGCCCGGCTCTGCAGGAACGCCGATTACGCACTTTGGGGTCAAGATTCCTGACAGACCTGGCTTGCGCGGCAAAATCTCGAATCTGCTCTCCTTCATTAAGAGGTCGAACTGGTTTCCCCTTGACTGAGACTATTGCTTAGCTCCAGAACACCATCAGAAGGGATTCACAATGGGCCATTTTGGCCTCCGAGTGGAAGTCTGTTCCTGCCGCACACACCCTTCCCTACCTAACCTAACCTACAAGTTGAAGATAGACTTGTCAAAGGTGTTTCCTTACACAGATGATAGTGTGAAACATAATTCTGTACTACAACAACTTTTTAATCTATGTATAAGAGTAAACAGAAGACTAAAAGATTCGATGAAGTCGCCGTGGTTAAGAATACAGTGATGCACCCGTTGACTTTGGTTTTTCAAAGCAAAACAAGTTACTTATTGCCTTCGATTGCTCATTAGATTTATTGTTTGTGATTTGTCTGAGCTACACAAATGAAAGGATGTCCAATAGAACGACGAGTTTATACCACGAGTTCAAGGATCTTAACGAGCTTGGCTTGTGTAGGGTGAAATGGTTACCAGAGGTAAGAACCTTGAAAAACCTCGAAAAGATTTGAACTTTGAGCTCGAAAGGATAGCTCTATCCATATGGGATCCTCAAAGGTGCGTCTCCTTTCCCCCTCTTGTACAAAGGAAAACAAGTGACTTATTATCTCTGATTGCTCATTAGATCTATCACTTTTTTTTGGTGATATTTGCCGAATATTTGCCGAAGGATGAATATTAGAACGACGACTGTAGTATGGAGTTGAAGCATCTTAGCGAGTTGGGCTCATAAAGAGGTCCAAAAGATTTGTACCATGAGCTCGAAAATATAGCTTTATTCATATGGAATCCACAGAGATGCATCCAATTTCCTCGCTTTTACGAAGAAAGCAAGTGACTTATCAGGTGTACAACTTTGCTTCCGCCGTTTTTTCCAAAATTAAAAGCTTTATTGCGAAAAAGTGCTTACAGATGTATTATTCAAAGTATTGTCCGTCGCTAGCGACAACTTTCTCCCATCTTTCCGGCAATTTTCGGATCCCGGCTCGAAAAAAGGAGTCCTCTTTTGACGCTATCCATGAAGCAATCCATTTTTCCAATTCTTCGAAGGATTGAAAATGTTGATCTGCCAGGCCGTGTGCCATCGAACGGAATAGGTGGAAGTCAGAAGGGGCGACATCTGGGGAATACGGCGGGTGGGGCAAGACTTCCCATTTCAGCGTTTTCAGGTACTTTTTGACCACTTTTGCGACGTGAGGCCGAGCATTGTCGTGTTGGAGGATGACTTTGTCATGTCGCTCTTCCATTTTTAAAACGTTGAAACCACTCCCGACACGTTCTTTCACTCAGAGCAGCATCACCGTAAGTTTCTGAGAGCATTCGATGCGCTTCAGCTGCATTTTTTTTCGAATTGTAACAGAAAAGTAAAACTTCCCGCAAATGGCGAGAATTGGGCACATAAACGGACATTTTCGAGCGTGAATAATACGAAAACAAGAACAACTGTCACTGAAACGGCGATGACAATTCGTTAGGCACTGTCCACACTCACTTTAAAGGCATTACCATCTATGTATTTCAACCAGCCTCAGCCGGTACAGCCACCTATCGGAAAACGGCGGAAGCAAAGTTGTACACCTGATATTATCTCTGACTGCTCATAAAAGATATAACTTTTCGATAGTGATATAGACCGGAGGATGAATATTAAACGTCGACTGTGGAGCTCAAGGACTTACTGTGTTTCGCTTGGCCAAGAAAGTACGATTACCTGATTTACTTAACCTCACAAAGAGATCAAGTTTTAGGTTTAAAAACTCGAAGTAATAACTTTTCCAGAAGGGAAACATAATGAGCCGGAATGGTTTCAAAGGGAAAGTGCTACTAATTTCACAATTATTCTTCCCAACCTAACCTATTTCGCAGCCTAAAATTGCCATCAAGTTTCAAGATTTCAAAACATTTTTCTTTGCTTCTTTTAACTAAGTTTTTTGTAGTTTTGAATTAAATTTTTACAATGTTCTCCAAATCTTCTTTAACTTGAATTCAGCCACAGTTGGTGCTGCTGATGATTCTCAAAATTTAATCTAAAGAAGGCGTCGTTAAAAATTGTGACATTCAGTTTTGCTAATAACTTTGTAATTACGAATTTAAATCAAACTTTTGTTTGATCAGGTGAGCCATGAAAACCTTGTCATTGAATAGTTTATGCCCATTTAGAGCATTGATTGAGTACTTTATGATAAAATTGTAATGATAAAATGATGATGAAAATTAATGAAGGAATAATGAAAGCCCTCATTGCCCCTTGAAAATTTATTATAATTTGTTAATAATAAATTCTAAAATCTACATAAGACATGTTAAATAAAACCAAAAAAATTAGACTATTGTTTGCTGAGATGTTTTAATTTTTCGCTGTCACAATTTTTAACGACGCACTCCTTATATCAGAGAAATAACATTTGAACTGCCTACTTGATAGTAGCAGTCGATTCTTCGTTTAGTCTATAAAACTGCATTGCATTCCCATTATTGCTGCATTTCATTGCATTTTCCCAAAATGCTCAACTTTAAGACACAATTTTTCTTCACATCAAATTGAAATTGCTTGCGCAAATTGCTTCGGCAAATATTTTTCACAGCTTTCATAAACCCCAATGAAAGTTCAATTAAATGCAACCAACTCGAATGGTGTTGAGATATTTACGCGTAACGCATAAAGACGCCCTTCCGGTGCTCATAAGTAATTTCCTACAGAAAATGTGCCATCGACTGCGAGCTGAGAGTGCTGTGTGCCACTTCTCGAGCATCTGTCCGTTGAAGTCGGTTTCACTCACACTTCATAAAAATAAAAGTGCCAATGTACTCGTAGTGCTCGAGGATTGTGCAGTCAACTGCATTTACCACTTCCTGCACGTCCTGCGTTCAAAGTTAAATGCTGCACTTAAAAAACATTTTTGTCAGTTGCCGTTCGCACGTTTTCAGTGGGTGGTTCATAAAACCCCCTCGTTTTATTAGAAAATTGTACAATTTTTGCAATCATCTGCCGCGATTACACTTCTACTTGTTAATTGGAAAAAATTATGACTCATATTTGTGCCAAAGCTTAGACGAAGCGCGCTGCACAAATGACGGCAAACAGTACGGTGAGGGAGTAACCCATGAGAGAGGCGCTGTCGCGTGCTATCGGAATCTGATCGCTGTTCACGGCCAGATAGTTGCAGCCGATGCCTTCGCAGGTGTAGCAGTTGCCATCTTTGACGCAGCGTTTCTGGCTCTGCGCAGTGGAGAGGCAGCCACGCGTGAACGAGGTGGTGGTGTTTCGACCTGAAAGCAAAATGGCACACAATTCCATTCAGTTTAGTTTGGGAAACTTAGTTCGAGCAAAGCGCATGACATACCATTGTTGCGAATGAAGCATTTGTCGCCCAGCCTGTAGATGGGACAGATGATGGGCTTGGCGAAGACGTCGGTCGCGCATAAGCCGGTACTGTTGCCCTCGCACTGCAGACACTGCATGCGATGTATGGGGAAGATGCGCCGATTACAGCCCTCGGTAAAGGAACAAATCAGGCACTGCATCTCGTTGTTGCACTTGGCGGCGGTCACGTTGTCCAAGTCGGAAGCGCAGCCGCGTATGGTGACGCCATCTGAGGGGAGAAAAGGAGTTGCATAAATGTTTTTTTTTAGTAATTTAAACATGGCACTCACTGTCGACACGTGTGTAGCAGACCGACGAACTGTTTAGGCACTGTTTCGCCAAGAAATTTTCAGGATCTGTGGCACATTTCGGATCGCTGGCCGAGCTGCACTGTACGCAGGCATCTGCAGGAAAAGTATATAAAGATTATTGATATTGATTATTTGATTCAAGATTTTTAAGATTCTATTCAATTCCAATTTTGCAACAGCTGAATGGTATAGTGCTTATACGTTTTTTTTATTGCACAAATAAAACATTTTAGGTGAATACAACACTGAAATTTGCGAGCTCAAAATTTATTGAGTACTTAGAAAGAAAAAAATGCATATAGATTTGTAAACTACACAATAAAACACGAATAAAATAATAACAATGTCAGTATTCTACCTTCAGGACCCTCTCAGGCTCCTCTCAACACCGTAAGCAATTTTAGGGATCTAAATATAGAGACTACAGAAATTAAATGGATGTAGATAACGTCTTCTAAGTATTCTTCAGCTGTTTACCTGTACAGAAGAATCTCAGAGCCAATATTTTCCTTAGTAATTTTTAGTTCACCTCTGAATTTGCAGGAAATTTTGTCAACTTGAACTATACAAACTTGGCCAAATTTGCATTTAATCCCTCAAATGATTTTTCATGAAAACAACTGCTTCTGGTGTTATTAAGTTGGCTTGTTAGCTAAACTTCGAACTAAATATTCCTTATCTTACTTCATAACTAGGAACTATTTGCTTAAGGGGGTCGTCTAGTGTGAAGGCCGTATTTTTATGCCTTTTTTGACAGTCATTATTAAAAAAACCGTTCAAGTAAAATAACTTTTGAATTTTATTTCTTCTTTGAGTACATATCGACAAAGTTTTATAATTATTTGAAGCCAATCTATTGATTAGTATCGGAGTTACACCACTCAACAGGAAGACGTAAAAAAAAAAAGTTGCTCCACTGCTGCCATGATTCTGGGCGTTGTGATTATCTGAAATCAAAAAACCAAACGCCATTTCATTCCTGAGACTTCAAACTGCAAATTGAGCTAAAAGAAAGTTCGTATTCCAAAAAAAAGTATTTTTTTGCCTAAACATAAAAAAAATATGAGTTTTTCGACTATTTTTCACGTGCATATAATTGAAGAAAAAAAAAAGTAACGAAGCAATCTTAATTCTTTTAGCTTAATTTGTAGTTGGACATGTACTCAAGATGGTGTAAAAAGTTGAGCATTAATAGTTAAATAGTTTTTGAGATATCGTGGCAGCAGTTTTGAAAAAACGTGTTTTGAGAAAAACGCGTTTTTAAGTTGGAAGTTGGAGGTATGCGCTCCGCATACCTACTCCGGTTTACAAGTGCAACTTGATAACGGCTTCGAATTTACAAAAATCCATTTATACACGTCTTCTAAACATGTTTTAGAAGTGATTTATGAAAAAAAAACAAAAACGATTTTTTTGACCCGTCACACTAGACGACCCCCTTAAATTATGCCAAACATGGTATGGTGAAGTCACCGAGCTGACGTCAGTTTCTATTTACCAACATATACATAAGTATGTAGTAGTAGTAGTACTAGATTCGTATTTATTTCTGATAAGATTATAAAACATGTTCTTATGTATGTTGAGGGGAATTCTATTTCACAAATGTTTGCCAATGATTTTTGCACAAATGAGTAGGAAAAGTCCCACATCAGAAAGGTTGGAGCTATCTGATGACTTCTATATGAGCTGCGTGGATGAAGAAAGAAGGAATACGTACTTCATCTTCTATGTTTTGCATTACTAGGGGGAGGAATATCTCATCTGTGAACTCTTTGCCGACAATCTGGTTGATTTAGCAGATAAGACTACATCAGTTGAATTGATCTATGTTCTACACTCCTAGAAGAGGAATATCTCATCTGTGAACTCTTTCCCGACAATCTGGGTGATTTAGTTGATCAGACTACTTTAGTTGATTTAGCTTTCCTGTGAAGCTTTAACTGGTTCTTTTAGCGAAGGATTTGTGTCAAACATATTGTGCTATCACATGACACCTCTCCCCTTCGACTAAATGATTACCTAACTAGTATGAAGCAAAAATGAACATAAATCATGTTCCTTATCGAACTACAAATAGATATCTACGTTTGTAGATGTAAAAAAACTGAAGTGCCTGATTGTTCCATCTGCTTCTAAAAAGGGTTCGGTAATGTAAAAGTGACGACTATGGGGACTAAGGTGTAGTTTTAACAATGTATATAACAAACTAAAAAAGCTCTATGCGCTTCTGCTTGAAAGTGGATCAGAGCCCGCTCCTCGCTTGTATTCTCTTTTACTGACTTTGTCAAAAATCGAAATCGAATTTAAAGAAAGTCTTCAGATACAAAAAGTGATGAATTCCTTCAATACATAAGTTAAGTAAATATTTGAATGCATGGGCTAACATATGTTAACCCCTTCATAAATAAAACCGTTTAAGTCAATAGGAAATGTGTCGACATCGGTTTGTTGAATAGTTGTCATTGTTTGCCCAATTAAACTTGTTCGGCAAAAGATAAGAAACTAGGAATATAGCTTTCAACTCTTATCAGGCTTTTTGGTCATTGCAAGTGACTTCGACTTTAGCATAAAGTACAAAGCGATAAGTAGTCAGTTATGAATTATAAACTATTTCCATAACCTGAATGATTTTTTTATAGAAGAATGAATGGATAAATCAATTATATTGTATTAAATTGTATAGAAATTAAACTATTTTTTTTTTACTATTTCTCACAATTTAAAATAACTTCAAAGTCAGCTGTTGCTGCTTCTATGCGGCGATAAACAAATAAAGTTGTAATTCGGGCCGAAAGGGTTAAATGCTAATCGAAGCTTGAAAGTTATCAATAATAAAACCAATAACTGACTGAAAATGCAGACCATTCTATCCTTTGAAAGTTTTGACTAAAAGATTTGTCGCAAGTTGTCATTTCCTCAGGCAGCTGTTGTTCAATAAAGTGGTTATAGCTAACCACTATTCGTTTAAACACGTACATATGCGAACTTGTTGTTTTGCAGTTCTTTATAAAAAACTAAACTAAGTAAAGTATTAAGTCCTAAACTTATAAACTAATTTGACGAACTCCTGCGCCCAAAAATATGTTTTTCAAAGAAAAAATTCTAAACTGGCGCGCAATCGAATTGTTGAAAATTAATTTGCTTTATTTATTACAAATTAATTTAAGTATTTATTTTATAAGATATTCCAAAATTAATGAGTATATTTAATTTATATTTCAGAATCAATCTTGATAGATATTTGGGTCAGTTAGTGAATATGATGCAGAAAAGATAAGACGCAAAGAAAGAGGAGAAGAGGAGAGGAGAGTTTAGTATAAACGGGGTAAGTGCCTGCATGATTTCTTGCATTATTAATATCAATAACTGATTTTTATAACTGATTTAGTTTACCAAATATTGAGTATTAAATATGTTACTCACTGTACGTAACATTCTATGTTTTGGCTTATCTTTAATGTCATAAATAAGAACAAGAACGAGTAACTTAAACAATGGCTGCATGAAAAATATTTCAGGTATCTACATTTAAAAGAATTGGTTTATTTATTTTCCAATTTCAAGCCCAATAAACTTGGGTCAGTTTCGTACAGACTCGCATATGGCGCTAGAAACGTTAGTCCGTTTGTCATGCGATGTGAGTGTATCGCCGTACAATTTTTCGATTAACGATGCACACACTCGATCCAATATGCCGCACAATTTAAGTATCGACTGATAAGATTATTTGCCTTTTTCGAAGTGATTCATATTTTTGTTTTTGGATGTGTTACATAATTTTGTGTTGAATAATTTATTTGCTTAAGATCTTTTCAATGCAGAATTAACTCCTTTTGCAAGAAAAAAACCATAAACCATTTCAACTCCACAACATGATTAACTATTTCTTAAAATTTTTTTACAAGTTTTAATTATTTACCAGCATGAACGTATGTCACATAGCACAATGCTATGATCACTAAGAAATAGTAGCGCATTTTTATTTTGGTCTATGTTGTTTTAAACTGAAATTAAAACTGCACTTAGTTAACACTAATTTTCACCGAGCACTTAATATCCTAACGAATTCAATTCAAGAGCTGCACTGAATGTCTCGACAGTGTTCAGCCAAACAATTCAAATGCCAGCTCCAACCTGCGCAATCTTATCACAGCACACAGATAAGAAGATATGATGCGCTGGAGCTTTGGCTAAAGCTTACCTTCGTTCATATATAATATAGAGAGATAAGTAACTATGTATGTGCTCTTGCATGTATGTGTGCTATGTATTTATGGCTGTATGAGCCGGAGCCAATTGCACATTAACGTGCGCACGCAATCGAATTCTGTGCATTGCTAAAGCGATTTTATCAGTAAAGGTGTGTTTGTTTGAAAACCATATGCACAGGTTCATAATCACTGAATTAGCAAATATTTATTTATCAGTTACGAGTTAGTTTTTTGTGATTCACAAACACTTGATTCGACGCAACATAACAAGTGTCAAACTAGAGGCGCATACCTCACCAGCCAATACCAAGAAATGATTGTGATTAATTGATTGAACGAATAATTCAATTTGACGTTCGATGGTCTTACATTTTGTTTAGCTTTACGTTGAGAAATCTACATTCTTTTTGGGCTCTACTATTTTCCTTTTTCCGCAATACTTCGATTTGCGACACAAAGTTGTTTATTGTGAGATGGAAAGAGTTATTCTGCACTGCTGCTGCTAAGCGAGGGTGTTCTAGAATTATACAATCAATAATAATATACAAATGAGTATCAAATCCTTGAAGATCGAATTCGTTCTTAGAGGATGAAGACAGTCGCTTTCATTCCTAAGGTTGGAAAGAACAACTACACTAGTACCAGAAACTTTAGACCTTTAAGCATGACTTCTTTCATGCTAAAAAGTCTCGAACGACTGGTAGAACTACGGATACGTAAGGAGTGGTTTAAGATACATGCCTTCTAAAGTATGAAATCCTGCGAGTCGACTTTGCAGAATCTTGTTGGTAGCACATGAATGCGAATGTGAAGCACATGCGAATGATGTGTCCTGTTTCATAACCGGCTCTTTCCTCATATCTGCAGCAAGGTGCAGAGAACTCTGGAGGTGATTGACACCTGTTTTAGTGGGCAATCAGCTAATCCTGCTAAAACTGGTATGGTTTTCTCTACCAGAAGGATAAAGCTTGATAAATTCATTTTGCCGACACTCAAGGAAATCACTATCGAGTCACTATTCAAAGCGGTCAAACATCTGGAAGTTATTCTATATGACAAACTTCTTTGGAAATCGCTTGTGGAAGTAAAAACATCAAAAGCACTGTCGGCTTTCTGGCAGTGCAAAGGTGTCTTTGAAAAAATGTGGGGTCTTTCCTTTAGCAAGGTCCTCTGGATCTATACGGCTATGATAAGACGCATCATCTACGCATCTGCGGTGTGGATGAGCAGACTCTCTCTAGCAGGGGTCAGAAGAACCTTGTCCAAACTGCAGTGTACTGTGGCTATATGTTATACGGGAATTTTCCCGACTATTTCTGGCCCCTCAATCTGCTTTCACTTGAGTTTTTCTTCCAAGATGGGCCCTCATGCCATCCGAAGACTAAAACATTGTGGTTAATGATATTGAATACCATATTATTATAAAAATTAAAAAACGAATACGAAACGTATAATAAACCAATCGCATAATCATTGCGACCGCTGAAATACCAAGGACCTCCTACTTGTTTATGAACAACTGCCGAGTTCTGCTATCAACTTCATAACAGCGTTTCTTAGTTTCAGAGTTACAGACGTTTAATGATTTTTAGTTGGGTTTAGTAGGCTAGGTAGACGCACTTCCACTCAGAGGCCAAAATGGCCCATTGTGAATCCCTTCTTGGAAGGTTCTGGAGCTAACCAATGGCTTTCAGTGCGGGGCAAACCAGTTCCACCCCTTGATGAAGGAAAGTAGATCCGAAATTTCAACTATTGCTAAGTCTGCCAGGAACCTTGACCCCAGAATGCAGAGACGGCGTTCCTGCAGAGCCGGACAGTGGCTCCGGTAGTGTTGGATCGTTTCCAGTTCTTCTTCATCAGAGGCATCATTTAACAAGCATGGAAAGATTTTTAGTTAAAATTTTTGGAAATATTAGTTTCTTTCTATCTTTCTTGAAATAACTGCAGATCTCTACGGTCAAATGCATTAGATCCCAGGCCTCTAGCTATTCTAGTTAATTAGTTACAGATGTTTTAAGTTGTAATATAATTCATTTGCACTGATTTTTAGGATTTTCAGTAAGGTATCTATGACTTTGTATATTTCGTAGTTGCAGATGCACAACATTTGAGGCCCCTAGCTTTTCTTGTTCAGGAGTTACAGGCGTTCAAAGATTTTTAATTAAAAATTCTGGAAGTTCTACGTTTCTAATTTTCTCGATTGTTCGATGCGACAACTAGGAATTTATACCTCCTACTTTCTGCATAGCTCTATTATTAAGTTAAGGTTAGGTTTGTGTCTTTATCTCCTCTGATTTAGAAATTACAGACGTTTAAAGATTTTCAACTGGTTTATTCGATACTAAAATGATCACGTGAAAAACTGAAAGTCAATTGAAGGCTTCAGATTTAAATGTTAATTTTTTTCATTTTCATATGAATTTTTTGATCTGTGGTGATTTGCTGAACAGCAAACAATTTCCATGTGTTGAATTGGACTTTCGTGGTTGCAAATTTTGTGTTGGGAACATGTATTCAAAATAAAATAAATCCTTCACAAAAACGGATGTTCTCGTTTATACTGAGAACGAAATTACGTATATGGACCACAATTCATTTACTATCCACAAAATAAATCTGTCATTGTCAGCTGTTCCTTGCACAAAGTTTCTCCTACAGCTGTTTGTCTGCTGTGTTTGAATTTTATCTGACATTTTGTTGTCCGCTTCAATTTCGCATCACCTGCATCAGCTGTGTGCAAATTGTTTTTGCTGTATTGTAAAAAATTTTAAATAATAAGTTTTTCGCATTCCGTATTCAGTCAAGAATGACAATTTTAATTTGCATTTGTGACCTGCAATGCCAACAAGAGTATCTGCAAATCGACAACAACAACAATTTAAAAACACTGCCAAACGGAACATCGTTGAGCTGGACGCGACTGACGGGCGGTTATGCCGGTGAGCCGCAGTCGGTCAAAGGTGAGCGCAGACGAACGTTGAAGCGACTGCTGCTGCACATTGAAGGCGTCGGTGCGTTCTATTTGCTGCGCGAAATACAACAGTTTACAAAATTTCGGCTGCTAATGTGCGCGAACCCGGCGCTGCGCGATGTGGACGTGCTCTGGCTGCAGCTGCTTCCGCCGGCAAAAGAAATCATAGACTACAAGTGGTAAGGAGGCTGAGTGACAGGTTGTCTGCTGCTTTATTTATGCTTTACGACAATGCACGCAGGAATCGCATGGTGGCGCACGCTTTGTGGGAGAAGATTGAGGTGGAGTATCTGATGTCGTGGCTGTCAACGCTGGGCGGTGGCTATTCGGCGCTGGGCGAGCAATTCACCGAATGCGTAGGTTCATTACTGCGCTGTGTTGAATGCACCTCTCGTTAATGTTGTTGTTGTTGTACAGGCGCAGACAGCGGGCAAGATATCGCTGAAACAGTTAACCATTGGACTGCGTCTGGGTGATCCGTTTCTGCAAGCGCGCTGCAAGCTGTACTACAGCATATCGCTCATACAGATGGGTCGGCTGAGACAAGCGAAATACATTGTACGCGAGCAGTACAAATTTGCCATCAAGCAGAAGATCGACGGTCGGCTGGTGAACATGTGCGGGGGCATCTGGTTGCGGCTGCAGTACGAGTACGGACAGCGGCGCAGGCGGCTGAACGGTGTGCAACTGCCGTTGCAAGGCACAGGCAAAAAGTTAGTTTCGTGCACTTGAATTAACTAATTTGTAGAACGCTGACACTTTGCTCATGGCAGTGAGACTATCTGCTGAATGAGGAATAGAAACAAAATGAATGAACACAATAGATGTGGCAATAATAAAGTTGTACATTGTATTTGTAAAATATTCAAAAATAAAATTACAAACAAAAAAATGCATTTACAATTTCAATTGCTCTATGAAAGTCACTGCAGTGGTTGCGCTTCCAATATACATACGTACATAAATTGAACATGTAGTCGTTAGAATGGGGGGGTGTATATATGTTAAGGGCGTATCTTTAAAGACACTCCATACGCTAGCAAAGGCAAACAACAAATCAATATGTGTTAAGTGTGTATTGAACGAAAAGGTATCGAAAGTAGATTTGGTTGTTGGTAACGGTTGGTTCCTCCCTTTTATTATTTATACATCATAATAGAAATGAAGCTTGCGTAGCGGAGTGCTGTACACTAGTAATTTTTGCTTTAAGTTAGTAGTTTTAGCATTAAAAGATATTATTGAATCTTGCTTTGGGCCAGAGTGCCCATCGGGTCCCAGGCTGGAAGTACTATTGGATCCATATCGAACACTTGCAGAATTTCGGCCGGAACAAATTTTTTGTCCACGACCGCTTCGAAGCCGAACTCCTTGAACCAGTCGGCAGACATGACAAGGTAGCCTTTCTCGCCACGATCTTCACCCCAAGAATTTTCGACGCGCAGTTTCTTGGCCATGCCGGTATCCTGCAATTAAATCAAACGTTAATGTTCATTCGAATTATTTTTACATTCACATGACATGAGAGCAAAGAATTAGAGGACAAAAGGCGAGGGTTATTATGGCTCAAACCTATTTCAATGCGGAAAGCTGCATTTTCTACAGAATTTACTAAATATCACATGCTAACTTTTGCATCATGACAGTAACAACTAATGTATCACAATTTTGTGAGTACATAGAAATTAAATCAATAGATTTAATGCTGATATAACTTTGCTTGTTTTCAGAACTCTTCGTTTGTAAAGAAATATTTTTTCGTGCTGTTCGCTTTCCTTTCTCAATCTTCTTTGAAAGGTTGGAAAACTAGAAAATTTGTGTCTCTTAGTGCTGTTGATAGTACTGAAACCACTTTCAGTTATCTGGCCATGTACCTTTCTCTTTGATTTAATCTTTACTCATCACTTAAAGTCGACTTACATCAACCGAAACTGCCGTGAAGACCATAGCGTGCGTCATGGCCGATTCGCCAAAGATTAAGCGATCCGCCTTCGAAAGTGTGGTTTGTATGTCGATGTCGAAAACCAATTTAAAATCATGGCTGCAAAAGAAGCAAAACAAGATCATTGAAATAATGCAGCTCACAAAAATGCAGCTTAGATTATTATTACGTACACCTCCAAGTCCTCGATGCCTTGTTTCGATGCGAAACGCTTGCTGACCTCACAGCCGAACCACACCGGTTCGCCAGCCTTCAAGCTCTCCGTCACCACCGATAATAGCAACTCGACGGGCTGGTTATTGTAAAGCACTGGACGCCCACCGACCACATTGCCAAGGCAATCGACGGTATAAGCCTGATTGTACATGCTGGTGGGACGCGGATCTGTTACTAAGCAGACCTGTAAAGCGCAGAAATTTGTAAAACATTTATTTTGTTATTTCAAAAGAATCAATTTTCGTTCAATGTTCGCTTGATGATTACCTTATCTTTCACATCGAAGACCTTTTTGACGTGCTGCTCGTAAAACTCCAGTGGCGTCACCGGTCCAATTGAATTGTAAGCTTTGGATTTGTCATAATACTCCCAGGTGAATGTCTCCGACGGAATGCCCAGGCAGATGCCAACCACCTTATAGATTTCGCCCATCATGTGATCAATCTGTTTGTTTACCTCCACATCGCTGACATTCGCTTGCATAAGGTCACGCAACACTTTGGCATATTCGCGCAGCTGCCAACAAACAAAAACAATACATTATGCACTCGTAGGTGTATACAACAAGGTGCTGTTGCTGCTGCTTACCTTGCTTTTCAGTATGGCGTTCATGCGCAAGCTGGCCTCACAGCTGTAGCTCTCCGGGAAACACTTCTTTGGCATCAGACCATGTTTGGTAATCAAATTGACTAACATATCCCACTGACCGCCATCGGATGTGGGGTCCTGTAAAGGGATTTGACATTAATCAAATCAATCAAATCTTTTTATATAGCACTTACATTCAACAAGAACGACACCAAGCGACCATCGATTGCCTCGCCGCGCTTCGCCGTCTTCACAATGTTGTTAAGGAAGTAGTTGCAGCGCTCAATTTTGTCCCAGTAGAATAAGTATCCTTGCGAGAACTCAAACTCGTCAATGTTGTGCTCCTTCATGAAGGGCAGACGTATGCAGTTCAGCGCAGCAAATAGCCAGCATCTGCCGGAACTTTTCTGGTTGGTGATTGGTTTGCCCTCCAGTTCCACCTGCAAAAAAAAGGCAAAGAAGCAAAGCATGAGCAGGATTGCACCGAAGGAGCGGCCTACGGTCTACGCACCTTGTACGTGAATACGTGATTGGTGAGCTCGAGTGACTTGCGCGACAGGCACACATCGAAAGGGTCCACGCGCGAGCAGACATTCTGCGCGAGCAGATTCTTTGGTTCGCTGTAGAAATCCTTGCGCCATTCGTCCAATTTCTGGGGCGTGATTGCGGCTGGGATGGCTGGAAATAGAGTTGAGCCGGTTGAGTGAAATGATTGGGGCGCGAGCAATTTGCAACGGCCAGCAGTGAAGCGAAAAAGCTTCGGCAGACGCTGGCTGAATGTGGCAGAAAGAGAGATCGCAACTGGGCGCCACCGAGGTGGGCAGCGTACAATTATGGGACCGACACAGTTTTCGATTGTTGGCACAATTTTTCAGGCATAAAAACAAAAGAGAAAAAATTTTTAAAATGAAAAACGAATTGTGAAAAATTTTGAAAGTGAAACACCAATAAAAAGAGGAAGCGGGGAGGACGACTATTCGAGGAAAGTCACAAGATTATGAGTAACAACGAGCTGCGACCAGCTGTGAAGTTATTGCACTCGCTTGCAGATGTGCAATTCATGACGCATGCTTCTAGGCTGTTTTTTACTCGAATCTGAGGAACCTGTTTCCATTTCGGTGTATAATATTTATAAATACTTAACAAAATGCCTGGCACCACTAGCGAGACGGATGCGGCAACTGTACAAGCAATGCAAGTGACACACATCTTTCAAAGCTCAATGCAAATGACACGGAATTATAATTTTCCTGTGGTTTGCTGCTGACGCCTGTTGCATAGCACACAATTGCGAATAACAACAAGAGGAAAGTGACAAAAAGAAAAAAAAAACGAGGCGAGGCGAGACAAAAAACTATGGCAAGCAACTGCATTGCTAAAACCATTTCTGAGAGACTGAAAAGCGGCAAATCATTGTTGTTTATTTGTTGTACTCGTATTTGTTATTTACCGCAGAGTGCACACAGATAGCTCCACGACTGCCACGGAGGGAGCATGCAGCTGCAGTGTGGGAGGGTACCGCCGTCGCCTCAAATGAATCGTCGCATTTGTGGTGTGGTGGATAGATAAAAATAATTTGAAATTATGACTGCAACTAAAATGCACGAAGAATAACAAACAGCAGCTGCAACAGCGCCAAGCAACTGTGATGTGCCACGCTGCGACTCACAGCATTTCGCCTGTAATCTTATCTGAAATGGCTTTTGCAAAACTCAACTCAACTAAACAATGAGCACAATTTAATTGCGGCAACAAATCCACAAATTAAAATACTTTGAAGCAAGAAACGAGAAACGAGTCAGCGAGCGAACGAGTGGGCGATCGAAAGGGGAAAAGGAATTTGCAAGTGCTTCGAGTTGTTTGCTTAGTAATGATTTGTGTTATGTATTACATAAGGTCCGATATATTCCAACAAAGGGCCAGTAAAGTAATTGAACGATATGAAAGCTGTGCAAAGTCGGTTTTGATGATAAAATAACTAGAACATATTTGTAGCTGGTAAACCATAAGTAAAGGGCTTTTAAATTTATTGTTAAGCAGCTTTACTTGGTCTTATTACTAGCAATCTCCAATACTTTGGAATGTTTGAACTTGATTTCTTACTAAGCGCGTTTGTGGGTTCAGGCTACTCGCAATGGAGCAGAGTGAAAGGATATAGTTTTCAGTTTAAAAAGCAACAAACCTCCGAACAAAAACGACATTTTAATTAAAAACAATTCACTAGTTTGCACAAATACACAATTTTAATAACTATGACTTTCAGTACGAAGTGTTCATACACAACGATTTACCAAACCATACTAAAATTATGTGTTGAAAATTATTCAAAATTACAGTTCACTTCTGGTAATCACTAACAGAACTTCCTAGAAAAACGTATTCTACATGTGTTTCTTCTAGATCCATTGAAAATGGTGTCATTATGCGGTATGCTGACTATTTATCAGTAGTTATCATACCACAAATGTCAAAATTTATGGGGTTTTTATCACACGCAACATTATAAAAAACGCCTTCATTATTCACTGCTTGAATGATTATTTCGGAAAATACATTTTACTGCTAACAAAGAATAGTTTGAGGGAAATAATAACGCACAAGTGTTACAAAATTATCGGACAGCTTAGTATCGAGTAATAGCACAAAGTACCTAATCTAATTAGGGCTTTCAATTGACTTACAGCAGTGCTACTTAAAAAATTTATATAGTTAGTTAGTTTATATAGTTTTTTGTTGTTCTGGTTTCCGCTTAGCTTTAACCCATTCGAGACTAATGGGATAAAACGTGCAACCAAGTTTTTAATGCCCCTCAAAAGAACCTCAGGTAGGTAGGTGGTAGTGGCAGCTCTCATATGAGAGCTCACTTAGTCCAAACTAGGGCCATTGTGGCACCACAGGATCTCTAACCCCTTTTTTGTTAGTATGTCTCAAACCAGTCCGAACAGGTTATGAAGCGCATTAGGCCCTTGGTGTCAACCTCCGATTAGTCGGCGAATTTGACTGTATGGTAAAACCCTAGGTGTTTTTTCCGTTTCCTGCAAAGAGCGGGACAAGTACAGAGTAAGTGGATAATTGTTTCTTCATCCTCTACGTCTCTGCAGCTTCTGTAGAAGTCGTTGGAGAGGTGGCCCAGTCCTAATCTAATAGCGTGGCTGCCAAGGACTCAGTGACCAGTGATGACTCCGACAACAACTCTGACAGCTTTAGCCAGATCTGTTGCGCTGTCTTGCCTGTCTCTGAGGCTGCCCACGCATTGTTAGCGGCTTTTGTCATCGCCTCCTCTATCACCAGCTTGCAAGTAGTCAATGGAATATCCAAGCCGGCGGCTCTGAGGATAGCTCCTTGGTCGTTCCTTGTCTAATTAATTCGTCTGCCCTGCAGTTCCCCGGGATATCTCTGTGACCAAGCACCCATATAAGGTGGATTTTAAGCTGCTCAGCCATCTCATCAAGAGATTTGCGGCAGCTGATCACTGTTTTAGAAGTCACAACATGAGGCCCTGATTGCCGCTTGGCTGTCAGAGAGAATGCTTATATCTCGCTTAGAGACACTGCCCTCTTTGATCCACTTCAGGGCAGCTTCAATGGCTGAAACCTCTGCTTGGAACACGCTACAGTGGTCAGACAGTCTAAAGGAGTAATTTATACCAAGTGAGTCTGAGAGGACGCCTTCACCAACAGCTCCATTTAACTTGGAGCCATCGGTGTAGATCTGGTACGAGTTCCCTATTAACGGTGCTGAGCTCTCCTTCCAGTTGTTCCTGTCTGAACTGGTGCTAGTGAACTTTTTGTTAAATTGGAATTGGGGGGGGGGGGGGAAAGGGAGGGGGGAAGAATCCAGTTCCCCGAGTGAGTGTCATGGCATGACACATGTTAGACTCCGACGGCTAAGCTGCGAGTATCACCCTTTATTTAATTTGTTTAGTTTGCTTTTCTCTATTTCGTGGCCATGCAAATAGCGTAGCTATTTAACTGACGCGCCCAACACGCCCTTCTGTGCAAACTCTCAGCTGGCAAACGATGTAATTTTTACGCCCCCCTAATTAATCAGAAATTATCTTCTATGGTATTTGCAGCTTCACCATTACACCACCAGAATTTTTAGCAGTGATCAATTTCCAGAAGCAGCAAAAAAATTACAACTGACTAATGTCAATTGTTGTTTAAAAACAAAATCTTAAATTGTTATTGTTATTGCATTTTAACCGGTTAAGGCAAAATATCGTCGCCGTCTGAATGTGCTAGAATGGGCAATAAAAATAAATACTTTTGTTGTTATTGCTCCATATAGTTACGTCAATCGTTGCTATATTCATGCAAACTAATGGTTCATTATTTTGCCAGTTGTATTTACTGGAGTAGAGATAAGAATACGCTGGAATAATTAAATGGCAAAAAATATTTGACACGCAACCATTTCAAATGTTTATATCCTGAAATCTTGAATAGAAGTCGAACTTGTCGCATCATCAGAGGCGTAAACTATTTTCTGCGAAAGATAAGGGCCTTTGTTTCTATTCCACTACCTGCATTTTATTGCATCAAAAATGCATCTGGTGTGATTTATCTTCGTGTCTATATGCACCGCACGATCGAGACGTAGCGCCGCGCTGAATGCAACCGTTAAAAACACACAAAACCAGTTTCTGTTCACAATTTACACGTCGTGGGATATGGCACTCGAAACAGCAACAACGGAAAACATCGACAAAATAATGAATTGAGAAATCAAGCCCCCAGCAACAACAATAACAACAACGAACAATTTGAGTAAACAACAAAAGGGTTACGAGGCACGAATGATGTGTTGTGTGCGGCTGGCAGCAGCTGCCGGCAGCACAGCCAAGCAAAGGCGACCGCTGGGAAATGGCTCACCAACACCATTGAAAAATGGCAGCACGGTGCCGTCGTTTATGGCAGCAGTAAAGGGGGAGCTGAAAAACGCCAATTCACGAAATTGGGTGAAATCTTACTTTCATTTTACTGCCAAAAACAAGTAACTCTCTTTACACTCGCTGGCGTTAATACACAGATTGTTGAAGCATTAGATACAATATATGAAAATATTGTAAAACTTGCTCTCAATTATGGTTTCATAATTGCAGCTTTCACACAAATTTAGATACTTACACATTGTTTTTGTATATAAAAATGTTCACTTAATACAATTGAGCTGAAGTTTCACTTAAATGCACTTTAGACGTTTGGGCTAATTGTGAAAATTTGCAATAGTAAAAAATTAAGGACGTAATGTACTCAAGGCGTTCTCTCATGTGCGGCAGCAACGACAACACGGCACGACAAACGAAACGGCTGACGAACAGTGCAAACAGATTGTGCTGTGAAATGAAGTTGTCGAAGCGGCCGCGGTCGGTTTGGCGGCACTGTTCATTGTTGCCAGATGAAATGCAAGTTGTGAGTGGCTCGAACCGGTTCTTGAAGCCAATGTGAATTAGAGATGTGCTTACTAATAGAATAGATTTTGAGTAAAATTCGTGTATATAGTGTAACTGTATTGAGCTTTTAATATCGCATATTGGTTAAAAATTATGTAGATTCGCGAATCAATGTTTTATACTTTGATCAAGTTTCTTCTTCTTGACTGGCACGCCAGCCCGATTACGAGACTAAGGCCTAGCTACCCGCAACCATCCGTGTTGTGCGTGTGAATTTTTACAAGGTTGGAAGAGACCTACAGTTTTATGTCGATGCCGAACGGCGAGTTGGGAGCTTTTTCATAGGCAATTTTACTCTCTCAGAGGATTGCCATTTCCTGCTGAGAGGACAGTTGCCGAAAGATAAATTGTTTTTCTTTTTTTTTTCGGTGTTAGCAGCCACGGAGTCTTGATCCTGGGTTCGAGCGTCGCATTTGACTCGCGGCCCAACGCACTTGCCAGCTGAGCTACGGCGGATCAAGTTTATTTCATACAAACTATTGCCCGACTGACAATTTTTTATGTTTTGGTTTTCAACGCAAATAGTCATAAATGTGAAAACTGCAATATCTGAAGACAGATAAATCCAAAAGTTTAACTATTGTTTCAGTCTAATTACATTACTTTGATAGAAATCAAAGGAATATTAAGCTCACTTTAATCTATAGACTTTCTTTATTTAAAATAATTTTTTATGACGCACCGGTATACTTGGCTTAACACGCTCCTTCTATACTACGTTCACATTTTGCAATACATTTTTAATTAACGCGTAAAAAAGCTTTGAAACAAAAAAAAATCGGTTGTTTCCCTGATTCATGTATACGCATATATGAACTTGTACATACATATACATATGTATAAACGTATACAAAATGCCTTGCAATGATTTGAAATATGTCTCACGAAAGTTTCGAGAAACCTAACCTCCGTTTTAAGCGAGATTTACCTGTAGTTTAAACTAAAAACCTTTAAAAAAACCTATAGTCTTGAAGCACCATTTGTTGCCACTGTGAACAGTGCGGCCCAATCTGTGCCATTTTCTATTCTACCTTCACCCGTTTCGCCATTCAAATGTCAAAGCAAATGAACACCAAGCAAGACAAATTCATTGAAGCAAAAACATAAATCGTTCGTGTAAATTTGTTTGTTGTTACTGGTAAAATGCTGTTTACCTAAGTGACGAAAAAACTCAAAGTTGGTGAACAGGTCGTAAGCGGAGCAGCAAGCGCAGCGAATGTGAGCATGTCGCTGCGCTTCGTCTGCATTGAGGTGCGCAAGAATCTGCGCTGCGCCAACGTGTTCCTGCAGTTCGACCACAGCCTGACGGAAACCGAGTTCCTAAAGATCAACGTGGACGAGGATGCGCTGACGCTGCGCGAATACTCGACAGCAACGCGTGTGTCCGTAGCGCAGCACTTCTCAATCGAGGCACGCACCATAAGCAACCTGACCGTGGAGGAGTGCAACGCCAGCTTTCGGCTGACCATAGACAACATAGCGGAGGATGTGTCTACATCTGCTGCGGCAGACGGTGGGGCACAACAGTCGGCCAAAGGCGTAGTGCTGCTACCGCAAATGGAGGAGCGTGAATCGGTGGCGGTGCATTGTGGCAACTGCGACTGCGATTTGACTGGTGCAGTTTCATACCAAAGAATACGTGAGTTCCCGTCAGGCTCGATTGACATCGGCGAATTCTTCTGTCATCAACATCACGGCGCACCGAAGTACAGCGAGTTGCTGCTGCCGCAGACAAACGATCTGTTCTACGGTTTTCAATTCATTGTGCTCAATGCGGAGGTGCTGCAGCGACGGGTGAAGATGAAGGAGGCGCACGTGTACTGCGGTCGTTGCCTGCAATATTTGGGAGAAACGCTTTTCGAGAATAAAGCAGTGAAGCTGTGGACCGATGTGTTGTCGCTGCAGCGGCAGCCAACACCGGATGATCCGGGCGGTGAGCAGTGTGAGATTTTTAATTGTGGCAGTGTGACGCCGACCTGTCAGCTGCTGCAGAAGATCATATATGAGACCACTTTGGATGCGGGCGAGTCGTTGCTGCAGCAGATGCACTTTTCGAAAGTGTTGCTGGAGACTACATTCCCCAGTCGCGAGCGCAAGTTTTTGCTGCTGCATATACTTGAAAAGCAGCTGCAGGTGCTGCGCAATGTGAAGCCGTTGGCACATGGCAGTCACAACAACAATAATGTGTTGCAGGTGCAGCTCGATCGTTACAAGTGCTTCAAGCTGCTGTACCGGCTGATGGACGAAGCCACCACTGTGTTGGGGCAGACCGAGGATGAGGGAGGTGGCGGGCACGAAGCGGCAGATGGTAAATCTTGTGAAGCTTTACTTAGCAGCTGGAAGCACGACATGTCCATACATGCGTTGAAAGTGTCGCCGACACTGTTCAGCGGACTGCTGGCCGAGCTGGAAGACAACTCCATGTTGTTACCCGAGTTGTATCGCTACACACACGATCACTTCCAGCTTAGTTATGTCTTTTACCAAGACTAGTTCGATTGTCTGGAGCGATTAATCGATGCTGCACTCGCAAACCGGTGGCAGGAGGCGTATCTGAGTTACAAACTACTTATTTTCTTTGGAAAACTTGCCTCTCACACTGTCCGTTTGATTGGTGCGCATGATTTTCGAGTTCCAAGCCTACTCCTTCCATATTTTACAATACTCGCTTGTATGATTTTCAAGACTAGCACTTCATACCACTAGTATTTGCTGTTTTGGGTATAGGTTCTTGTATTTATTGCTAATTCTTGTATACGCTTATGTAGCTAGGATTGTAATTAACACATTGTACGATTTGTCTAACTCTAAATCTCAATCGAAATGTAATGCTTCAAAAGTATATTTCGAGTATAATCGAAATAGCGAGTTGCAACAGCTTAAGTAAGGTACACACATTTGAATATATAATTTACGTGTATGGTAGGGATACCGCGACGCGCCAGAGCGAGCAGGAAATGTGTTCATTTGACTTAATGTAAACGTAAATGTTAAACTAGTTTAATATTGCATAATGCCCGTGTAAAATGTAAATAAAGACAGCGAGAAAGAGCGGCAAGCGCCAGCACATTGAAGACAAACTGTTTGTGAGATTTTGCTTACGTAGCTGACAGTCGCTGGAAGTAGCGGGCGGCTGCTTCGTGTCGGTCGCACTGCCGTACTGGTTGCGCACGCCGTCTACCTCGTTGATGATAGCCGATTTGAATAGTGCCAGGTTGTCCATGATGCGGCTATCGCGTTTCTGCACCAGCGACAGCAGCGAGGAGTACCTTCTTCGGCAAAAGACGCGCAGTTTGCGCAACGTTATTATAGCCTTTTGCAATAAGCGAGCTTGATAGCACCAAAACGACTGGTGCGTGGAACGACGACGAATAGAACGCGTAACTTGTTGCTAGTCTACGAAATTGTCAGCCAAGGCGAAACGGAAGCGAACAAACTCTTCGATCGGTTGTCAATTGTTGACAATGAATTTGATTTCTTTGCTTTGATGTTGCTGTGTATATTTTTGATTACAGTGTTTTTTTTTTTAATTGGTATTTGAGGGTTTGTAATAGATCTCACTGCTCAGGCGTGGCGATAACCATTTCATTGGTTTTAGGTTTGTGTTTTTTTAAATCTGATTCATGGCACATCTCAACCACTCTATCACTTACACCCATTCAACTATTCTTCCCAACCACACGTTCCCCACTCCTGACCACGTTTTACTTGGCCATCTTGCGCATTTGCTTTGTCTGCTCGGACATTGATAAGTCGGCGTTCTCGGCCTTATTTAGTAGCGAGTCCAGTTTGTCCAAGTGCGAAGTCATCTTATGTTGCAAATCCAACTTGGCTTCGCGAATTCGCTCCGTTGGTATGATTGGCTGTATGTCTGCGTTGGGATTGTCCTTCTGCATCTCGTCCAGATCATCCAAAGCGCTGTTGATGTCGCTGGGTTTTGTGTTGGTGGCGCCGCCATCATTGGCGGTGGTATTGCGTCGACTGGCTGTTGCCGATGTGGACGGCGTGCCATCTGCAGTATCCACCGAGCCGCGACTGAAGATGTTTGACAGACTGCCGCAAGCAGTTTGCTTGAAGCGATTCAATTTCTGCTGCGTAGATGACAGAATGCTGTTCAATTCGTCCAGCTTGCCGCCCATGTTTTGAGCCTGCTCCTTCTGCGACTCCAATAGCTGCAAAATATCATTAATTAGATGCAAAAACCCCAATTGTTGCTGCTGAAAGGTGGCTTACGGCAGCTTCGGCGGCCTCCAGCTCTTCTTGCTCCCGTTGCAGTCGTAATTCGCGTTCCTTCTCGAATTGCTCCTGGTCTGGCTTGGCAATGCCCAGCAGCTCAGCCCGCATGCATTCGTACTCATAAGTGCCCTCAGCCATTTCTGCTTGCAAATCGTTTCAATGCGTGTGTCTCAAGTGATTTGAAATTTATTGTTGGTACAATAATTGCGCTGTGTTGCTCACACCTTTATGGCTAGGCATCGATTTTTCAGCGCTACGCATGCACCTTAACACAGCTGGCAACTAACTGGGTTAACCATTTGAAGGCTCCAATTGTCATTTGCCCTCTTTCGAGACTCGAACTTGAAGCATGCGCAGACGAAGGATAATTCGAAGCAGTCATCGGTTAGTGAATTTAAAATCGACATAAGTTGTATGTTAAATTCTGTATGATTCAGCTGATAACAACTGTGAAATGCTCCTTAGAATTCGCCTGGTTTGCAATCGAATCGTAAGGTCCATCTTTATGCTTCAAATGTGAACCTTTTTTTGCTATTCCTTCCCCTATGATTTTAGCACAGAAATGTTCACCCTATCGCATTATTTGATAGTCTTATTTAAAGTTTATTAATAATTAAATTAAAACGATCTCTTTCGACTAAATTACACATTAAATTGCCATCACATTCACTGCTCACTGCTGCGCTCATAAATCTGTATGTACGACTCGGTTAGTGTAATCATTTGTGGTAGAATCTCGGTAACATGCAAATCCTGCATTTCATACCACTGTCCGTTTGCCTTGTGCAGAATGTGCGCGCGGTAGGTGCCCTTCTTGGGCTCGCCATCGTGCACTATATTCGCCACCAGATTGTACTTGGTGTCCTTTAGCTGATCGCGGTTCTTCATTGATAGTATGTCGCCAAAATCCACATTTCTGAAAGCATAAATGGTAATTAATAAAATTTCACCGGCACGATCTCTTGCAATTTGTGCTCACTTGATGGGAAAGTTGACAATGGTGGGGTTCTTCTCCAGGAAAAACGTGTTCTTCGTAAAGCGTTTGATGTACAGTATGATGTACTGGGGCAGTCGTGTGATTTCGAAGCGTTTCAGAAAGTTGTCCTTGTAGGTGTTGTACTCCTTCTCGGTGGTGCCGTTGAATTTGCCCAGCAACTGGTACAGATTAACCTGCGGTATGATGTTCTCGCGAAACTCATCGGTGAACAGCGGTGGCGGTGGCAGATCGCAGGTCAGGTAGAGGAAATTTGATTGTTCACCCTTTTCCTGGTACTCTTCGGTGGCAAGCAGCAGCGTCTTTTGTGTGTCGTCCAACTCTACAGGCGGAATTTTGCGTGTGTAGATCTTCATTTCGCCCAAGAAGATTTTGTAGATTATGGACGAGTCCGGCTTTTTGGTGCCCTTCATTGCCCTGTGCAACGTGTGCAGAAACCATGACAGAAAATCTATTGGATCGCCTTGTTCCGTAATTTGAAAACGTTTGCTGGACCATAGAACCACGGCTTGCAGCATCTCGTGTGGCGACACGTGCGCCTTAAAGTTACGTGGATTCCATATTTTGCGCATCAGTTCGCCGAAACGCTGCACTAGATTGAAAATGGAATCGCCGGGCGGTCGCTTTATGCGCGCATAATTTTGTTCGCGCAGAAAGTAGTCGCGCAGTGGACCCACATGCGAAAGCGCATGCAGCACCACGTTGCAGTAGTCGTTCGCTTTGATGTTGTTTAGGCCCACCACGCCGGGCAGATACAGTGTGCCGTCCACGGTACGCGAGTACTTTGGCTCGGCGCGATCGAGGCTGCGTATGTCTTTGGCATCGAACGTGGGATTCAGCACATACTTAATGTCGTCCAGCGACGAGTCGATGATCTCGTAGTTGTCGGGCAGGCAGTAGAAACGCAACGTTTGCAGATTAAGGAACACATGATGCGCCTCGGACACGGAGTGTGTGTACGCATGCGTATTTGCGCCGCGTCCTTGGAAGTACTTGCCACACACCAAACATGCGTAGACATTGATGCGCGTCAGCGATATGGAACACAATTTCTCAAAGTCAAAGTCCAGCAAGTGCCGATTGATGGTGTCCAAATAGGGACACACTCGGTATTTGGGATTGAAGGCAGATGGCTCCAGCTCTGTAATTTCATGTGTTATCAGTTGATTTGATTTTCAGTAATTAAATTAGAATTACCATATTCATCGGCGTTCTGCGCTGTTTTGCCATTGGCCACAGACTTTTGCTCCACTTTGATACGCTTTGCTATCGGTGCAGCATCTGTGTACGAAAACATGTGTGAGGAACTTGAAAGTACTTGCAGCACAAACTTATAGCACAATTACCATTCGTAGCCATTTTCTTCATAGTTTAAACTAAAAAATTGTATTATTGTTAGCAAATCAGCGGTCAGACAACAAGCAATGAAAACAACAATTGCCGGCGGCGGTGCGCCCATAAATGTCAAAAAAACAGTGCTGCCAAGTTAAACAGTTGAACGAAAATGTGGCCAACATGGGATTCGATTGCGGTATGAATTTATTGAAAAAAAAGAATGTTTTGAGAAAAATTTAAGTATAAACAGCGTCATTTCAAGAAGTCAGCTAGCGAGTGTGGCTTTGCGTTTTCCTAATGAAATTCTTAAAAGCCGAAGAGAAAGTGACAGGTGGGAAGGGGATACTACGGTTTCCGATATCTCGCTTCGTTTTCGAGATATCCAGGTTCAAAGTTTTTATATTGCCATATTGTGCACACCTGACTGTTGCCTGATGTGGTGGTGACTCCCATGAGGGTTATTTTTTTTAGCGCTCGGCCGAAGGCCGGCCACTCGGGAAAAACTTATTGCCAAGAAAACTATGGCTTTCGGGAAAACTGTATGCACATCTGGAATTGCGAAAAAAAGCGCGAATTTTAAACTTGGAGCAAAATTTTAAACTTTGAACCTCGATATCTCGAAAACGAAGCGAGATATCGAAAAATTTTATTCCTCATTTTCGACTTATTTTTGGTCGAACTATCTAAAGACACCCGAAAATGGCGGCGCCACGGAAACCGTAGTCGTGCCGGTGGAAATTCACACTTGGCCGTCGGACTAAGATATATAGTAAATCAGTAATCATGGATCATGGTAGAATCATAGAATGAATATGCGCTCCTTGAAATTTAAATGTCGCCACAGTTTTCACTGAAAACTTTTCCATAAATCATAGTAAATGGCGGTAAATCTGCGAAAGTAAATAAGCGGTCCAGCCGGTATTTCTGAGGGGAGGAAGCGCAAAAAGAAAAAAGTTAAAAAAGTAAAAAAAAGTAAAATTACTTCTATCAAGTGCATGGCAGAACAATCCGTTTGCCTTTTCAATCTTATCTGATTCACAGCCTTCCCTATAATTCCTCCTGATTAGTTGTACTAATGTGTGCAGTGTTGTGTCAGGGAAACCTAGGGACAAAATTATTGTCCGACCAAAACCACTTTTGTGGGCCGAAACCGAATTAAGATTTTTGTTTTTAATATTCGGCCGAAACCGAAGCTTTCTAGTTGACATAAAAACCCCCACACCAAGCATCAAAATCAAAATTTTTCAACAAACGAATTTCACTTTAAGTATATAAAGAAAAAACAAACAAACATAGAAATAAAATTATATTCGAAATGGGAGGTTAATGGGGTTTCGGTACATTTTGATTATTGCTGTGTAGAAAACCAAAAGTTGACAACCGCACAACTCCGATCGTATGGGAGACGCCTTCTGGTAGTGAACTTTTGAACCTTAAATAATTTTGTATTTTTTGTACTCAAAAATCGCCAACATTCTTGAATAAACCATTTAAATCGGTTCAGTAGTTTCCGAGATACGATGTTTTCTCGCTTACTTAACTACTACATTTGCAAATGGCATAGAAAATAACAAATTTTGTATGGCAGCCCCCTTAAGACTTGGAGATAGCGTGTAGGTGTGTTTGGAAGAAACATTCGGAAGGGAAAATAAATGGATGTCGGTCATACATTTGATACATCTGGGGGCAACCCGGGAGCAATGGAAGCCTTTTGTGTAAAAACGACCATTTTGTATGGAAGCCCCATTAAGCGATGGAGATGGGGTATAAATATGTTTGAAAGAAATGTTCAGTAGAGAAAACTAGTGGGGGTCAGTCATAGATTTTAACCCTCTTAGAGCAACTTCTGATCGGCTGTGGAGCAATTTGTCGAATTTCCCAGCTCTTTTGTGAACTTTGACCTCGATGCGACGCCATTTAGCCCCACTCTAGCCCCAAAATGTTTTGGGGCACTTTGCACTTTTTCACCAAACCGCATAAAATGAGAGGTTGCGAAGCATCGAAATCGAAAAATCTTGCACTAAATCATGTCTAGTTTACAAATTATATTTAAGTGTTCGGAAGTATTTGAAAGACCACCTGGTGTTATAAGGACCCATATAAGTTCCTTGCCATCAAAACACTATTACTTTGGTGTTATCGTTATCCAAAAACAAAAATTGTTATATACTTACGTACGAGATTTCATATATCTAACTATTTTCCAAAATAATTTTTACTATCTACGGCACAAAAACGTACCATATTCATCGATCTCCGAGTTAAGTTGACCAATAAATTCTAAATAACAAATATGGTTCTTTTAACTATACTTAACGGTCCGATCTAACCTCACTTGTTCCAATATTAACTTTTGCGCTTTGGCATAAAAACACTATTGATTGCTGTTTAATAATATTAACTAGATTTATTTATTGAACTCTCAGTTTTACATTTTGATATTTTGAAGGGGAAGAAGAACGAAATACGATTAAATCAGCAAGATATATAAAACAAATAAACAACCAACCAAGCAACTGATAAAAAAAGATAAAACAGACTTTACCATGAATGTTTGTAAAACGCGTTATCGGTCAATGCAGTTGCTACATAATATTGCATATATGTAGGTATTAAACATATAATCATACATTTATTTATTTATTTAGCATAACATATAGTAAAATGTACATATAGTGGTAAAAATTTCGTTGATAAATTTAACTAGTTTGATAATAAAAAGGCACATAATGGTACAGACATTCGCTACATACAGTACGAGCACAATTCATAGCTGAAATCTTTAAAATATATACTCAGGTATTTGCGGGCAGATCCCAAATAAATAGCAGCGAGAAAATATCTAGTTAATTTTGAAATAGATACGAAATGTTTTTACTTATGCAGCATTATAAAAAATTTACAAAATACTTTCATGCGTGTTGATTGCTGTTTATTGTAACATTTAACATTTAAAAAGTGTCGATTTTGTGAGTACGAGTATATAGACTGTGTTAGACAATTGACCCAACGATAAGGCTGCACCTAAGGCCATGCTAATAGGGATTGACAGCCGCCAATCCCACGCGTCCGGCCGCGCGTGCGAATACCGGCTCGGCGTAGCTGTGTCGGTATCCCTTTGCTGTCAGGTTGGATATGCTTTTGGCATTCGGAATGGGCGCGCCTTTGGGCGGCGGTGTCGGAGTTGGATAGTAATCCGCATGTTTTTCCGTCGTACGGCGTGCGGATCGGTGCTCTGCTGGTGGTGCGCGTGCTTCAGGCGAGTAGTCGCGTCTGGCCACTTCTCTGTGGCGTGGCTCACGTTCACGTTCGTCCCGCATTGGTGGCGGCACGAGTACTTCGCGCGGCCCATCGCGGGACAGAGGGCGTGCATCGTAGCGATAATCGCGATAGGCATCGCGTCCGTCGGTCAGATCACGCGAGTGCTCGCGTACAGCGCGGTGCTCCACCCGTTTTCCTGGCAGCTCGCGATTTGGGCGTGACTCTGCGGTATACTCGCGATATGGACGCGGCTCTCTGTCCCGCACGGCGTGCTCTCTGGGCGGAAGTGCGTCGCGCTCTCTGGGCGGCAGCACATCGCGTTCTCGCGGGCTCAACATATCGCGCTCGTGCATGTCGGCGGCCTGTTGCCAAAGATGATCTCGAGAACGCGAGCGCGATCTACTCATTACAGGTGTTGGCGATTCGTCGAGACGCTCTTCGTCACTCCAGTCCTCGTAGGCACGACCGTTGTCGGCCGGTTCAACAGAACCTCGGCGACGTGCCTTGTAATCTGCTGCCTCTCGCTCATCGGCCAGATTGTATCGACTGCCGGTGCGCTCCATGGCGCGAAATTTGTCCTTTGCATCCTTAAAGCGGTCTTTCGGCGTGTGACTGTTGCCGGTCGACGGTGCGTACTCCATCTTTAGCTCTTCGTCGTGCTTCGGGTATGACTTGCTGCGTTGACTGACTTTCGGATGTGCGTCCTCCTTGAGCATGACCGCCGCTGGCATGTCGGGAGCGCCATCGAATGACTTGTAGCGCATGGCCGATGACTTCATCATTTTCTCCATGCTCTGAATGTACGGAATGCTTTCGGGTTCGCGGTACGGATTGCGCTCATTGCTGTGTGAGTACTGCTTGCGATCGCGTGTGTGTTCCCGATCTCTGTCGCGCTCACGATCGTGATCGCGGTCCCGTTCACGTTCACGCTCGCGTTCCGGCAGCCGTTGGTGGCCCAAATCGGAACGATCCGGCGAATGGCGATGTACGGCTGCATATTTTTTGTGTGTAGGTTGCTGCTCGAAGGGCAGATCAGCGGGGTCGGCGTAGCGATGGCGTCCACCATAGCGCTGCGCATCGTCGACGGCGTACGGTTGTTTCGGGAGCTGCTTCTTGCTGGAGTATTCCAAGAACTTTTGCTTGTCGGTCAGATTCTCCTTGCGGTAGCTGGAGGACTTGTGCACCGGCACATGATCGGTGATCGGATCGGAATCGTCAAAGTCCTCCACATCGTCCGCTTTGTTTTTGTAACGCTGCTCGGGCGACGTGCGCTCGAGAGAGAGTTTCTTGTTAAGCAAGTGATTGATTTCGTTGTATTTGTCGGTGTCGCGCAATTTGGTGTGTTCGGGCACCCGTACTTGTTCCTCTTTGGCGCGATCCCTCTCACGGCCGCCACCGTCACCTGCGCGCCGATGGTGCTCCTGCTTCTGCTCGGCCTGGAGCACACGGCTGAACTTGGCGTCGTAGTCGGCCGGACGCATGATAATTGGCTTGATCTCATCCTCCCTGGACCAGGAGGCCGACGAAGCCGGCGTCTTCGAGCGGGGATCGCGTTCGCGCACAGGCGCCGCGATCTTGTCGCGTGCGGCACCATTCTGCAGGCTCTGCCGCGGTATGTACGGCTTGGCGGGCAGATCACGCAAGTAGCTGTCGTCAGGCGGCTGCACAGCACTCTTGCGATTCAGCAGCGCATGATGCGGTATAATGGGTGCGGAACGCTCGATTGGTATCTGTGATGGCTTGAGGGCTATTACGGAGTTGTCGGCTTCATTGGACCACTGTTCCTCGTCTGTGCGAGAGTATGAGAGAATGTACAATTAATATTTATTCGTGGACTATCAGCGAGCTCCACTCACCACTAGAACTGTTCAAGTCTTGCCGCTCCGGACTGGGTGCCAAATCAGAGCCAATGCCCGATGAGCCACGCGACGATACTTGCTTACCAGTCGGTGTCACCGTCTGGCCGGACGGTGTGGGGCCGCCCACAATCAATGCATTGCGACAGCGACGCAGCTCGATGGCGGTCAGATTGCCCTTGGAGCGATGTACGGTGTCGTAGTCGCGCGGCGGCAGCAGCAGCGGCGGCCCGTTGCCGTTCAGTTTGGCGCGCAGCTCGGCGGCGAGTGAGTCGAACAGCTCGTTGGTGGGCTGTGGCAGCGGCAGCGATAGTGGTAGCGGTTTGCCGGCAATGGGCGGCGATCGCGAGATGGGCGAACCGCCACTGTGCTCCTCGCTGCACTCGGACTCGCGTGTGCTGTTGCCGGTGTCACTGCCCAGCGACGAGCTGAAGCGCTTGGGCGATGTTTCGTGCCGGCGCTGCTGCTGCTGCTGCGTCGGCTGTTTGTGTGACTGGTGTGGCGGTTGTTGTTGTTGTTGCTGTTGTGACTGATAATGTTGCTTCTGGCTGTGTTCGGTGCTGCCGCTGTGGGACGTTGACTTATTGCTGGACGTGGGCAGTGGTGGCAGGATGCCCAGGCTGTCAGGCAGAAAGAGAGCAGAGAAGAGCAGAGCAGAAAAAAAAAGAACATGAATAAATGGCGAGAAGGAATGAGTTCAATAGAAATGTCCACGGGCGGCCAAAGCTTCGAAGCGTTGCGAGTGGAGCAATTCGACATGTGATCGCTGACATTTCCGGCAGTTTGATTTTAGTGTATTTTGTGTGCTTCAAAAATGGCCAAAGGGCGTTAAGATGCGAGACAAGGCTTGAAGAATGTTAAGTGGCACAAGATTTGCAAGTATGGGTGGACAAATGTAAATTTGCTGCAAGCGTTTTATCAGCGTGACACCATACGCCAAACAGTCTCGGCAGCTGGTGTTTGCCTAAATGCTAAAATTCGTTGAAGCAAAAGTAGAATTCTGCTGACATTTCAGTCAGGTTGCTCTTCAGTGCGCGTGAGCGGATTAAGGTTATATTTTTTGTGGTTTTGCAAATTTCAGTCAGACGTATCGAACACGCTACTGCACCTCAAATATTTTTTCGATTTGTCTCGATTACATCACCGCGCACGGAATTTTGGCGTTCAGAGCAGGTCTGCGAGATTTTCTTGTTGAGTGTTGTTGACATTTCCAACTGCCAAATGTGGGTTGCAACTAATTTGATTGAAAATTAAATTACAAATTTTATATAACACAACGTTGTAGCTGACATAGACGACAGTTTCCAATATGGAGCGTGCATACTCGTATTTGGCATTTTTATTGGTTGGCGCGAATGTGTTAGGAAAAATTGTTATGTGTTTCAATTCAGGTCTTTGACGTCGGTGGTTTGAAAAGTTGCTGATGCTACAAGATTTGAAACGTAAATGGCTATGATTGATTTGATAGTTAAAATTTTGTTTTTTGGGAAAGTGTTATGGAATCGGGGTTCAAATAAAGTTTGCTTTAGTTTTTGAAATTAACATATTTTGACTGATAGTTGCTGACCGAATGGAATTTGTTCAATTTATGGAACTCAGATCGATTTGGCTGAGACAAGGAAAAGACGAGAAGGAAGTCAACATTCAAAGCTTTTTCATTATAATTGGAAGAAAAGACAAAGGTCTTCTGGACTGAATATATAATTACAGATCCTGAGAAGAAATAAGCCATTTAAAACTGAGTTGACTGAAAGCAAAAAGTTAGACTCTTAATTTACTTATTTTATTTAATTTGTCTTATATTTAATTACATTTTTTTTCCTTTAATTTAATCATTTACTTAATTTTATAAGTTTTATTTTATTAAATATTTATGTATTTTTTTTTAATTTTTAATTTAATTTTTTAATTTAATTATTTTTTACATATATACATATATAATCATTTCTATTTTATTATTTTATTATTTTCATATTTTTTTCAATTTTTTTATTTCATTTACTTTATGTAATAGAAATTATTAAATTATTTTTTTTAATATATTTATTATTATTTTTTATTTTATTATTTTGCTTAACTATTCTGCAGCCGCCGTGGCTCAGTTGGTTAGTGCGCGGTCCAGCGAGTCGCATGCAGAGCGACGCAAGTTCGAATTCTGCATGTAGTAATACCTAAAAAAAATAACGGGAAACTCGTTTTCTCTTTCGGTGGCTGTCCTCTCAGCTGGAAATGGCAAACCTCTGAGAGTAAAAATTGCCTATGAAAAAGCTCCCAACCTGCCGTTCGGAACCGGCATAAAACTGTAGGTCCCTTCCACCCGCGTACAAAATTCACACGCACAACACGGGTGGTTGCGGGAAGCTAGGCCTTAGTCTCGCGTAAGCGGGCTGTCGTGCCAATCAATTATTATTATTATTAACTATTCTATTTAGTTTATTTTGTTTTATTTTTATCTATTTACCTATATTTCTTTTTTTTGATAAGGAGTATTTCATTTTTTAAATTTATTTATTTCATTACTTTTATTTCTTTTATTTATTCCATTTATTCTATTTCTTTTATTTATTCCATTAATTCTATTTATTTTTTATTCTATTTATTCTATTTATTCTCTTCATTTTCTTCATTTTCTTTATTTTATTTAATACATATTATTTCAGTTTTTTTTTAATTTATTAATTTTATAATTTTTTTATTTTTTTTATTTGTTTTTTAATTTTATTTTTTTAATTTTATTTCATTTTATTTTATTTTATTTTATTTTATTTTAATTTATTTTATTTTATTTTATTTTATTTTATTTTATTTTATTTTATTTTATTTTATTTTATTTTACTTTATTTTATTTTATTTTATTTTATTTTGTTTTATTTTATTTTATTTTATTTTATTTTATTTTATTTTATTTTATTTTATTTTATTTTATTTTAATTTCTTTTACTTTAGTTTACTTTATTTTATTTTATGTTACTTTATTTTACTTTATTTATGTTATTTTATTTTATTTTACCTTATTTTACTTTATTTTATTTTATTGTATTGTATTGTATTTTGTTTTATTTTATTGTATTGTATTTTGTTTTGTTTTATTTTATTTTATTTTATTTTATTTTATTTTATTTTATTTTATTTTTTTGTATGTTATTTTATTTTAATTTATTTTAGTGTATTTTATTTTATTTATTTTTTTTAGTTATATTTATTTATAGTATTATTTTTGTTTGTTTCATTAATTTTTTTATTGTCTTTATTTTATTTAATTATTATTTTTTTACTAATTTTATTTAATAACAAATCTTAAAAAAAGTTAAAAGTATTTTATTTATTATATTTATCCTACTTATTTTATTAATTTTTTTTTGTTTTTATTTTTATTATTATTTATTTCTTCCTTTTTAATTTTTCTTGCTTGCTATTTATTCTGTTAGGGAAGTTGACTTATCAATTGAGCTATTCAAAATACATTTGGTAAATGAAGAAGAGGAATAACTCATAATCCTTTGCTTCATTTCAACACTTTGGCCGCTTAGAGCCACCGTATCGAATGTAGAAGCTCGTTGCAAATGTCAAAGGTTAGTGTGTCATTAGTTGCTTCACTGCGCGTTTCTCATCTCTCAAACCCCATCAAAGAGAAAACGGGCTGGAATCGGCTTGTCAGTGTGCATCTACCGCATACTTTAAGTGTCAGGTTGCGAATTTTCGTAAGTAAGCGTGGGAGCTTGGAGCTGCAATGAATATTGGAAATTTGCCTAAAAGACAAACGAATTTATTTGAAAATTGCAAATTTTTGCGCGCGTCTTAAACATTTTGGCAGCCTGCAATTGTGTCGCATTTGCAGTGATGGCTGACGGGGCACTTCCTACTTCCCACCGCTGGCATAATTAATTAACAATTGCGGTGCATTTATCAAGAAAACTGTTGACTAGCACGCTGCACAGCAACAACAACAATAATAAAAGGAGGAAATAAAAAAAATTGAGCAAACATATAGCTGAAAATCACGATTTATCTCTGTCTGTTGCATGGCAGCGCACCGACAGGCAGACAAACAGCTAGACGGAAAGTTGAACGAACAGACTGACGCGCAGCGTGCCTGTCGGAATTGATGATGCAGCGGTGCATGTGCACACTTAAGCGAATCGCACACGCTGTCAGTGACACTTGGAGCCATTGGCCATGCGCCGCGCAAGGAAGCAACAAACAATTCAATAACATTCAAAACAAAAACAACTAAACTTAAGTGTTGCATCATACATTCAGATGCAAGCAGCTAAAGCGCAGACAATAAATGTTTTCTTGTTCGTATATTTTCGGCTCATGTTTTGTGAAATTTGCTGCATGCAACCATACGACAGCAGCAGCATTGGCGCATCTGCCAACCAATAAGTTGCATGCGTGTTGTTGCAGCAAAGACGTCAATAAGCGTTGGCCTCTGACCGAATTGGCTGATGAAAACATGTTGACTGATCAGTTGTTGTTGTTTTTAAAAGCCGCCATAAAAATCAGCCGATTAACAATCGCAGCAAATTGCCATCAATAATTAGATAATTTTTTCCGTAACTATGAAAATTTAATCTTTCGAATAAGTAAAACTTTCAAGAGCGAGATGGCAATAGTTTCATTGCAAGCAAGTATTCAGCACTTTCTCTCCAACTCCAATTTGGCTTTTTGATGCAATACGCAAAGAAAGCTGACGGGGCGCAGAGTTCACTTACCGCGACTCGAGCTCCTCGAAGCGCTTCTGATTCTCTGCACGATTGATTAGTATTTGCAGCTGCTGCTGTAGCGCCTCCGCCGTCGATTCGGAATCGCAGCGGTAGGCGTGCACGTGCAGTGGACATTTTGTGGCCGGATTGTACAACAACAAAACGCAAGCGACAATATCGTCTGTCTGCACGGAGCTGGTTATGGCACTGTGTGGTATGAAATGTTTGGAGGAGCCCTGAAAAAAAAACAAAAAACAACATCATTGCATTGTTTTGTTAAACTTTTCTCACAATCGAGAGAGAGAGTGTTTGTTGTTGTTGTGACGGTCCACTTACCTGCAGTATTTTGATACCCTTGTGCGAGACCTGTAGCGTCACTTTCAGCGGCTCCTGACCGCGTGCCCTATCGATCATATACGGCAACACTGAATTGATGACACGTGCACCGCGCAGCCCTTTGGCCTCTTCGGCGCCCAAAAACCAAACATAGTACGAGGCCTTCTGTACATCGCGACGCAACCGTAGCGCCATCTTCAGCTTTCAGCCGCTGCTTTGTCTGCTGATGTTCGGGTCTTAGGCCAATAGTGGACAGTGGATAGTTTTGTTGTAGACGGCCTGTTGTGAAGACAAAGCTCTGTTCAATGGGCAACACTTGCTGCTCAACACACGTGCAGCTGCAATATGTCGAGAAGAGAAAGAAAACGAGAGAAAGAGTAGAGTTTAGCAAAGTCTAGAAAGTAGAGGATTTATTGGTAGCTTAATTAATTTATATACTTTTAATATATAAAAAGTAGTGCATAGTGTTAGTGACTGTGATAATTTTGGGGTCGAAGCGCTTTTAACTGCCGTCTTAAAATGCTCATAAACGGCCACTGCACTCATTTACGCTTCGCTGCAGCATGCGGGCCATTTTATGTGGTGTTGCAAAGAAAATATAAATTTTCCTTTTAAGCCGTCTATGGCCAGTGTTACAGTTTGTTTACACACTTGTTCCTATGTAGTTAGGTGTACTAAATTGTTGATAAACTACTATTGGAATCGAAAGGTTTTATCAGGCGGTGGTCTGTTAGTTGTTTACGTATTCAGCAAGAACACATGAAGACAAAGAAAGTTTTTTCCTTGTAAAGTTAAATTAAGAATAGAGTCGAGTTAAAGCTTGGAACAATGTCGCACACCCACTACAAAAGTGACAGATCAAAATTTTTAATTTTTCAGGAAACGCAAAAAACTGTTTTTGCGTTTAGTAGAACATCCCTACAGATTATGCTTTAGGACAAGTTACAAAGATTTTTGTTTATTTTACACTAGAAAATCCAAAATTTTGAGTTCCCACTTTTTTGATGATATTCTAATTCAATAATAACCGAATTAATTGTTTTTCAGTTATGTCACTTTTGCTGAATTAAATAATTTAAAAATGACAGTTAAAAAGTTGAAAGAAAAATTTTGAAAATTCGAAAATTTATTTCGTCAAAAGTGTGACAATTTGAATTAGGACTCTTTTGCATTGAGCTGCAGCGATCAAATAGAATCAAACTTCTCGACATAAAGACCTAACTGTATTTTTGGCAACAGTTAACAACAAAATATACTGAGCTCTTGCTTATTAGTAGATAACCGCATTGTGCACAGTATTGTAACGATGAGGCACTCTGTGTTCTGATATGCATGAATGCTTTTCCAAGCATACTTTTAGGCATGCACTTTGAAGTACGGCAAACTTGCTATAATTCCGATATGGCAAGGATGGTATGCGAAGGTGATGAGCTGTGCTAGAACAATCGAGATAGAGAGTACAACTAGTGTGTGCAAGAAACATCGATGCGATAAGAAAACAAGTCGAGTCTTAGTTGAATAAGCAAAGTAGTAACAAGTGTAGATACAAGCAAAGTGTAAATCTGTAAATAAAGTGATTGTTGGTTTTTGACCGCATTTGCCCTAAATAATTGAAGTGGTTTAATTTTCAAGCATAATCCAAAACGAACTTAGAGAGGTAATTTTCGTAACAACATTAACACATAAACCCGAAACTTAAAAATTTTGAGTTGTGTCACTTTTGAAGTGGGTGTGCGATGTAATCAAAGGTTTTGAAACTAATATATCTGTATACACACATATAAGCAGAGGGCCTTGGGTTCAAACCGCTACAAAAAAAACATTTCTTTCTTCAGTTGCATTTTTAGTGAACAATGGAAACCTCTGAGTGTAAAATAACTACCTATGAAAAGTGTTCAGCTCGTTGTTTAAAATCAAAATGAAACTGTAAAACTTTTCACTTATGTCTTCTTGCACTAATAAGTCAAATGTTTGCAGGAAATTCAGAATATAATGTTTTTTCCAATACTAAAGTTTTAAGTTCCAAACACCATTGGTTGGGTTGAAATAAAGTTTGCAGTAACCCCAAACCCATTGTTGACATTTCTTGATTGCTGTCGGATAACCAAACATTCTCAAAGCCAACAAAAGCCAAGCTAAGAAAGACAGGCTATGTTTGTTGTAGTCGTTTAGCATAGTGCAAAACTATCTATTGAAAAATATTTGAGCTCTTGACCCTGCACTCACACACATACACACTCATACACATACAAACAATGTCAATATTGCGTTTATTTTATTTTCTTAGACCACATAGCAAACGAAAGATTACGGACGGCCAAACTGGCTGGTAGCTTCGTTTTCGTATTTTATATCTGCTTGCTTGCTATTGCTTTCAGATGCAACCAGTTTCTCACTAATATCAACAGCATTCTACACACACACACACACGCAATGCCAATAATTCAATTCTTCTATTTCTGTTCCTGTGGCAACTGTGCATTCAACAACAAATGCAAACGAGAGATTTTATGCAGTTTTGCTGAGTTGCCTCGTTCCCAATGCAACAACAATTATTGTAGTTGGCCACTAATGCAAACAAACAACTTTGTGCACAAACTTCCTTTTATTGCATTGCTTTTCGTTGAAGTTCATACGGAAAGCGACAAAAAAAACGAAAAGAATAAAAGAAAAAGAGGTGAAATTTGTGTCAACGGATATTCATGTTTAAATGTTGCCTATGTTTGATTGATTTGCTGCATTACAGTTGCGCTCAATATTTTCACGTTTCCGATTTTGGCTAAACAGCACAAAAATTAGCATAATTCCACAAGAATCATCAAATACGTAAGCAAGCGTGCCAAAGGCAACTTACAAACATGGCTAGAATTTCTAAACATTCTTCGAAAAATGTGACAGAATTTACATTTACACCAACAATAACATCGATCATCACAATAACAACAACAACAATGACAGTTACATAAATAACAGCATGAACGGTTGTCACGTCAGTGTGTCAGCTCGAGGCAGAGGACAGAGCAACAGTAGTCGTAGCCCAAAAATGGTGACGCAGTACCGTTGAGTCGTTGCCTACCCGTAAGAGTTTAGTACTTTCCGCTGTTGTTGATTGTTAGTTGTTGCAGCGATGATAAGCGGCTTTCAATCAAGCGGCTCGTCATGGTACAAAAACAACACACTTTGTGTGATATTCACACACTCTGAGGGCAACTATGAACAGCATTTTGTTGTTGATTTTAACTGCACTTTGTACTATAATTACAACAAAAATAAACACAAGCAACAATACGCGACATGCTATTTGTCACAATTTGAAATTACGAACGTCGCGGCCAATATGGGTTAAGCGTTTCGAAAATAAATCGCAACGAATTTCAATCAACAGCAATGAACAAACACTCGAATCACTAAAAAGTGCGCGCTAGCACATGTTGAAGTAGTGTAGAAGCGCACCAACCACGCAAACGTCTCGCTCGCACAACGCAACGTCTTTAACTGAGGCGATTTTAATAAATTTCGTTGGCTTTCTGGCTGCACCGGCCGAATGATCAAAAGGTGCTGGCTGCTGGCGCTCGCGAGCGACTAAGCGACTAAGCGAGTAAAACACAAAATCAAAAATAATAACAACACCAAAAGCTAAATGCGTATCTGTGTGTATGTGTGTGCGTTTGTGTGTGACTGTGCGTGTTTGGCTGCGCAAAGCCATGAGCCGAAGAAAGCTGAAAGTGGAATTTTTGAATTTGTTGTTTTTATTTCATTTGTGGAATTTGCTGAAATGAAAAGTTGCGTTGGTTGCGCGGCTGTCGTTGCTGCGCGAACGCCACGGCTGACCGTTGCGACGCGTGTGGGTCGAGCCGCAGTTAGCGAGACAGGTGAATGCATTTGTTGGTGTTAATGTCTATAGTGAGCGCAAGTCGGCTTGTTTTGGTGCGGGAGATGATGTGCTTTGGCAACCGATGCACTGGAGAGCAGCTGACGGTGCTAGTGATTAAAATTTTGATGAATACAACAAAATAGAATAACAAAATATGTAATATTTAAAAAAAAATTGCAGCTCGTTCGTATTTCAAATCTTTCATTTTGAAAAGTTAACGAGATTGTACGTTTTGTGGGTCTGAAAGTTCTCAATTTCATGTTTCCAAAACTTTCAGTGCCATAAATATCAATTAATCAATTTCAAACCAGCTTTTTACCTTATCAAACAAAAGACTTAAGACACAAACGCGTTTTTATTATATTCTCATTTTTAATATTATTTGTCTGCAGACTTGGAGTGAGTGACGCTGATAAATATTTTTAATAAAAAAATATTTTTTGATGGTTTGATATGGAAAATATATTTTTTTTATTTTATTAAAATTTAGCAGCTGACGGTGCTGGTAATTAAAATGTTGATGAAGAATCGAATGATTCATGCAGATTTTAGTAGATATTTTTAGATAATTTCTTATTCGATTTTTTAGTAAAAAATTTTTTTTTTATTTTAGTAAAAAAATGTTTCTTTTTTTTGTTAAAATTCAATTTTTCATATTTTTTCTACTAAAATCTACATTATTCACAAAGCTATTATTAATCGATTATTCAACAACATTTTAATCACCAGCACCGTCAGCTGCTAAATTTTACCAAAATGAAAAAAATTTTTTTTAAATTGAACCATCAAAAAAATTATTATTTTTTAAATCGAACCATCAAAAAAATTATTTTTTAATTAAAATCAATTCAGCAGCGTCATTTACTCCAAGTATGCACACAAATAATATAAAAAATAAGAATATAATAAAAACGCGTTTGTGTCTTGAGTCTTTTGTTGGATATAGTAAAAGCTTGTTTGAAATTGATTAATTGATATTTATGGCACTGAAAGTTTTGGAAAGGTCAAACTGAGAACTTTCAGTGCGACAAAGCGAACAATTTCGTTAACTTTGCAAAACGAAAGATTTAAGATACGAACGTGCTGTAATAATTTATATTATTTTCACTTTTAATATAATTTTGTTATTCTGTTTTGTTGTACACAGAACTGAAAGGCATTTACTTCAAATATTTTGGCATTTGTAAGCAAGGATCTTGAAACAATTTAAATTCTTCACTACTTTTGCAAATTCTAACTTTTGCAAACGAAAGACTTAAACCACAAACGCGCTCGTATTATCTTCCATTGACATTTGAATATTATTTTCAATTATTTTTACTTCTTAAGCTCTTCAAAGCAGCAACAAATCAACCAAAATCGCAGTTTAAGTTTCACCTGCTGTCACAGCGCCTCAGACAACTCATTCGTATTACTGCGTCAAACAGCTTTGCTGTTGTCTGTCGCTGCAGAAAACCCCAACTTTTACTACGAATTTGATTATTTCACTTTTAATTCAGCTGGCTGATTCTTTGCTGCTGATTTCTAGTGCATTTCTCATTTAGTTTCCAAATGTGATCATTACCATTGCTGGCGCAGTGATCGCTGGCGCTGGGGTGTAGTGCATCTGTGTGCGATGTGTACATGTGATCTTAATGCGTTCATTACCCACTTTTACCCACTCGTCAAGCGCTGAAAATCAAAAGCGGCAAAACGCGTTTGAGCTGTTGTTGTTGCTGCTTCTTATTTTATTGCCGCTGCGTTTATTTACGATGTTTTTTTTTTCGTTCAGCCACAACGCCATGACAGACGCGCTTATACGCTGACAGCGGCACCCGAACCCACCCAGAAAATCCACAAAAAAATGTATGCACTCAAAGTGAGCCATTGAAATTAAAGCGAAAAAACTTGCGCGAAAGCCACAAAGCCGCATGAAATAAAAATGAAAATTGGAATTGAAATTTCAGTGATGCACTTGTTGGTCTGGCAGCTCTGGCTGCTGTTTTCAGATGCTTAAAGTTTTAGGTCGCACATGTTTTTGTGCGACCGATCTTGTTGCTGCTGGCTGTTGTGGTTGTTGTTGCGCCAATGTTGCGAATGCAGTTAAATCACTACAAATAAGTTAGTGGAGCTGCGAAAAGCGGCTTTGGCACTTTTGCCACATCTTTCGGTTTCTGTAGTTGTAGCTGCTTTTGGTTTTGTTAGTGTTGCTTTAGCGGTTTGCATTGTAGAGCCTCAAGGCGCTTTGCCGCTTGCAAAGACGCAGCAGCCGTGGAGATTCGCACACTGTTGCCTGCTGCTGGCCGGGCGGATTGTTGATGTTGTGGCAGTTGTTGCGGCTGGAGGCAACTTGTTTACCTGTGCGATTGCAATCTGTTGAATGTTGCTGAAGCGGTTGCAATCGCTGTGGTTGTTTGCACCGGTAACTTGGCCAAAATTAAAATTTTCCACAAATTTCACTTAAAAAAAAACAAAGACAAGAAATACCGAATGGAAGGAAACTTGTAAATGCATATTTTTGTTGCTTTCGTAGTAGCAGAAGTTGTATTTGTCGTGTACTTGGCTTATTATCAGCTGGAGCTATCGATAATTAAATTGCAGGAAAAGAAAACACAAAACTGAATGAAAAGAGAAATTAAATTCCATGTCAGCAGGTCAGCAGTGTTTCAAAGGATGCCTACATGAAATGGGTGAAACTTTGACCCAACGCCGCTAAATTGTTTGTTTCATTGCTTGTGGGTAAAGCGAAATTCTAACGATGCGGCAGTCATGAAAGAAACAAATTGTTTCTTCTTCATAGCAGAGAGAAGCACAAAACTTACTAATGGCCATAAGCGGCAAATATTCATTTTCAAAAGTATTTTTTAATCAACTCACAGCAGTAGAAATTTCCAAGTGGTGCCACTTTATAATATAAAATCGATTAAATGTTTGCCCTGAAGCTGCGAGATCGCCGAAGAATAAAACAAACAAAGCACAAAATAAAAATAAAAAAATTACATATGTCCAAGCAGCCATTTGTCCAACCAACTGACTGATGAGCTGTCGCTGAGAATGGATGAGTTGGGCGCACAGCTGCGCATTGAGAAATGAAAGTTGTCTACTAGGCCAGCGGCCAGTGGCCAATCGACTAAAAACTACCAACTACCGGCTGCTGCGCCACGCCATATAGAATTTCATTGATAAAGACGCGTTAGAAATTCATTCATGCGGCAATCTTGCGCGCTCTGTAGAAAGTTGACAAACACTACGACTGACACAGCTGTCAGCGCCAATCAACTCACTAAGCCGCCAAGCACTGGTCGGTCGGTCGGTCAGACCAACTCAGTTCAAATCAATTCAGCGCAATTCAGCACTATTCAGCACTATTCAGCATCGCACCAAGCAATTCTGAACTGCGCCATATTTGACGCAGTCACTGATACTTTCATTATAAATGCTGCAAACTAGTTGCGTACCGATTGTTGTGCATTTAGTGCCGAGTGGAGAAAATTGTTTTATTAGCACTTTGTGAAGTGTGCAGCAGAAATGTTAATGAATTGCAATTGGCGGCCTATGAACATTTGCTTGAAGTGCATTTAACAGAATTAAGGCGTTTACATTAATTGTACGCTATGTACATATGTATGAATGTAAGTGTGTCTACTATAGGAACTCAAGTGTGAGCTTGTGTGTTTGTTGAGTTGCGCGTGCGTGCATTAAATGACATTGTAATGAATGCCTGCCAAGTGAGCTCAAATCAAATTGGACAATCTTCACGGTAGCTTAAGTTCAACTTGAATAATTAATGAGGTTATTTGAGTGCGTACGTGCGTGCGTATGTGTAGGTTGCCTAGAAATTTAGCAGAATGTTTTTAATTTGCTTTAGCTTTCTTTTGGTGTCAAAAACAAACCAAAAATTTAAAACATTTTCCTCTACATATGAGCGAATTTTTGCTGTAGCAGCAGCAAACTTTCGCAAAAATTTCATGTCTATGCCGCATGGATATAAATTAAAGCGAAATTTGGAGCGGATGTGCATTATTTGGGAATTGTTAAATATGTTAATTGTGCGAAATTAGTTGATTCTTTTATTTAGCAAAGGAAGTTGTTGATAGTTCAATAAGTGATTGACGACAGTTAAGTAATTTTACATGGAAATATTTTATATGGAATTAATGTATAAACATTTTAGATGCAGAAACTTGGAGATAAAAGTGTTTGAATAAATGTAAGGGAGAGGGCTGGGGTGTGAACCGGGTTTTGTTTTTCGGCTCTAACTTTTCTCAGAATAAAGATATCGAAAAATCGAAGATACCGTTGGAAAGGTGAATATATAACGCAACTTTGTTATGAAGACAGATTACCGTCTTGATTGAAATTTAACTCTCTACGTCCAATTTTCTAAGAACGTGATTTTTCGCTTTTTCAAAAAAGTGGCTGGGTTGTGAACCATCTGGAAAATCCCTATTAAAGTCAGAAAATACGAAGAAAACACCCATAATTTTTAAGTACATTGAGAATTTATTTAATCAGGAAGCCTCAAGAGGTGAAAAAAAGTTATAATGACGCCTCTTAGGCCAAAAAATCGCAATGAATGAAACTGCTCAATTTTTTTAATTTTCATCCTAATCTGTGTCGGAAAGTTTGCATGTGAAATACGAACGTGTTCTCGTATTGGCTCACTTCAAGTGAACTCAACGAAATCGAGTGAAATTATATAAAATTACTTTATTTTTATATATCCGTCCATATTTGACAGTGTTAGAACAAATGTAGTACGAAAAACAGGTGGTTCATAACCCAGCCACCTCAGTGGTTCACAGCCCAACCACGACGCCATTTTGGAAACTTTAAAATAAACGACACTTCCAATCATAATTCGACATAAACAAATATTGCATCGTAAAATAGAATCAAAACACTAAATAAACATGTATTACACAGACTTTTTGCAATAAGCTCAGTCACTAATATAGCACTTTAAAAAAAAGCCAACAAGTTTTCGCAGTCGATTTTCAAACACGATGTCTTTCAAAGTCGATTGCTGCCACAAGCAATACGTGTTTGTACTTCGGTGTAACCACAAAAGCAGAGTCATATCATAAGACAAAATTGACACTTGCAAGATTGGCAATATGTCAATTAGGGAAAGAAAAAACGGCAATGGTTCACACCCCAGCCTGGTTCACAACCCAGCCCTCTCCCTTACTTATATGGAATTATTTTATATGAATTAGAAGTTTGGAAGTTTGTTAAAATGTCTTAACCTTTTAATGGGAGAATCTTGGAGATAAAAATGTTGGAATATACATAAATATTGCCAGCGTTGATAGTTCAGTGGATGGCGCGCTGGCTTCTCATACCAGAGATCCGTCGGGTTCGGGTTCGATTCCCAGCTCGGGCTGGCGAAACGCTCATCTACTTCTATCGCTATCCACATGAAGCAAATGAAGTGCGCAAGTGCTCTCTTGACAGACATTGGAAAAACCTCCAAGTGTGAAGGGAAAATTGCCAAAACGACCGTTCTTAGGCACCGTTAAACTGTATCTCCCCTCCCTCTTCTCCCAACCGCTTGAAATATGTGTTGTAACACATGCTGAGAAAATACACATTTAAAAAACGGGTGAATTATGTGGTAGATATCACAAAGGGCCTCATAACCCTGTGTCTCGATATTACTTTTTGGTATTTAAATCATGAAACATTTTCCTACGAAGTTTGCACACGACATTTGAAGTTGCCACGCCTCTTTGTCAGAGTTCTAGAGCTAGTTTACTTTTGAACACTTTTAGCTTAAAACCGGTCAAATAAATTTTGTATTAATATTTTTTAATTACAGAAAAATTATTTAATATTTATGGAAATTATTATACAAAATAATTATACAAAATTATCATTTTTTGATTTTATTTAATCATTATTAAAGAAACAGGGTTCTGATCAAACACCCCTAATTCGTACAATCTAATTAGAACACAAACTTTTCCTGACATCGCTGCAAACTATTCGAAATTATTTTGGGAATAACAGTAAAATTTTTGTAATTTGCTTTGAATTCCCTTCTAAAAATATTAATTTGTTGATGCCTACGTAAATTAAACCCATAAATCAATCGTAGGTTTTGCAATAACATGACAAATAGGTGAAGTTGTTCTCAGGCAATTTTGGGGTCGAAAAGATTAATAAGATTCCGAGTGTGTCTCTTACCAAGGCAACCACCAGTAACCTAACTTACATAAATATTGTATTGAGTGACTGTTCTCGGTTCGTTTGAGGTTAGGTTGAGGTGCGAGTCATGAATAGACTTAGGCTGAACCAACGTTTGTAAAATGTTTACATTGAATTCGAGAAAAGGGTTCAATTCGAGAAACTCATCGAACATCAGACTTTTCGATTTGAAAGTTCTCGGTTCGTTCGAGGTTAGTTTGATTTCGTAATTCATGATCATAATTCAACGCTGAAGCAACGTTTGTATAATGTTTAAATTGATTTCGAAAAAAGGATTCAATTTGAGAAATTCATGGGACATAAGACTTGTCGATTTGACAGTTCTCGTTTCGTTTCAAATATTATTCAATTTAAATCCATAAAGGCAGCCTACGGCCTTTTATATTTTTTCAATAGGGATGTTCTAGTAAGTTTTCGAAAAATCGGAGATTGCCATTGATAAGTTTGTCATTGTTGACCATAAACGTGCTTAAAACATTTTGATGTTCAAACACTGACTTGAAAAATTTTTCTCGGTCAAAAAATGGATGTAACTCGTTAATATTTTCAATTGTTTACGATTTCCGAAGTGAATTATCTCAACAATAGTGCTTCGATCGCCTTCATTCGGCATTTGATGTTGAAGCACTAACCCTCAAGACAATTTATAGCTGATTTAACGAATTCAAGCGTGGTCGTCGCTTGCTCCAGGACGAAGTTCGTTGAGTTCGTTCAAAATCGGTCATTGTGCCAGAAACCATCGATGCTGTGCGTGGAACTGATAATGAAAGATCGTCATGTGACATACCGTGACATAGAGGCATCCTTGGACATTAGTTCCACGTGCTTGCATTTGATATTGCACGAACATTTAGCTGTCAAAAGGATTTGTTCTCGCTGGATTCCGCATAATTTGGCAATCGCTCAAAGAAAGGCTCGTGTCGATTGATGCAAAGAAATGATGGAAAATTTCGATCGCGGTACTTCGAAAGACGTTTATAAGATCGTGACAGGTGACGAATCGTGGATATATGCGTATGAGCCCGAAACAAAACAGCAATCGACCGTGAGGGTCTTCGAAGACGAATCAAATCCAACAAAAGTTGTTCGTGCACGCAACACATCAAAGCAAATGGTCGCCTGTTTCTTTGGCAAAAGTGGTCACTTCGGTTATTGTGCCATTAGAGCAACGGAGAACGGTCAATTCTGAGTGGTACACAACAATTTGTTGGACAGAAGTGTTCAATGAAATACGGAAAAACAACCGCCGATGCCGAATCATTATTCACCAGGACAATGCGCGTTCTCACACATCGGCTCAAACAACCGCTTATTTGATCGACCAAAGCATCAATTTAATGGGTCATCCGCCATACAGCTCTGACCTAGCACCCAAAGACTTCTTTTTATTCCCGCACATAAAAAAAATTGCATGGTCAACGATTTTCATCGCCAGAAGATGCTGCTGAAGCATTTAAAAACCATGTTTTGGAGGTGTCTCAATCGGAGTGGAAAAAGTGCTTCGACAATTGGTTTGAGTGCATTCAAAAGTGTATAAATCTTCAAGGAGACTACCTTGAAAGGCAATGAAACCATTTTTGATGATAACAAAATGCATTTTCATCCTTTTTGAAAAAATATAGAAGGCAACCCTCGTATTAATGCCATACAAATAACTCTGGCAAATAAAATAAATTTCGTGGATGTGAAAAACATTTCACTAAGTTTCATTTCAATTTAAAGTTCTCCGTCCCTTATAAACAGCTTTTATACAAACTTTATTCAATCTCGAACGCAAAGTCTAAGAAGATAATTGAGTGCACTTGTACTTTGTACCAGGTTTTACTGCAATCGCTGTTCACACACACACATTATGCATGTTTTTCTAATCGATTTATAGCACGAAAGACTTTGTTATAATAAATTACAATTCTTGAGCTCGACCTCAGTATTTTATATTCTATGCATTTGCTATTCTCATGGCATAATATTTTGTCTGTACTGTTAAGTTAGACACGCTTACAACCTTTTTATAATTTAGAAGGCATGAATACAATTAAAAAGAAACAAATAGTTACAGTCTCAAGATTTTAACAAACCTTGAGAACCCTTCGAAATGTATCAAGAATTTAAATCAATGCTTTTACTCATTTCTTATACAACAAATGTGACATGTAATTTATATCGTTTGTAACAGTTTGACATTTCGTGCTGGAATTTTGTATGTGAACCCGCTTCGCTTAGTGTCTCGTTGAAACTTCTGTTGCTATTTGTCGCCAAGTATTGGTGGCCATAAAATGCATTTAGTTGACTGCACATAAAGTCATTTTATATCCATTACTTCAAATACAACAACCAACCATTACTCGCGCAGCAGTGAAGCAGCCGGAGCAATTAAAAATGCAGCTAACGGTGCATTGCCACCGCCATTGTTGTCATGTCTGAGTTAGCAATGAGGTAAATCGTTGCGTTTCGTAATTCAAGAACATTTTAAACAAAATAGTAAAACTAAAAACAAAAGTAAAAAAGTTGCGCTCAAGCTTAATTGCACCAATGCATGGCAAGCGAACGTCAGCGATTTGTGCCTCGAACATTAATTGTGGTTACTGCTGCTTGCAAGTCTGGCACTTTTTGTAATACATTTTGCATTTGTTGGCCACTTTAGAAAATATCTCGTGTAATGGACCGATGAAGGCGAACGTTACATGACTGCGAATTGTACGAATTGTTATTGCAACATGGGATTTTTATTGCTGTGCTCACCACACGCATTTGATGGCATCGCACTTTGTAGCTAATTGCAGCGCAGTTAGTTATTTGTTGCTGTTGTATCACTAAATAATATAAGCTGTTTTCGTTTTTTGGCTGAATTGCTGACTCGCTGGATGCTGCTGCTTCCTGGTCGGCAGCAGCTGCAGCATGCAACCGCTTCACGCATCACAGCTGCCCACTGGCAATGCAGCGACTGCGCTGCGCCAAAGATGGACTATGAGTTTTACTATATATGTATGTGTGGTTATGCTGCAATGATTCTTTTGCAAGCAAATTGTTTGCAATATAAAACTGTTGTTTTTGTTGCGCTGATGTTTGCTAATCAATTGAACGTTGCACGTTGCTGTTGAGTGAAATCAAGCAGAAAATGACAGCTGATAGAGTGAAAATTTTGCTCAAAACAAAAGACTACAGTCATGAAACGGCCAAATGTGTTGCATGCTGATTAGTTGTGATGAAGCTTGAAACTTTCAGAGTTGTGTGAATTTTCTATAATTTGAATAAAACACTCGTATGTAGTGTGGACAACAGTGGCTGTTAGTGCGCGATGCCATTAGCGGTTTTAGCGTTCAGTGCGCGCGCGTAATCAAGTTCAATGACATGACAAAAATGCTGTACAACAACAACAAAAATAAACAGAAATTGCAAATAACGTCTGATGTGTTTTTCTTGTTAACAACAACACTGTTGAGTTTTTCTGTTGACGAGAAGATTTTTGTTATTTGTTCAAATGCAAGAAATTGAAAAGCAGGCTGAGTATGGAATTTGTGGAATGAGGTGAAGCAAAATGTTGTTGTTAATTTCTGTACGCATTTTGGAAGCTTCAAGTATATTTGTAAGAAAAATCTTATTAACTGCCATTATTGTGATAAAATTTGTTGCTTTTTGTTTTGTGTAAAAAATTCACTGTACTTAAATTTTCATAGTCAACAAATTTTTGTTATGTATTGTTTTACTTCCTATTTATTTATGTTATTTTTATTTTTATTATTACCTACTATTTATCAGGTGTACAACTTTGCTTCCGCCGTTTTCCGATAGGTGGCTGTACCGGCTGAGGCTGGTTGAAATACATAGATGGTAATGCCTTTAAAGTGAGTGTGGACAGTGCCTAACGAATTGTCATCGCCGTTTCAGTGACAGTTGTTCTTGTTTTCGTATTATTCACGCTCGAAAATGTCCGTTTATGTGCCCAATTCTCGCCATTTGCGGGAAGTTTTACTTTTCTGTTACAATTCGAAAAAAAAATGCAGCTGAAGCGCATCGAATGCTCTCAGAAACTTACGGTGATGCTGCTCTGAGTGAAAGAACGTGTCGGGAGTGGTTTCAACGTTTTAAAAATATCAAGAGCGACATGACAAAGTCATCCTCCAACACGACAATGCTCGGCCTCACGTCGCAAAAGTGGTCAAAAAGTACCTGGAAACGCTGAAATGGGAAGTCTTGCCCCACCCGCCGTATTCCCCAGATGTCGCCCCTTCTGACTTCCACCTATTCCGTTCGATGGCACACGGCCTGGCAGATCAACATTTTCAATCCTTCGAAGAATTGGAAAAATGGATTGCTTCATGGATAGCGTCAAAAGAGGACTCCTTTTTTCGAGCCGGGATCCGAAAATTGCCGGAAAGATGGGAGAAAGTTGTCGCTAGCGACGGACAATACTTTGAATAATACATCTGTAAGCACTTTTTCGCAATAAAGCTTTTAATTTTGGAAAAAAACGGCGGAAGCAAAGTTGTACACCTGATATATTATTATTATTTACATTATTATTTATAAAACTAAAGTGTTCATATTACACTAAATAATTTATTATTATCAAATTAATTTTAATTTAAATTCAAGAATTGAAAAGGAGGAAAAGTACAGAATTCGTGGAATGACTTGAAGCAAAATAAAAAATTATTATTTGTTACGAATTTTGCAAGTTTTTAGTTGAATAGTTAATAGTTATTAGAAAAATCTTATTTATTGTCATACAAATTGTTGGTTTAATTTTTGCATGAAAAATTCACCATTTAGTTAAGTTTTCATATTAATTTTTTTATGTACTGTTTTACATTATATTACTGAATAAGTAATTTTTATCAAATAAACAGTGTGACAATTATGTATTAAGACTGCCTCTAGAAAACACAATCAAAACACCATATTTGCTAGTTTCTCCAGTGCCCTCGTCGAAGCCCGTCCTATGGTCTGAATGTCATCAAAAAAGCATCCTTTCAACTTTAATTTCAGTTTCGGGAACAAAGAGAAGTCGCACGGTGCCAAATCAGGTGAATACGGTGGATGATTAAACACACAGACCTGATTCCGAGCCAAAAATTGACGAACAATGAGTGCTGTGTGATTCGGTGCATTGTCGTGCAACAGAGACCAACTTCTTGGATCGCGGTATTCTGGTCGAATACGACAGACTCTGGCCATCAAACGCTTCAAAACTTTTAGGTAATATGCGGCAGTGACTGTTTGACCAGTTGGAACCAAATCTTTGTGGATAATTTCTTTGCTATCGAAAAATGTGATGAGCATTGTTTTGATTTTTGGTGGAACTTTTCGTGTTTTTTTTGGCTTGTGGTGAGTTTTTTGATTCTCATTCTGCACTTTGACGCTTGGTTTCTGAATTGTATTGGAAACACCATGTTTCATCACACGTAACAATTGTTTTCAGGAAGTTTGGGTGATTTTCTGTGGCTGCAACAATGTCTCTTGAATGACTGACTCTCATTAATTTTTGCTCCTCGTTCAATGTGTGTGTGGAACAAATTCTGCGCAGACCTTTGTTTTGCACAAATCCTCGTAAAGAATGAGTCGGATAGTTTCTCTGTTGAGGTTTAAGGCTTCTTCCAGCATTTTCAGTGAAGCATTGCGGTCTTCTGCAATAAAATCACAAACTTTCTGGATCATTTCCGTCGTCCGAACTGAAATTGGCCTTACTTCTCTTATTTCATCTTTCAGCGACTCTCTGCCATCCACAAAATGTTTATGCCATAAAAAACATTTGATCTTGATAAGCAAGCATCGCCATACGCTTGCTGCATCATTCGGAATGTTTCTGATGCACTTTTACCAGTTTTTGCGTTGACTTTAATGGCCGCTCTTTGCTCCAAGTTAAAATTTCAACATCAAACGAAAACGTGTTTTGCAAAATGAATTTTAATAAATATTAAATGTCAACCAAATGTCATGAAATGTTGACCGTTAGTAGAGAAAGGTTGAAGCTTCATAGATGACGCGCTTGGTTGCTGAGATATGGTTCCAGTCTCAATACATAATTGTCGCACTGTGTAAATATGAATTAAAATTCACCAATTTCGTTAAACTAATTTATAAAAATATTTCGAAATCAAAATCAAATTTATTTTAATGAATCTAAAGCTTTGATTTTAATTTACTGCATCTTTGGAGTGTAAAAAAAAAAAATGAAAAACCGCAGAAACATTCAAGATTTATGATTTAATAAATTGTGTTGTGAATTATTTTTCGCTGTCACTGTCAACAACAAACGCAGCATCAATCATAACTGTAAAGTAGCACATTTTATTAACACGAATTGGTGCTAAGCGCACAAAAGCCGTTTCATTCAGCTAAAGCTCCGTGAAATACAACAAATGTGCGCAATCGAATAAAGTGTGATATTTATTTTGTAGTCTATTTGTCGCACGCTTGTTGTATGTGGATTGTGTCGCCAAGCACCAATTGACACCTTCAATGTCGGCTTGAGCGCCAACAAACATACACAGCAGCGAGTAGTGCAACAACAGAAACACAGTCTAAAGGCACCAATAAGTAGCGCAATGCGGTAACAACACCAACTACAACAACAATGCAACAACTATAGCATTGTAAGCACTCGGAGCATTAAATTGAGGTCAATTGTTAAGAATATTTCAGGCAACATTACCAAAGCAATATACAAAAAAATATAAAAATATCTAACAAAAAACAAAATGGCTGTTGAACCGACAGTCAAGAGACATAGAAGCAGACACTTGTCTTGCAAGTGATTTTCGAGCGTTTTGCACTTTATTCAAAATATTAGAAAAAATACAAAGTTAAAATTGGAGAATACCCCAAGTTGTTTTCATTTTCTGAAGCCAAAAATACTCTTCAACTGCCACAGAAGGCAGCGATAAGGTTAACCATAGAAAATGCTTTAAAAGTCAGAACATTTTCGCGGCGATTGTGCAACGAACTGTAAAATTTGTAAATGAAATGAAGTCATTGCCAACGGGCAAACACAGCACAAGAAAAGCACTGCTACAGCAATAAACCACTTGAAGCCAGCCAGCACAGCCAGAAACAGGTGTACACACATCTACCTTTGCCACGGAGCGTGCGGCTTAAGAACCAAAGCAGAAATAACAAAAATGAGCCACTTCAGTCAATCACTGCTTCTCTTTCGCACAGACACTATTCAATAAAACTATTCAATAAGTGCTTTATTGTAGTTTATTCGCTGTTTCTCAATCATTTCTAGATTTTTTTCTTCGATTTCTTAAGGTTTTTAAGAATATTTCTTCAGCAACTTCCGTTCGCTTTCATTAACTACAAAGAGCACCGCTTATTCGTTTATTTTTGATTGGCCTTTTGCTATCGAGCGGCAGCGGCCAAGTATTTGCTGCGTTAGAATGCGGCCAAAGCGAAAGACTCAAACCACAAACTCACTATTCATGCGGTGCGTTAGTTACACAGCATTCGAGCGCGCTTCTCAGCCTTGGTTCGAGCAACCTTGAGACAATTAAACGTTAATTGCAGCTAAATGTTAATCGCAGCTGTGTTATGGTAAATTTTGTACATTTTATGTAAATGACACACATTTTAAGAAAATCACCAGCCATCCACTACGCTTAATTTGAGTCTCAAAAATGTTGTTTTGTAAGCACAAACACAACAATAAATATTTTATTACCCTCTTCCTCGATATCTTGCTGTGCATTTAACGTACTCTAAGGCCTCAAATTAAAGAGTTGCATAATTACATTTTTTTGTAAATTTTATTTTTTTTTTATTAATGAAATTTTACCAACAAATTGTCATAAAGCGTGTTTATGGCATTTATGATGGCAACTCGTTAACTAGCAATTTACAAATATTCACCAATCGTAGTTCTTAAATAACACATTTTCTGCCATCGTTCACTTGTTCAACTATTCCTTGTTTTTTTGTCTGTTGTTGTTGTTAATTGACAAAACAACAAAAAAGCGTTTTCTTTTTTTCCAAATCGGCAAATTATAAACAAGTTTACGCATTGAGTGTGCCCAAGTGATTTTTAATAGCTCCCCAATTCAATTGAAGCGCAAATCCATCAACGCCAAAGGCTGACCAGATCGGCTTGTTTGCTCATGGCGAACCATAAAAGTGGTTTTTGAGATGTCGAAAAAAAATTACACATATTAATGCGCATAAATACTTTCACTTAAGCGATTATAAATGCGCTATTAAATATGAATTGCTTGTTAATGCACTCAGCATTCGTGCAGCGGTACTCGACTTTCGCAACACGTAGCACCCAGTCACGTATGTGTGCTGGGCCGAAAAAAATCCGGTCAACGAGTGCTCAATGCGACTGCTTGAGCAATCAGTTTTTGATATGTTTTACTGTAAATAGTATCAAGTTGTGTGTGCATTGATTTGTTTGATAGCACAAGTAATGCACTTCCTGGTATGTCAAATTGAAAAGAAGTTTGTCGCTGCAGTCTTTTGGTTTGGCTAGTAAAATTCGCATTACTAGAATGATGTGAAGGTTGCAAGAATATATTGTATATTTGAAAAATTATTAAAAATAAAATAAAAATAATATATTAATTTTTTTTTAATTTTTTATTATTTAATTTTGTTGGCTTGAATTGAAAATTTCGAATTTTTAGTATTTGCATTGAAAAATTAAGTTAATTAAATAAAGTCATGGATGGATGAAAAAGTTTGTCACTGCAGTCTTTTGTTTTGCTTAGAAATATTCGCATTACTTGAATGATGTGAAATAAGTTACAAAATTATATTTTATACTTTAGATTAAATAGAAATTTTTTTTATTTGAATTGAAAATTAAGATCTTTTTAATATTTGCATTAAAAAATTATCAGGTGTACAACTTTGCTTCCGCCGTTTTCCGATAGGTGGCTGTACCTGCTGAGGCTGGTTGAAATACATAGATGGTAAAGCCTTTAAAGTGAGTGTGGACAGCGCCTAACGAATTGTCATCGCCGTTTCAGTGACAGTTGTTCTTGTTTTCGTATTATTCACGCTCGAAAATGTCCGTTTATGTGCCCAATTCTCGCCATTTGCGGGAAGTTTTACTTTTCTGTTACAATTCGAAAAAAAATGCAGCTGAAGCGAATCGAATGCTCTCAGAAACTTACGGTGATGCTGCTCTGAGTGAAAGAACGTGTCGGGAGTGGTTTCAACGTTTTAAAAATGGTGATTTCGATGTCGAAGACAAACATGGTGGTGGCCACTTTTGCGGCCTCACGTCGCAAAAGTGGTCAAAAAGTACCTGGAAACGCTGAAATGGGAAGTCTTGCCCCACCCGTCGTATTCCCCAGATGTCGCCCCTTCTGACTTCCACCTATTCCGTTCGATGGCACACGGCCTGGCAGATCAACATTTTCAATCCTTCGAAGAATTGGAAAAATGGATTGCTTCATGGATAGCGTCAAAAGAGGACTCCTTTTTTCGAGCCGGGATCCGAAAATTGCCGGAAAGATGGGAGAAAGTTGTCGCTAGCGACGGACAATACTTTGAATAATACATCTGTAAGCACTTTTTCGCAATAAAGCTTTTAATTTTGGAAAAAAACGGCGGAAGCAAAGTTGTACACCTGATAAGTTAATTAATAAAATCATGGATGGATGAATGGAAATCTTAAACTCTTCCTTCTTCGACAACTTGGTTAAACTCTGTTTAGTCCACATTAGACACTTGCTAGGGTTTAAAATTGGCTTATGAGTAAGATCTCTCTGTCCTTGTGGCATCACAACGGGCCCATTGTGAGGCCTATGTGCGTCTTTGGCAACTCCCAGCCACTTTTACCTCTCAGACAGTCACTTTTACCTCTCATAACTTAATTAAATTAATGAAGTATAGTAAAATTTAATAAGTAAAACAAAAATTTATAAAATAAAGTCTTCACTGACGAGAAAATGCTTTCTATAAGTCAGATTTCATATTTCCGATTTTCTACAACTAAACTCCCATTAACAACAGCACATGTCTGTCCGAGCTCTTCTTCTGCATATAAATTCACTTCATATCCATTCACTTAACTCTTCTATACCTATCTGGCAGCATGTAAGCTGCTATATTCAATTTCTTAATTTCTTAACGCACTTTAAGCTGCCAAGCACGCAGCTTACGAAATGACAGTTCGACTGTACGCAAATGTTTAGTTAATATTCCTGCAAGCTTTACGAAATCATATCAAGGCCACTGTACTCGTACTCGTAGCTGTGGCCAAGCCAACTAAATGGCTGTCGGTTCGACGCATACGCTAATCAACTGTACACAGACAGCTAGACGAGCACACAAATTGCTTTCCATTTGAGCATTTGTGCAACTTGGCGAGTTGGCTGGCGGCATTGTTAATGCTGGCGCACGATTTGTCCACTCGGTGAGTGCATTTAACTTGCCGACGACACGCATACTAAATGAAAATGCAAATTCAATGCCTCAATATTTCTTTAGTGCCAAAAACTATTGCTTTGTTGGCTTTACAATTTGCTGTGAGCGTCACTTACGACTCATCTGGTATAAGTTAATACGACAGCAGTACGCAGACATGGTCAAGTAGCACAAACGTCAACATTTCAGAAAGCAAAAGACATGCAATCGTGGATTAAATCAAATAATAAAATGTCAAAAATTTACCTCGCACACAGCAAATGGTCGCAGGCCCACAGTCATTAAGTCAAATATGGCAATTGTGCAATTTCGCGCAATTGTGTGAAAGGGACAGACGTGCTGCGCTGCTTTCCGCTGTCAAGCAACAAAAACCACGCAAATGTGTTTGGGTTTTTGTCGAAGAGGCATTTAACCTTCAAACAGTGCACAAAAAATGATTGTTGTTGTTGGTTGGCCTCAAATGAATTGAAATCAGACTATGAGATTAAATGTAATGCCTTATGTTTGCCGTTGTCGTTGTTGTTGTTGGTAGGCATTTGCTGCAATTGCTGTGATTATTTGTTATATGCGCTCATTGTGGCGACGAGCTTGTTTTGTTTCTATAAGTATTGGCTCAAGTTAAGTGCATGCGTGCACATTAAGCGGCAAAAACTCTCACAATTGTATTTTGTGTTTTTTGTTGCGGCTATGCTCTGTTTGTTTGTTTGTTTCCACTGTTCGTGGAACGCCTAATTAAAGTGCCGTTTCACTTGAGCACTTATCTCTTTTTTTGTTTAAATTGGCAGAAATGTTGTTATTGTATCTTTGGACACTTAGCCAGCTCATTAGCTGGGTGACATGTGTGGTATGAATACGTTGGAGTCTGTTAAGGCTGTAGACAATCGATGTCTGGTTGGAATGACTTGGCTTTTGAAAGATATTGAGGACGTGGTTAGGCTGAGAATAGCTCATTATTAGGTTTTTAGAAGACACGCGGATCAAGTATTGATGCCATGATGATTGGTTGAAGCGTTGAAGCATTGTTGCACAATTTGCGGCCATGTTCAGCAAAGTCTTGAAAGCCATTTTCCAGCATCTGATCTTTAATTATGTGTGCAAAAAGATATTGATTTAAATTCATAATTAAATATAAAATTTCTGTAGTAAAAAGTTGCATAAAAAGCTAAGAAATTCCAATTAAAATATCTCCTTTATAAAACTGTTGCAGTCCTTAAAGATGCGAGGGCCTACTTACGGTTATTTACATCAATAAATTAAAAAATTTTAAATTTTAAAGTTGAATGCCAGTTCAACTAATCCCAACTGAAATAGCTCCTATATATCTCTTATATAATATTTCCTATATTATCTTCTCAGACCTTGAAAACGTGAAATCTTCATAATATTTTTCTAATACTCAAGTTCTCTTCACTTTCAATTCATAAATAAAATGTTGAGATATTTTTGACTGAGTTGACACTGAACTGAATGGGGCTTTAGTTAGAATGAAAAAATCAATCAAGTCTTGAGAAACGAACTTGCAATAGGAAATTTGACATTCCTTACGCCAGTTTGGGTCATTGTGATTTTTGTCTCATTAAGTCTCAACCCATTTATCTGCTTAGAAAACAATTTAATTTAATATTTCTTCAACACTCAATTTCTCCTTACTTTCAATTTGTATATAAAATTTTGGCATATTTTTAGTTGCGTTGACACTGAACTGAATGGGGCTTTAGTTAGAATGAAAAAATCAAAAGACTTGAGAAACGAACTTGCAATAGGAAAGTTTTTTGTGTTGATAAATTTTTCATAGCATACTTTTAGGTTATCAGCCTCTCTCCAAATCGATCATCAGTCCATTTTAATTTTTCAGAGAAATTGTCTGCCACTTTACACACGATTGCTTTTCATTTCACTTTGACCAACACTCACAGGGGATGCGCCAACTGGCTGTTGATGACAGCTCAGTGGAATTGCTTTTGTCAATTACATAAAATGTTGCAAGCATTGTTGTACGTTGCCTTTCAACCTGTTGCTGTATTGTGGTATGTCTTTCTTATTTGACTTTTACGTTTTACTTGCGATGCTTTCGTTATTTCACTTTCAATGGCAGCGACCGCAACAAAAGAAAACATTAAATCTTAAAGATAATAAATACGCCATACATGCGCACACAATCACTCGGCCGACATATCACACACAGCATATAAATCCCCATACAAAAATAAAGCCGTAAAATAAAAATAAGCTTGATTGACTTGATTTGCGCTTGACATGAAGGTGAAAGTGCTTTGGCAGCGTTGACTTTGACTTATTTTAGCAGCAGTGCATGGTGGCACTTGCTGCTACAACGGCAAAAGTCGTTGTGGTTGTCGTTCGAGTCAAAATGCAATTGGCGCGTTTACTTTGTATGCGGCAAGTTGCGCATGCGTCAGGGTGCGCGAAAGTGCGTTGAAAGTGAGTTGGTTGGAAAAGATGTTCAGTTTTAGTAATTTTTATCAAGAATTTACTTTGTAATGTGAAGTAATGTAATTGTTGCAATTGTTATTAAAATATGTGCCAGGTTTCATCACCAGAGATGAAGCTTACATGAAATTTGGACTATTGCAAAATATGTTTCTTTAGTTAAAATTTAAACTATTGCAGAGTTAAAAATATAAAAATAAAAAAAATAAATGAAAATATAAAAAAATATAAATAAAAATAAAAAAAAAAATAAATAAAAAGAATAAAAAAATATGTACAAATTAAGGAGATATTAAAATTAGGGCCGAGTAAATTGTTTGCCTTAGTCAATAATTATGTTTGCTGTGAGATTTTCCTCTGAGTTTTAGTGCTTAACGTTTTTTTATCTTGTTCTTCTTTTAACAAACAACGTAATGTTTATTGTTGCTGTAGTTACTTTAGCGCAAGAGGTGAAAAATCTTCATAGGAAATAGTAGACCCGAATCTACCAGCCTGATTCTTAGCAACTGAAAGACTGATTCTTACCGTTAGGAGGTCTGACGAACAACACCACACATAATGGGTCCTGCTTTGTCCCCACGAAGTTCGTGACTAGTTGTCCGGAAGTGTGAAGTATTACACTTCATTGAAGTCACCCAACTATCAACCAGACACTCGACACTTGAAGTGCTTTGTCCCATTTTCGGCTCTGGTTACACAGGCAAATTAAGTGACAATGCAAGTTGAGAGGAAATGACTGAGTAAAGTGAACGTTTTTGTTGTTGTATGTGCGTTCTAAAGCGTCCTTCACAACAACCTTCTGTGATCTTTGTTTCCTGAAGAATTTAACTTTCGTTGCACTCGTTTTTATGAGTAAAAGCTATGTGGAAACGTTTATTTAGGACTCCAGGATTGTGTCTGAAATTGCTGGATAATGCCTCAATAATTAAGTAACAAACTTCCTATACGAAATTTTGTTCAGAAGTACTGAGTTGCATTTTCAGCAGTTGAAGAAGAAGCAAAACTTAGCTGGTGACTAAAAACGACTTTACAAATACTAAAAGAGGTTTCAGTTTAGGACTGTGACTACTTGATCGAAAGAGTTAAGAAACGAACTTCCTACAGGAAATTTTGTTTGGAAGTTCTGAGTTGCTTTTTCAGCAGTTTAAGAAGAAGCAGTACTAAACTGGTGACTAAAAGCGACTTGAGAAATATTGAAATAGTTTTCGATTTAGAACAGTGACTAGTTGATCGAAAGACTTAAGAAACGAACTTCCTATAGGAAATTTTGTTTGGATGTACTGAGCTCCTTTTTCAGCAGTTGAAGACGAATCAGAATTAAGCTGCTGACTAATGACGACTTTACAAATAATAAAATAGTTTTCGATTTAGGACTGTGACTACTTGATCGAAAGACTGAGGAAGCAATCTTCCTATAGGAAAGTTTGTTTGGTAGTACTGAGTAGCTTTTTCAGCACTTGAAGTCGAAGCTGAACTAAGCTGGTGATTAAAAACCACTATGAGCAAAAGCTATGTGGAAACGTTTATTTAGAACTCCAGGAGTGTGTCTGAAATTGCGGCATAATGCTTCAATAATTAAGTAATTAATATGGTTCTTTGGAAAGAAATGTGAAAATGCAAGTAGATTTCTTTAGCAACGAATTAACTGATAACTTAAGTAGGTATATGTGCTACCATGAAGAACTTCAGCGACCATTAAGTTGAGGTGCCAATGCACTGAAAAACGAGTTATGTCTTTTTACTAATATTTGTTTTTATTGCTGATTGAATAAATTAACAACCAAATAACTAAATGGCAGCCATTATTTAATAATTTCCATAAGCAATTGTTGATTTTAACTTTGCCACACTATGAGTTGCTGCATAATTCACAAAACAAGTCGCAGTATGTGTGTGTGAAACGAATATTGCACCGAACGTACTTTCTCAAATTTCATTTGTTTAATTAAATTAACTGCCAAGCAGATAAGTAAAGTTTTCACAAAAGCGAAATGATTTTGCTGCAGGCGCAGCTAAATGCATAAAAATGCTTGCAAAATGTCTAAACATTTGTAGTATGCGTTTTTTGTTGTTGTTGTTATTGTTGCAGCAGTTTGGTATGTAATGTGTGCAATCACCTGCACTGCAACACTACTGAAAAAATACCGCGAAATCAATGAAAGTTACACAAAAAGCATTAAAATAACAAAAAAATGTGCATTAGCCACAATTGCAAAGCCGAAATGAACCGTGGCGCGGCATTTTGCGAGCGTGCATGAATACGTGCCACACGCTGCACATGTGTACAACACACACACACAGCCGCAAACAACAAGCAAAACTGCATATGAGGCGCAGCATTACATAAAGAATTTCACCGAATTGCTGCCATTGCAGCGGCGAATGGCAAACGGCGTGAAAGCCAAGCGAATGGCATAAAAATGCGCAAAAATTTAAATGTAAATACAAAAAAAAAAGAAACACAATGGCTGCAGAAAAGTGAATTGTAAACACACTCGCACTTACACACACACACACACACACACGCAGACATCATTATGAGAGCAACGTGCTCATGCACTTGTCAGCCATGCAGTCAGCCAGCCGGTGTGCTGTATGCAACTGAGGCGTTGCATGGCTTAAAAATCTGTGTTCGAAAATATTTATGTATAAAAATTCCAAATAAATAAATAAAGCAACTTTGAGAGGAAGATGGAGGGCAGTGATTGATGCTGGCAAGTGTAGTGCGGGCAATCACAACCTGAAACGATTTTTCAGCTGCACATTGTTGGCAATTTTGATTAAGCGCAACCGAACAGGATCTCGTTTTGGGCACAGCGCAATGCAATGTTAACAATAACATAGCAACAACAATGCCAAAAATTTGAACCAGCCTAAAGGAAAAAGTCAGTCGTGTTGTTGGCTGTGCTGTGCCAGTTGCCTTGGCGATGCTTGGCATGTTGAGGCGGTACGAGTAGCTGTGCGGCTCGGCTGCCTTTGTTGCGGCTCCTTTGTCGCAATGTTGTTTTAGTGGTTTGCGGCACAATAAGGTTTTTTGCTCATTTGTTGGCTGAAGGACGTTGCGGACGTGTTGATGCTTGATTGATCATTGTGGCTTACTGTGGTTGTGTTTTGACATATTTATTTTGTGTTGTAATGGGTGCGAAAAGCGACAACTTGGAATGGGTTTTTAGTTTCACTTTCAATTCGTTTATGAAATGGTGACATATTTTTAACGGAGTTGGAACTTCAATGAATGAAAAACATCGCAAGACTTAAGAAGCGAACTTCCTATAGGAAATTTTGTGTGGTAAGTTGCATTTTCAGCAGTTGAAGACGAAGCCCAACTGAGCTGATGATTAAAAACAAATATTGAACTGTGACTCTGTTTCATCGAAAGACTTAAGAAACGAACTTCCTATAGGAAATTTTGTGTGGTTAGTTTCATTTTCAGCAGTTGAAGACGAAGCCCAACTGAGCTGATGACTAAGAACATATTTACAAATACTGAACTGTGACTCTACTCGATCGAAAGACTTAAGAAACGAACTTCCTATAGAACATTTTGTGTGGTTAGTTTTATTTTCAGCAGTTGAAGACGAAACCCAACTAAGTTGATGACTAAAAACAAATTAACAAATACTGAACTGTGACTATTTGATCGAAAGACTTAAGAAACGAACTTTCTTTAGAAAGAAGTTTTGTTCGGAAGTTCTGAGTTGCCTTTTCAGCAGTTGAAGACGAAGCAGAACTGAGCTGGTGACTAAAAACGAATTTACAAATCTTGAAATAGGTTTCGGTTTGGGACAGTGACTCTACTTGATCGAAAGACTTAAGAAACGAACTTCCTTTAGGAAACTTTGTTTGGAAGTTCTGAGTTACTTTTTCAGCAAAATGTTAGGTTTCGCTTTAGCACTGTGGCTCTACTTGGTAGAAAGACTTAAGAAACGAACTTCGTATAGGAAATTTTGTTTGGAAGGTCTGAGTTTCATTTTCAGCAAAATAGTTTCCGGTTTAGAACTGTGACTCTACTTGATCGAAAGACTTAAGAAATAAACTTAAAATTTTGTTTGGATGTACTCAGCTGCTTTTTTTTTAGCAGTTGAAGACGAAGCAGAACTGAGCTGGTGACTACGAACGAATTTACAAATCCTGAAATAGGTTTCGGTTTGGAACTCTGACTGCTTGATATTTATTTGTACGAGTCTCAGAAGCTTTCTCGACTGTACAAAAGTGTCAATCACTTAATTTATAAGTGGAAAATTTACCATAAAATTGCTCTGACAGCTCATGACTTTATATTTTATTTAAATTCATTAGATTTCAATTAGTTTCAATTGTTACTTACTTGCATTGGTTGAATTGTTTGCCTTTTGATGTTTTCGTTTCGTTATATAATTGAAAATCTGCAAAAAAAGACAAGAAACCATCATTAATCAATGCATGCCTGAAGTTGTTTTGAATTGAGAAATGAAATCTTATGCATAAAATCATTCAAGTAGCTATAAAATAATTCAAATTGCAAAGCATTTATTTGGCATTTCTGTACAAACAACTACACACACAAACACACAAAGGCTCACTGAGCGTTGATTCTCGAGTGGCTGCAATTGACCCACATTCTCATGGCGCATTAAAATGCCAGTGCAAAAGATACTGCAAACAAAGCAAAAACCATGCAAAAACAAAAGTAACCATAGACGTTGAAGTCCAAAAGTTGTTGGGGCAGACGGAGAGCCACACAATCCAAAGGTAATTGCTGGATTTTAATGCGATTTTATTTTGCGCTGCTTTTGCTGCTTCTTTTCTATGGTTTTGGACAAGCAAAGTGTTTGTAGTATAGTTGTTGTTGTTGTTGTTGTTGCTGTTAATGCCGTGATTATGTAAGAGTGCAGCATTTGTAGACACAAAGCACAGTTATCTGCGGAATTGCATCGGAAAACGTGATGTACGTTACCCAGCGCACGAATACAGCAACTGCAATTACAATTACAACAACAATCGAGGCAACAAAAGCAAATAGATAGCAATTACACCAACAGTTAATAGTACAAACCAGCAACTAAAACAACAACAATAACTGCAGCACCGAATGGAATAAAAACTACAAATACAAAGTGTAGAAATGCAAAAAAAAAACAATCGGCAAAAAAGTTAAGGTAACAAAAAAAAACAGAACAATAAAAGCTTCGAGACAAAGCAATTTTTCGCTGCCTACAGGCGGCTTTTCCGCATGAACTCGGCGCGCATGTGAATAGTTTTTTTTCAATTTTTTCAAGAGTTTTTTAAATTTTTTTTTGCATGTCTTGCACTCTTCAAGGCATGCGAAGTGCCTTCGGGCAGCAATGAAATAGTGACAACAACAACAACAAAAAAACTATGCCGCAGACTGACACTCTGCTTAAGACTTGGCAGCGTGTGATTTGAAACCCTAACAAGAGCAACAAAATCATTAGTTATAGTTGTTGTTGTTGGTGCGGTCGAGAAAAAGGTGGCAATTTGTTTGTAGTTGGAATTGTCATTGTGGTTGAAACAGCAATGCAGCTTTGTTTACAAGCAAGTTAGCAATAGTTGCAAATGCAACAACAACAACACAATCACCCACTATGAACACTTGTGCTTATTTCTGTTTATGTTTGTATGTGTATGTGTGTGTGTGTGTGAGGGTCCATTATACAAATGCAAATGTCTAATGAATGGTTGGCGGTTGGCAGTTGCGGTTGTGCTGTTTCGATTTATCAAAAATTGGAGCAATTTGCATGTGGTTAGCTTTGGTTATTTTTGTTGTGGTTGTGGTTTTTAGAGACTTTTTGTTTTTTTTTGTTTTTGGGTTTTACTTTGCTTTGTCCGCTGCACTGCGTGGAGTGTGTGTCAGTGGTGACTTTGCGGTGCAGTCTGACAGTGATGCGACCGCTGCCAACTAACTTTCGTCAAGTTGCTTGACAGTTTGAGTGCAACCAATACACAACACAACGAGTGTCGGAACACGAATTGCAAAAATGTCACGCTTTCTTTGGCAACGGCTGTGACTGCGCATTGCTTCACGGCTGCCCAACCAATTGCTTCATCTTGTCTTCTTCATATTTTACCGCCAGTTGTTGCTATTGCATTGCTGGCCTTTGTCGCCGCCCAGACGAATGTCGCCACAGTTGACTGCCGCTTGAGTTGTAATTAAATGCACAAATCGCCTCTGGTGGTTGGTGTGGAGGTGGCAGCGTTGACACCGCATCTGCCACGGTCAGCGACGTGTGGCCAGTGTTGCGTGCGTGCGTAATGAAAATATTTTCTCATTTTTTTTTCAACACATTTTTTATGAAGTTTTTTGTCAGTTTTTGCGTCGCAGAGTTTTGTTGCTTAAATTTAATTTATGATTATAGTTTATGTTGTTGTTGATGTTAGTCTTGTGTTTCTTTTACATTTAAAAGCATTGATACTAGTAATAATACACGCCGGTAGCGCGAAAACAGCAACAAAAAAGTGAGACAGCATTTTTTGACATACTAATTATTGCATAAAAACAGCAACAAAAAAAACAAAGATTACCTGAAAAAACAAAGCGCCGCATTGGAGTTAAAAAATAAATCCGCCGGCGACACTTTGACTTCACCCTTCTGTCAGCCGCCATGGTTGCGTTGTTCCACTGCCTCTTCTTCTTCTTGGTCTCTTTATCATTATTATTTTTGCTTAAGCTGCTTGTTTCCAGTATGATTACATCATATTGCTTGATTTAAGTGTAATTATAGCAGACAAAGCAGCAGCAGCAGACATCAACGACAGCGCGACAGATGTGACATGACAGTGGCGTGCGCAGTCAATGGTCTTTTGTTGCAATAATTGCGGGTATTTGCGTTTTATTGTTGTACTTGTTGCTGGCTATCGTTTTTGTTTCTGTTGATGTTTTCGTTGTAATTATATGCTCATCTTGTATAATGAATAATCACGCAACAATAAATTAAAAACGTAGGTTTCGACGGAGTATGGGCGGTTTGTTGCCCTTAGCTCGATTTTTTTTTGCTCTTATTTACTACTACGACCAAGTAGTGTTGGTTTGGTCAAATTTATTAACTCATTTGTAAGTCAATCACAGCAGTGGGACATTAAATTTACCAATCTAAGATCGAAGATCTAAGGTCAGATTGCCTTTAATTTGTTTTCGGTAGATAGAAAGGCGAATTTTTAGAAGCTATAGTTGATTTTCTGTCGTTTCGTCAAAATAGCAAACGGATTGTGGCATTTTTGGAAAGTTGACGAGTTCTACTACAAAAAATTTCCTAATTTATGGCAGTTTTTTCTTCTGGCTTAGGAATCAGACTCAAGAGAAATGCTGACGATTGTGTCGATCATCAAATTGAATTCTACAGCTATTCACCGAAGAACAAAAACGATGATGGTTGAATTTGATCAACGGAGAAACAATAATACTAACATAAACCACTCAACACTTCAATCAGTTTTACAGTTCACACAGGAGCGTAGCCGAGGGGGAGAGGTTGGGTGTCAGCCTCACCAAAGGCTTTAATTATTCAACATGTTCAATCACTATGCATGGTCTTTTAGGCTAAGTTAGGTTATGGTGGCTGGCTCTGTAAAAGACTCGAAGGCAGATTGGACTCGGATTGTGAGGCAGTGTTCCCAGATTAGGAGATTTCCTCCTAGATTTAGGAGATTCTTGGCCTTTTAAGATAATTTTTAGGAGGAAGAATTGTTTAGGAGAAAGTTTAGGATATTTATGCTTTGATTTTTCGGATCCTTAGCGTATTTTTTTGGAGATTTTGGGATAACGAAGTATGATGTATTGGGAACATTGGCAGCAAAACATATTTTGGCAACTATTTTAATAGTTAAAGCATCCTATTGTGGTAAAAATTTGTAAGCTTACCAAATGTGAGCTCGTTCTATCGCATTCTCACTTATTGCTGTCGCAATGAAATTCCGCCAAAAAATGCACTTTCTATTTAATTCATATGTTTTGGTTTTGTTAAGTTTTTAAGCTGAAGATGAATAAAAAAAGGCTGCATTAAAAAAATTATGTGTATATATTTTTATTTTTTTATGAGATGAGAAGAATTAAACATTCTTTTAAAATGACGCAAATTATAAAAAAAATTTTAGGAAATTTTTTAACTTTTGTGACGAAATTTCAGTATCTATTTGTTTAAGGTTTAGGAGAAAGTCATTTCAGGTATCTGGCAACACTGTTGTGAGCCCCATTGTGATGTCACATATTTTACTGCAACACTGTTTTTTCAAACATATGTTACAGCACACATTTCAAGCGGATGCGGAAAGAGGGAGGGATCTACAGTTCGGGGATCGCAGAGGGATCGCCGAACTCGAACGGCGATTGACAGTTTTTTCTCTCACACTTGGAGGTTTTCTTCCATTACCTGCCAAGAGCGCACTTGGCTATGCTTGTAATTCTCGTCTACTTCATGTGAACAGCGATAGAAGTAGAGGAACGTCTCACCAGCCCGAGCTGGGATTCGAACCTAAGGCCTCGGTATGAGAAGTCAGCGCGCTACCCGCTGGACTATTGAGGCTGGCAAAAATGGCTCTTTGACCTATAACCAGTTAAAAAAAAATATGTAACAACACATTTTTTTACAAAATCGATTTCTTAAATAGTCCCTTTTAGACTCAAGACAGCAATTTGCATGATTTAAAAAAATGTCTAATGAGTGTTTTACATCGTTGGCCGGGATGTTCTTCAGCATGTCGGTAAAAGCCTATTGGATTGCTTCTACGTTATCAATGTCTTTTTCATTGGCAAATGCATTTTTTTTGTAAAGGTCAAAGTCTCACATTGCCGCATCAGGTAAAACCGGCGAGTGGTTGATGGTTAAAATGCTACTTTTAGTAAAAAAAAAATCCAAAAATTAATCACAATTGTCTTTCGATGAGATGACGTCTTTCGATAGACAAATGTTCAGTTCAAATTCGATAAATTTATGTTATTGAAATGCTAAATTCTAATTTCAAGAATTTCAATGAAGATTTTGAATTACCGCACAGAATCTGCAGTGATCGCGGATTTCAGTTCGCTAAAATGTGGGTCATCATTTATGTCCTGACAATCGTGTTTTATTTATTTGCGTGTACTACTCATGTAATCTGCCACGAGATAAACAATCATCTTCATAAACTTGGTTCATCAATTGAAATGATTCGATACAATTTTTCACTAGTTTAACGCTAAAAAGACCATTGCGGTCCTTTTGACGGTTTGTCTTTTGAAATATCTGTATTTTCTCTAGTATTTCTATTCACTTTTACTGTGGTGGTTTTTATTTATTTATCGTGAAAAATTTTATAAATTTTTTTTGGAACTTATCTTGTGAAAAATTTGTCAAATCCAATGTGTGCTTTTCGAGATATCAGCGAATATTGTATGTAGTCTATAAAGGTATGGAAAACTTGCGGTATTTCTAGTGTTAGAACAAAAATTAATATGAGCTCTTAGTTCAATGCTATTTTTTGTACTGATGCCACGAAGATACTTTCCCTTCAGACACAATAACTTCACTTCCATGAACCAAATTTCATGATACAAATTGGGAAAAAAAAGTAATTTTACAATGCATTAAATAATATATAGGTGGCCCCACCACAAAATGCATGTTCGGAAAGTTACTTAATAAAGCACAAAATTCCCAAGAACTAATTTTTTTAAAACCCCTTCCATGAGTAAGTTCTGAGCTCACATATTTATATACAACTGTGCGTGTAAGTATGTGTGTGCACATAAATTGCATTAAATGTAAACTTTCCATTGCCTTTTGCAATGATTTCAACTCAATTTCCTCTCGGTCAAGGCCATCGGACAAGCATTAAAGCTGGAAATCACCCATCAGTCGTGTGACTTTGAACGCTAATCAGATGAACAGCGTAAACGTGGTGATTTTCATTATTTAGAATTTTCCACATCGCTGATTTTTCAAACAATATTAAATAGAAAACAACATTTTTTTCAAACATTATTAAATAGAAAAAACATTATTGCGTTAATTGCGCATAAATTAAACACGCAATAACTCAATGCGGCCATATCTGTGCAAGCAATCGATTCAAGTAAAAACCACAGCAACAACAAATTTTAGAATTCACATTTATCATTCACACACACACACACATTCATATTTTTTCAAAGCGAAGAAATAATTATTAGAAGATGTTGACAGGCGCCTAAGGAACGAAACAAACTTTGACATTTGGACGCTGAGAACAAAGAATCCAAATCATGCAGCGCACAAAGAATGAATTTTTTGTGTGCAAATATTCAAAGCCAAAACTGGCACCACGTGTTCGTATTATTTAATTATCAACACGTTCAATCTTCATTTAAGAAATACATATGTAAATATGACAAAAACAAATTTGTGGTTTTTGTGTTTTTGTAAAATTAAAAATAAATGATGTGCGCATTGGTGTTGGAGCAAACCAGGCAAAAAAAGCAGCAGGCAGCAAATTAAAAAAAAAGCAAACAATAACGGTTGAAATATTAAGAATGCTGCAAAAAATAAATTTTTGAATAAGTAAACAAATTCAAAAAATTTTATAAAAATGCTGGTTGAGTACACACATGAGTGGAATAATGGCTGAAATTGATGAGCTGCTGAGATGTGGTGTAGCTTTGGTGCAGTCGTGCAATGGAAGATACTGGCGCTCGATTACAATCACAAAAACAAATCGCTGAGTAGTTGGTTTGTTGGTGCAGCTAATGATGAGGTCGCCGCTTGTATTATGGCGCAGACAACTGACAGCGATGACTGCGCTGAAGATGATTTGGCGCTGATAATTTTATCCCATGAATAGCTGAAAATGTTGAGCCGCACCTTAGCCATTCGATGCCCGTTTATGCCAACTTGCATATAACATTTGCGTTTTTGCGCGCATTCAAAAAGAAGCAGCAACTTGTAGGGTTTGAGGTTATGGCATGTTAAGGTGCGACTATTTGACAGATCACGTAGCAAAGTAAAAGAAAAAAAAACAAATCATTTCCGAATCACACAAAATCCATTCGCAGAACGGAGTAGAATGTCATCTTGCACACAAAAAAAGTCCCACGAACCTGAACTTTGCTTAATGACTCAAGTTGCTTATTAAAAACAGTGATGCGGGCAGAATGGATCCGCTATTCGGCAGCATGAAAGCAATTAACGTTTTGTGTTAGGCACAGCGACAATTGCTGGCCCAACTCAGCAATGAGCGCCTATGCAAAGTGGCAGGCGAGCAGTCAGTCAGTCAGTCAAGTCAAATCAAACCAACTCGCCGCCACATGACGTCCAACCGGTCAGCTTGCAAGTTTAATAACAATGAAGGTCATTCTTGATTATAATCGGATGTTGATTTTATAATATGCCTTGTTGTTGTTCAATTATGCAACTTAATACATTAATAAATATTCAAGAAAACCCATAACAATAACAACGATCGCGTACAATAACCATAAAGTTAGTGACGGTTGATTCATTACAACGAACGGTTGGTCCATAAACGATCAAGGTCATTACACTTGCAGTAAAACGTGCATGTAAAAACAACAACAGCGATAACAATAACCAGCAATTGTAATAATAGCAACAACAGCAACAACAACAATCCCATTAACTGACTGGCACTAATTAAAGAAAACCAAAAGAGACACATTTTTTCATTTGACTTTTTTCACTCTGGTTGCCATATTTTACTAAACGACTGCGACTGGTCACCTTTTCGGCTGCATTGCACTTGACCATTTGTGTCTTTGGGAATGTTTTACAGCATTTTTTTTGTTGGCCTCTGAGTGTGACGTCTGCTGCGTTCATTTAACTTTACATGTGTTCAAGTGAGATTTGGTGTTTTAATATCGGCAAAAACAACAACAACGACCCATCTTGCTCATTGTCACTTGTATGAGCAATAATATCTGCCTGTCTGTCTGTCTGTCTGTACACGAGTGTGCCCTTCGTGTGGCTCGTGAGTGGCTTGTAATGAATGGGCCAACTTGAGGCCGAATTGTGGGCATGCGAGTTTATTTCTGAACAAGATTTTTATTTCAGATTATACAAAAAAACACGCATAATTTACAGCTTTTTGGGCAAAGTGCACTTGACAGGTTTTTTTTATTGTGTAATAAAAAAATGCCGTCAATCTCAAGTGAAGACAATGTCATTCTCAAACCTTCAGTGTTTACTCTAAAAAAAAATTAAATGAAATTTTATATTTCTTTATTGTATTTTACTATAATTCCATTCACAATCCTGTGCATTTGATGTTGCAAATCTTTGCAATAGTAAATAGAAACAAGCCGTTTTTAAATAAATAAATCCAGGAACATACTTTTACATAATTTTTAGATATTTTCCTCTAAGTTTTGCTAGTTTTCAGGTTTTTTATTTGGAAAAATATTTTTAAATTTTAATCAAACTTTAAAATGTCCACATCAATTCTTAATCTATATTGAAAGGTTTAGCAACTTCTTGCTAACCATGTGCGTTTTTTTTATTCAATAGACTAAAAAACAAAACATGTGTTTAGATAAAAAAAATCCAGGAAAATACTTTCACATACTTTTTAAATATTTTCCTCTAGTTTTGTCAATTTTCAGGTTTTCCATTCTGAAAGATATTTTTAATTAAATGTGAAGTAGAAGCCTCAGCTTTGCGAATTTTGAAAAAACATTAAAAGCGAAAATACCCATATAAATTTTTAATCCATATTAAAAGTTTTAGCAACTTCTTGCTAACTATTTATTTTTACGAGTTTTTTTTACTCAATAGACTAAAAAACAGAAAACATGTGTTTAAATTTTTTTATGCCGAAAGTTCTGACTTTGAGCAGCTTTTGCTTAATTGTTGGCACCGATTTTTTTTAGGTTTTCTTAGTTGGAGTTTTACCTTTCAAATGCCATTAAAATCGTTAAATTCTGAGACCATACATTTTTTGAATTATGTCTATGGAACAAATCACCTGTTATCGAACATGAAAGGCGTATTGAGTTGAAATTGAAATCTAAAACGGAGAAGCTATTGTCAATGCAGCCGACTACAGCAGCACTCGCACCAGAGTTTTTGCTAAAAAGCGGCTAATGAGTTTCTTTACTTCAATTTCCAGTGTTTTTTGGAGATAATCATTTTTTTACTTATATCCTCCTCACTCAACTTTTTATAAGATTCACTCGTTTAATTGGATTATTGATTTTTTCTCCGTCATAAACAATTTAATTTCAGCGGTTTGCTTCTCTTTCCAACAGCTGTCAGTCTTGCAATTCGGTGTTGCATTTGTGTAGGAAATATAAACTCTTCTAAGTGTTGCATATTTGCAAGAGTGTAGCAAATGCATCTCTGTGTATTTTGTTAGTGTAGAGTTAAAATATATAACACCAATTGGCAAATGCAACGCTGCAAGACCGTTTGCACAGGCTCCAGTTACAGCTGGAGCACTTGCAAGTTTTTGCTAAGAAGAAGCCTTACCTCATCTCTATTTCGGGAGATCCCATGAGATAATTTAGTATTTTATTGATATCCTTTGTTGCCCATGCCCAAAAATATGCAATCGGTTTTCAGTGTTGCAAATTTGCAGCTACTGAGCATGGGCCAATGTGTACATTTTGTTGTTGCGTTGAAAATCTTTGCCATCACATTTTGCACATGCCATGATGCAAGACCGTTTGCACGTTATCGTGAACTGCCCTTATGGGTTCTAAGTGTTGCATATTTGCAAGGGGTAGCAAATGCATCTCTGTGTATTTTGTTAGTGTAGAGTAAAAATATATTACACCAATTGGCAAATGCAACCATGCAAGACCGTTTGCACAGAATTGTGAATAGGACTTCTATGTGTTTCGGTGTAGCATTTAGCAAATAAATTTTTTAAATTGGTGTGTTTAAAATGTTTATTGATACAAATCGTATAGAATGCAGTTTGCGAAGAGTTTTTGGTAAAAAGTGAACAATAGGTGGCTGAGATGAGGTGGGCACATCCCCAAATTTACAAAAAATGGGTGTGGCAAATATGCTTTTAAATGGTCTGAGCTCAAAAGTTTAACTTTTGTCTCAAATCCTTTGTGCAACATTGCTGACAGTGGAACGATATAAGACTAGTAGATCTCTCTGGCCGACAAACATCAAAAACAGTATCGCTGAGCTATTAAATAGAGGGCGTGGTAAGGTTTACTGATTATCAAAGAACACGCAACCAATACGCCGCCTTCAGTACTAGTTGTGTCGACTCAAAGAGAAGGAAACTTCCTAATTTTGTCTGTGCTTGTCCAGCTCTATCAAAAAGAGGCTGAGAAGACGCAAAGTAATCTTTTAATCTTAAATTTTTATAGACTAACGAATTCCTTCTGTGTTTGCTACTTGGCTTTAGAAATCTCTCGATCTGGATTTAAACTAAACGCCGTCTAGACGACTCAACATGTCTAACAAGTTTTAAACTAAAAATTTGTAATTCATAATTATTTCAATTTGAATTTTACTTGAGTTTTTGAGGTTTACTTAAATGTTTCTTTGAGCAAAATTTAAATTGTTTTTAAATTGTTTCTTTGTGCAAAAAACAGTTTAAAACTATCTACATCTCAATGTGGAAAAGCATTTTGCGGTAAGCATTAAAAACCAATCAGCTTTATTATTATAAAAACATATCTAATTTTATGCTAATGAAAAAAATCACTTCCCTATTGTGCGCATAAAATTATGTTTTAAACACACAAAAAAATAAACTAAATAATCATTGAACTGCGTAAAACTTTAATATTGTTGTTGTTGTTTTTGTATTATTATGGGAAAAAATTATAAATAATGAACAAATTGTTGAACAACAGCCGGAAATGGCAGATTGCGAGAAATTAGATATTTTTTTTGTCTTCGACCAAGTTTGTCCGTTAGTCATAGTTGCTAATAATAATAAAATTGGACAGCTGCGCTAAAGCTCGGATTTTATGAGTAAGACGACCTAAAGTTTGTAGCTTGAGGTCGCCCAATAGAGAATAGAGTGACATGAAATGCAAATGACAAAATGTCAGAAGCCTCTGAGTTCGGTACCTAATTCAACTAAGGCGAAACCAATAACCATTGAAGTTTTTAAATAATATGTGGAACAAAAACATTTCCTTATTAAAATATTAAATATTTGTTTAAATATTCGTTTTCTTTGATTGCTGATATCACGCGATGTCAGTTCAGTCTTTTGGAGTTTTTTGTTTTTGATGATTGTAATTTTTACTGTTGAATTGTTGTGAGCATAAAAGAAGCTTGTTTTGTTTAAAATGCTGCTGTTATGTGCTTTTGTATTTAGTATTTTATTAGTATTAATATTTTATTGTTGTGTGCCGCCTTTTTCAGTTTTTCATAACACTCGATTGTAGTTTAATAGATGTTTTCACGAGGCCGCAGCACAAATAAAGCTCAAGTTGCGCATGAATTGGAATTAGTGTTGAATGCATTTGAAAAAACTAAAAACAGCTGTATTAAAAGAATATAAACTGCAGAAGAGCTACAAAGCATTTTATTTACATTTTAACTTTTTTAACCTCAAAATTTTAATACTAAATTTTTCTTGAAACTCGAAACAGATTTGTGGTTAGAAAATGAGAACAACGTATTAAACTAAAAGTAACTAAAAAAACATCTATAAGCAATACGATTTCACATATCTATAGGTCTATATATAGTATATATATATATATACGAGTATATAAATTAATGTCTGTTTGTCTGTTGGTCACATGACACTAAAAATCAATACCTAGACGTCCGATTGAGCTGAATCTTTCACAGAATGTGCGTCTTGACTAAATATCTGTAAACTACATAGTGTGAATACGAACCGAAAGGTGGGCGTGGCACCTCCCATACAACCGAAATTTTCATTATGGAATTATTTTCGGAATTATAGGTGGGAAAGCATTGAAATTTGATACATGGCCACCGTTTAAATGTGTCCTTTCAATGGTAAAATTTCATAAGCGTTCTAAAAGGGGCGTGGCACTTTTGAAACGTCTAAAATGTTTTGAATAACTTTGGAGCTACACGTCACACAGCAAGGGCATTTGTCACAGACTTACAGTTTAAACGTGCCCTTCGTTAGGGAAATGGGGTCAGTATGGGATGAGGGGGCATGGCACTGCCCATGCAACCCAAATTTTTAATATTGAATAGTTTCGGAATAAGTCAGGTAGCATTGAAATTTGGTATACCCTCGACTCACAGATGTGTCATTTTACTGGTAAATTTGATGGGCATTGTAAAAGGGGCGTGGCACATTTTTTGACTCAAATTTTCCGTGCAACTTTGGAACTGTAAGTCGCACATCAATGAAACTGGGTTGCATTTTTCGATTGGTAGAATGGCTTGTGCATTGCATAAAAGGGTAAGGGGCGTGGCACCGTCCACACAGTAATGTATGAAGAAATTTGATTTATTTTAATGCAAAATTCTTCTATGTTTTTTCTCCATCACCCTGTGCTGCAACACATTCAAATTCAGTTGCTCTAATCAACAGAGAAAGGCAGCTATTGCGCTACTAAACCCACTAAGCGCCAAAGTCTTCTAGCACACTATGAAACATTGGCTTATCCGCTGCATAATCTTCGCATTTTATGGCTTTTGCATGAAATATAAACGCCGCAACTGCAGCTGAGTTCAGTTTAATGAGCGCATTGCAGTAAAAGCAAACCGAACTGGAAATTGCTTAGCCAGTTCGCATTAACTGCGCAGCCATTGCAATGTGCAACATTTCCTGAATGCACACATGGCTTACGGTTCGCACTTGCTGGTAGGTAGCTCGGCCAAGTTTCGGCACATGAAATGGCATAGAGGAGGCCTTAGCCTCGTGATTTACAGATCACATAAATGTTTGCTCGTGTTTATGATAATCAAGTTCTTTATTTCCTTATTTACGCACTGGCTGACATTTATGAAAGCTTATACTTTTGGCTTGCGTAGCTTTGAAAGTGGCTGTAAATTTGCGTTGAGCGCTTCTTATTTGCAGAAAAGGCCAAAAGAGCATAAATGCTGAAGGAAAGCAGTGCTGGAAGGCGGAAAAATGCGCTTTTTTGTTGTTGTTCATTCTGCTCAGGTGTCTTGTTAGGTAATGAGATTAGTTTAATTTATATGTTTGAACTGACAGGTGGCAGTTGAATGAAATATTAGGATTTTAAAACAGTTCCAATAAATTATACTCAGTACGAGGAATTAAATTAACAACTGCTGACTATGTTCGCGATGAGCGAATATATTAATTTAGAATAATCTCACTACTAGGATTTATCTAGATAGTTTTTATATATACTCAGCCTTATGGATATTATGTGAGAGAGTTAATAGCTGAATGGCCGCGGATTTAAAATTCTCTGTAAAACTCTCGCACACAGGATTTCATTTGTAAGGGGAGGAATGGCGTACAACTTTGGTCTCAATTCCATTTGAAACCATATTTTGCACTAGCAATTTTTGTATTTAGGAAGGTTTTAACCCCCTTTCCCACCAATTGCAAAACTGATTGGAATATAAACATATTTGCATACAGGTTCCACAATGCGAAGCTCTTTTTAGAAGCGGATTTTTGCCAGCTGCAGCAAAATGTAAGAAAAGTATTCCTAATTTGGTGTTGTCTGAGTTGACATTTGAACCGAGTCTAATCAAGGATATATAACTATAATGGTTTTATTAAAAAGCCACGGCAAATATTTGAAGCTACATTGATTTCAGTCCTTGGTTCAACACAGTTATTATTTCTGAATATAGTTTATCTGTTATTGAACACTGACTTACTCAGCGATTTGAGGTAAAATTCATATTTTTGTCTCCTTGTTCAATCCGTTTGGAAGTCATTGGTTACGTGAATCGTTTAAAGTTCTGTCGAGGTGATAATTGGCCTATGGCAGCAGTCCCAGGTCCCAGATGGGACAGCCATTTGTTGTCCCATAGGAGAGCGCCTACGTAGAGATCTAAAATAACACTGTACAACAAAAAAAAAACAAGGTTCTGACAACGGTGACACAGAGATCTAAAATAACACTGTACAACAAAAAAAAAACAAGGTTCTGACAACGGTGAGAGGGCAAAAAAACATATACGTGCATCGGCGTTTTGAACGTTTACGTCTGAATTTTTTTAGGTGGGGTCAAAGTTTTCCCCTTTTTGCTCATTCTTATGGTGAATCGGCATACGAAAACCATGTAACCTCACATTTTTGGTGTTTGATGTGTTGAGCAATTTGATGTAAAATACTACGAAGAACATTTTTGTGGAGCATTTTAACCTTGTAGCTCCTATTTGTATGGGTCAATTTGCCCCTTTTTTCTAAAATGCCAAAAATATCCTTTAAAACAGGGCTTTTTAAGGACAAAATGTACCACAAAAATATTCGCCATAAAATTCTACTATAGGTCTCTGAATACATCAAAGCTCAGAAATTAACTTGAACGCCAGAATTAAGCCAAAACTGAAAATGTGTTCAAGTGTTTATTTTATACTTAATCAAAATTTGTACTAAAATCTCCTTCTTTGGTCCCGTTTAACAGAATCCATTGTCAGAACCTTATTATTTAAAAAAAATAATCTTATTATTAAAAAAAAAAGTGATTTTGTTGTGCAGTGCAATTGTTATCCATACTTTTGGAAATAAAAAAATTGCCTTAATTTAAGAAATTTCTATAACTATATATTTTCTTCTAATTATTAAAAAATGTGGTAAGGCAACGTTACAAAAATTCTTTTATAAAAGTTATGAACCAACGCAAAAAAAAAACTCAAAATAATAGTTAATGGTAACGCAAATAAAAAAGTCATAAATAAAAGTTATGAAGCGACGTCAAAAAAAAAAAAATGAAAAAATTAAATAAAACAAAATAAAATAAAATAGAATAAAATAAAACAAAATAAAAAAGAATAAAATAAAATAAAAATAGTTTTATCTAGATCGAAAAATTTAACAATTATTATGCAACGTATAAATAAATTGGCGCAAATAATAATTTTAATCAACAAAAAAATGTTGCATTTCAATAATTGCATTGCAATTACTTTTTTAAAAAACTTATACATAATAGTTAATAGTCTCTAATGTGACAATTTTTTACTGGGTTGATGACCTTTGCGTATCCATTGCTCCTATGTCGGATTGTTACTATTGGAAAACGCAAAGGTTGGTGTATTTGATAAGCTTTAGTATTTTGGATGATGTATGCGCTGCAATATATTTCTGTTAGCCCTATCGGGCGCTAATTTGATTTTGTGATTTTGTTGATACTGATGGCTAATGGATATGAGAATCTGCTGCGAGCTGCTCATCTCAACTGAATAGAATAGAAAGGATAGAAAAAATAGCTTGGCAAAAAGTCAAAGATTTGGTTGGGTAATGCTGAAGTGATAGAAATCAATCAGAAAGTGGAAAATATTGGAAATTTAGGAACGTGCGGAAAATCAATCAGAAAGAAGGAAAAATTGGAAATTTAGTAACGTGCGGAAGCAATTCAGTTAAGGATCGAACTCCGCCTCCGGGGCTCGTCTACCGAGGCGAAGAATTTGTGCCAGATCTCAGATGAATATGTAAAATTTGTGTTGTCAGGCCTCGTTAAAGTTCAGTGATCGTGTTTTCAGTTCTTTCTTAAAACTACGAACACTCTCAGCACCAACGTATTACTTCCTGATATTACAAAATATTCACACTCCACTTAATCTTATTGCCAAAGAAAAGAAATCCAATCAATTGTGACTTTTCTTGTTCAATTCATAAATTTATTTCTCCTACGAAACAAGCTAAAATTAACACTTCAGCAGCTGCAACATTTATTAAAAATTCGAAAAAAATTGTTTGCCCCCACAACAAATGCAGTCAGTGCCTTTCATTGGACACCTGCGCTGCATAGAAAGTTTTCCGTATTTTTCTTCACTTTGTTGCAGTTTTATTTTGAAAAAGGAAGAAAACGCAATCAACTGTTTTGTATTAATTTCCTGCGATTAGTTGAAATATCGATACACTTGTGCAATGATTGCATTGTGGTGCAAAATCAATTTTGTTTTTATTTCATCTTTCATCCGAAAGCGAATAGACAAAGTGTAACAACAACAATAACAACAAAGGCAGACTATAAATTTACTTTTAATCTTAATATCATAAATGAAACAGTAACACCAACCAAAGCAGCAGGAATTGCAACAAAAACATTTAGTCACACAAAGAAAAATGAAAAGACTTGATCCATAAAACAGAGTTTTTACCAGCAGCTCGAACAACATTGTCAGTGGACGGTTGGTAGTCTGTGGCTGCAAGTTGTTGCTGTTGCGGTAGCTATTGCCTGCAGACAGCAGTGCAACAATAGCTTCGATATTGTCGTTGCACAGTGGTGCCGAGTCTAAGTTTAAGATAGATTAGTCTCAAATATTTTTCAAACTTTTATTAAAATTTAATTTAATTTATAATTAGAGAAACTACTATTTTCTCTACAATTTTTGACAATTTCGATAACAGTTTAATGGTTAGAAAATTCACGCATTCGAGCCACTGTGCGTCGCGTGCACTTTTCGAGGGGCATGCGCCATAACCAGCCCATGTCCGATGGCTGCCCGTTGCAGTCTGTCTGCATTGAAGGAGAAAGGCGCATGCGTACGTTTGTGTGTGTGTGTGCTGTGGTTTGAGCTCTGACTGTGGCAACGATTGGTCCTACCCTCGCTGCAGCCGACAGCATGAACAGCCAACAAGCAGCACAGCGACACTGGCGGCGCGCTTTGGTCGCAGTCAATACGTCGCCTGAGAAAACGATTGTTGTATGTGCTATGAAATTCAATGGAACATACGACATTCGTTTTCTGCAGCGACGAATAGTTAGTTGCTGCTGCGGTGCGAAAACACTTTCTAATGGCCTTTTAACCAGTTCAATTATATTTACTTTTGCTAGACGCTTATCAAATGTGTTGCCAAACCACAGCAACAACAGCGGCAACTAACGACGAAATGTAATTTTTTCCACAGTGCCAGCGGGCTAACGGGCCAACGGCTAACGACGAAACGGCTCCGGGTTGTCATCGACCATGGCAACGACTTTTTGGCTTCTGCATGCGTGCATAATGCAAATGACCATTTCTATGTGTATGTGTGTGTGTGTCGTTGTGCGTGCTTCCACCTCTGGGCGACAATCCATGTGGTTTATCGTTTCAATTAAAAATAAAGGTGCAACATTTATGCACTGAAATTTATGATTTAGTTTATTTGGATTTGGTTGTTGTTGTTGTGTTACCGTTTGGCTGAAATATTGCTGAAAATTGTGGCTGGCGACAATTTTGCGAAAGTTTTGAGTTACAATGTTGGCCGTCCGGTGAGATCTGAACTGGTTCCATTGGTGAAAATGGCAATTTCGCTATTTTTAATGTTTTTAGTTTTATGTTTATTATTACTATTTGATATATAATTTGAGGTTATGAAACTCAATTTCACATGTGAAATCAAACTGTTTGCGCTTCTCAGCGAAATTGGCGAAAATTAGAAACTTTTCATGTTTATTTAATATTGGCTGGGAAGTGCGTTTCCGTTCAGTTAGGCTTTCAATATGCTTTTACTATGAGTGAGTTGCCACATATGCATAATTGTTGTTGCCATAATTTGGCAATAACGAATTGAAAAATTTGAGTGAAAATCAAAATCAAATTAAACCAACAGCCTCTGGCGCAAAGAAAAAACAAACATAACACAACAACATAGAGCTACTCCAAACATTAATCAACTATGTCAACAACAACAACAACGACAAACTACAGCAAAATCTAAGCCAACATTTCCGCTGCTCAACCAATTCTCTATTTTTGCCGTTTGCTTTTTTTTTTTGTAAAACTGATGCGACAATGAAGCAATAACAACTGCCTAGTTAAAAAATACACACCAAGTTCAAAAGCAGTTAACGGTTAGCGGCCAAAAAAATTATGAAAAAATAAATTAAAAATAATTTGAAAACTGTTTTCGAGTCATTTACGTTTGTGTGCCATTCAAAATGGCCAATAACAACCGGTGCATTGTTGTTGCTGTCAGTTTAAATGTAGTTTTGATTTTGCCAAAATGAGTAATGGTCGCAGCGTAAAATTCATGACAACCCTTTAAGCATAAATTTCGGGTCACTCATTCGACTATTTGGCCACTGTTGATGTTTGATGCTCAATCGACAAAAGCAACAACAAGCATATTAAATACTTGCGAAAAGTTTTTGCAGACGTTGGCTGTGGAAGAGAAAACGGCTTGAAATATTGGTTGCAGTTCAAAAAAAAAAAAGAAACCTTTGGCATAGCAAAAATTTACCTTGGCATTGAAATACAAAATCTGAAAATTGAGTCATTTAGAAATTTAGGTCTTAATTTAGTGTAATTTCACATGTTGGATGTTGTTGTTGTCGTTTTTGGTTTTTATTTATGGTGAAACTGAGAACAGTGGCAAAACAATGGCAAAAGAAAAGCAAACTTTGGCACTGAATACAGATTTATGGTCAGTTTAGAAGTTTTTGTGACGTTGTGCCCCCAATGAACTGTCATGTCAATTACACTACTCTACACGAAAAATGCACCTAAAAACAAAAATATTTTTAAGACTACTTTAGTTGAACAAAAAACTGAAAATCCAAAAATTTTTAAGAAGCGTTTTCGAAAAAACAGTTTTTTCTCTGTTGGTTCAGTAATGAGCACATATCTCGTAAACGAATCATCCGACTAACACAAGCGGTCCCTCGTTTAGAAGATAAAACCTTTAGACTTTTCAGGGATATACAGATTGTTCAAATCAGATGAGATGTGGGGAAGTTACTGATGGTGAAAGTTTGAAGATAGATAGTGAATTTTTCGACCATTTTCAAAAATCATAAATTTGTGGGGAAGTTACTGATGGTGAAAGTTTGAAGGTAGAAATTTAAATACATTTTTGTATGATTTGTTAATAGATTAAATACATTATCTCCTGATTTCAAAATCTTGGATGAAACGTATATTATTTGTGCAAATATTAAGCCTAACATCAATAGAATCGAAAGAAAACCGACAAAGTTATGAAGCACTGAGTGAAAACACCCACTTTACATTTACTACACTGTGCGACAAAAAACAATTTTTTTGTCAAGACCCATCCAAATGTTGATATTGGTGTGAAACTAGAGGTCATTTATTGTAACCTGGCATAGTCAGTTTTTCATTTTCTGACCCGAAGTCTTTTTTAAGGACTAAAATTTGAAGGACATAAGCATTTCAAAGATTTTTTCAAATATTTGCGGTTGTGTAATTATGAAGATATGGGTATCAAATGAAAGCGGAAAATTGTCTCCTGTTAACTAAATTTTCTATTTTGAGCTTTCAGGACAAAAATAGTATACAATTTAGTTGTATTACGGCAAGTGCAGCAAAGACAATTCTCAGACTGAGGAAGTCTAACCAGTTGAAACAGGCCACTCATGGACTTTCCAGCGTTCTGAACGCCCTTGCAATTAGCTATACCACACAAGGCCTTCTTGACAAGGCCACTGATTACCTGGTAAGGCGAAACGACTTCGACTGGAAGATACCTCCAGGGATTACTGGCAAAAGCTCGAAGTTAATGATGCGTCAGCGGTCTACTTTACGGACGGCTCGAAGACAGATGAGGGAAGTGGTGCCGGTGTTTATTGTAGAATGCAGCAGGTCCACTGGTCATACAGGCTGCCGGACTACTGCAGCGTTTTTCAATCAGAGGTTTTTGCCGTCATGAAAGCAGCCGAGCAGAAGCTGTGGAGACGAGGAGGCAGTGGAATCGGTCGAGCACCTGCTTTGCCACTGTCCATCACTACAGAACCGACGGCTCCAAACCCTTAAGGCAATGTTCTTCGATGAACTTGTGGAGATAGCGGTTGCACAGATCACTGATCTACACAACTTCCTCGCAAAGACCAAATGGTTCCAAAAGATCCTGTCTGGATCTACAGGGAAACGAACAGATGGGGAAAGGCACTGGTATATTAAAAATGAAGGGAATCACAATGGGCCCAACAGGACCTCCGAGTGGAAGTGCAAAATGCACACTCCCCTTCTTTAACCTAACCTAACCTAGTTGTATGAATCCACAGGTTGATTTTCAAAACATGTATTTTTTCGTACATATTTTGCCTCAAAAATATTTGAAGTAACCAAGCCATCCAACCATCTCCTGTAATTTTTATAATTTCTTTTAATCACCTTGGCTACTGTTTTTGTTGGCAATTAATTTTTTTGGATAATAATTTTTGCATTCACTACAGTGGCAGTAAATTTTAAACAACCAAAAGAAATTAATAATAAAAAATAAAAAGCAACATGTTCTGTAATTATGCGACAATGGGCGACAATTGAAAGTGATTTTCGCTACTTCCGAATGTACTTTTGGTTGGGCTTTCGTTGGTGCTTTGATGCAAACGTTTCACTTTTCAGCGAAACGAGTCTAGCAATTACGCCAAGTTGGGGGGAAAGACCCCAAAAACAAAAGCAACACAGAGAACTGGCAACTTCCGTCATTATGGTCATTTTCATTAGTAGGTATGACCACTAGTTGTTATTGTTGTTGTTGTTGCTGCTGTCAAAGTTAAATGGCAGCCACTTGACCAGCAATTCATTTGTTGTTGCTGCTGCTGACTACTACAATTTGCGGCTATTGCCATTCTGTTTGTTGTTTTTTTTGGTGGTAGTCAGTTTAGATTTTTGTTGTTGCACTGCACATTGGTTAGTTTTGTGAAACATGTTTTCAAAGTTCCCATAAAAACGCCAAAGCATAGAAAGCAAAATTAAAACTGAAAGTAAACCAGCCAAGTGCAGAACAAAAACAAAAAAAACAACAACAACAACGAACAATGCTGGCAACAAATCATAAATGTTTTGGCTTTAGTTGCAAAGGTGAACTGTGAAAACGAAAAACATTAAATGGCGCATTTTATTGCCGCCGGGAATGCCGAAGCGAATGGAATAAGAAGTTGCAGCTTTGTTGCGGATTTTAATTGAAATTAATTTCATTTAAATTCTGCATGTTTACTGTTAACTATCAAATGAATAACAATAAAAACTTTTGTTTAGAATTCGGTTCCGGTATTAAAGGTTTATGCTGCCGTTAGACAAGAAGTCAATGAACATTGAAGTCATGCAGTTTGCATTTTTTTTACTATTATTGTTTTTTTATGATTAGCACAAAGGTTTGAAGCAAAAGTGCAAAAATTGCTGCCGCTGTCATGTGGACCTTCAAGGTCTTCTTACTGTTGTTTTCTGTGTTGCTCAAGCGGTTTTTTTTAAGTGATTTCGTTTTTATTGGCAGCTGAACTGGTTTCTTGATGAAGTGAAATACTTGAATTGTGATGGCTGATCATTTAAATGATTGTTGTACATTAAGTACTTTTAAGAATGGTTTTGATGAGTAATCAATACGAATGAGCGTAATGCTTAATGGTTTAAGTTTGAGTTGAGTTTTGGTTTGATTTTTAACAGAAATCGAAACCAAAAGACTTTTAAAAGTTTTGCAATACGTTTGAAAGAATGAATAGTGTTTATGATTTGAATATAGTTTTTAACTAGCAGAACGAAATAAGCAGGTTAGGTTAAGTTGAGATGATGCAGCAACCTTCTTCTGAAAATCGCACTGAAGCACAAAGGGATGGCTTATTTTGATAATCCATTTTCGGCGGCTTCGAGTTCGAGTTAGTTCACTGCATAGCCCGCTGGCTTCTCATACCAGAGGCCCTAGGTTCGATTCCCAGCTCAGGCTGGTGAAACACTGATCTATCTGTTGGAACACTTCTATCGATATCTACATGAAGCAGATGGAAATTACAAGGATCGTATAATTGCGCTTTTGGTAGGCAATGGCAAAAGTTTTAAGTGTGAAAGGCAAATGGCCAAAACCGCCGTTAAACTGTAGGTCGCCTACTCTTCATTCCTTCTCCCAACCGCTTGAAATTGAGAAAAAAAACAGTGTTGTATACACATTCTCAAAAAAAAAACCGAGTGAAATATGTGGTAACACAATAGGCCTCTAAGGTCTCCGAGTGTGTCTCTTACAGAAGAAGCCACCATAATCTAACCTATACTTCATTTAGTGCCTCTTTTATAAAGTTTTGTTCCAATAATGCAGACAGGGTATCATTGTGGGAGTACACAACTTTCGAACGCTACATCATTTGAAGCCATATCTACCACCCAAAATGTTTATAACAACCAAAATCTTAATCTTGACTATGGTCATAGTGAAATTATTCAAGTCAACCAGGTAGAATGGCGGCTTTTTTTTCTATGAGAAAAAGAGAAAAATTTGAATCGTTTTTGTAAAGAATCGCAAATAAAATGATTCAAAGTGTAGACTGCACTTCAACAAATCAGATAACTATTTGAGCAGCGTTGGGTTAATGGAATAGAAAAACTCTTTAACAAAATACGTGTCATGCTTTTTTCTATTCATGAAAATATATGAAGCCGTTTCAAAATCTGGTCTACTGAATACTGAAGGTGTGGTTTGAACTTCTAAGACAGACATAGAGGATTCTAAGATAGACGCAGCTTTCTTTCTGATCTTTAGTGAAAGCTCAGTTAGGCTGATTTAAAACGGGAAATCTATGATTTTTTTACTGGCGTAATTCACTGCTGTGTTCTTAGGAGATTCTAAGACAGACACGTCTTTCTTTCTGATCTCTAGTGAAAGCTCAGTTGGGCTGATTTAGAACAGGAAATCTATGATTTTTTTTTAAGCTTTTTGCTGGACAGGAAAGGGGAATTGAATATAGCTGAAGTATAGAAGCATTTTTTCCCCTTCTTCTAAACGTCAATTACGTAAGAGGTCGTCTGGGGGCAAACCAAGTCTGCAATCGTTTCAAACCATTGTTTGTTGTCTCTCCGAATCTTGCACTGTTCACTCAAAATTTGTACGCACTCCAGCAATCCCCACAGAGTCATTTTCGAAATATCGTCGCCTCAGAAAATGAATATCATATGTTCCATTGAGCCTAGTAAGACATACGATATTTGTTTTTCAGACGACGTTATATTAACATTCGAAAGACCATTGCGGTGATTTTGGTGGTTCTTAATTTTTAAATATTTGTATGTTCTTTTAAATATCAACTTTTGCTTTGATGACTTTTATTTTTTTTATCGGGTTCTACAATTAGTTCTGCAAATAGGGTTCTACAATTATATGTGATGTATGACGATATGATGTGATATATGATATATGATATGATATGATATGATATGATATGATATGATATGATATATGATATGATATGATATGATATGATATGATATGATATGATATGATATGATATGATATGATATGATATGATATGATATGATATGATATGATATGATATGATATGATATGATATGATATGATATGATATGATATGATATGATATGATATGATATATGATATGATATGATATGATATGATATGATATGATATGATATGATATTATATGATATGATATGATATGATATGATATGATATGATATGATATGATATGATATGATATGATATGATATGATATGATATGATATGATATGATATGATATGATATGATATGATATGATATGATATGATATGATATGATATGATATGATATGATATGATAGGATATGATATGATATGATAGGATATGATATGATAGGATATGATATGATATGATATGATATGATATGATATATGATATGATATGCTATGATATGATATGATATGATATGATATGTATTTTTTGTAGGTATGGAAATCGTGGGGTCTTTCTAGTGTTAAAAAAACTGTAGTTTGTCTCAGTATGCAATTATTGTACCGTTATCAGGTTAAAATTGTTTAGCTCTTTATTAGTGAGTTTTATTCGCAATGGAATTTGCTGTTCGAAAATTAATTGTCGTTAAACTTGTTGCTCTAAATAAAGTTTGTTTGGTTTTTCTTAAGGGAATAATACAAATCAAAAAGTTTTCTGATCCTATAACATTTTATATAATTAAAAAAAAAATATGAAAATTTGGAATTTTGAAAAATTTTCGAAAAATACCTAAGAGTACATAATCGCAACGGCCAATAATTACGCTGTCTGAACAATAAGTTTCTTTCTTAAGATTTATTGGGCGTATTTTAAGTGTCGAAACTTTTCGCATATGTACGAACAAAGTAGAAAGTAAATTTCACTTCTCCGCACGCCAACACTTACCAATTTTTGCATTTATGGACTTCCAGCTGTGAAAGAAAATAAGCAAACGAACAACACAAAAATTAGTCATTTATTTATTTATTGGTGGTGTTGGTGGTTAAATGTCTGGTGTGTTAAAATATTTCGACATTTATTTGTTAGCATTTAAATAGACACTAAAACACAAACACCACAATGCAGAAACGTCCAAACATTCAGACAAAAGCACACAAGTGCTCACAGCTCTCTTTGTTTTCTACACCCAAAATGCCAAAGCAATAAGAAACAAATTGCCAATGCAGCGGTTAACAAAAACAAAATCAACACAACAATAACAACAACATGCACAATTGTTGAGCAACAGAAAGCTGTCATTACTGTTTAACATCAACGCCTCGCATGGCCACGCCAATTTTTACAACAACTAAAACCAAAGCGAAAACTATAAGTAAACAAAATAAATAAAAAAAGAACGAATACAAAGTATGCGCAATGCACAAATATTGGCTGCCACATGGAATTTTTATGATTTCCGCAAAATTGTTGGTGATTGTCTTTGTGTAATAAAAAAAATTGTTGTACAGATTTTTTGGGTGTTGTGTGTGCCAGCCTCCACAAGAAACCATTGCAGATTTTGCACAAAAAATAAAATAAAAAATAAAACACTAAAAAAGTTTGAAAAACAAAAGGCGAAGCGTGCCAAACCCACAAAATGCCAACCAAATACTGCACCAACCTTCCGTTTGACGCGCGTGCAGACAGCGCAGCATAGCACAGACAGCGAGACAGACAGGCAGACAGATAGATAGACAAACAGTCACAATTATTGGAAGGCAGCAACTGAAAAAAAAAACAGACACACGCGAATAGAGACGACCACAGTCGTTGTAACCTACACTTAACACACTTGTTGTGGTTGTTGTTGTTGTTTTTGTTTCATTGTCATTATGTGCTCTGTTGCAATAACGAATTTGTTACCGTTGTTGCAGCAATATTTCAATTTGTTGTGCGATATTTACAGCGGAGCGACTCTCCACTCAGCGCTGGCAGTGATTTGTTGTTGTTGTTTTACAAAGCAGAAATAATACGAAAATAATTGCAAACCTAAACACATTGACAATAATAACAACAACAACTAATATGAAAACAGCAGCAACAACTAATATATAAACAAACAAAAACAAAAATCGCATACTCCACTTTTGCGCAAATCGGCAATGGGCGAACAAATAATGACACGAAAAATGCCATGAAAAGGAATTGTGTCAAGTTTTTGTTGTTGTAATTGCTATTTGATGGCAATGCAAAACAATGATGTCAGTAATATGCAAGTGGGCAGAAAGAACTGCTTGAAGTTTTAGTATTTTTTTTATTTGAGCCCACACACGGTTGCATTGACATTTGCGTCAAATGTCAAAAAGCGAAACTTGCTCTATTAGATTTGGCACAATAATTGCTGTCATTTGGCAGCTCTATTGGCAATTTGTCGCTAGAGCAACAGTGAACAGTGAAGTGTCTGTCTTGACCCCAAACAAAGTCAAGCGGAAAAGTTGTCAGCTGCAAGTAGCAACGGAAGTGGCAGCAACAATTGTTGTTCGTAATATGTTTTTCATAAATGTTGTTGTTACTGTCTCAGTTGTTGATCGTGTTGCCTTTATAATTCACGAAATCGTGTTGACAATTTTCTGGCTGCAGCGTACGTGTTCTCATAGCATCCAAAAGCAGATGGCGGCACGTAATACAAACATGAAGTGGCACTTTGCCACTCTACGCATTTCGATTGTATAGTTTACTTTATTTAGAAAAAATGTTAAGCCAATTTGTTGCTAATAGAGTGAGAAAGAGAAATGAAGATTTTGGAAAAAAAACTTGCAGTTTGAAAGACGCAGAACGTGAGGTGACTTTTCTACTGTGCGCCAATGTTCAATAAATTGCAATTAGTGTGGTGGTAAAAGTTCTTGACAATTATACAAAATTTATTTAAATTGTTATCTGAATATCTGGTTTCTTATTTGTTGAATATTTAATTTATTTTTTTTGGTTGTTTGTTATTAAACACAAATTAATAGAAAGCACATTAGCTGCAAATTGATATTGATTTCAATGGCAATTTAAATACTAAAATGAATACTTCAGTTTAATTATTATTATTTTTTTATTATAGTTTAATAATTAAAAATGTGCGTTAAATTTGGCACAAGAAACTAAATAAACAAATTAAAAATACAAATAATTAAAAAACAAAAATCAACTCATTGCTTGAATCATAATCTACAAAAGCTGATGTTGTCAGAATGAGTCTTCTGAAGATTTGCTGTGATAGCATTAATGGCCAAAAATATGCCAAACCACCCGAGTGCGATGATGCAAGCTGGGAGACAACAAAAAAAAATTTAATTTGCGTTCGCTTCTGTGCAATTATGTAGCACGTTGCGTGTTTTGTGCAACTTTGAAGCAATTTTTCACTACCTATGACAGCTATGAAGATTATAAAAACCAACAAAAACAAAAAATTGCTAGTTTAGCATATTCTTTTATGCTTGGGAATGGGCACCTTGACCACCAAAGCGGTCAAAATAATAGCAGCAATGGCAAAAAATAAACCTGACAAAGCGTTGACTTTGGCATTTTGAATGTTGAATGCTTTATTTGGTGACTATGAAGCGAAGTTGAGGGTTTTTGTTTATTTTTGGCAAGGCAGCATAAAGATGATTAATAACAAAAACAATAAAATGAAGAGAAATTTCAAAACGATTTACTATATTTTGGCAAAAAATGTGGGCAACAAACACTGGCAATGCAGCGCCCCGTAGTGCCTCAGCTAAGCCACAGACTGCCACGTGCCTCACAACACTGCCGCCTCACAGATTTATGAGCTGGGTGGGCTTCAGCGCAAAACCCATAAAAGTGGTAAGTGTGGTAAATGCTGTATTTTTGGTTAAAACGGAAGCTGAAAGTGTTGTGAGCAGCACTGAAGCACATAAAAACTAAACTTCAATAGCTTTGAGTTGAAAGCAAAACCCACAGTTTATGTTTTAATCCACTAAAGCAGCACACAATAACTAAACAGAGAAAGCCAATTGTAAGTGGAAGGAAGAGAGAGCGCGTGAAGTGCGGGCGCGCAGTCGCAAATTGAATGGTTAAACCTACACAGCAACCAAATCCGGGCACCTGGTACCTATCGACGTATGTTTCGAGTGCGCTGTCAAATGCGGCGATCGCAGCAATCAGCGCAATTAACGCAAAAACACCACCACCACACAAAACTTGCATTGGCTGCTTTTCACCCAAAACGAAAGTATCGGAACGTGTGAAATTTACAACAACAATAAGTCGATTCGATTTCTAGCTGGCACGCAGGCCCACACCTCACAACAACGCACAGACAGCTAGCAATAATTTACATTCGAATTTCATTTTTTTTGTAAATATTTTGCTAAATCTTGAAGCCTCTAAGCGTCTGCACGCTGCCTACGCAGCTTTGTGTGTCGCTTAGACATATACAAAAACAAATAAATCTAAACACTTACGCACACGCATTTGTCATGTGTGAGATTTGCGTGTAAAGAAAACCAGCAAAAGTGTTTGTGGCCTGTCAAAACAAAAACAAAAAAACAAAGGCCATCAACAGAAAAACTGGAGCGCTCAGAAAAGCTAAGCGCAGGCGCAGCGTGCTTAAGTGGCAGAAAAAGTCGTAAACAAAATTGGCAGCCGATAAATGAGTACAGTGAAAAGCGCAGACAGGCCTCGCCAGATAACCAGACAGACAGCTGCCGGCCGCAGCGATGTCTACTTACAACTGGACCAAGCTGTTGGCGAACGCTTCACTCAAATTAAGGTAATTTGAAACAATTTCCCAAACAACAACAAAGCCAACATCATAAAGTTAAGACAAACAACGTTTGAAAACAAAAAATGAGAAGCGCAGTCGTCCGAATTGTGGACCAGTTCTATGGCTTCGTGTGATATTTGCGTGTAACGTCAGTGTTGCCAGATACTTAAAATTACTTTCTCCTAAATATTAAAAAAAAATTGAATGTTTTCCTCAAAATTTAAAAAATCGAACATTTTTTCATATTTTTATAATTTTAAAAATAAAAGATTTTTATAATTTAAAAAATCGAAAATTTTTTTAATAATTTTTGTCGTTAAGGAATGAATTCAACTTCTCATAATATTTTCTCAATTAATTTTTTTTATTTTTTATTATTTGTAAAATTAAAGCTTTTTTTATTCATATATTTATTAACAACAACTTAATACAAACAAAATATAAAGAAAAATAGATAGGTATGAAATTTTCCAAAAATTTAAAAAATCTAAATTAATAATTTAAAAAATCAAATTTTTTTACAATTTTTTTAACTCATCAGTGTTGCCAGATACCTAAAATTACTTTCTCCTAAATCTAAAAAAGATGAAATTTTTTCCCAAAAATTTAAAAAATCTAAAAGTTTTTATAATTTTTGTCGTTATAAACTAAGAAATTCAACTTCTCATCATTTTTCTTTTATTAATTTGTTTTTTTTTAATTTAATTTTTTAATATAATTTTTAAATTTTAAATTTTTTTTTTTTAATTTAAATAGAAATTTAAAATTTAATACTATTATTTATTTATGATTATTAAAAATGATTTTTTTATTTTATTGCAGCTATTTTTATTCATTCATTTCTTAACTACCACTTAATATAAGCAAAATATAGAAAAACTGAGATCGGTATTGAATTCGCTTTTGTAAACTTCATTCATTGCCTTAATTAAACACTTTGAAGCATTAAATTTAATTAAAATAAATCAGACAGATAAGCTTTCAATATTCAAGGCTTCAGTGCCACTAATGAAGTCAAATGTATCAACCATCAAAATCTACTAAACAATTCTTTTTTCAAAGCCTCCTAAAAGCCCAAGAATCTCCTGAATTTAGAAGAAGAACAAATCTCCTGATCTGGCAACACTGCGTTCCAGCGCACTAAACTTTTCCACCTGAACTGAAAACTGAAAACGTCGCACATTGGCGAAAAGTGTAGTCAAAATTAATGCCAGCAGTGCAGTTGTGCGGGAGGCGTACGCGTCACATGAGAAATTGTAACATGAGCCGCGCTTAACCGCTTGGAGAAAAGAAAATGTTCACTTGTTGCACAGAAAATTGAGATATGTCGCACATAAGTGCTGCGCAGGCGCATTGTTGTTGCGGTTACAGGCAACAGAAACGCGGTGGAACCTATTATTTGTATGGTTGTTGTTGTTGTTGTTGTTGTTGTTGTGGATATGCGGTGTACGTTCTATCATTATCAACAGCTGTCAGTCATTGTTTCACTCACTCATTCATTCATCAGCCATTGTCACACAGGCCTCACTCACACCATGACGAATGTGGTTAATTATTTTTCTAGAGCAAGATTTCATTATTTCAGGTGATAAACCATCGGCAGGTGTACTAGTTGTGTAGAAAAGCGTATTTCGATTTAAAGAAGTTGTCATTATTGACGGTGAAATTTGCTAATATTTTTGTTTGTACTCTAAAGGTACTTTCATTATTTTTATTTAGTTGGAATGAATTTCAACTCTGTATATAATTAATATAGTCTAGGTTAGGTTATGGCGGTCTCACATAGACACAATGGTCCATAGTACTACCGCATACGTCTGATATTTTCTTAATTTCTAGACCAAGTCCATTGTTATTGCATTGGTTTTAAACTTTTATCCAGCGTCTTGCTGAAGCTGGACAATGACACAGGACGTGTTCTATTGTTTCCTTCTCTGAAGTTGTTGCCTCTTTTGCCAGTTGGTCTGTCGTCTCGTTTCCTGAAATACCACAGAGTGCTGAAACCCAAGAGAGAAGAGAGGTAGACTTTGTTAAGCTGTCCTAAAGATATTAGTGTTTCGTAGCACTCTTTCACTGTTCCAGAGTTCCTTGATAACATTTTAAAAGTTATTTTATCTGCCTAACAGTCACTAAAGAAGTCTATTTCTGCATTAGCGGCTAAATCTTTTAAAATTTCCACTGCTTGTTAGGCATTTTTGGACTTCATAGACCGGTATATAAATGCCCGTGCGTACTCCTCCACTTGAATCCATCTTTGAGGACTTTGATGCTGTGTTGCCCACTATTCCTCTCGATGCACCAAAGATCTCTTGTCGGAAATCTTACTCTAGAGTTCCTCTCGAGACTCTGATGTACTCTAATGTAGTCGGTTTTCATACCACTAACCTCTTATAGGTTCATACATCTAACATCTTAAGATAGTTTAGGAAAGGCGGGAGACAACACCTACAGGTGGTTGGCATGAAAGAGTACGATTACATCTTTGTTGGAAGGACAAAGTGCCACAGAACTTGACGATTGGCACTAGAAAATGGTGCTAGCTCCATTTGAGATTCGGGCAAATGCGATTTCCAATTGAAAAGTCTTGAAAATAAAATAAGTAAGCAATCCGTTCATTAGACCATTGTGTGTCTCAGTTTGACAGTGTTAGAAGACATTAGGCTTACTGAGCATTATTGAGGTCTCTAGACACTTGGTTTTTTTGTTTGTCCACTCCTCTCGGGAGCATAGGGATTCCACAGGACATTGCCTTGTGCTGGTTACGTTAATTGGTTTTTCTGTCTGAGTAGGTCAGCGTTGCAAGATCAGGAGATTTTCTCCTAGATTTAGGAGATTCCTGGCCTTTTAGTAGAATTTTTAGGAGGAAGAACTGTTTAGGAGTAAGTTTAGGAGATTTATATTTTATGTTAGGGGATTTTTCGGATCCTTAGTGGATTTTTCGGAGATTGTTGGATAACGAAATATGATGCATTAGGAACTCTGGCAACAAAACATATTTTGGCAACTATTTTAATAGTCAAAGCACCGTATTGTGATAAACATTTTTAAGCTCGTTTAAACAAAAAGTAAGGTCGTTCTATCTCGTTCTCACTTATTGCTGTCACAATGAAATCCCGTGAAAAACGGCACTTTTATTTAATATATGTTTCATGTCATTTGTTATATGTTTTGTTTTTGTTAAGTTTTTGAAGCTGAAGATGAATAAAAAAGGCTACAATAAAAAAATTTAAACTAACTTTATATATTTTTTATATTTTATGAGAAGTTTAATTGCTTTAAAATTATGCAAATTATAAAAAAAATTTAGATTTTTTAACTCTTGGGACGAAATTTCAGTCTTTTTGTTAAGATTTAGGAGAAAGTTATTTAAGATATCTGGCAACACTGGAGTAGCTGATTGGCCTGCCGCAGGTAGTCCTTAGTGATGGGGCTACCATCTGCCGCCGCCATCTGTTGTGAAATGAAGGTTGCATCAGGATGGTTGGAAACTGCGCTAGGATAGGTTTGAAGCGCTGTTTTTCGCTAATGCCCGTTTCCCCTTACAGACGACCCCTTTAGTACAAACAAAAACTACCAGTACAAATGAAAAATGCCTTTTCGAATGCAAAACGCCTATGGAATTTTCATGAATTCCTTAAACTAAAACTTGCATAAACATACTGTGGGCCATAATTTTTGGTCGTTCACGACTGCCTTAAAAAAAAAACATGAAATTTTATTGCTCTATCCACAACCTGTGTGCAAAAAAATCACCCTAAAAGAAAAATATGTAATTGCCAGCGCAGACAGTGCAGCAACAAACAATATTAATTAGCATGAAAAACATGGAGTTTTACGATTTTGCTTTTTTTCTATGAAAAACTACTGCAATGCACTGAGAGAAAAGGCAAAAGGCAACTGAAAGAGAAAGACGAGGCACACACCTGTGCCAACAGTGACAGTTCAAGCAACAACAACAACAATGAAAGTGATTGCTGCTTTTGTTGGAGTCAATGTTGGTGGCTCACAGCATCAGCAACAACAACAACAATCGCTTCAAGTGCCACAAAAGTCATGGCAACTTTTGTCAACGCCTGCAGTGAAAGTTAAATCAATGGATGTGGCAGTGTTTTGTTGTTGTCGCCATCCATGTTGCTAAGGCTGCCATTGTTGTCGTTGTTGTTGCCATTGGTGTGGTGCTTTTTATGGAATTTTACACTTTTGAATTGTTGTCGTCAACAGTCCACACAAGCGGCATAACAATGCATAGGACAAGAAATCTCAACAACAATGAAGTTTTTATGTTTTTTAAATAAATGTGAACAATTTGGCGAAAAAACGCACAACAAAAAAGCGCTAATGGCGCAGTCATCCATACAAGTAGAATTGGATGGCCATTACTAGGCGACTGACTGTAGCGGCGACAGTCATTAACGTCATCGGCCGCGGTCAAACGCTCAACGGCGATGCTGCGAAAGCAAAAGTGACCAACAATTCACAACGCACGTTATTGCGTCCTACAAATGGATGGCGTGCATAAATATGTACATATATATTTATATATTAGTCAGACATATATAGGCGACTGGAGAGTTGCCGCGGCGCCTCAAAATATCGGTCACTCACACGTTAGCGACACACACTTTGACGGTTAGGCCATTAGGCGAGTGAAATGGCCGGCTGACGAATCATTCGTCAATTTGTGGGTTCGTCTATTTGATTATTTGTCTCGCTTTTCAAAAATCACGCAGACGCCGCTCCTGCAACATTTCACACACACACACACAAAGTGCGAAGAGGCTGAAGAGCGGCGGCGTGGAAATATTAATTTTCGATTAAAGTAAAAGTTGGTTAGTGTTGGCCGTTTGTCCGACGACTCATTCAACTCCATCCACATCGGTAAAGCGTCGCTTCAATGCATTGATTCGACTGCCTGCGGCCATCTGACAAATTGATTACACGACTCGTAACGCTGTGTGATGGCTGTGTTGTTGCATGGCTGCTGTAATTGTTGTAGCTGTTGCTGTTATTTTGGCGTAAGCAACTTTTGACACATATTTCTGCGTTGTTTCGTCTGGTAAGTGCTGCGCTACGGATTACTTGTTTCGATGCGGCTGTCCAGGGTTTGGTGAGAAATTTTTGATTGCAACTTTTGCTGTTGGTTGGTGTTGCTGTTACAATGTTTTTGTAGTAACGGTCAGTAATGAATTGTTGCTCGTTAATGGGCGCATCATGATGTGCGTGTGTGAGTGAGTGTTTATTGGGTAAATATTTGTGCTAACAAGGTTATTAATTAAAAGTGAAATGATTTAATTTTCAACGCAAATTATAAATTGGAATTTTATAAATGTTTGCGTTGTGTGTAAAACCATGGAAAAAAAATTTGAAATGGTTTTGTGTGCCTGTGGTTTTCTTTTTTCAAAATGTGCTTCGATTTCGAATCAGAAATTGGTTGGAACCAGTAATTTTTGTTGAATATATTGTTACGAAAATGACTTCTGTAAGTTCGTATCTGGATTGTGCTTGAAAATAAAACTACTTCAATTACTCAAAGCAAACCGCATTCCAAAACCAGCAATCACTTTATTCAGATTTCTTGAGAGAGACGTATCAACTAGTGACCAAAGCACATTGAAACCAAATCCTCTAATGGTGTTCTCCATTCCCTTCGAACCAGAACTTGGTTGGGATCAGTTATTTACGAGCCAATTATATCTGAGAATTCTTCAAAACCTTGATTGGAATTCAGTTATAATAGCTTCAATGAAAAAAAGAAGAACAAGACTGCTGAAGTCTATTATTTCCAATGGTTTTGATTACTTTATGAGTGAAAATACTTACGCCGATTCAGATTTCTTTAGAGAATCGTATCAACTAGTAACCAGAGCACAGTGAAACCAGATCCTCCAATTGTGTTTTCCATTCACTTTTTTCCTTTTCTGCTCTTCCGCTCCCCTTCTAAGACACACTTGAGGTGATTTCTTCGCCCCCCAAACGTGGCTTCTGCTACTGCAACTCAAGACAAAGTCTGCTCATTCAGCTGCAAACTAAAGATTCACTTGATGATTTTTCATACAGAGACCAAGCAAAGAATCACACAAAAGCTTTTCACTTTCCTACAAATGCAAAAGAAAATGGAAAGTTATGGCTGGTGCAGCATACAAAAGTGCTCTACACACAAAGGCGAGTGATGAAAAATCTACCTTTATCGGTGCTCAAAGTAAGACCAGCAATAAAAATGGTGAGGCAGCGTCGTGAAGCTTCTTCATGCTTTGCAGTGAGGGCTGCTGTAATCCCAACCATGCAATACCAACAATGCAACTAGCCGACCAGAGCCAAAGGCACGTACAACATTTCTCGGTGTGTGAGTTAGAAATTCCATATGCTGCAGCAACATGTTCCACTTTTGTAGGGAAAAATTTAACCAAGCACAAACAAAAACAACAACAAATAAATTAAAGTCAACAAAATGCCAGAGAAACGATATTTGGTGTGGTTGGCGCTCTTTGTGTGTGTGTGTGTGTGTGTCAGCAGCTTTCTTTGACTTCAATACAAATTATGTGAATAGACAAAGTAAAAAATTTGCTGCAAGCATGCAGGTTGGCAGCGTGAAATTTGGCACTTGCGCACTTGCAGTGCTGGCTGATGCCTCAATGTTCAAAAGGCTATGACTGCATTGATTGCTTAGTCTGTGTGCGTGTGTGTGTGTGCAGTGATTGCCATCAGCGGCCTTAAATTCAAGGTTTTCCATGCTCTCTGACTGACCTGACAGGCATTTGTTGTGTTCGCTTTGTTGTTGGTGCTTTTATATTTTCCTTGTTGTTGGTTTTGTCAACTTGTTGTCACACCCCTTTTAATGACTTCTTGCAATCATTTCAACTTGGAATGCGCAATTTTTGCCTCAACTGCTCAACTATCTATTGAAAGCCCGAGCACAACCACCGTGAATGCGCAGAGCGCAAAAATTCAAAATAAAAACAACTAATAATAATAAACAAACAAACAAATTATGCAGCTGCTGCATTTGTATGCAGGTCGCTTGTCTGATGTTGCCACTGAATTTTTTTGTATATAATCGTACATTTTTATTTGATTTCATTTGCATTTTGCCTTTGAAGAGAATAGACATTTCTCACATAAACCTCGCATTGTGGATGTTTTTTTCTCTTGCTTTGCCACGAAATTAGTTGTAATTTATTTGCCGTAATTAAATTGTTGCTTTCACTGACAACAGTGGCCACAGTTGGCGTGGGTTACGCTGCACTCATAACAACGACCGCCGTGTCGTTTCTCTTGTCAATCTCCCCGCCTCCTGCTGTCGAATTGATTAAATGGAAATCGCAAATAACTCCGAGTTGTTGTTGCTAGTGTTGGCGTTGTTTCTATTTCTGTTTATTATGTTTTAATTGATTTTTAAAAATTTCACTTTTAATTGAATTTAATTGTGTGAGTGCGTGCGTGTGTACCGCAGCTGCCACCGACCGCAGTGCGAATTCATTCATTTTGTATTTTTTAGGTTTTTGTATTTTCATTTCCTATTTCGACTGAGGTGTTGCTGTGTGGTAATTGTAGCTGGCGGAAATTATTGAGCTGTGCTGACAATGGCGAGATGAAGGTGTGTGGAAATGGGTGTTGCCTTACATTTTTTTATGGCATTCGCAGTCATTATGGACACATGTCGATTTAATTTCTTTACATTGTTATTTATTTTGCATTTGCTACCAAGTAAATGTTGTTGTGGCAGTCGAGAAATGAATTAAGACATTTTAGTGTTGTTTTATGGTTCGAATGTTAATGAACTCATCGACTGGCATATTGAATGTTTTTTAGGTTTTGTTAAAAAAAACAACTGCAAACTGTTTTGTTTTGCAATGACAGAGGAATTAATAAATAAAAGCTTTTTAATTTAAGATGAATGGGTTGTTGTTTATTAATTTTATTTTTACATTATATTTTTTCCTTTAGTGCTTCAAGATTAACAATTTGAATTTTTTTATTTGATTTTAGTTTTATTTATTTTTAATTAATTTCCAAATATTGAACATTTCGAAATTCTGAGCTAGCGGCTGTAAATCTGAAAATTTATATTTTTTATTGGATTTTAGTTTTCTTTAAATTATTTTAAATTATTTTTAATTAATTTTTGCAACTTTCAACATTTTGCAATTCTGATAACAATTTTTATGTTTTGTTATTGGATTTTGGTTTTATTTAAATTATTTTAAATTATTTTTTCCAATGATGACAATTTCGAAATTCTGATGTAGTGGCTGTAAAACTAACAATTTGTAGTTTTTGTTTTTGGATTTAGTTTTATTTAAATTATTTTGAATTCATTTTTCCATATTGAACATTTCGAAATTCTGACTAACGGCTGTAAAGATACAAATTTTTATTTTTTGTTATTGGATTTTAGTTTTCTTTAAATTATTCTGCGGCTGTAAAACTAAGAACTTTTATTTTTTTTTACTGGATTTTAGTTTTCTTAAAATTATTTTTAGTTAATTTTTCCAATATTGAACATTTGGAAATTCTGAGCTAGCGGCTGTAAACCTACAACTTTGTATTTTTTGTTATTGTTTTTTAGTTTTTTAAAAATTATTTTCAATTACTTTTTCCAATGTTGAACATTACGAAATTTTAGGTGGCAGCTGTAATCATGATTGCCACTTTTGGTTCATTTAGACCAAAAGTGGGCCTTTTGATTACACTTGGGCCGTTTTGAGGGCAATCGGTAAAAATTTCGATATTAAGAAAATATTAATTTTGTATTTAAAAAAAGCATTATAATTACACTGTACAACAGCATTTCTGCAACAGAGTAACAACCGTATATTTCTGAAAGAGGACGTCATACTGATCATTTTTGTCGAACAAAGTAATAGTTCAGCACGGCTGAGTTTTTTGTAATTTGCACATAAAGGTTAAAGGGTCCCTATAGACTTTTACATGGAAACTAAAAGTCTATAGGGTAAAAACTTGAAGAGCTAGAGCTTTGATGTCTTAGACAAAGTTGTGTGCATTAAAAGTGTGAATCTTTTTTATGTACACATGAACCCCCCCTTCCCCTTTCCTTACCTCGTTTTTATGTTTTTCGGAAAAATTTTTCATAAAAAGCTCGTATTGAGTAAAATATTGAAAAAATACCAAAAATGTTCCTTTGGGAAAATATTCCTCATTAAAAAATAAAGGGGGTCTTCAAACATCAAAACTTTCTCAAAACTTCCCCCAAAAAATAAAAAGCCTTAAACACGAAACCTTCATTTGATACTTCAGATGTTGAGAAAAATGTTGAATAATAAAAAATAATTATTTTCCATTGAAAAATAGTTCAGGTGGTCTCCAAACAAGAAGTCTTCTCTTAATAAAATAAATAATTTATATGATTTCAATTAAATAAATAGAGTTCTTAGAGTTCTTAGAGCAATCTTAAGTAGACAATTGATGTCCATAAACAATTTTACAATTTTCACTACGACTTTTGCAAGTCGTTGACACAAGCTTTATTTTCGACTTTTTGGAGACCTTTTCGGTTCGAGAGCTTTAGTTTCAGAGTCAACTGAACATGTCGTGAAACACCAGTGCCCCTGAAGGGTTAGTAATAATAAAACAAAAAATAATAATAAAATTAATTAATTAATTCGGTTAACAACTCCACATCATCTCGCTTGTTTATTCTTATTGTCCATTTTTTTGTTGGTGCGTGAAAATGTCGAAATTTGAACCGAATAAGCGTCATTTGCGGGAGATTTTGCTTTTCGCGTTTCATTCGAAAAAATCTGCAGCTGAAGCGCGTCGAATGATTGTAGCAACTTATAGTGAGTCGTGTATCAGTGAAAGAACGTGTCGAGAATGGTTCGTGAAATTCAAAAATGGTGATTATGACGTGAAAGACAAGGATCGGCCGGGTCCCGTGAAAAAGTTTGAAGATGCAGCTTTGGAGACTCTGTTGGATGAAGATTCTTATCAGACGCAACAAGAACTCGCGGATTCTTTGGGTGTGACTCAGCAATCCATTTCCCTTGCTATACGCAATAAAGCCTCAAATTATAAAAAAACGGCGGTTTTCTACTTGTACACCCAATATAATAAAAAATAAAAAATAATAATACAATAAAAAAAATAATAGTAAAATAAAAAATAATAATAAAATAAAAACAAATAATAATAAAAATAAAAAATCGTTTAAGCCAAAAAACTCTTTGAAAACGAATATTCGGTCAAACACTCTTCAATATGTTGAAGTTTTGTAATAATTGAAGTTTTTTCATACCTAAAAAAGTTTTAGTAATGCTTTTTAGTGATTTTTTAGCAATGGTCTTAGTTCCGTAATCGCACCTAAACGGAACTCCGACTGGCATCGCTAAGGACCCAATAGGGTCTATGCGTGGCCTTGCTGGCAGCCAGTACAACCTAACCTAACCTAACCTAACCTTTTAGTGAAAGTCCTTCAAATATATTGCAGTACAAACAACCCAACAACATTTACGTGTAAACGTTCTTCGAAAGTAGATAAAAAGTCCAAAAGAAGGCGATTCCTTATATGTAAAAAGATAAATTGTTGACTTCATTCATGTCCAACATTAGCCTTAAAAAAGCTATTGAATGAAAATCTTCAAAAATATGCTACTGTACAAATAACAAAACAAATTTCGCTTATTTTCAAATTAAAAAAGCAAAATAGAAACAAATATTTATGGATTAAACAAATTGCCTAAAAACATCTTGTCATTACTCAAATCAATAAATTCAATTCACAGCATTCCAATCCACCACTTGATGCTATTATAAATATTTATTTTTTATTGAAAAACACTTCACACCCCCTGATGAGTGATTGCAGCACAGTGTAATGCGGCTTTAAACAAATATTTGAGTTATTCAATATACATTCATATTCATGACTTTGCATATTTACACAATTTGCGTGCACAACACGCATGCTTAATCAAAAACTTATTTGTCAGCTGTGTTCGGCCACACTTGAGTAGACACAAACGCGGCAGCGGCTTGCATAACGCGCCAGCATAAATTTGAAATTTTTTATTTGATTGTTCAGCTGATTTGACAGCCATAGTTGTTGTTATTGTTTTGGCTTTATTATTTTAAACAATCAAGCATCCGCAAAAAAAGTTAAATCCCAAACAACATCCAAGATGTGCCACTCATTTCCATAAAACGGCACAGCCAGACTCACACACACACACACACACACACACACACACACTTTCCCGGTAGAAACATACGCAGCCCGATATGCGTACAAACCGATACTCATAAATAGAAATCTCATAGACGTCAAGTGCTTCCCATCAACAATAAGTTGCCAATCCATCGACAATCTGTTGGCCATTTCATTGCATTGTGGCCGATGACAGCAGAAAAACTCACAGCTTGACTGGTGCAGACAAATTTCATAAGCGGAATATATCAATGTACAGTTATGGTCGGCATTGTTTTCGAGGAAGTGACAAATCTACATGTCGCCGGTTTGTTGCTGCTGCAATATTGTTGGCCGCCGGTGTGCTGTAACTTTATGACAAATTCAATGTGAGCCACTGACAATCGATCTGTCGTTAGTTGTTTATCGGTTTTTCTATGCGCTCAGTTGAACGTGAACATGAAGTGAAGTCACAGGATCGAGTTACCTACCAGTGGGTGCAGCACTGCTCTTTGGCCTTCATAAAAATTGATGACTGTTGCTGGCATATGAAAAGGAGGGAAAATGGGAAGTTGAAATTGATGCAATGCATGTCTTTGTAGTCGATTGTGAGTTTCCTTATTGAAAAGGGGAAATGAGTAATAAAGTAAAACAAGTCGAGTCTTTTTTTGCATTTGAAGAAAACTAAAATTTCATGAAATTTCTAGTTGGACTTGGTTGATGTTACTTAAAAGTTTAATGGTCAGAAAAAAAGTGCCCAGGGAAGTGTAATAGGAAGAAACTTTTTTGCTCATCTATTCATGACAGGATAATGTTTGTTGGAACATTTTTAGATGTTTGCATACTATTTAGTTGCATAAAGCGAATCACACTGCCGGATTCGAAACTGTCCTTCAACGATTCAGACCAAGAAAATTTTAAAACTTACTCATACCGTAACAGATAATTGTTTGTTGCAGAAAATATATGCAAAAGGCCTCAGAAATTAATTACCATCAATATTTTCCTGACAGTACTAATAGCTTTGCACGCTAATTTAAAGTCAATGGGCCCAATAAATCAAGTTTCTGTTAACCCGTTGCAGACCCTCTTCGATTTTTGTGAAATAATACTTTTCTAATTATTTCTCATTTGAAGTGGCTTCATCATATTTTAAGTCAAAAGACCTCATAAATCACGTTCCCCCTACAAAGTCTTGACCCATCGTTCATCCCGTCAGATTTTGATTTTCAGAAAAGTGAAAAACACGTATCGGTTTATTTATAATTTGGAGCACTTTCACCAAGTTCAAAGTAAAAAAACATTTAATCGCTGACCAGTCAGATTTTGATTTTCAAAAAAATTAAAAAAAGGGATCGAATTTTTCACATTTGAAGTACTATAAGTTACTTTTGAAGTCAAAACGCCCAAAAAATCGTATTTCTCCATTCAAACTTCCTTAACCCATTATTGTTGTTTTGATTTTCGAAAAAATTAAAAATACGTATTGCATTCTTTCTCATTTGAAGTACTTTCACCAAGTTTGAAGTCAAAACGCCCACAAAATCTTACTTCTCCATTCAAAATTTTAACCCTTTGTTTACCCCTTTAATTTTTAATTTTTATAAAAATAGCTATTAATTGTTTGTTATTTAATTAGTCTTGAATAATTTTTTATTTCAAGTGCTTTCGCCAATTTTGAAGTTAAAAGGCTCATCAGTTCATATTTTGTTCGTAGCCTTTTCATATACGAACCTTAACCCCTTGTTAACCCTGTTCAATTTTAATTTTTGTACAAAAAAACAAATTGAATTGTTTCACATTTAAAGTATTTTTACCAAGTTTTCTTCATACAAACTTTTAACCCTTAGTTCGCCTCGTTAGATTAATGATGATGTTCCAAAAAATGAAAACTTGTATGGAATTACTTTTCACTAAAGTACTTTTATCAAGTTTGAAGTCAAAAGGTGCATTAATTCATGTTTTTCACAGTTTCTCCATACAAACTTTTAACCTGTCGTTGAGTCCGTCAGATTTTGATAAAAAAAAAAGTGAAAAACAAATGTCGATTTATTTTACATTTGAAGTACTTTGAGGTTTGAAGTCAAAAGGTGAACAAATCATATTTCTTTATGCCACAAAATCATATTTCTTTATGCAAACTTTTAACCCTTGGTGCACCACTTTTAGTTTTGATTTTCAAAAAAATGAAAAACACGTATCGAATTATTTCTCATGTTAAGCACTTTCACCAAGTTCGAAGTCAAAAGGCGTAAAAAACATGTTTCTTCATACAGTCTCTTAACTCTTGGGTCACCCTTTTAAGCTCTGATTTTAATTTTTTTATCATGTTTCTTCATACAAACTTTTAACTTTGAGGTCAGTGGGCCATCGGTTCATTATTTTTTCGTAGTCCTTCCGTAGCCTTCCCGCACCTTAACCCATTGTTGACCCCGTTAAAATTCGATTTTCAACAAAATTAAAAACACGTGTCTAATTACTTTTGATTTCAAGTTTTTTCACCAAGTTTGAAGTCAATGGGCCTATTAAAAGAAATTTCTTCATACAACAGCTTGACCCATGTTTTGCCCTTTTAGACCTCGAATTTCAATAAATCTCGTCTTGGCGGAGGTTAATTTTTCAAGTTGTTTCTACAGTTCAAATTTCATGTTTGGGCTGTGCGATGATGATTCAATCAGTCAATCAGGAGCTTAAAATTGAAAGTAGTTCAAATATACCAGACAGGGTATTAAATTTCACTTAATCGTACATTGTCCCATTGAGTTCCTTCATAAGACCTCAGAGTCTAACTTAACTTAAGTTGACTTCACACTCAAAGCTAATTGGCAAATTAGCGAAACTGTGCTCTCGATTTTAGTTGAGCTCAGCCTTTCTTACATATTTCCCTTTCACATACTTGCCTTTCCTCCCCTTTTTTATTTCCCTTCCCCTTTTAACTCGGCACACAGCTCGAAGTTGGGCCCTAACGAAGCCGCACAAAACACCAGCCAGGTATCGATGTCAGTCAGCTTACAGTCAAGCCGGCTGTTATTGATTTTGCTAACATTTGAAGGAAACTTGTCGTAGACGCGCAGACGTTGCGTTGCACTTTAATGAATAATCAATAGTCAAACGAAGATATTCAGTGAGTATTTGTTGTTGTTGGATATTGTAAACTTAATTCAGTTCCAATAACAAAAAATGCCACTTCCATGAGCCCTCTTAGCTCTTCTTTGCACAGTTAACTGCTTATGATATTTGTGTGTGTGTGTTTTGCGCATAAGTAGACATTATACGCCCCGAACAATGCGCGTGTTTGTGTGTGTGCGTGTGACTGTGACTGTTCACGTAATAGCAAATTTATGGGCTTCAGTCTCCTATGTGGGCAGTAGGATGGCGCCGTGGTTGCTGTGAATGTGTCAGTCAATGCAAACGCAAAAGCGTAACACGGAAGACAGCGACCAGCCTCGAAGCTTAAGCGTGGCACATGTTGCGCGCTGGTAAGCAATGCGCCGCGGCAGCAGACTGCGACTAGCGGTAAAATCGATTCGTTGTTGTATTGAATTCAGCGGTAAGCAATGAAAGCGCAACGCATGAATGAATGAATGAATGAATGACTGACTGATTGACTGACTGACTGAGTGAGATGGTAAGTGAGCAAATTTGTGGCTGCTGTCTTGATTGCGCGCAAGTGCGGCGGTTTTTGTGGTTGAGCTCCATTTCTTTTAATGCAATGCAACATATAAAAATACTTATACTCATACATATATACATTTCCCGTTATTATATTGGTGCATGAAATTGGGTCTTAATTGAAAGCGTAAGTGTTGCATAAAACCATTGTGATGGCAGTTGCGGGCGAGCAGCCATGGGGGCGTAAAGTTTGCGTGCAGCACGAGGAAGTGTTGTGAGCACTAAACGCAACACATGTCAGACGATTTGTTGTACAAATAATCAACATTTTTGGGAAATTTCATATAATTTACAAACCAGATTGAGGAGTAATTAAATTTTTGGGAAATTTCCAATCATTTACAAACCAGTTTAAGATTGACGTCTAATTAAATTGAAAAAATTTTAAATTTAATTAAGCAAATATTAAAAACTAATCAGCATAATAACAGACAACATAAAAATTAATAATTTCCATAAAAATATTTGCATTTTTTTCCCCTACAATCTTTGTAAATAAAACTTGGTAGGTTGTCAAAACGAAAAGCATTCAAAAGCGTTCTTTGTCCAAGCAATTAACGTTAATGAGTTGTTGTTGTTTACTAATGCTATGTAAAAAGAATTTCTGGGCGTTTCTAATGGTTTAAGAGGAAGGGGGGGGAGAGAGAGAGAGAGTCGAATGTTCTTTGAAGCAGTCAAAGTCAGCAAAGTGTTGGCCATTAGCAAAGCCACAGAAGTTGCCGAAGCTTGAAACTGAAAGAATCATTTGTCTAAAGTGTCAGAAGTTGGCTTCACCCAATAGGAACTGAAAGTCGGGTGTCTAGAAAATTTTGTTCAAATTTGTCATTTGCCAACTCTTTTTCTTCAAACTATTGTCTAGAAAATGTTGTTCAGATTATTTAACCCTTTCGCTAAACTTAAACATAAACATTTCTACGCATAACGAAAATTTGAATATTTTTTCATTTACTTCAGTCAAAATGTTTTAAAACAAGGTATCTAAATTGAAAGAAACGTCAAATTAAAAATTTATGTAATTTTTTCTGCTTCTTCTTCCTTTACTATGTCAAGATATATCATTAAATGTACTTCTCTTCTTTAAATTTCAATATTCAGTTTATTAATTTTGTATTTTTCCTAATACTTCAAACTATTCTAAGGATCAACAAAAAAATGTTTTCTTGCAACCACAAAGGGTTCAGACGTCCACAAAGTAGCATGCTGCCATATGGCAACAAAATAGCAAAACGGTTAAAAAGAGACTTGAAATTTGTACAATTTATATTGACTCATCTTTGTGAAGCAACTGGTTGTAGTCATTAGTTAGTCTCGTATCGTGCCGGCTTCTCATCCCCAGAGGCCCTAGGTTCCATTCCCAGCTCGGGCTGATGAAGCGCTCGTCTACTTCTATCGCAGATGAGAATTGGCAGGCAATGACAAAACCTCCAAGTGTGAAAAAACTGTTGTCCACCGTTCGGATTCAGCGTTAAACTGTAGGTCCCAATTCCGTTTGAAATGTGTATTCTACAACCTACTTAGTCTAGTAAAATTGATCCACTCAATGGCAACAAATACACCAAACATTAAAAGCCTAAACAGAAAACACGAAATGAGTTAAAGTTAAGTTATAAAAAAGTTTAAACTTGTAAATTTTCTGATTCTTTCTTTACATATTTAAGAATTTTTCAACTACGAAATCAGTACAAGAGTCGATTAAGATCTAAATTCTTGCTTGTGGGCTTTGAAAACTGTAGAAGTTGTTTTTTCATCACATGTTTTGTAAAAAAATATCACCAGAAACCTTTGAAATCATATCTACAACAAAATGTTAAATGAGTTCTGATTTTTTTTTTAGAAAAAACACAACAATATAGGTTTGCATGTGTAGAAATACAAAATGTATCTCAACATTAAAACATCTCTATTAACATTAACATAAACAAATTTTCATAAAAAAATGTTAATAAAAAATGCCAGCATCATAAAACTTTCTCTGCTATAAGATTTGACCTTCCAGAACTCAGTTTCTCCATAAAATTTTTAAGCATAATTTCAGCTTATGGAAGTGAGAACTTAACACAATAATTTAACACAACAAAAAACAATACACACACACGTATATACGTTATTTATTTTGATGGCATGACCACTGGAGCGACAAAGCTAAATTAAAAATAATGAATGTTAATTTGTCAGAAGCAAAAAATGAAAAAAAAACAAAGCACACAAAAGCACACAGAATACAACCGAAATCGTTGAATACAAAGTTAAAAAGTCAAACCGCTTGACCGCCAATGGCTGTCAGTAGCAGCATACAGTCGAATCTGTATATGAAATTCTATAATGAAAGCACTTGGCAGACATGTTTGGACCAAGAACGGCGTTGCGGAGTGCGGTAGTAACAAAAATGCGCAAAATAGCGATGAAGTCAACGAAATGGCATTTGAACGCCTGCAAGCCATCAATTAGCACAAATGAAACGTGTTTTTAGCTGTTGTTGTGGTTTGTCAGGCTGTCAGTTCGTCTAGCTATGGGTTTATGCATGTGTCTGTGAGTGTGTGTGTGTGTGTTGAGGTACAAACGGCCTGCTGGGGTGGCCAGCGTGTAAGAACTAAAACCGCCTGCAAGATTTCAGTCCAACAACGCTGGTTGGTATTTTAAAAATAATTAATGTAAATTTATAACAAAACAAGTTCATAATTTTTCATATTTTACGAGCAAAACAAAAAGCCACAGCGAAACAAAACAGCAACAACTAACCACAAACAACCTGTTTGAGGCCGAAGTGCCGATAAGTGCTGAACGCGTCTGTGGCAGCAGTCACTGCCGCTAAAGCAACGCAATACACAATAACAAAGTGATTTTTTTTAACATTTATTTATAAAGAAAAAAAACGCAAATTTTGTTACAAAAATATTTTAACAACATTTTTTAATGTATGCAGAATTAAAAACGAAAATAATATGAATAAAATTTCAACAATCTAAAAAAAATACAAATGCTTTTGAGTAACAAAACAAGAAAAATACGAAAAATTGGGGATTTACAATATACATATTAATAGCAACAACAACAACAACAACACAAATAACAGCAAAAGTTGAAATACATTGCCGTCAGCATGTGACCGTTTAGTCCGAAACAGTAATGACAACAACAAAGGCATCAGCAGCTGAAACATTGCTGTAATAGTTGCCGCAATAACGGCCACCGCAGCCACAAAAGCCCACAGTGAATCTGCCATTCGGAATTTTTAAGACAAAAGACAATGTTTTCCTCTCAGCGTTTGGACATAATAAAAATAGCATTTTCTTCAGTTTGCACTTGTTGTTGTTGCTGTAAATTAAAACAGTTAACATTCAAATGCGCATACAAACCCACACACACACACTCATACAAACAGCGCTTACCGACAGCCAAGTGCGCGCGCAAGCGCACTCAACCCAACCGACACCAGCACAAGCACGCGAAACAAAAGACTTCAGCAACGAACTAGATTTCTACGGATGCTCCAGTTGAATGAGATGAAGCACCGACACTGAGGAAATGGCAACAAAAATAAGAAAAAAAATCCAGATATACTATCCACGAATGTCAGAAATAGAGAAGCAAGCAGCAGAACAAAGAAGTCAGCAACCTCATTTGCCAGTGAAACAACAACAAGTACTCATAGCAGCGATAGCATTATTGAAAGAAAAGAAAAGCGCGTCGAACGCAGTAAAGAGTTTTGGCATAAATTTTGCGCTTGGCATTGAAAGTTAAGACAGTAAAAGCAAAAAAAAAATAAAGATCTGAAAAAGCGAAAAATGGGAAAAAAGAATAATAGCCAAGTCGCAAAGTTGTAAAGTTGCAAATTTATAGCGAGAAAACCTGCCAGAGGTTTAGCATTTGTCGGCTGCAGCCAAGGCTTGTTTATGTTGTTGTTATTTTTGTGATTGTTGTTGTTGCTATTGCAATTGTTCACACTTTAAAAAGCAATTGCAAGGCAAATTTGCACACATGGCTGCAAGCAGCGAGTGGGCGCAGTGCACAATTCGCGCTGCCCAACCCAGCCAGAAAGTGTGCGAATGTGTGTGTGTGTGCATCATGGCAAATTGAGGTTATGAGGTAATGGTCAACTTAACACCAACAGCAGCTGCGCTTAGAAGAAGCAAGAACGACAGCAGAGCAGAACTGGCGCGCTCTAATATGCTCGCTTGTTGCTGTCATCATTAGCATTGGTGGCTGGTGGCTGGCTCATTAGCAGCAATTTAGCTAAAAAATATTTACAAATGGAAATGGCATGCGTAAAGAATTGCAAAGAGGAGAAAATGCTAAGCAATGCTACAGGCAGGTGTTGGCAGAAATTGGCGGAAATTAGCAGTGAGTGAAGTGCGAAGTCGGTGAGGAAAAATTAATTTTCCTAATTGATCGCACATTCAAGAATAGAATATTCAAGTAGAGAATGTGCAAAGAAACTTAGAAACACATGCAAAGAACATGTTAACACAATTCGAAAGGAGAATAATGCACAAGCAGAGAATTGAAATAATCATAAATTGCTTGAAAAGTTGTTAGACTTAGACTGTTTATGGCTTTTGCAAACGTGACGTTTTACTTTATTTTATGCTCTTTTCAAATTCAAATTGAGTTTTGCTCTGGTTCAGTGTTGTGTGAACGCTATTCAAGCTTTGAATGAGTCAAATGTGTTTTGCTGTACTGTAGAAATGATTTGAATACTAAATCGTGTGTTTAAATAAAAGTGAAAGAAATCGCTTTACCATATAGTTTTTTTACTCAATTGTTTAGAAGAATCGTGCTGTTTGTGATTTGGTGCATTCAAACATGTTTGTATTTGAAGTAAAACGATTATTCTTCTATTCTTCTAAAAAAGAAACCACGATGGTGAAATTTACATAAAAGAGGCATTTAACTACTTTAAAGAATCAAATTGTCTAGCAACGAGGCTCGATGTCTTAAATATAAATTAGAGTTGAAAAAAGCCTTGAGGAACAAAATACAATTGAAGTCAGTTTACAGCCAATAGGAACTACAGAAAGTTCAGTACTCTTTTCTACAAAAAACAACCTTGAGTTGAATGAATGATTGAGTGAACTGTGTATAAATTTAACTAGAATTCAGCAACCAGAAATGAACCCAGAAATGGGTTCTTAACACTAGAAAGACCGAAAGTTTTCCATACCTACAGAGATTACATATCATATCCGCTGATTTCATATAATATTTTTCATAAAAAAATATTTAAAAAAATATATGTATAAAAATTTTAACCATAAAAAACAAAAGTCACCTAAGCAAAAGTTGATAGAAACACTAAAGAACTAACAGATTTTTTTAATGAAAAACCGTAAAAATTATTCAAATGGTCTTTTTAGCGTTAAAGTTGAAGGTTTGAAAGTTAAAATATAATAAAATAAAATAAAATTGATTTAAACTAACTTAAAAAAAAATAAAATAAAATACAAAAAAATAAAATAAAATACAAAAAAATAAAATAAATTAACATAAAATAAAATAAAACAAAATAAATAAATTACAAAAAAATAAAATAAAATAAAACAAAATTAAATGAAACACAATAAAATAAAATAAAACAAAATAAAATAAAACAAAATTAAATTGTTTCATTTAAAATGAAACAAAATAAAATATAATAAAATAAAAAACTAAAGCAAAAAAATGAAACAAAAAAAAATAAAATAAAACCAAATTAAATGAAACAAAATTAAATGAAACAAAATTAAATAGAATAAAGCAAAATAAAATAAAATAAAATAAAATCAAATCAAATCAAATCAAATAAAATCAAATCAAATCAAATCTAATCAAATCAAATCAAATCAAATCAAATCAAATCAAATCAAATCAAATCAAATCAAATCAAATCAAATCAAATCAAATCAAATCAAATCAAATCAAATCAAATCAAATCAAATCAAATCAAATCAAATCAAATCAAATCAAATCAAATCAAATCAAATCAAATCAAATCAAATCAAATCAAATCAAATCAAATCAAATCAAATCAAATCAAATCAAATCAAATCAAATCAAATCAAATCAAATCAAATCAAATCAAATCAAATCAAATCAAATCAAATCAAATCAAATCAAATCAAATCAAATCAAATCAAATCAAATCAAATCAAATCCAATCCAATCCAATCCAATCCAATCCAATCCAATCCAATCCAATCCAACCAAATCCAATCCAATCAAATCAAATCAAATCAAATCAAATCAAATCAAATCAAATCAAATCAAATCAAATCAAATCAAATCAAATCAAATCAAATCAAATCAAATCAAATCAAATCAAATTAAATCAAATCAAATCAAATCAAATCAAATCAAATCAAATCAAATCAAATCAAATCAAATCAAATCAAATCAAATCAAATCAAATCAAATCAAATCAAATCAAATCAAATCAAATCAAATCAAATCAAATCAAATCAACTCAAATCAAATCAAATCAAATCAAATCAAATCAAATAAAATAAAACCAAATAAAATAAAATAAATTAAAACGTTGGGACTTTTTGAAGATTAATAATAATAATTAATAAGATTAATAACAAATAATTCAAAATTAATAAAATTAAATTACATTGGAATTAAAAATATTTTTTAATTGATTCATTAAGAGTTTGTGTTCTTCAGACTCTTCAGACTTCTTCTGTTCTTTAGACTCTTCAGACTTCTTCTGTTCTTCAGACTCTTTAAAAGATGCTAAAATATAAAAGGAACCACAAGCGAAAAACGAAGAAACATTCTTGAATTTTAGATACTAAGTTTGATACAACTGGGTTGAATTTGGAAAACACAGCACTAAACATTTGATTCTATTCGCTTCATGCTGGAAGCGTTATGAATGAGTTGAAAGAATCTAACGTGACTGGAAGCTACGTAGCTAGGTCGCTTTTTTATTTTATTGTATAATTTATTATTGTAAAAATTCTTATAAATAAATAAAAACAAAGAAAAACCTTTTATATTTAATGCATTTGTTTACTAAGGATTGAGAGCTTTCAACGACTCTGTGGTGCTAAACGAAAGGTTTTTCATTCCACACTTCTCACACTTTTAATTCAACTTTCGAATAACAATGCAACCTTGACCACAATCGAATTTGTTTCTAACAAATCACATGGCACATTCACTTTAATTCTTTCTATTACATTTTCAATGCCTGAATATGCTCAAATCACACCGAAACATAACCAACTTTGAGTCTGCCTGCCTACCAGTTCAAAAGCCATTAAAATGCACAAAATATGCACGCACCACATGCAACACTAGGCACTGCGCCAGCAGAGCAATGGACGCACGCAGGCTGCAGCCGCCAAAGCAATTTGCCATAAATTTGTGCAAGCAATCAATTTTCTTATCTGCCCCGCGCTCGTCTGAATTATGGCAGGAATAAAGTTAAGTACGTTCGACACGGCCAGGCGGCGCAGGTTCATTAAGCCAGCAGCACAGCAAAGCGCAGCGCAACAAACCACAACATGTACAAGCGGCAACAACAACAACTACAACAAGAGCTACAAGACATTATTGGCGGCAGTCAAAAAGCACGAGTAATTAGATGGAGGCTGGCAAAGGCGCTGCGGGCAGCCAAAGCGCAAAGACGCGCGGCGGCAGAACGCAGCCGTCCTTGCTGCCTTTGCCGAACTGCGCGTACAGCGCAAACGACGATAAGCAGCAACATGAGATGCCGCAAGAAGTGAAATGAAGAAACCGCCGGCCCGACAAGTTGTGGTCTGGTCGGCATTGGCGGCTCGAACGAACATTTCGCAAGTCTATAAATTTGCTTTATGGATTGACCATTCACCCGTGAAGCGACGGCGACGGTGACGGCAGTGGCAGCAAATGTTGCAAGCGGCAGCACACAACAGTAGATGCAATTTAGAAATAAGCAAACGAGCTGCAAGGAAATTTATAAGCCACATAAAATCGAATGCCAGCGAACGCAGCGCTTGAAGAAGCAGTTGGCAGCAGTTGCCAGAGAAGAAGAAGATTAAGCCGAAACATAGGAACAAACAGACAAAGCACAGTGGGCTGTTGGCATTTTTGCATGCAGACCGTTCGGCTGTCGATGCTTTGTTGATGCTGATGCTGTTGCTGCTGCTGTCCTCCCCTCCTGCTGCCACCGCTACTAAATATTTACTACAACCACTGCTTCACTACGACTGCGGGCAGTTCTAAGCCGCACATTCGATGCAACTGGCTGCTGTTGCTGGAAAATTCTTTCCACGCTGCGTGCACACTTGAATTGTGAAACGAGTTTGTTTTGTTTGTTGTTGTTGTTGTTGTTGTTGTTGTTAGGTATTGTTGGTGGCAATAGTGTGCGGTGCAATTGTTGCTACTCGTATTGCCGTTCGAGCGCAGTGGTCGCGCTTGATGGCACAGACAGAGTGTTGCTGTGCTATTAATGCTGCTCTGCCAGCTGTGTGGTAGTTATTGTTGTTGTTGTTGAATGCAGGAAAAGAATTTAATGAAATGAAAATAAACTGCATTCTTTTAAAAACATTAGATAAATCAACTCAAACTAAATTCAAGCACGCAACCCAAATTGCCAGCAACTCTGTATGACAATAATTTTCTCATATGGATAATTCGGCACAAATATAAAAGTTGCAGTCGAAAATTACTGATTTATCTAGAATAATAAAATCATAATTATAAAATGTATAAATGTAAATTATATTCTTTTCATGACCATGTGATATTAGCAAAGTTTTACCGAACATGGGAACGAGAACAGTAAAATGTTTGATGCTGAATGCATGTTTGTTGCATTGATTATGAAAGATTTCTTTGGCCAAATGTGAAGATAAAAAATGTTAAAAACAAGAATAATTTTAATTTTAAGTCACAATAATTTAATGGGTCTTACACAGAACTTAAGCAAGTATTTTTAGGTAAATTAAATTTTAATTCAAAGCGATTAGGAAGAATGTTATTTAACATTTTGCTAGTTTTCCAGAACTGAACTGAAAATGGTTCGTTTTAACCGAAAGTTCGCTTTAAAAGGGGTCCGTAATAACCGAAAACATAATGCGCGTACTTTTGAAATTGGTTCGTTTTAGGCGGAAATCGTTTGTAATATTTACTTATTTATTTATAAAAATTTTTATATATTTTGCATTGTTACTACAACTAAATTGGCAAAGGCTAAATACCTGAAGCCGAAATTAAACACATATTCTGACTTTGTACTTGGATTTGAATGCCTATAAGTGCCATGGAGACATGGCGCTGTTCATACATACATGGTTGGTTGTATGGAGGGTTTAGTGGCTGCCTCTGTATGAGACACATTTAGGCCTATGGGCCCGTTGTGATACCACAAATTCCACCCATTTGAAATGTGTATGCAACACTGTTTTTTCCAACATACATTTCAAACGGATGGGGAAAGGGAGGGAGGGGACCTACAGTTTAAAGCCGAATACGAACGGCAATTGGCAGATTTTCTTTCACACTTGGAGGTTTTGTTTGTACATACGTACATATGTGAGCCACTTTTTGGTCGCCAACTTAAGTTGGTTCTATCACCAGCGCCGTTTAGTGTTGCTTTTGCGATTCGTAGTTTCTATCGCAAGAAAGTGTACTGAACAGACTTTGCATCCAAATACTTAGGAGACTATGAAATGAATTGAACGGAATAGACTTTGCATCCAAATACTTAGGAGTCTATGAAGGGCTTCTATTATTTCTCATCTAAGATATGTGGTTGATTTCAAATGACAAACCATTTCATCGTCTGATGTCTTTCAGTTGCAGAGTTTGTTAAATTTTGATTATAACGTTGACGTGTTTTCTTATCTGACAAATAGACAGTCGAGAAGTCTAACATAACATATAATGTTTTGAGCCAAAATTTAAGTCCAAAGCAAGCTTTGGCGGTTTGAACTTTCATAGGACGGATGTGATTTATAAGAGGAGAGGAACTCGCGGCTTTGTATGCAAGTTTGAAATCCAAGGGGTCCAATAAATCAAGTTCTTCTTAAATCTTATCTAAAAATACTTATCTAATTATTTCTCATTTGAAGTCAATTGACGCATTAAGTCATGTTTCTCCATACAAACTCTTAACCCATCGTTGACGTGTTACTTTTTGAGTTTCGAAAAAACTAAAAACACGTGTCGAATTATTTCTCACTAAGAGTACTTTCACCGAGTTTGGAATCAAAAGGCCCATAAAATTGTGGTCCTCCATACAACCTCTTAACCCATGATTGATCCCGTCAGATTTTTATTTTCGAAAAGTGAATAATACGTATCGAATTATTTAGTATGTTAAGTGAAGTAAGTGAAAGGCGTAAAAAATCATGTTTCTCCATACAAAATTTTAACCCATTGTTGACCCTGGTATTCTGATTTTTTATTTTGATTTTGATCGAAAAAATTAAAAACACGTGTTGAATTATTTCTCACTAAGAACACTTTCACCAAGTTTGAAGTCAATAGGAGCATTTCACCGTATAAACGCTTAAACCGTGGTTGAACCCATTAGATTTCGATTTTTAAAAAAGGTGAAAAACACATATCGAATTATTTTACTTATTGAGTTTAAAGTCAAAAGGCGTAAACAAGATCATTTATTCAAACAAACTTTTAACCCTTGAATCACCCCTTTAAGTTTTGATTTTCAGAAAAATTATAAAAACGAGGTGCATTTTTTTATTTGAAGTGTTTTCACCAACTTTGAAGGGTTTCAGGGTTTTTTCGTAGCCTTTCCGTACACGAACCTTAACCCTTGATTCACCCCGTTAAATTTGGATTTTCGAAAAATTGAAAAATACGTGTCGAATTCTTTTAAATTTGGAGTGTTTTCAGCAAGTTTCAAATTAATAGGGTTTTTATATTAAGTTTCTCATACAGCACCTTAACCCATGTTTTGTCCCTTTAGACCTCGAAATTCAAAAAATCCCGTTTTAGCGGAGGTTCATTTCTTAAGGTGTATCTACAGTTCAAATTTCATATTTGTAGCGATGATGAATCAGTCAGTCAGGACAAAGATTTATATTTATTTAGAGTTTCCGTTTAGCAAAGACAAATGTGTCTTCTGAGGCCACCATGGCTCTCACATAGCCCGACTCCTTCATTTAAATCAATAATTGAACAAGCACTACTTTTAATATGCCACACTAAATGTGTTTAAAAGTTTTGTAACATAAAATTGACCAACAACTAATTTAAATATTTCATAATATGTAATTTTTCTTCACAAGCTGACATTATTTCATTTAACTACCACAGCAGCAATACCGAAATAAAGTCTTCATACAATATAAATGCTGATAACATTATAACAAATTACCGTAATTAATTTTGTTAACCATAAACTTTACCTTCTTGTCCTTCATTCATTTGCTCAACTTCACTTTCTCGTTTCTTCGCGCTTGTCTCAGTTCAACAAAAACCTTCAAAAGACACTCCCCAGTTTTAATAATGTTTAGAGTAATGCAAAAATCAGGCGTGACATGTTCCAATAAATCGTGGACAAAATCATTTTCAACAATCTTCCATATACGAGCACCCTGTATAAAATATTGTACACAGTTTTATGCGCCTTCCCAACTTATGAGTTGAGTAATCGCACCAATTTGATGTGTGTGAGTGCATATGCGGCTTAAATCGTCCGCTGCTGTGACCATTTTTTGTGGCATTAACCGGTAATACTTACCAACGGAAAAAAAACACATTAATTTGAAAAAATTAATCTGTTTGGTACAACTTAAGCAGCGGCAAGTTAAAAGGCTACACATTAATCTTGACGCCATTCACCTGAACATTGTTCAACGCATTGTTTTAACAATAAATCAACCGTTGCAAGTGAGCTCAACTTTTTTACCATTGAAAATTTTGAATCCGATACTCGACCTTTTCAGGCGCGGCCTGTGTTGAGTTACGCTACTTGGTTGTTGTTTATTTGCCATGCTACACACCCTTTTTCTTAGGACTTGTCGACTGTGACTTTTATGAAAATGTTAGATCGTTAAAGAGGCTCTAACGATAACACAATTATGACTGGTCTGAAGTGCATCAAATTGTTTGTGCTTTTAATTAGAATATTTTTTGTGAGCTGACTCAATGGCTTCTGGAAGATTTAGTACAGAAAATTGGTTAGTAAAATTTAAAATATATAAAATAAAAAAATAATAAAACTTGAAAAGTCTTATCAGGTGTACAACTTTGCTTCCGCCGTTTTCCGATAGGTGGCTGTACCGGCTGAGGCTGGTTGAAATACATAGATGGTAATGCCTTTAAAGTGAGTGTGGACAGTGCCTAACGAATTGTCATCGCCGTTTCAGTGACAGTTGTTCTTGTTTTCGTATTATTCACGCTCGAAAATGTCCGTTTATGTGCCCAATTCTCGCCATTTGCGGGAAGTTTTACTTTTCTGTTACAATTCGAAAAAAAATGCAGCTGAAGCGCATCGAATGCTCTCAGAAACTTACGGTGATGCTGCTCTGAGTGAAAGAACGTGTCGGGAGTGGTTTCAACGTTTTAAAAATGGTGATTTCGAATGACAAAGTCATCCTCCAACACGACAATGCTCGGCCTCACGTCGCAAAAGTGGTCAAAAAGTACCTGGAAACGCTGAAATGGGAAGTCTTGTCCCACCCGCCGTATTCCCCAGATGTCGCCCCTTCTGACTTCCACCTATTCCGTTCGATGGCACACGGCCTGGCAGATCAACATTTTCAATCCTTCGAAGAATTGGAAAAATGGATTGCTTCATGGATAGCGTCAAAAGAGGACTCCTTTTTTCGAGCCGGGATCCGAAAATTGCCGGAAAGATGGGAGAAAGTTGTCGCTAGCGACGGACAATACTTTGAATAATACATCTGTAAGCACTTTTTCGCAATAAAGCTTTTAATTTTGGAAAAAAACGGCGGAAGCAAAGTTGTACACCTGATAGTTAATCATTAGCAAAGCTTTTTGTTCAGGATTTTGAAACAAAAATTTGAAACGGATAAAGCTTAGTTAATAAATAATTGTAAAACCGTATCCTCTCAACTGTGCGATAACATAAGATATTTTATAACGATTTGACTATATAAAAATAAATTCTAAAAAATTCTAAAAAAAAAGTAAAAACTTTCTAACATTGCTGAAATATTTTGCTGAGCTTTGCTAGAATTAAAAAATACAAAAGTCTTTCCTCTCGTTTTTGTATATTTTTTGCTGTACTCGTAAATAGTTGCAATGTGGTACTAACAAAAAAATCAAAATATTTAAGATAATAAGTTTTGAGCATAGGTTTACACTATCAAATATTATCCCATCGTATTTTTTTAATTTATGTAAATACTTATTAACAAAAATTAAAAAAAAAAAATTGCCTAAAAGCATTCGGGGTTCGTTTGGTATTCCCACTTACAGATTAGAAGAGGATTTAAAGCTTTAAATAAATCAAACTTCACTCATTTAGTTTTTTTGCTGCTGAGGTGGGGCAGCAATTTATATGCAAATCTTTATCTCAGCAGGAACCAAGTTATTCATGTGCGTAACGCCTTACAAAAGAGAAAAAATATATATATATATATATGATTTAGTGTGTATGGAGTGTATGGAGATTCTTAATAATAGGTTCTCGATGCTCCGCAACCTCTCATTTAATGCTGTTGGCTGAAAAAGTGCGTGAACCAAAAAATGTTGGGGCTAGAAATGGTCATCGAGGTTCAAAGTCCACACAAAAGCTGGGAAATTCGACAAATTGCTCCACAGCTGGTCAGAAGTGGCACTTAGAGGGTTAAAATCTATGACTGACCCCCACTAGTTTTCTCTACTGAACATTTCTTTCGAACATACTCACCCCCTATCTCCAACCCTTAATGGGGCTGCCATACAAAATGGTCGTTTTTATAAAATGGGCTCGCACTGCTTCCAGGTTGCCCCCAGACGTGTGAAATGTATGACCGACACCCATTAATTTTCCCTTCTGAATGTTGCTTCCAAACACACCTACCCGCTATCTCCAAGTCTTAAGGGGGCTGCCATACAAAATTTACCATTTTCTATGCCATTGGCTCCTCACTTGCAAATTTAGTAGTTAAGTTAGCGAGAAAACAGCGTTTCCCATACGATCGGAGTTGTGAGGTTGTCAACTTTTGGGTTTCAAAGCAATAATCAAAATATTGCAAAAAAAAAACTAAAGGTAAAAACTAAAGGGGGCCTACTATTTGGCTTCGATGCTTTACAACTTTTTGTTATGAAGCTATTCTATTGTATATATGTACATTGAGCTGTGCGGGCGGCGCCACGCCCCTTATTCAATGTCCGATCAATTCCCTTGTCAAAATATGTAGTAAGTTTGCACCGAGTGTCATCTCAACTATGATTCCTATGGACGTTTCCATGTAAAAAAAAATTCGAATTGTATGAACGTCATCAAGCTTACTCTCAAATAAAAAAAAGTGTTAAGAATTCATTCATTGGATAAAACACATATTTATTGTGTGAAAGTTTCAGCTCAATCGGCCAAGTAGTTTGTAGTAGTTGGGGACAAGCAAACAAATAAATATAAAGCATTTAGTTTTAAACAAAGACATTTGTTGATAGCTAAAAAGTTCAAATTCAGAAGAAGCTAATTTTTTGCACAACAGTGGGAAATCGTAAGAAGATCTGCAATTGAAAAAACTAGCGAAAAAAACATTTGAAAATACTGCAATTTCAAAAATCGCTCATATTATCTATTTTTTTTATATACCAGTGATCAAAAAACTATATGTTCATGTATACAAACTGCTAAAAGTATGGAGAAAGTAACAATATACATAAAAAAATCAAAATCAAAAACAAAAAATCAAAAAATCAAAAAAAGTCAAAATGACCGCTGCAGTCTTTCTTAGTATGGAGACTTTTCGGTCTTTTTAGTGTTAAGAGTAAATGACCAAATTTTTTCTCACGCCTGCCTTCAACATTTATCTTCCATAATCTCTTTCATACTCATAAATCTATATTCACCCCAAAGCATTTCTCCAAAGCCTTATGAATGTATTTATGTATGTATATGTGTGTGTTTGTGTGTCTCATATGAAAACCTATAATGCGGTGACATTAAGACTCACCTTCAGCATGCAACGCCAAGAAGCCAACAAGTGCTCGCCGATGCCAATAATTGAAAATTCCGAAAAAGTTGTCGATTGTTGGTCGTTTGAATGGTTGAATGGTGTTGGACACGTTTGATTTGGCTGAAAAACGAGTTCCGTTGCAGTTGTAATCGCAATGATGAAAATTTCCGCTTTCCGCAAATTCGATGAGAGAAAATCTGGCAAATTTTTGCTTTTCAACTCGCACTCGTTGCAGACTAAATGGGAAAAGTGGGGAAAACTAATTCAGCAACTGGCGCTGGCTATGCCTGCAGTTGTTGTTGTTGTTGACGACTTTTTCTCGTTGCACTTTGCAGTACGAAGCAAAAGGCAAGAGAAGCCACCAAGAAACCCGTCAAAAGTGCACAAAACGAACGAGGCAAAAGAACTCGCGCACACCGACACTAACACACACACACACCGACAAATGCTCAGACGCCGGCGCGAGTTGGTGCTAACGTTAGCGGAACTATCGCTGACGAAGCCAACGGCCACAGGCAGCACTTGCTGAAGAATTCGAAATTCAAGTCGAAGCCAACGTCGACGCCGAAGTTGCGAGGGAAAAGCCACACAACACTCGATGGAGGCCAAAGTGGTTGGTTGGTTTGTGGTCTGGCGGTTGTTGTTGGTTTTGTTTTTGTTTTTATTGTTGTGTTTGTGGTATTTCGATATGCCAAAGCCAATAGTATTTGTGGCTGTTATGGTTGGTTTTCGTGTTGTCGTTGTTGTTGTAGTTGCTTTTGTGGCGCGACAGCACGAATCGACAGGCGCAAAAGTAATTCGAAATAAAATGCGATATCGCAGCGAGAGCACAACTAAACCGATTTTAATAGCATTCTAAAGCAACAAAAAAATAACAACACATAAATACCAACAACAACAAGTGTAGTTATTGTTGTTGTGTGCTTAGAATGGTAGCAATTTGGGAGACGTAAAAGACTTTGCGTTTGATGCGGCGCTTTTATTATTGTTATTTTTCACTATTGTTATTGTTGTTGTTGTTTTGTTTGGTGTTGATAATTTACGTTGTGCACGGTTGCTGGTTCGTTATGAAGTTGCGGTAGTTTTTGCTTCTGGGTCTTGGACTTTTTGGGCTGAGAACAAGCAGAAACAGCCGACGTTACACAAAATCGAAGTGTTAAATTGACTTAAATTAAAATTGTTGTTGGTTTTTAGTGAAATGCTCGCAGTCAAAATCGCGTTTATGAACCATTAAAAGCTTTTTCACGAAAATCATCAATGTTGACAGTTGAGTTTGAAATAGATGTTTTTTTTAGTTATTTGTTTTCAATTAGAAGTCGCTTTCGGAGACAAACACTTTCACTTTATTATAGCAAAACTTTATTCAACAATTTTTAATTTTTTCACTGTAAAAATTTTTATTTAGTTTGAACAATAAATGAAGTAAAAGTTTGGCTCGTTTAATTTACTAACTGCAGCAGTACAACACACATTTACTCTTTCGCTTTTGTTATCCGCTAAGCACAACCAGCGCTGACGACATTCGCGAAGAAACTAAATTCACTAAACTATAGACTGAAGACACGAACTCCCAAGACAATCACGAAGCTGCACGACCGCCTCTTGCCACGGCGACTGTGCGCAGCCCTACACTGTTGTAGTTGTTGTGGATTTCTTTTAGCGTTTCATTTTAGCCGTGTTTGTGTTGTTTTTGCGTTTTTTTCTGTGTTGTTGGTCGAGTAAGCTTGCAATTTTTTGCTGTGGTTTTCACATTTCAACGCAGACAAAGGTGCGCGCCGCTACGCGCTGACGGTGCCAAAGCGGATGGCAATAGTCAGTCAAGTGAGTTGCCAGTGGGTAGTGTTGCCAGAGGTGAGGCAGTTGCTGAAATTATTGTGGGATTTCAAGATTTGAAAGAGGGAGAAAGTGGGAATGGGGAAAGTGTTTTCTTTGCTATATTTGATATATGTTTTTGTTATTTATACAATTGGATGGAAATTAGTCTTTGAAATAGTATAAAAAAAAATTTTCGTAATAAATACATTTTTCAAGTCGTGAAAGTTCTAATTTCTGAGTTTATTTGAGCAGATAGCAGTTGAATACTGCAAAAAACTAAACAATAATAACATTTTTGATAGAATTTTGTATTCAGCTATGTATAGATTAACATTTTATAAAGTAAACGTTCACATTGGATACACATTTTACTAACTAATATATCAAAATTATTCATATTTTTCGCCATACATATCATTGAATCGTTCATTCATAGTTCACTCATAGTTCTAATTAATTGTTTAATATTCCAAGAATAAAACGAAACCATTAGTTTTAAAATGTTGTTAACCAAAGCATGCAAAATTTATTTGTACAAACATTGATCAACACATTCTACCCGGCGTGGACCACTGGTGGTCCACGGGCACTGCGCTTATCTGGCGGCGCGGACCACTGGTGGTCCACAAATGTTTATAACTTTATTAGAAAAAAAAAAGTGCCGCTATACGAACAACTTGTCATCTCGTGCACGCAATGCGTAGAAACATGGAAAAAATGCGCCGGGTAGAACGTGTTAATAAATTTTTTGAGTCTTTTGCGTTTATTTAGGGATTTTGAATAAATTCTCTGGCAACATTGGCACAATTAACGTGTGCAATCAACAATAGAGAGGGGCAGAGAGCGAGAGTAAATGTACTAAAAACATTTTAGTAGTAAAAGTGCGCAGTGGAATAATATGAAAAAACTCAAAACAGAGCATACAAAGTGCTAAACAAATTAGTACAAAGAGTATAAAATTGAGTTGAGACAAAGAGTAAAAACTCTGACACAGAGCAAAGTTCAGTAAAGATGTTTTGTATGAAAAACTGATTGAATGAATTTCTTATTTTTAGGGTAAATACCCGAATATTTAACTAGTCAATGCAACCCGTTAGTGGATAATGGTTTAAGCAAAAGTTCTTTCCAGGCGCCTTTGCTTTAAATGCGTTGTTGTTGGTCACACGAGATGATAAAGCGTCCTCAACTTGGTCCTTTCACTGGAGATGTGGTCTCTCTCTTTGTCGCCGACCTCCAACTACCACGTTGAACACCTTTTTTCGAGCTTAAATTATTTTGATCATTTTTAATTTTTACTTACATACATTTACTTTTTTTATTTTTTTTTTCAATTTATATTATTTTATTAATTTTTAATTTTTTTTTACTTGCATTATTTTGAAGAAATTCTGTATACGGAGATTTCTTATTCTTATTGAGTATTTTTTCCATTAAATTTTAAGAGCTTCGTGGCAGGATTACGTTTTCAAGTTATGTTTTTTGAATAGTCTCATAAGAAATTCTCAAAAAGTATAAAGAAGAATCTTCTATAGAAAGTTTTAGTATAGTTCGTTGAGTTCAAAGTTCGTTCAGTTCAAACATGAGGGTTTTTTTCGTTATGGAAATGCCGACTGGCGACTGACAATTTGTTTAGAAGCTGCGGAGATCAAAATGCTATAGAATCAATAAAGCATCTGTTATGCCACTGTCCACTACAGGACCAACGCACCGGATTTTTGGAGCCAGGTTCTTCGATGTATTTGCAAAACTAGCAGATTCACAAATAACAATTTCCCTGACCAAGACAAAATGCTTCCCAAAAGATCCCGTCTGGATCTAAAGGGACCTCAACAGTTAGGGAAGGATGCCGATTTAAAATAACACTACTCATAATGCACCCAACAGGGTCTCCGAGTGGAAGTACATGTCGCAAACATCCCTTTTGTAACCTTAGGTTAAATGGATTAGAGACTTTGCGTTCTGTATCCTAACTTAACGTTGAAAAACTAAAGGATATATATCTATGCCAGCCTCGATAGTTCAGCGGGTACCGCGCTGGCTTCTCATACCAGAGACCCTAGGTTCGAATCCTAGTTCGGGCTGGTGAAACACTTATCTACTTCTATCGCTATCTACATGAAGGAGATGAGAGTTACAAGACCTCCAAAACCTTCAAGTGTGAAAGGATATTGCCAAAACCGCCGTTAAGATTCGCCGTCCATTGAAATGTGTGTTGCAACTCATGTTGAAGAATCAGTGTTACATACACATTTGAAACGGGAGGAATTGTGGTATCACAAGGGGCCTCTTAGGCCTTCGAATGTGTCTTTTACACAGGCAGCCACCATAACCTAACCTAACTTAGTTCCTCTCTAGTTTGAGCAATGCTGCAGTAGCTAAACTTTTAGATCTGCTAAGCTTCGTTGAATTAGTTTATTGATTGAATTTCTGTTAAAGTTGAATCATCATCATCATCATCATCATCTCGCTTGTTTATTCTTATTGTCCATTTTTTTGTTGGTGCGTGAAGATGTCGAAATTTGAACCGAATAAGCGTCATTTGCGGATTTTGCTTTTCGCGTTTCATTCGAAAAAATCTGCAGCTGAAGCGCGTCGAATGATTGTAGCAACTTATAGTGAGTCGTGTATCAGTGAAAGAACGTGTCGAGAATGGTTCGTGAAATTCGAAAATGGTGATTATGACGTGAAAGACAAGGATCGGCCGGGTCCCGTGAAAAAGTTTGAAGATGCAGCTTTGGAGACTCTGTTGGATGAAGATTCTTGTCAGACGCAACAAGAACTCGCGGATTCTTTGGGTGTGACTCAGCAATCCATTTCCCTTCGCCTGAAAAGCTTGGGAATGATATTATGAAAAAAAACGGCGGTTTTCTACTTTTACACCCAATATAAGCAGGAACTCACAATGGGGTTTTTTCAGACTTTCGCCTAGAAGTGCCGCTGCCGTAACCTAACCTAACCAATGTCTTATTTTCAGAGGTAACTTATAGCACCATTAAATTTCTGTTGACATATTTATAGAATTTTTTTAGCTCATTTCTTCTCTCTCTCTTTAGTTAACATTCATTCTGTTATTCTGTTAGTATTTTTGTTTGATGAACAAATTCATTTTCTGCTCTTGATTGTCGTTAACTGTAATTAGCAGTTTTTGGTCAGTTTCAACAATTGGTTTCATTGACTTGCACGCGCGAGTTTTTCTGCGCTTTTTTTACACTTTATCTTCTTTGTCGTTTTGGTTTTTCAAAGACCAACGTTGTCTGGTATGTTGCGTATTGTCCATTTTTGTTTTTAGTTGCCTTTTGTATGCGGCAAAAACAGCAGTAAATAATGATTAATTGCTAATTTTTACTAATATTTTCTCATTCGAGTTGGTTTTGCTGAGCTCTGCTGGTGGTTTTGCCATTTTGTTCAAATTACTAAAAATAGTCGAATAGTATAAAACAATGTCTGTCTGTTGTTGTCTTTTGGTGGCATGAACCGGTTTGCAATTTAACGTAGAAAAACAATTTTTTTTTAATAGTTATTCTCATAACATCTCATTTTGAATTGGTCGACACTAAAAAATGTTTTTATTTCGAAATGATAAAATTTTTATGAGCTTCTAAGTAGTTTAATATTTTCAAACTGATTTGCGTTCGATTATTTTATATTCATTATACAAAATTGAAATGAAATTCTATGCAACTTTAATGTTGCTACCCTATATGCTGCTTTATATTTAACCCTTTCGCTTTTTTGATGCCATATGGCAGCATGCAACTTTGTGGACGTCTAAACCGTCTATGATTCCAAGAATAAATATCTTAATTGGTTCTTTAAATAGTTTTAAGTTTTAGAAATAATACGAAATTAATAAACTCAAAATTCGAGCTTAACCCTTTCGGTATTTTATTGCCACATGCTACTTTGTGGGCATCTGAACCCTCTATGGTTCCAAGAATACATTTTTTGTTGGTCCTTAGAATAGTTTGAAGTTTTAGGAATAATACGAAATTAATAAACTGAATATTCAAGTTTAAAGAAGAGAAGTATACACGTGTTTTGAATGCTATATCCTGACATAGTAAAGAAAGAAGCAGAAAAAAGAAGAAGATATTTTAAATTTAAATTTTTACTTTAATTTAGATATATTTTTGAATAATTTTAACTGAAGTAAATGAATAAATATTCGATTTTTATTTGTGCATAAATAATTTTATGTTAGAGTAATTATCACAGCTCTCATCTGAGAAATAAATATTTTTTTAAAATAACAAATAGACCGTTCAGTAGAAAATCTTTACAGATTATGCTTTTTGATAAGTTTCAAGAATTTTTTTTTTATTTTACACTAGAAAATCCAAAATTTTAAGTTGTGACTGTTTTGATGATATTTTAATTCAATAATTACCGAATTATTTCAAGTTAGGCCACTTTTTCTGAATTTAATAATTATAAATGACAGTTAAAAATTTTGAAATTTCATAATTAATTTTAATAATTAAAAATTTATACAAAAATAGTCAGAATTTAGCTTAAACTTAACTTTAACAAAAATTTATTTCGTCAAAAGTATCACAATTTGAATTAGGACTCTTTTGCATTGAGCTGCAGCGATCAAATAGCATCAAACTTCTGACATGAAGAGAGACCTAACTGTGTTTTTGCAACAGTTAACAACAACAAAATATACTGAGCTTTTGCTGATTGGTAGATTGATGCATTGTGCACAGTATTAACACATAAACCCGAAAATGAAAAATTTTGAGTTGTGTCACTTTTGTAGTGCGTGTGCGAAGGGTTATTAACATTGTATTAAAAAAAATTCAAAAACTATCAAGTATCAAAAATATTAGTTTAATCGATTAAAACATGTTTTCGCAAAATTCGAGAAAAAAATTAATTCCGGCACATTTGTGTTAATTTTGGGAGATACGCTTTAAAAGAAAACATCTGAGTTTTAATTTTCTTGTGTTTTTATTGGTAATTGAAAACGCATCAATTATTATTATTATTATTTATTTATTTATTATAATTAAAATTACAATAAATTATTAGCACTAGCTACCAGGGCTATCGGCTTAGAAGATCGGCAGAGATTTAAAAAGAAAACACTTTAGTCTTTCCAAGTATGGGGATTTTTTGTTTATTTGTGTTAGACACCACTTTTTCGTTATGTTAATACAGCCACCACTGTTCGGTGGTTTTGTAATTGGATTTCAAGGCAGCCGTTACTGGCCGCTAGATGGCACCAAAAGCAGTTGCAGCTAAAATAATTTCAATCTCAACTGAGCGCTGAGCAACTAGATGGCGCTAAAAATAATTTGAAAAGGTTAACTCTATTGAAGTATAATGAAAGACAAATAACAATTATATATAGTTATATATATTTTTAGTATATATATTTATTTATGTTATATAATAGTTTGGCTTTGGTACAGCATTGTAATAGGGTTGTAAAATTCTTACGAAACAAAGTATTTTTTTTTACACTACGTAAATCGAATTTGTTAAGGTTCTCTCCAGACGAAAAGCGACCCACTATGTGGTCTGCTTCGGCAAATTTTCAAATAGGGCGTGGTTTTCAGTTGGTAAGAAGCCGCTAGGTCGCTAGATACGGGTCTGCCAGTTTCTACTTTAAGCATCCACTTCTTCTAATTCATTTCAATTCGAAAATTTTGCTAAGAGACAAACTTATGCTACGTTAGGTGTAATACTATGCAAATTGTGACTGACGATTCATGTAGAAGCAGCGAAGATGAGGATGAATGGAAATCAATCGAGCATCTGCAACGTCACTGTCCATTACTACAGGAAGGACAGCTCCGGACTCATGGGCCAGGTTTTTCGATGCACTTGCGAAACTAGCAGATTCACAGAATACTAATCTTCACAATTTCCTCGCCAAAACCAAATAGTTCACAAAAGATCCCGACGGATCTACGGCGAACCAAACAGATAAGAAGGCTCGGTTTTGAAAAATGAAGGGTATTACAATGGACCCAACAGTGTCTCGGAGTGGAAGTAAATGCCGCACACACTTCTATAACCTAACCTTAACTAAGGTTTGCAGTGATACCACGAGAACATTGGAATCTTTTCCTTCTACAAGTATACCTGAGGTCAACCTCGAGCTAATCGTTTTGCTGGAAGATCTTCTGACAGATCTCAGGTCAACCAAAACCCAGAAAAAGAGACGAATTTATATTATAAAAACTAATGACATTGCTTTTTTGAGCCACAAAAAAAAAACCACTGAACCGACTTAGATAAAATAAGCACCAAACGATCTTTTATGTGGGGGAATAGTATCAGGTGTACAACTTTGCTTCCGCCGTTTTCCGATAGGTGGCTGTACCGGCTGAGGCTGGTTGGTTGGTTGGCTGGTTGACATAGATGGTAATGCCTTTAAAGTGAGTGTGGACAGTGCCTAACGAATTGTCATCGCCGTTTCAGTGACAGTTGTTCTTGTTTTCGTATTATTCACGCTCGAAAATGTCCGTTTATGTGCCCAATTCTCGCCATTTGCGGGAAGTTTTACTTTTCTGTTACAATTCGGAAAAAAATGCAGCTGAAGCGCATCGAATGCTCTCAGAAACTTACGGTGATGCTGCTCTGAGTGAAAGAACGTGTCGGGAGTGGTTTCAACGTTTTAAAAATGGTGATTTCGACATGACAAAGTCATCCTCCAACACGACAATGCTCGGCCTCACGTCGCAAAAGTGGTCAAAAAGTACCTGGAAACGCTGAAATGGGAAGTCTTGCCCCACCCGCCGTATTCCGCAGATGTCGCCCCTTCTGACTTCCACCTATTCCGTTCGATGGCAGATCAACATTTTCAATCCTTCGAAGAATTGGAAAAATGGATTGCTTCATGGATAGCGTCAAAAGAGGACTCCTTTTTTCGAGCCGGGATCCGAAAATTGCCGGAAAGATGGGAGAAAGTTGTCGCTAGCGACGGACAATACTTTGAATAATACATCTGTAAGCACTTTTTCGCAATAAAGCTTTTAATTTTGGAAAAAAAACGGCGGAAGCAAAGTTGTACACCTGATACATGGGATATATGAGAATGACCGAGCACCCCCTCTTACGTCCACTATACTAAAAAAACTTAACTATGGTATGCTTTCGTAAGGCATTATGGGTATGGAATTGACCACACCCACTCAACTAACAAATTGAGGTTACGCTACAAGTCTGTAAATCAACATTACTATAAAATAATTCTGTTTCATACAGGTAAACATAGGCTATATGAGATTGACCACGCCCACCTGATCACCCGTAGAATATTTGTCATAGCAATATGGGTATCAAACAATTTAGAGTGCCATTGCAGCAAACATAACCTATGATAGAATCGGCCACGCCCATTTTTCACGCCTACTAAACTAACAAAACAAAGCACACATTGACATCAATTGATTCTGTTTCATAGAGTTGAACATAGACTATATAATACTGACTAACCCCACGCCTGATACGCCTTCCCGCCACGCCCACTATAATGACAAATCAGCTATGGTATATTTGTCATAGCAATATGGGTATCAAACTATTCAGCGTGTTAATGCGGCAGACATAGACCATAATCGAATCGACCACGCCCACTTTTCGCGCCTACTAAACTATCAAAACATAGCTACGGTACATGTCTGTAAATCAATACTGATATCAAATAATTCTGTTTCTTAGCGGTAAAACATTGCTATATAAGATAAATGAAAGAGAAAAGGCTCAAGAATTTAAATAAAATTGATTTTTGTTATCTATTTGTAAAATAAGAATATGAAAAAGTTCCTTTACAAATTTTAATCCTTTATATCCTCGAAAATGTATTATTTTTAAATTTATTTATACGATCGTATGTAAGTTTTGAAACGTAACTATGTTAAAACCCAAAATCGCCTTGATCACATGTAAAAGTTTTAGTAATAATAAATTCTTGAGTCTTTCCCCTTTCATTTGATATACACATCGCCATATTCTAACGAGGTTAAGTATTTTTTATATTTTTTTATTTTATATCCCCTTCAACATTTTTAAGTCCTTTTAACCCTTATTCTCATACCCGGGTACCCGGGTGCCCACTGCGATGTATTTTCGTGAAAAAAACTGACAAATAATGAAAATTTTTTTTTTACCTTCCGGATCCTCGTTATTTAGGTGAAAAGCGAACAAATCATATCAAAATTTTATAAACACTTTTTAATTAACAAAATATTGAAAACTTAAAAATTTCATGAAATGGGTACCCGGGTACCCCGGGTGCCAAACGACGTTAGTAAGTTTGGGTATGAGAATAAGGGTTAAGAAGACAACGGATGTATAAATGAAAAACTGAGTACGCAGTATTACTATTTTTGGTCGTGAAACTAGGCCCATGAGGATTTTTTTCCGGTGTGAAAAATGCTGTCGTACGGTGTTATCGAAGTTCTTTACAGATTATCCTGGAAATATACGAATAACAGCAGGTGAACTATAATCTACTTCTTCTCCTTTCCTATTTCACCACCAACCTCTAATCTATGTTGGTAAATAAAGATAAAACACATTTAAATCCTCCAACATTTTCAAGTCAAAGTTGTCTTCTTGGACAAAAGATTAGATACAAATTCTTCTACTTGTGATGGCCTCACCGATTTATTCTTTGGTTTGCAAATTGTTGTTGTATGGTGTGAACGAGTTTGAGTTGCAGTACGAAACTCGAAAACTTAAAAGTAAATACCTGCCAAAAAATATACCCCCATATGTTTCACATCAGACACGACTTAACGCAGCTTCGTTTGCTTCGTCGATACCAAAACCAAAGTCAAAATGAAGACAAAAAATCAACGAAAATTCGAAGCAAAAAACATGTTCGCACAGCGCTCCGCGGTTGCAGAAGTCAAGTGGGCCGGCACCCGCATGCACGCCCACACCGCCGAGTACGCACAAACGCGCTGCCCGTGGGTCGCTCTGCTCGTTGTGGTATCGTTTTCGCTTCTGGCCTGTTCTGCTTTGGGATTTTTTATGGCTCGAAATTCTCGAATTCGCACCGAACGCAAAAGTTCACACGCGAAAATTTCGCGCCACAAAACAAAGAAAACATCATCATAAAAAAAAACACGCGATTTTTATGAATGAACTTTGGCTGTTGCTGCCTGCCGCAGCATCATCGCCGTGGCATCATTAGCGGAACGCGATGTGCGCGTTGCGGAGCGGCGTGTGAACTGCGCGAGCGGCTGGCTGGGCTTACACAGCTGCCTACAATTCAATTTATGCGAAATAAATGAAATTATTGTTTCATTATTTTATGCAAAATATTCCGCTAAGTACAGCGGCGCCACCCACAGCCGCCACCCGCCAAGCGCTACTGCACAATTGCTCCTTCCATTCGAATTTGTCGCTGCGCCGCAGCGCTCGAAAAGTTCAAAAAGTACGCAAACGCCCGGAAAAATATCTGCAAATTCGGAAGTTCAAATTAACGCCGCGAGTCGTGCAACTTTGCGCCGAACATGGTTCATCTTCCAAGAGAACTCACTCAACTTGCTGCATGCTGCACAGCTGCACTCTGACCCCGGCCGCACGGCGCCCTTCGCTAAGGGGGCGCGCGCAGAAAATTATGGTAAAGCAAAGCCAAATTCACATTCCAACGCGAACTTTAACATTTTTTGACAGTTGTGCGTATAAATCTTGAAATGTTTTAATTTGTTCGCGAATCGATTTGTGGCGTCGACGACGCGACGCGACACGCTGAGGTCGTGGCCACGGCGAGCATTTCCCTACGCGCGTTTTTCTTCATTTTGCGCTTTGGCCTTTTTGTAATTTGGCGCAGTTGTTCTTATGGTATTGTTGTTGTTTTTGTTGTTGTTGCAGTTTGCAACTTTTCGCCCGGCAGTGCGTATGATTTATGAATGACATTTCAACTTTTTCAAATTGTGCTTGTTCTTCTACGGCAACGCATGCACACTCACACATACAAATTTTTTCCCTTTTGCCGCTTATTCGACAGGCTGCAGAATGCAAAAATTGCCAATTCGCAGCAACAGGAACATGAAACAAAAAACGGCGCGCAACTGGCATCGCAATGAAACCAACCTCGGCCCGGCCCGTCCGTCCGTGCGGGCAGCCAGTTGGGCGCTCGAGCGTTGGCTGGCAGAAAGCGCTTAAAGTTGGCATCACTTGCGGGTAATAAATGTACGACGCGTATTTACCTTTTAACTGATATTCGCGCCATTTTTCATCTGCAGCGGGGGTAGGCGCGCGCTGCATTCGGCCTCCCTTCGCAGCGATTCCTTGCGGGTGGATTGCGAGCGTTTGCCATGAATTCGTTCGTTTTAACTTTTGAGTTAGTGTTATTGTTTTTATTGTTGGAATGTGGGAATTGGCTGTTGTGCGGTTGTCGCTGGCGGGGCTGCGCACCGCGCACCGTAACGTAGATTGAGTACTTTATCAAAAAGTGTTAAAGGATATCGGCAGGAAGGCAAACAGGCAGGCGAGCAGTTCACTAGGAATGCCTTTGTCTTTGGCTATGTAAAACAAAAACAACATTTGTTGAATGATTGGTGTGAAAATGGCGAACGGAAAATATGCGAACTGATATAGAAAAGTTCACAGTTTGAAAAAAGTTCAACAAACATTTTGTAAAATAGTTGGAATAGATAAAAAATACTTTGAAATGATGCTATGATAGTTTTCCATATAGCAAGACGCAGAATGAAACTTTTGGGTAGCAGAAACCCCTTTGAAAGACCTATCAATGTGCGAATAAAACTAATGCAATAACAAGGGACTTAATCCAGGAATGAGGAAAGCATCAGACGTATGCGGTAGTACCATTTCATTTGATTTCATTTGGGGGGGGGACAGAGATTTGCGTGCAACTTTTGAGCCGAATACCATTCGAAGTAATATTTTGTACCAGTAATATTTTTGTTTGAAAGGGGTTTCAACCCCCAAACTCGCTCCCCCCTCCCCCTGAGCGCCAATAAGTAGTACTATGGACCATTGTGTCTATGTGAGCCGTATTTACTACCGCCGTAACCTAACCTAGTTTTTCAAAATGTAGAAAATAACTATTTTGTGATCTTAAAACGATTGAGGTTAGGACTTGGTACTTGCCCAAGGGCACAAAAAAGCCCCAGAATGGGGCCAATTTGAATTGTGGAACTTGAGGGATTTCCATATTCATTTAGAGAGAGTCGGGAAGTGGCCGAAAAGGTGACTTCTAGTCTCTTCCTCTTTTGTATTTTGGCAACGGCCAGTACTCCTAACTGTCAAGCAGTGTTGCCAGATTAGGGGTTTTCCCTTAGATTTGGGGCTCATTTGTTTAGATTGGGAGAAAAATTGTTGATAAATATTTAAGGGGGAAATGATTTACAGGCATTTTTAATTTACGCTTTTTAAAATTTCTGTGGCCAACTAGAATGTATTATTGTTACATCAACACCTTATTCAGATATATTGGCTCTATTGGTCTTTTTGAATTTAATGTACTAATTGGAATGAGCAATTTTCATGAAATATTCATTTTATGTGTGCATTATAAAATTGGGAAAAAATTGTGGTTTTTAGAGGGAAATGGACTTCATTTTAAGGGTGTTGCTAGAAATCCATCTGGCAACACTGCTCTTAAGACCTGATCTGTTGCGATGTCGTTTGAAGAGACAGTTTTCTATCCACATCACCATTGACCAGAGAGCACCAAATAGCGACCACTTTCGATTTGGTGGAAACCTTATTGAGGGCTTGTATTGCTGCCTAACTATTCCCTAAGGGGCTGTGCTGTTTTAGCAAAGACAGAGCTTTGAAAATGGCCAAACTTTCGATTGGAAGACGCTGCAGAAATCTGGGAGACCGAAACAGCCTTCCAAGAGTGGGTATTCACACATTATGCCTTAATGATTCTTGCTTTTCACAATGCAGTTAGGAAATAACTCTTACACGATTTTTTTACGAGTAGACAAAGAAAATTGAGACAAAGCGAAAGTTTGGTGGAAGGTTTTGACTATAAAACAAGTAGTTAAAAAAAAATAATTTCTTTTGCGCGATTTATAAAATGTAACCATCCACATTTACTCAGACAGTCAGTGAACAATCAAAGCTTTGGTCCGATTGTCATTAATGTACCTCAATTGCATACCTGACCCGTAAGGTAATACAGACAACTGTGAGGCCCATAAATTACCTTTATTGGTTACTTGACATTTCCCTCCCGCTTTCATTGGCGTCGGTTGAACATTAGACATGATTTAGGGTTGTATGGAGATTCTTACTAATAGGTTCTCGATGCTCCGCAACCTCTCATTTTATGCGGTTGGGTGAAAAAGTGCATGAGCCAAACAATGTTGGGGCTAGAATTGGGCTAAATGGTCATTGAGGTCAAAGTCCACAAAAAAGCTGGCAAATTCGACAAATGGCTCCACAGCTGGTCAGAAGTTGCTCTTAGAAGGTTAAAATGTATGACTGACCCCCCACTAGTTTTCTCTACTGAACATTTCTTTCCAACATACTCATCCCCCATCTCCAACCCTTAATGGGGCTCCCATACAAAGGGGTCGTTTTTATAAAATGGGCTCCCACTGATTCCATGTTGGCCCCAGACGTGTCGCATGTATGACCGACACCCATTTATTTTCTCTTCCGAATGTTTCTTCCAAACATACCTACCCGCTAACTCCAAGTCTTAAGGGGGCTGCCATACAAAATTGGACATTTTGTATGCCATTGGCTTTCCACTTGTAAATGTAGTAGTAAAGTAAGCAAAGAAACATCATATCTCTAAAACTACTAGCCCGATTTGAATGATTTATTCAGCGATCGGCAACATTCTTTAGTACAAAAAATACAAAATTAATTACGGTTTAAAAGTGCACCACAGGCCGTCTCCCATATGATCGGTATACTAGGTTGTAAACTTTTGGGTTTCTACAAAGCAAAAATCAAAATTTATTGTCGAAGCCCCATTAACCTCCCCTCCCTCGAATATAATTGCAATCGTAAATGAGGAAGAAATTGTTTGATTTGTTTGAGAAAATGTGAACTTTTTGTTTAGCCGAATTTTCCAGCTTTTTTGTGAACTTTGACCACGATGCGACGCCATTTAGCCCCACTCTAGCCCCAAAATTGTTTGGTTAATGCACTTTTTCACCCAACCACATAAAATAATAGGCTGCGGAGCATCGAACTCAAAAAATCTTGCACTAAATTATGTCTATTGAACATACCTTCAAGCTGAGCTCTGTTGAGGACACAAACAATCTCTGTTTGGATGGAAGAACACATCTGCAGGATTATCAAACCTGGCCATACCTGAACAAGAGAACAGCGAGACAGCTAACGAAATTCAGTTTTAGTTCATTTATTGAATATTATTTTCTTTTACTACCATAGTTTCTCAGATCGTTCGTTCTATAAATAAGCATAAATCTTAGAACTTTTACTTATTGTTGCCTTATTTAGAAATTGCTCACCTCATGGCTCATTTTATAGCTCATAGCTTCATCTTTATTAAGTATTTTTCAATTTATATTATCATCAATCGTAAGTTAACTTATTGAACAGATCCTCAGCTTCATTAAATCTTAATTTCTTTGATGTCTAGTTGCTCATAGCATTTCCATATCAACTCCCAATTCCAACTACTGATGCAGACTTCTCTAACAAAATTCGTTTCCATTTCAACTTCCAATTCCAACTACTGATGCAGACTTTTTCAACTTTACAAAAGATGTGGGTTTTTATCATATTTTCGCGCCAGACACTAACGTCTTTGGTAGTAATTTCCACCAAACAATGACATCGTCTACGAGTCTTGCAATGCAAAAACTACACATAAAAAACAACAACAACAACAACAAAGCTCAATAAAAAATTACCGCCGCACACCGACATAAAATATCTTTGAAAAAGTATCTAAGCGTGTCCAATCGAAAGTGTGTAGGCGCGCAATTTAGTAGTAGGGAAGAGAAAATAATAACCCAGCGACGACGATAAGGTGAGCGCAGAGTCTATGGGCCGAGCCACGACGGGCGAAACGCACCAAGCGACAGCAACTCCAGGGGCTGCTTATCATTGGTAAATATCGACGCCCATATGAAAACCGTTTTGTAACTTCAATTGATGAGTGAATGGTGCACAGACGAACGGATGGACGGGTGCGCGGACCGAGAGGGGGCATGAACGTATAGACGGACAGACATACCAGCAACGTTTGCACTGAAGTGACGGGACGCCGCTGTCTGCGGCCGCGGCTGTTGATGGTGGCTGATTGTGGTGGCAATGGTTGGTTGTGCGTTACGGATGCGCGCCGGCAATGATTAGGATGCCAACAACAACAACAACACTAGCGAGAATTGAATGTTCGCGCTGGCTGGCTGGCTGACTGACTGGTTGCGGCTTTAAATTTCAGTTTCCAGATGAAGTGGCAGCGGGCACAAGTTGTTGTTTGTTGTTGTTGTTGTTGCTGTTGTTGATGCTGATGGATTTGCTTCAATGACTGCTCCCATATTTTTTAACTCGTTCATTCGAACGTATGAAGATTTTAATCGCTGCCGTTGTTGGCGTTCATTGTTGTTGTTGTTGTTTTAGAAAAATGAGCCACATTACGCTTATGAAATTTGAATGCCTGCGCTGGCTTTATGAATGAATGAGCTTGCATTGTTGTTGTTGTTGTTGTTGTTCTTGTTGTTAGTGCTATTGTTGTTGTTGCTGTTCTCATTGGTTCATTGAAGATGTTGGCCGAACGATTATGTTGCATGTGTTGTGCAAATAAATGCGGCTCGTAGTAGTAGCGTTGTATTTGTAATTTTCGCTAAACTTTAGCAACAACAACAACAATAACAAAACACGAAAACACTAAACGTAGAAGTAGAAGAATTTTAATTTTTACCAGTTCCAACAGATCGGCGCATATCCGCTCCATTTGCGTCTCGGTTCGTAGCGAATGGTGGCAAGTGGACGGCAGCGGCGACGACGGCAGCAGAATTTTGCGCACCGTTGCGCGCTGTCGGTGTTGATAGGCGTGCATCCTTTTGTGCGTCTCCGCTGCCTCCACGTTTGTGCTTACATTAATTTCTGCTTGCTTAAAACAAATGAGCAAATGAAACAACTAAAAAAAAACGCACAACAACAACGACAACACAAGACCACAGCATCTCTTCTAAGCGCAGCAAATCGCCAGACACAGCAGGAAATCACAAATCATAAACGTTTTTGATTAATTTTTAATAAATGCAAATAACAAATAAGTTTCGCACATATGTGGGCACACACACATAAACACATACATACATACGTAAATAAAAAAAATTTCTGTACATGTGGCAGCAACATTTGGTTTGGGCCTAGTTTTGCACAGCCCTGACTTTTGAGCCATGGTCAAGTGTTCCCCCGGTCCTGGTGCTGCCTGCAACGGCCACTGCTGTCTGTCTGTCTATTTGACTGTCTGTTTGTTTGTCTCTCGACTTGCCTGAATGCCGTCTGTCAGTTTGGCTGCCTGTCTGTTCAACCAAAGGACACGTTGGCTGCAGTTCTTGGTGCCTTTTCGTTCGCCACATTTTGCTTTTATGAATTGTTGCCACAACTTTTGTTGTTGTTGCTGATTGCAGCTCCTTTGCCTGCACCATGCAGAACGAATGCCACTTTTGTTTTTTAATTAATGCACTTCTTGCATTCAACTCTTTCTCGCACACACACACACACACATATATATATTTTTTCTTCTCTCTCATTGGCTTTGCATATATTTTAATATCTTTGAGACGGTCGGTGATTTCTGGCTTTTGGCTGTCGCTGCAAATCGATTTGTGCTGTTTTCTTTTCGCGCTGCTAATTTCTCGAGATTTTTCTCGTTTATGTGTTTCATTGCCTGGTTTTAGCAGCCAATTGTTGTTGCTTGAAAAATAACTTGTTGTGATCGTATAGCATAAATATATATCAAAATATAAATTAATTTCTTTTGATTAGTCAATTCAGACAGACTCAAGCGTAGCACCGGAAATTGAAATCTTTTTTTAAGCTTTGACGTGTGTTCAAATGATTGTTGCTTTGCGGCGGCGGCCGCCTAATCGCAACGCCTCTTCCGTTTCTTATTGGATTTATGCATATTGCAGTTGTTTTATTTAGCAAAGCAATAAATAGATATGAATTTGCTTGACCTCTTTAAGACTGTCACAATGCGATTGAGAAAATAGGACTAAGGCAGTGAAAAGTTTACGGTTCATTCGTGGTGATAAACGGAAAAGTGTCTACCTGAATGGATATGAATGAAGTCGAGAAACTGAACCCTAAAGGGTCCAATTTCTTAAACACTCATTGTGCTTTCTACCTGTCTTTATCTACCTTCATGTATATTCATAGAGTCATAGGAATCCGAACTGTGTCGGAAATTTGATTAACAAATTTGCTAACTTATGAGTGAAACAATGAATGAATGAAAAAGTGAGTAAAGTAATCAATCAATGAACCGAAAAATGAATGATTCAATGCGTCAATTAATAAAATGAATCAAGGAATGAAAATGGAATGAATTCAATTCATCTTGTTGTCTTCTTTTCGGAACAATCACAGACAGAATTTTTTATATTGAGGTTATTTTAATTTATCTGATCTCCAAAGAAATCTGAGTAGATGCTGTGGCGACAAGAAACCAAGTTGGTATCGTGTCAGCCAATGGCGCACACAGGAAGGGTTTCGGGGGTTCAAACCGCCCGCCCAAAATGAAATCCTGCGTGCACAAAAGTGCCAAATGTCTTAAACTTGAAACAGTGGAAGTTGGTCGCCGATTCATTATCTTCCGCACAAAAAAGAAAAACATGTGAAATATGTGGTATCACTCTCCTCTCCTCCACCTATTCTTTCCCTACTCCTACCCTCCTTATGGGCATAGTACAATGGTCCAAATGGACTGAGTGCTATGGAAGGCTTGTAGCCTTCCTGCCCACCATCACAACAACAACACAACACATCCTCCACACAAGCGAGACACAGCACACTGTCTGATATGCCAACTTTTCCATGCACTTCACAAATAGAAAATGGTTCGTCATTAGGCCAACCAACTGCCTGCCTTTGGTCCTGGAGTCTCTTCTACATAAAGACAGAAGAAACCATTGGCTTTAGTTTAAAATGATAAGTTTCGTTCGCCTACAGCCTCTGGCAGCCTGACATGCTCGTTTCTTGTGAGTGTAAATAGCCCATTTATTAGTGTTTTTGATGGTAGCAGAAGAGAATAGTTTCAAGGCCTATAAATACAGTCTTAAAGCCTATTCATTTAACATGTACCAGGACCAAAGTGAGCATCGGGCTGTTATGTCTTCCAATATAGTTTAGCCTGGAGTTCCAACACAACTTTGGAGGAAAATACCATTAGGAACAAAAATTTTTGCAAAAAACAAATATTTAGAAAGGGTCTGATCCCCTTAAACCCCTTGCTTGCGCCACTGAATCTCAGCCTTAAACACAGGTGAATGAATGTTGAAAGTAAAGAACTTATGGTCTCATTGGATTCGATCAAGATAGAGTTACAATCCTGTTCGGGAAATATATAAACCTATATTTCCTTCCATGGAAATACAGGAAACGTGTTTGTAGTGTTTGACGAAGATACCGAAGCTAGAATCTTATTTCAGTCCTAAAGCCATCCATGAATAGTGTTTCCAGTGTTCGACTAATAAACCATAGCTAGAATCTTACTTGGTCCTCAAGCCATTTGAGAATATACGGGAACAATGTTTGTAGGACTAATTTTCAGGATTTGACTATGAATGAGCTTCTGGCAGGAATAACTTTTACCGTTTTTCTAGTATAACATTTGAAAGCACTGAATTAATCGAAAAATGTGTTCTATTAGTGTTTTTTTAAATTAAGAAAAGGCAGTAAACCAATTCCACTGAAACGACGTTTTCTGCGCATGATTGCCTAAAAAAAGTAGCTCTTTCAATTGCTCGGAGTTTAGGGTTGGTTACGTTAAAATTTCCGTAGCAATCTTCTTCGGAAAACCTCACTTATGTACAACCGAATGCCTCGTTGTGATATCACATTTAGATGAACCGTCATGTTCAAAGTTGAAAGCTTAGTTAGGCTCTATTATTTAAAAGGGGAGCTTTGAAAATTGTGTATTCTGCCTGGAACGAACGTTGTCACATAACACATCGGCTGATTAGTCCCCGGTCTGGCCCATTGTAAGCGCTACAAAACGAGAAATAATATTTTTTATTTTAAGTAGTAACCTTCAAAAGCTATTTGTAAAAATTTCATTACGATGCGACAGTTGTTTCAAAAGAAACAATTGTTTTAGTAAAACAACTTTACTCCTGTTCAGAACAATGAAAAAACAAGAATTTCGTGTTTTCATAAAACATTGCTTTTTGATGGGAAAAACGCCATTGAACCAAAATCCTGGCTCGACAAGTGTTAGCCGGACTCTGCACTCGGAGAATCGACCATTATTGATTGGTTTGCTCAATTTAAACGTGTTCGTACGAACACCGATGATGCGCCAATTTTTACCGGAAAACGGTAAAAAAGTCCACAAAATCGTTTTGGAAAACCGTAAATTGAAATTGCAGGAGAATGCTGATGCTATCAAAATATCAATGGAGCATGCGGATTTTATTTTGCATTACATTTGTCCATGAGACAGCTGTTTCCGAAATGGGTGCCGCGTTTGCTAACAGTCAAGGCAATGCACCGTGCCACAAGTCTCTCGCTACGATGGCAAAATTGCGCGACCTAAACTTCGAATTACTTTTGAACCCACCCTATTCTCCAGACTTGGCTCCTAGTGACCTTTATCTGTTCGAAGACTTAAAAAAAATGCTCGGTGATCGCCTATTTTAAGGCCAAAGATAAGCCGTTTTACAAGAAAAGTGTCGAAATGTTAGAGAAGCGCTGGGATGAATGTATCGCTCTTGAAGGAAACCATGTTGATGAATAAAATTGAATTTCTCAAAAAAAGATTTGTTTTCTGCCTTAGACCGGGGACTCAGCCGATGTGTTAAGGTATAGGAAAAAGTTAAAAGTATTATACAACTCAAGAGTAAGAATCCATAGAACCTTGTTGGGACCTGAGACGTGTTCATTATAGGTTTGATTCCGCTCGTGTGTGCTCTGTCAAGAAATCGTTTTTTAACCCAAAGTTTTATAGGCAGTTTAGGGCATTTGAAAGCATGAACTAGAGCTGTGCAACTATCGATCGTACTATCGTTAGTATCGATGGTTTTAGTTTAATTTGAGTACTATCGATTTACTATCATACTATCGGTTTCTGTATGATGTGACGGCAATGTCTCCAGAATATTCTATGCTGGCAGTACTGCCATAGATATTCCGCTGTGATATGTGGATACGAGTAGAAACTACTTGACCGATTAATCTGAAATTTAGACACAATGGATAATATCTCCAAGAGAGGGTTTCTGGATATTATTTGTTGTATATACAACTCAATTCTATCATATTGAGTAACGTCGGATTTATAAGTTGGACTGCATAGAAATTTAATACAACGTTCCCATGGATCTTTAGTTCGGTTGGTAAAATCTCATGGGCGTTGGAAAAGGGGCGTGGCACTGTTTTTTAACAAAATTTGCTGATGACTTTGGAACTACAAGTCGCACATGAAAGACACTCGGCGTGAAATCTCTGCTTAGACGCACCCTTCGACTGGAAAAATTAGCCCATGTACGAGGGCGGGTCAATAAGTCCGTGACTTTTTGAATGAAACACAGGTTTTTAGATAAAAAGTAATTTTATTTTTCAACGTAGTCTCCTTTGAGATCTATACACTTAGCCCAACGTTTCTCCAGTTTTTTTATCCCTTCCGAAAAATATGATTTGTGGAGGTCTTCAAAATAGGCATTTGTTTGTGAGATGACTTCGTCATTGGAGGCAAATCTCTTTCCGCCGAGCCATTTCTTCAAGTTTGGGAACAAGAAATAGTCACTTGGGGCTAGATCGGGTGAATAGGCGGGATGAAGGAGCACTTCGTAGCCCAATTCATGGATTTTTGCCATGGAAACTGCACATTGTGTGCAACCGTGCACACGAAATTCACTTTTTTCCATTTTCTTCTCAGTCAACGCGGTAGTCTGATATTAACGGCTGTCAAAAACAAACTAAATGTCGCAGCTTGTTCAATTTTTGACAAGAGTCAACTGACAGATGACTGTTGACGGGAGCTGTGTTGCCATTTCAATTAAGAGGCGGGAAATTCAAAAAGTCACGGACTTATTGACCCGCCCTCGTAACTTAAATTTTTATAATTAAATATTTTCGGAGGTTGAAACAGGTGACTATGCCATTCATCTCTTTCATTGGAAGAGAAACGTTGGTACTCTTTAAGCAACTGAAAATATCCTTATCAAACAACCGGTATACGTGTCAAACTAGGGGTCTTGATAAAAGCTTTCACTATCAATATTTCTAAGTGAAATTGCCGTACAATTTCAGTATATATGAAACAATTTTGATTTATGCAATAGTATCGATATATTTCACTCAAACTATTGAAAATATGGAATGGCTTAGCTATCAATAGTTTCCCAGCTCTAGCTGGAATCACACTTGGAGTGTTCGCTGTTGTGGAGAATCAAAGTCATAAAGATTTTGTTCTTTATTTGCTAAAAAATTTTACACTCATTTAGCAGTTATAATTTTTAATTAATTTTGCACTAATTCAATAATAAACATTTTTAGTTCACAAAATTCTTCAGAAGTTTTCGTGCAAGGATAATGCTTAATATTCAAAAGCTGCTTAATGAATAAAAAATGTTGGCGATGACTGGCACAAAAAAAACTGTTGGGTATTTAATTGTTGAATCGGGAAATGTTTACATCAATTTTAATCAATTTTAATTGTTAACATATATTTTTTATTTATAATTTTTTTTTTTAATTTTTTTTACATATTTTTTTTTGTTTTTTTTTGTAATTTTAATTAGAGCAACTTTTACAATTGAAATATTAATGCGGATTGTAGTCGTTCATTAAATCCATTCATGTCAATGGACTTCTCAATTGGACTCTTTGCAAATATGCTTGTTCGATCTCCGCCAGGGTTTACTTCCAGTTATTTGCTACATTAAATTGTTGTCATAAGCTTAAATTACTAAATGCAAACCTATTTATTTTCCACCTCCTTCACATTTTATTGCTATGTATTTATTGAGTAACAGCTTTTGTTGGTGGTGATTTTTTATTTGCATTTGTTCTGTGTTTTTTTCGTTGGCACTTTTTAATGGCATAAATTTGCGCTGCTTGCAGTTGCGCGCCAAATTATGTCATTTTCATAAATAAATATTTAAGTTGGCAAAGCGTGTGTAAACATATGTAAATTTTGCATTTTCCTCCGAGCTTGTGTGTGCTATTGTACAGTTTTTTCCCCAATATTTGTTTCGTGTTGTTTTTGTTGTTGTTTTTTGGTAATTCAAAATAACCAAAAACATTCGTTAGTGTGGAATTTTATCGATTACGCTGCGCATGCAATTGTGCGTCAATGTTGTTGCTGTTGTTGTTATTGTTGTTGTTCATATTGGCTGCAATTACCGTTTGCTTGTTGCTGCTGTAGCAACAATATAGCAATAGCAATATATTTGTTGTTGTTGTCATTACATTGTAGTTGATTATTTTTCGCTGCTGCCACTGTCACCGGCACTGCGGCCGATATTCTTATTATTGTTGTTGTTGTTGTTGACACTACTGCATGTAAATATTTGAATTTTTAAACATATGCACTCATCAATTTTTTGCAGCAACAACTCAACAGCAGTTTTATGAAAATTATTATTATTATTAAAAACAACAAGGAAAATGTAGCGCAGCAACGTGAATAAAGCGAAAAACGCTTATGTTGGCGCGAAATTGTTTAATTGATTATTGTGTCTTTGTGCATGTGCGATTAAATGGCCGAGTGGGCGTGTCACCTCGGCCGCTGGCTGAGCTGTCACAAACTGCCACACCCCATCTCTCATACGAGCTGAACAAATATTTTCGCAACATTTTGCCCGTCGCCGCTATCGGTTTTTCGCGCCACTGTTATTACAGCTGCGCTGCCGCTGCCGTTGAAAAAAGTCATTTGGATTAAACTATATATCGTATAATTATTTCATTACCTTATTACGAATTATTGCCGAATGAAATTGCTGCCGAAGTTGTTAAATTTTTAATCATTGTTATTAAAAATAATTGTAAATGCACTAAAAAAAAATCAGTCAACAACAACACGCACCCCACAGCAGCAGCAGCAGCAGCAACAACAAAGGCCGCATGTAAGCAATGAGCGTGAAACGGCAGTGTTGCAAGTAGGAGATTTTCGTTAAATTGCAAATGATCGCAACGGATATCGCAGACCAATAAACAGTAAAAAGTGCACCAATACACTTAATGCCAGACATGCTGAAATTAAGTCATTAACAGTCGCACTTCACTGTGTGACGAGTTGAATTTTTATAGAAATCGAATAAAAATTGCCATGTCAATAAAAATCATCAATAAATGTAAACCAAAATATAGGAAAAGTCATTATGTTTTCTTATAGTAAAAAGTCTGATTGACTCGTATACACATTGTCAGTCTGTGGGCAACAAGAGCTCAGGTAAATGGGGACAACCAATATAAGAAAAGTGGTTATGAGTCTTTGGTCATGAATGCCTGAATTGAAATAAAGCGTGAGGTACCAAATAGTTATGAAGAAAGTTGGCCACTAAGGCAGATCTCTAATAGAATTAGGAAACAGTTCACAACTTGTGGAAGTTTTCAGATAATATTTCACAGGTAGTGGAGTAGTCGAAATCATGCTTGAGAATAATATGGGACAGAATTTGCAAAGTTTGTATAGCGAATCCCTATCTTCTGTACTGCTTTGCTTAGATGAAATCTGGTTTACTTGATTTACTGTTCAATGTTTAAAGTAAATAACCTGTGTCCATTCTACTTTTGCACTCACTTTGAAATGTAATAAAACACAAGATACCTTTGCAAAATTATTATTTTTTAAATCTGTCAGATTTCTGATAGTGTCGTGTAGCAATAAGTGAATTTTCCCATTCGTAATTCAATTACACTACTCGACAAAAAATGGGTTCATCGCGTGCTCCTAAAAACAAAAGTATTTTTTAGACTAATTTTCGACTAATTTTCAGAACTTTGAAATTGAAAAAAAAATTTAGATGTATGAATCTATCAGGTGTACAACTTTGCTTCCGCCGTTTTCCGATAGGTAGCCACCTACCACGTACCGGCTGAGGCTGGTTGAAATACATAGATGGTAATGCCTTTAAAGTGAGTGTGGACAGTGCCTAACGAATTGTCATCGCCGTTTCAGTGACAGTTGTTCTTGTTTTCGTATTATTCACGCTCGAAAATGTACGTTTATGTGCCCAATTCTCGCCATTTGCGGGAAGTTTTACTTTTCTGTTACAATTCGAAAAAAATGCAGCTGAAGCGCATCGAATGCTCTCAGAAACTTACGGTGATGCTGCTCTGAGTGAAAGAACGTGTCGGGAGTGGTTTCAACGTTTTAAAAATGGTGATTTCGATATCGAAGACAAACATGGTGGTGGAAGAGAAAAAACCTTCAAAGATGAACAACTAGAAGCATTGCTTGATGAAGATTCGTGCCAAACCCAAGAAGAGCTTGCCGAATCGTTGGGAGTGAGTCAGCAAGCCATTTCAAAACGTCTCAAGGCCCTGGGCATGATTCAGAAAGAAGGAAACTGGGTGCCGTACGAGTACAATGCTCGGCCTCACGTCGCAAAAGTGGTCAAAAAGTACCTGGAAACGCTGAAATGGGAAGTCTTGCCCCACCCGCCGTATTCCCCAGATGTCGCCCCTTCTGACTTCCACCTATTCCGTTCGATGGCACACGGCCTGGCAGATCAACATTTTCAATCCTTCGAAGAATTGGAAAAATGGATTGCTTCATGGATAGCGTCAAAAGAGGACTCCTTTTTTCGAGCCGGGATCCGAAAATTGCCGGAAAGATGGGAGAAAGTTGTCGCTAGCGACGGACAATACTTTGAATAATACATCTGTAAGCACTTTTTCGCAATAAAGCTTTTAATTTTGGAAAAAAACGGCGGAAGCAAAGTTGTACACCTGATACATACTGAGATCCAAAACATTTATGTTGTGCATACCTGACATATTTTGGTCCTGAGAGTTCCACATAGAAAATTTAGTGAAAAAGGAGACAATTTTCCTCTTTCATTTGATACCCATATCTTCATCATTGCACAACCGCAATGAAATGTGTATGTCCTTAAAATTTTAAAAGCCTTTAAGAAGGTTTTTGGGTCAGAAAATGAAAAACTAACTATGCCCGGATATTATAAATGACTTCTAGTTTAACGTCTATATCAACATTTGGATGGGTCTCGGAAAAATAAAAAAAATTTTCGCACGGTGTAATAAATGAAAAGTTGGTGTTTTCACTCCGTGCATATAACTTTGTCATTTTTCTTTCAATTTTAATGATGTTAGGCTTAATATTTGCTCAGATAATATATCTGTCATCTTAGATCTTAAAACCAGAGGAGCTCATTTATTTTATCTATAAAAAACCATTCCAAAATGTATAATTTTTGAAAATGGTCAAAGAATTCACTTTTCTACAATTTTCATTGTCAGTAACTTTCCCAAATCTCATTGGATTTGAACAATCTATATATTGTTGGATATTGTCGGCGTAAAACTGTAGATCCCCTCTTTCTTCATATGTCTCATACAGATTTATGGATGACGGGGTGCGGAAATTTTAGACTACAGACAACCATATTTCATTTAAAGCCAATCAGCCTTTATCAGTTTAAGTTGATTTCAGGAGATCTCGGTCTCGAAAGTCCAACGGGTATGCACGCTGATTTTTCATACCAGAGGCTCCAGGTTCGACTTCGAGGATGATCAGACCCCGTCTACTTCTAACGCTGTATACAAGTAGTAGGTGGGCAGTTAGGAAGGTAGGAGTGACGGAACCCTCTTGGGTCATGAAGGCCCATTGTGATACCGCAGACAATCGATCTTGAGACCGCTTACCCATTGCACCAGTTGAAGCTCCTCACGTAGCCTAGTAGACTAAAATCCACTAGAAGTGGATCAGAATTGTAAGAAATGCACAAGTGGGCTCTTGGCAGGCAATGAAAAATGTTCCAAGTGTGAAAAGATGACTGCCAACTCTCAACTACTGTGCGCAATCCGCACTAAACTTTAGATCCGGTCCCACTTTAGCTGGAAATGTTTGTTTAAAGAACATTTTAAATTTGTGTCTCATATAGAGAAAGCCTCCCAACATAATCTGACTTTTCAGGGACATTATTCTTTTCAACATCTTTTGTCCATTCTTCCATACTTTAGTCGTTGAAGCAGCGAATTCGTATTTCATATTTAATTTTTGTCGTACAATTACAAATTCTTCAAATCGCTGAAGCTGTGATCGTGGATTTTGTGTCTCATACAGAGACTGACAGAGACACCCAACCTAAATATAACCTAACTTTTTAGGAACAGTATTCTTTTCAACATCTTTTTTCAATTCTTGCATACTTAAGTTTTCGAAGCAGCGAAATCGTATTCCATATTTCATTTTTGAATTCCTGTTTCCATATTTCAGTTTCATCTTACGATTTCAAAATCTTCATATCGCTGAAGCTGTTATTTGGTGACATTTTCGAGTTCGGAATTGAGTGCCAAACAACTGCAAAACTTAATCGCTGGGCACGTAACAGCCCATTTCAATTATTCGCTTATCGAGAACTTAATAAGCAACAGTTTCTCTTAAAATTTGCAAAGCATACGAAAACAGCTTTCCATTTGCTTATCTGATGGCTGGCAGCTGACACAAGTGTTTGTATTGGTGTGAGTGTGTGTGTGTGTGTGTGTGGGCACTTAATGCCAGCGAGCCGGAAACCGCAAACACGACACGCATTCTCGCTGCGCGAAATCAGGCGTCGAATATTGCACTTTCCGCAACAATTAGCCAAGAAGCGGCGAAATGCGCTGGACGCACTGCCTCGGCTGAGTCACATGCGGCATGTGCAACCTGACACGATCCGCAATGAACGTGCGAGCGGGTCCGAGGTGCGAGCGGAAAATGCAATTACAATTAAGGCTGTGACCGTTGTCGTTCGGCGTGTGCGTTCGCCGCTTAGCCACATTAACGTTGAGGGTATTAAAATTATCGGCGCAAACAATGCGACGCAGCGGTAGCGGATCTGTTTTGCGCGAAGCGAGAAACCGAAGCGGCCGCTTAGGATAAGTAGGATGGCATTGTTGTTGTTGCGAGCGCTGAATGGATAACCGCAAATCGTTTTCACGCTGCGCTCTGTGTGGCGAGCGCATTAAATCCTTTTGGAGTAGACGCAACCAGCTGTTTGGTGCGTCCATGTGCCGGTCGCTATTGTTCGCTCGGTCCGCGTTACAAACGGATTTGCATTAAGTCGACCTGGGTGTGTGGCTGCGTGAGTGTCGCTAACGCTGGGTGCGAAAGCGTCAAAGCGCACTGCTCTTTGCCGATAACATTTTCGCATTCAATGTGACGTTCGTTGCTTCTTCTCTTACTGTCACTTTTTCGACACAAACTCGACGATCTTTTCCGCATGAAGCGTTCGCTTCACTCAGCGTTTGCCGACGCATTTGTCTGATGCCGAGAGTGGTTGCGTGGCCTCGTCGGCGCGTCAGGTAGTTCTGCTATTTGTCATTTAAATTTCGGTCATTCATCTGTTGCCTGTTTGGCTGTCTGTACATTTGTTTTCCGTTTTCCTGTCAGTTTTTCCTTTATTTGCCATAATTCTTATTGTTGTATTGCTCGCAAATCCTTCACGTCGGTGTGCTCTGTTGCGTTTGGCGCGCACAGTTCAGTCAGCTTGTTAACATTTTCGCTGACTTATTGTTGGCAATTTGTTGGTCATGCTTGGCATGTGGCCGCACGCGTCACTTGGTTCCGGCATCGTGGTCGTCCTTTTTGATCCTTTTTAAAGCCGTCTCGCCGAGTGTGAGTGTCAGATTTGTAAAACGACGATAAGAATGGAAAGTGAGAATCGAAGGATATGTAACAAAAATAGATGGAAATAACTTAAGATGTGGGGGAAACAAAAAAACCAGTAAGCAGAATAGAATAGAATAGAATAGAATAGAATAGAATAGAATAGAATAGAATAGAATAGAATAGAATAGAATAGAATAGAATAGAATAGAATAGAATAGAATAGAATAGAATAGAATAGAATAGAATAGAATAGAATAGAATAGAATCGAATAGAATAGAATAGAATAGAATAGAATAGAATAGAATAGAATAGAATAGAATAGAATAGAATAGAATAGAATAGAATAGAATAGAATAGAATAGAATAGAATAGAATAGAATAGAATAGAATAGAATAGAATAGAATAGAATAGAATAGAATAGAATAGAATAAAAAACGGAAGAAGAAGCAAGAAAAAAAGACATGTAAAAATATGAAAAAAGGCTTTGATTTAGGGCTTCTTTAAAAAATCAAAAGAAGAAAAACTAACTGTAAAAAACGATGAGATGTAAAGAAGATGAGAAGAATGTCAAATGCATTGTATGAAAAAGTTAAAATTAAAGATGCAAGAGAAGATGTAATCTGAAAGAAATCTAAAAGATGAAAGAAAAGAGTAGTAAAAGTCAGTGGGTGGAGATAGTAGCTAAGAAGAAGAAGTGGCATAGAGGTTGGAAGAAAAGATGGAAGGAAGAAAGAACGAAAAGAGAAAAGAACAAAAGGAAAGAACAGAAGAGGGGAAAGGGGAAAGGAGTGAAGGATAGAATCAACAAAGGGGACGAAAGTAGAAGCAACGGGAGGGGTTATGAAAAGAAAGGAGAGGAAAGGAAAGAAGGATGGAAGGACGAAAAAAGAATGCAAGTAAGGAAAGAAGGAAATACGGAATAAACGAAAAAACAATGGAAGGAGTAATGAAAGGAGAAATATTAGAAAAGCATGAAAAGAATATATAAATAAAAAAGAGAAGAATATGGTTGATAGGGCGGAAAAATTGTCTACTTCAGCCTATTTAGACGAAAGGAAAGAAAAAAAAGGAAAGCGAAAAGGAATGAAGAACAGAATCAACAAAGGAATGAAAGGCCAAAAAGGATGCAAATAAGGCAGGAGAAAAGAAGGAATGAACAAAGAAAGTAAGGAATAAGTAAAGAAGGGAAAAATGTAAAGCAAGAAGATAAAATGTAATGAAAAAAGAAAGGAACAAGGTAGGTATCGTCGCCAGATTCTCTACATTATCCGATTAAGTCAAAGGAAAGAAAACAAGAGAGGAAAAGAAACGGAATGAAGAAAAGAATCAACAAAGGTACGAACGTTTGAAGGACGGGAGGGACGACGAAAAGAAAGGAAGAGGGAAGGAGGAAGGCCAAAAAGGAGGATTCAAGTAAGGAAGGAACGATGGAAGGCCGGAAAAAAAGAACGGAAATACGGAATAAACGAATAAATAAAGAAAGAATGGAAGAAGAAAGGAAGAAAAAATGATAGAAAAGCACGCAGAGAAGATCTGAAGAAGGAAAGAAATAAGTAAGACAGAATCGTCCAGACTGTCTTATTCATCCGGTTTAGAAAACAAGAGAGGAAAGAGAAAAGGAATGAAGGAAAAAATCAACAAACGAATGAAAGTCAGAAGAATGCGACGGACGGCGAAAAGATAGAAAAAGGAACGATGGATGGAAGGTCGAAAAAAGGAAGATAGTAAGGAAAAAAAGAAAAAAGGAAGAAATAAGGTATGATCCAAGAAAGAATGGAAGAAGAAAAAAAATTATAGAAAGGCACGAAGATAAGATGCAAAGAAAGAAAGGCATGGTCGCAAGATTCTCTACATCAGCCGATTTAGTCGAAGGAAAGAAAACTAGAGAAGAAAGAGAAAATGTATGAGAGAAAGAACAAAGGGGCGAAATTTGTATCGACGGGAGGGACGACTGAAAGGAAGGAATGAAGGCAGGAAGGAAATAAGGAATGAAAAAAAAGAAGAATGCAAGTAGGGAAGGAAAGAACGTGGGAAGTAAATAAGGAATGAACAAAGAAGGAACGAAAAGAAAGAAGAAGTGAAGAAAGCAAAAATGTAAGAATGGCACGAAGAGAAGAAGTAAAGAAGAAAGAAAGGAATAAGGAAGAAAGGGTGGCCATACTGAATACTTCACCCAGTTTAGGCGAAAGGAAAGAAAACAAGAGAGGAATGAGAAAAGGAATGAAGGAAAGAATCAAAAAAAGGGGCGAAAGTTAAGGACAAAGGAAGGGAAGGGATGGCGAAAAGAAAGGAACATGGATGGAACATGGATGGATGGAAAGCTGGAAAGAAGGATGAGAGTAAGGAAGGATAAAATAAAGAGAGGATATAAGGAAGGAACTAAGAAGGAATGGAAGGAGTAAAAAAATAAAAATTTAAGGAAGGCACGAAGTGAAGATGTATGAAAGAAAGAAAGGAATAAGGCAGGCAGTGTCGCCGGCTTGTCTACTTCACTCGGTTTGTTTAAACGATTCTCCAGCGTTCAAAGTACAAAACGAAGCTGAAAACATTTTTCCTATATTGCGAAAAAGCAAAATAGTTGAGACCCTGACAATCGAGAGAATCAACCTATTTAAAAACCAAATAACCTAAAAAGACAAACTTAAAGCAAATATTCAAATTTTCGACACTGACAGACTTGGTCAGTGTCTCGAACTGGACGCTTATGAGTGCGTTGAGGCGAGTCAATTTCTCCCCACCCAACTTTAATGTGCGCACCTACGCAAACTTCCCAGCGGGCGGCTGTTCCGCTATATCCAACGGGATATCCGAGCGGCACGATGCACGCAACGCGGCTACAATTTCATTTATCCTGATTTTCCGTTATCGAGGCGACATGGCCCCCCGACTGCCGCACGGCCCACACCACGACGACTGCGGCCACTGTTGGCATGCGGCGCGGGCGCCTGTCGTTGATGCCACATGCCGATTGTGTGTGTGTGTATTTGTGTGTGTGTGGCGTGTGGTGTGCAGTGCAAGTGGCAAGTGGAAAATGGCGAATGTGACATAATCATGGTGACTGTGGCGGTGGCGGTGGCAGCGGTTCACGGGTCACCGCCTATCGACTCTTGGGGAGTATATCAACAACAACAACAACAAATACAACAGCAGCCACAATATGGAAGCCAGTGGAAAAGCCAAACAGCACACAAAAAAAAAATTGACCGAACTGAAATCTTATTTTCCGCTGAAACCACAAGAGGACGTGGCACACACATACACACACACACACACATACACACACAACCAGATGCAAACACACCGCAAGCACTAAATGAGAACGCAAACAACAACAACAACAGCAACAGCGGTTAGAGCCATGGCAACAACCACCAACGACATTGCCATCGCCACCGCAACGACAACGATAGCAACAACAACAACAATAGCCATAATAATAATAAGGACACTGCTGACAGGATGGCAGCGGTCGATGCTGGGACTGTGAACGTTTTCGGTGACATTGTAATAATTACGCTCAAGATTATCCGCCGAGTGCTTAGTCCTTCGTTGACACGCAAAATGCCAAGCACGAAGCGCAGTGCTCACTATACAACAACAACAACAACAACACTAACAGGAACTGATGTGCTGCAGTGCAAAGGCAAACGCAAAATAGCCGCAACTCAAACAACAACAATAACAACGGCCGAAAATATACCAAACGAAATGGCAAAAATTATGAAGGCAAAGCACAGTGCCGTGCGGTCACATCAAGCGTTGACACTGATTATAGTTGTTGTTGTTATTGTTGCTGTTGTTCACCTACGGTATTTGTTTGGCTCTGTGCGAGAGAGCGTTGGTGTAAATGCCAGTTATTAATGTTGTAGTGGTTGTTAACGTGAATGTTCGTGTTGTTGTTGTTGTTGTAGTTATAGCTGTTGTAAATGATGACCTCCGTACACGGATATCCTGCAACGTATAGCAGCAGATTTGGTGTGTATGATTAAAGTAAGTCATTGAGATGGTGAACGTTGATAGCCCAACAGCGTCAATTTCTTGTGCAAGTAGCTGATGTTGTTGTTGTTGTTGTTGTTTTTGTTATACTTTATTATAGCTGGCTTAGTGCTGGTTGTAACTAGCTGTACCAGAATTTTGATAAGTCGCAACTTTTATGAAAAACTTAATATTCAATAAATATTTATAAGATCGGAATAATTTTAGATATTAAAATGGTTTTAAAAAATAGATTTAAAAATTGCGCTTCCAAATTTTTTTAGAAAATAATTATGTTACAAAGTGCGAACAGCAGAGTGTGAGGAAGCTCTGGAACATCTTCTGGGCCTCTGAGAACAGCCCGTCGTTTTTTGTTAGTTAGATACTCCGCTGAAGGACTGAAGGGGCTGTCAAAAATAAAGGTTCCTAAGGTTCAGGCCTTAGGTTCAGGCCTTAAGCCTTAAAACCATTTAATTCAGCTTTCCTAGTGATGTGGAAATATATTTTCTAGATACTCCGCTGAAAGACAGAAGAGGCCATCAAAAGTAAAGGCCCCTTAGGTTCTCTATTACTATGTACTACTTCTGCTTAAGGTTCTCTACAAGTGATCTTTATTTCTAGCTTTATGGTTACTCTCAACGTTAAGGACGTCCATCTAGTGAAGCTACAGACTCGAACAGAGTCTCTGCGAGGCCTTAGAACCAGTTAACCTAACTTTTTTAGTGATAAGGAAATATATTTTATAGATACTCCACTGAAAGACTGAAGGGGCCATAAAAAATAAAAGCCCTCAAGGTTCTCTACTACTATTTACTACTACTAAGTTACACTACAAGAGAGCTTTATGGTTACTGTTAACGTTAAGGTGTACATCTGGTAATGCTACGAACTCGCACACAGTCTCTGCGAGGACTTGGAGCCAGTTAGTGTTACCTAACCTAACTTTCTTGGTTCTTCTTAAAGTTCTGGCATTTAAAAGCCAAAGCAAACGATGAAATAAAAGGCAACTGGATTCTTTTTATGGCGACAAAACACCTTTATGGTAGACGATGAAGATCGATTGAACTCGAAGGTTTCATAGTTGGCTGACTTTAATGATTTTTACTCGCCTGAAGGCTGAATTTGGACAATTTTTTGTGTTTTGTCTTCTATAACACTACTCGCCACGAAAAATTCACCTATGTAAATATAAAGTGTTTTTTAGACTGCTGAACACGAAACTGAAAATCAAATTTTTCCCCCCGTTTTTATGAGCGCACATCTCGTAAACGAATCATTCAACTAACACAAATGGTCCATCGTTCAGAAGATACCTTAGCCTTTCCAGCGATATATAGTTTGTCTAAATCAGATGAGTTTTAGGGAAGTTACTGACAGTTTAGAGTTCAAAAATTGTGATTTTTTTTTTACCATTTTCAATTTTCGAAAGATTTTTTTTATAGGGGAAAGTGGGGTAATGACGGCATAGTTTTCATTTAGCATCAAAACATATCCAAAAATTGATATTTTTGATCAAATCAGAGTTAAGAGCACAACTAGAACACATATGCTAATAAAGTGTATCGGCAGATTTAAAAAATTCTGATTTTAACTATAAAAAATTAGAATCTATAAAAAAAGTTGGGTTTTGTCATTTAGAAAAATGGTGGGGTAATGACGGCCACTCAAAAAAACCGATTAGAAATCGCACAAATATCAACACAAATCGCTGTGAATGCTGAATAAAGGCTCCGTGAAGAAAAACAAATGGAAATTTGACATTTTTGTAATTGTAACTTTATTGATAGCTCACAAAAAGCGGAAGAGAAACGAAATTGAAACATATTGAAAAAAATGCCTCAAACTTACAATACAACGACTGGGACTTGTGAGAATGTATAGTGCAGAATAGCTATACCGTCTAGAACGACTGGACAAGCAGTGGATCTCTTTAAATGGCATAAAAGGCCTCAATGATGAACAAATATCATCATGCGGATTCCAAAAATACTTCTTAATGACATGGCCGTCGTTACCCCACCTCTAGTGGCCGTCATTCCCCCACTGACCTCATTTTGCGCAAGCATGCAGTACAAATAAACTATGCAAGACACATGACAAATTTTACTTGATTTAGAAAGCTAATATCAATAGCAACATTTTAACATATTTACCTTGATTGTGTAGCTGAAAGTTTTGACGAAATAATCGATATTTTGAACACCTTATAAAACTTTCGAGTAGTTACGTATCGGCACTGGTCTGGAACTACAAGTTATAATAAATCCACACACTTCAGCTTCTACTTAAAAACAAGCTTACGGAACAAGCTTTCTGTTACAGTAAAGGGTTTAGACCTACGTCAACTTTAAGTACCAAAAATGGTGATGGCCGTCATTACCCCATGGCCGTCATTACCCCACTTTCCCCTACATAAAATAAATTAACTCCTCCAGTTTTAAAAACTAACTTGAAAGATATATTATTTGGATACATTTTAAGCCTTACAACAATAGAATCGAAGGAAAAATTACAAATTTATGAAGCACTGAATGAAAACACCAACTTTACATTTATTACACCGTGCAACAAAAAATAAACATTTTTCTCGAGACCCATCCAAATGTTAAAACAAGAGTGAAACTAGAGGTCAGTCGTAGTAACCTGGCATTCTCAGTTTTAGGACTTAAAAATTTAAGTAATTTACTGTCAGCTTAAACTATTGGAAGTAGTTACATACAAATCAGTTTTAAAGGATTTTAAAAGATGGAGTGACTAGCAATTGGACCATTACGTAACTGTTTTCATGTTAAAGCGCCATTATTGTTTTCTAAAAACCAGTATGTGTCATTTGACTAAAGTGTAAACAACATACTTTCCTTATGCTTCAACTATGTCAACCTTTGTACTAACGAGGTACAACAGGGAATACTCTTGAACGGCAACGCACGGCCTCATGTTTTAAAAGTCGTGAAGTAAACTTTGGAGATGCTTCAATGAGATGCCCAACCCTACTTTTAGTTTTGGTCCATGATTCATGGTCTGGCCGATCTGTTTGTTACATAAAGAGCCGCAGAGCCATAAACCATCAGACAATGGAAGAAGTGGGTATATCACTTTCTACTTGTAAGCTATGCCTTGAAAAACATACTTAAATAGTGCAAAAACTATTGAGATGACTCAATGAGCAAACGTACTCCACGGCAAGACAGATCTGGCCTGTGACCAAGTAGAGCAGATCAAGGGAACTGATTCTACTGAACAAACCCTCTGTAGGGATTGTTGTGGGAGTCATCACTGGACACTGTTTCATTTGTCTGCATGCTAACAAACTTGGTCTGCCTTTCAACGAATTCTGTAGAAGATGCAGTGACGAAGACTGCGATTAGACCGTCGAAACAGACCCCCCTCCCCTCAAATGAATTCCTGCGTGCACCACTGACTGAATATATGTACTAAAAGTTCAAACAATATTTTCGGTTTCGATTTGGCGCTGACTTTGAGTCTTAGAAGTTGAATAATGCAAAACAAATAGAATTAAAGATACTAAATTGTTTGTCTTACATACATGGTAGGTAGGTAGGTAGGTAGGTGTGGCAGCTCCAGGAGGAGCACATTTAGGCCAGGCGGCCCATTGTGATACCACATGAGATCGAGCATCCTTTCGCTCACTGGTTAAACCAGTTGGAGCTATTAACGAAGCTTAGTAGACGGCGTATGGTCTTATCAGCTAGATCTTCTAGACTTCCGAAGAAGAAGTTGCCTAAGTAGGTCTGCCTTCTTCTGGATAAGGCAGGACAATAACATAGGAAGTGAGGAATATTTTCTTCCTCCTCCTCGTAAAGACAGCTGCGACAGAAGTCGTTCGAAAACAGCCCCACCGTTTTTGCGTGGGTACCGATTAGGCAGTGACCCGTAAGGACACCGATCATGGTTCTGATCTGGGCTCTGTTTAGTGAGAGGAGTTCTTTAGAACGTCGAGGATTTAATGTTGGCCAAAGTTGGCGCGCAAGGAGGCTTGTGTTGCCTTCAACCCATCTTAAATTCGTATCGTGTATAGAGCTCGCATGAAACTCGCATGAGCTCGGGTACGAAACTTACATGTTAGAAGAGGGACACCGAGCGTGGTCAACTCTTGGCCTAACTGCTCAGTAGTGCTCTGTCTCGCGAGCTCGTCCGCTCTACAGTTCCCTAGAATATCCCTATGACCTGGAACCCAGGCGAATCTGAAGCTGTTTGGCAGTCTTGTTGAGAGATTTGCTGCAGCTGAGAACAGTCTTTGATGTTATTTTGACCGCATCCAGAGCTCTAAGAGCTGATTGGCATACATACGTTTATAAGCAAAATTTAATTGAAAACAATTTAAATGTTTTTTTATTTGAATTTTCGTGCAACAGCACTTGTCTCAATGTTAAAAATAAAAAAAAATTATTCCTAAAAACAGTTTAATTTTAACTAAAATTTCTTACAAATATTAGAAATTGACAAAATTTTAAATGATTTCTAGTTGAAAATTTTAATTGATCGTCGATGTTGAACAGGAAATGGATGGAATGGAATTTTTTCATGCAACACGTGTAGTTTTTTTCGATCGCAAAAAGGTTCTAAAAATATCAGACACATTGTACAGAAAATGTTATTTATTTAGTTGGTGTTTTACGATTTTTGACGCACAGTTTTCTAATTAACACATATGAGTACCTGACACCGAGATCTTCAAATCATCTTCGTCATTGTCAACTTTCAAAGGAATTCCACAAATAATTAGCTGTCAATTTTGAGGCCAACTACTACTACACATTCGACCGCAATGGGCGTTGCCATACATACATCCAAGAAAAAACCAACAAATAAAAAGAACATATTGACAAGAGCAGCAACAACAACATACAAAACCGTTATAGCGCATCTTTGAGATAAGTGATTTTCGTGCAGGAAAAGCATTTTCACGCTGCAGTTGCAACATATTTCACGCGCTTTAAAATCGTTAAAGCGACAATTTGCTGTCGCTGTCATTGTTATGTGGAATTTTAACAATTAACGAAAAATATGTATGCACATACGTGCATGTGTTGTTGTTTGTTTGCTGTATACGCATAACAAACAAATTGAATTGATTGGCGACAGGCAAGTGCGGGCCGCGGGAACTGGCCACCGACAGCCAGTCGCCGACACTGCGCCCATGTCGCCGCTGTTGTTGACAGCAAAACATGTTCCTTTCAGTGCCGGCATTTTGTTTATGCCGTTATCTGTGCGTGCGTAAGTGTGTGTTAGTGTTTTACCGTTTTATGGGGCAACGCATTACGTGGTAAACGCTGCGTCCGCGCACATCCAGCGGATGTTTTATGACAGCAATGCATTTCATTTAGAAAATTGACGCAGCGCCGACCACACAAACATCTGCCAGTTGCACATCTATTTGTGTTCATGTGTGAGTGCGTATTTGTAAATGTTTTCCAGCATTATTTTCTATTATTTTCTATTTTAATTTTAATATTTTATTAAATTGATGTCTGCGGTGAAAATTATTTTAATTTTCAATAAAAATGCAAATTCTATGTTGAATGCGTTGTTGGCTCCTCCGTCGCCGCATATAGAATGTTCCTACACATATTTACACTTTATTGAAGTTGATGTTATTTTTGAATTTCCATATGTTTGTGTGTGTATGCGTGTGTGTGTTGTTGATGTTTGCGTTTGTATTGAATAATGCAAAGCAAAAAAAATAAAAAATTAATAAAAATAATCAGCATATTTGAATGTGTTTTCCGTGGCTCAAACATAGGTGAGCGTTGGAGTGTGACGCAGCGCACGTCACTGGCGTCAATAATGTGTCAATTACAGTTAAGCGCCACGGCTGCGCCAACGCTACCAAACATGGAATCCATTTTGAGTGCTTGAATGTTTTTATTTGAAGCCAACGATAGGCGGCAGGGCGAAAATATAAATGCATCATCAGTGATGCGGATTTAATTAGATTTTGTTTTTCTTTGATCGAGAATTATAGCAGCATGGGATCTTATCAAATAGAGCCTCTCGTCCAGTGATGTCTGCAGAAGCTGCAGATATGAAAAATAAATATAAACGATACAACACTTCCTGTGCCAATGCTGCACAGTGTTGCGAGTAGTAATGAAAAATTGAAAATGCAATATTATAAAAAAAATCTGAATAGGAAAACCCTTTGGAAATACTTCAATTAAGAGAAATCCCAAGTTTTAAGAAAAAATATTGGCTAATATAGATTTTATGAGCTCTTAAAGTACTATCTCAAAGCGTTGAAAAAAATGTGTGTACAGCACAGCAGAGCACAATTTTTCTTTCACTTTGAGGTTAAATATTTCAAAATCAATTTTGAACGAGTCCCTTAAACTTACTGCTGTCATAATTTAAGTCTGGTAAGACCAAAATTTCGCTGATTCTTCCCACTTCTGAGCAGTACCGTTATGAGCAAAATAAAACAAAGAAAACAAGTGAATAAAAACTGAGTTGTCACTTTAAAGGTGATTAAACCGTAGACCTACGTTAAAAAACGTGTCAAAAACGGCCCAGATTAAAATCGCACACACAAATTACGAAAAATGTAAAGCTAACTTAGTTTTTCAAATGTGAAATGGTGATTTCGATAAATAATATCCAAGTAAGGAAATCATGAAAAATCAGCTAAAAATAATAAAAAAATTAAAAAATATTAGAAGTTAAAAAAAAAACTTTGGTCGAAAACGGCCCCAACCCCCGGGGTCTACGGTTAAAAAGAAACATTTTTATCACTTTAGAAATTCTTAGATATTCTCTTTTGGGCGAATACAGGTTGTTGGCATTTTTCAATGACGGCTTGATTGCAAATTTGCGATTTTTTTTTAACATTTGGTTGAATGCCAATAGCAATCAATCAATTAATGCTCTATTTTTGATGGAAACATTTTGTTAGAGATAGCTTCGGAAAATCAATTACGATTACTATTATATTCCAAATAGAGGGGGTTAATGGCATTTTGACAGTACACGTAGATTTTTTCTTAGTACAAACCCAAATGTGGATAACCTCAAAACTTCGTTTGTATGGGAGGCGCTCTCTGAAGGTGAACTTTTGAACTTTAATTAATTTTGTATTTTTTGCGCTCAATAACGTTCACGATTGGTGAATAAATCATTCAAATCGGTTTAGTAGTTTACGAGATACGATGTTTTCTCACTAACTACATTTGCATATATGCAGCCAATTCCTTAGAAAATTATCAGTTTTGTATGGCAACCCCATCAAGAGTTGGATATAGCGGTTAGGTGTATATAGGAAAAACATTCGGAACGGAAAATAAATGAGGGTCAATCTTGCATATGGTACGTCTGGGACCAACCTGAGAGCAGTGGGAGCCCACTTTCTAAAAACGATGATTTTGTATGAAAGCCTCATTAAGGGTTAGAGATAGGGGATAGGTACATTTAAAAGAAATGTTCAGAAGAAAAAATTAGTGGGGTTAGTCATAGATTTTAACGCTTTAAGAGCAACTTTTGAGCAGCTATGGAGCAATTTATCGATATTTGTTTGCAATCACTTTTGAAATGAGCGCATTTTTCTATATACATAAAAAAGTCAATTTATATTAAAACACAAATCCTATGAGCGTATTTTTTGTGAACTAAGACAATTTTCATTGTTTTTTTAAAACCATGTATAGGAGTTGGTCGAAGTTAAAGTCGGATTTCATTGAAATTTTGCACAGTAAGTTCTTTACTCATGCAATAACTGTATACCAAATTTAATTTAACTACAGTCGTGGCTGGATATAGTGAACTAATTATTGCAAGGCCTGTTCAAGGTATCGAGGGTGTTCACTATATCAAGGTTAACATTTTTGTTCAAAAACTCGTTTTATTTGTTCAAAAAACACTTTTTGTTTTTTTAATTAAATTTTTTTTCAATATTTAGAGGCTCCATATCAAAATTTTGGTGTTCACTATTCCGAGGTGTTCACTATCCCAGACACGACTGTACTACCACTCCTTCTATTTTTGTCCCTCTGCTTAACCCTAATTCCAAGAAGTGAGCCTCAGGTTAGGTTGAGGTGGCTCCCTCTGTATGAGACACACTTAGGTCCACCGTTCCAGTTTGAAATGCGTATGCAACACTGTTTTTTCCAACATGTGATACAACACACATTTCCAACGGTTGGGGAAAGGGAGGGGAGGGGACCTATAGTTAAACGCCGAATCCGAACGGCAATTGGCAGTTTTTTCGTTCACACTTGGAGGTTTTGCCATTGCCTGCCAAGAGCGCACCTGTGCGATTCTTGTTATTCTCATCTGCTTCATGTGGATAGCGATAGAAGTAGACGAGTTTTTCACCAGTCCGAGCCAGGAATCAAACCTGGGTCCTTTGGTATGAGAAGCCAGTGCGTTACCCGCTGGACTATTGAGGCCGGCCTCAGAGTCTCACTAATTCAAATGGTGATAAATCCAAAAGATTTTCGATTCCATTATTTTATGTAATCCTCTAATGTAATGTTGGAATTATATTGCATTTATAAATTTAATATTTTAGAAATTTTTTGTATTTTTTAAACAAATGTTTTCAGTAATTTAGCTTATATAAACCTGACAGTCCCACTTCTGGGCTTACGTTACTTTTAAAATTCTTTCTTTCGCAACACTGTACGCCGCCGCCGTGCTCCGGGTTCATGATTCCTGAAGGACCTGACTGGCACCGCACTGGGTTTAAGTCTCAGATCTGCTTTTCTTTATTAAGAGGTCGCGCTGGTTAGCCTCGGACTGAGACTATTGGTTAGCTCCAGAGCGATTTAAGAAGGGGATTCACAATGGCGGTTTTGGTCTCCGAGTGGAAGTGCGGTTCTTTCCGCACAACCCTTTCCTTACCTATCCTAATCGATCCAATTAAATTTGCTTACCTCTCTTTTAAGGTAAATCAAGCTTGGGTGCTTTAACTTTAACTTCTAATATCCATAGTATGCGCCACCAAAGTTCAAGCAGCAATTAATGGTAATCGATAGTCGGTAAACGCTATCTTGGATTGGATGAGCTTCAGACGTCGTTAAAAAATCATTTGTTTGAATAGAATAGAATAGAATTTGATGGGGTTTGTTGTACTGAAACCAAAAGTGTTCTATTGTGACTCCTACAAGTTGTTAGAGAACATCCTCTAGACCCAGCGACCTATTTAACCTTAGTAACTCTCGGGGGTTTAGGTGCTTGATGTTCTGTTCTACAAGCCAGAACTGACCCAGGTCACACATCCTCCGACATACCGCATCGCAGTGTAGTATAAAACGTTCGAGAGTCTACTCTGCTGTTCCACAGAGTCTAAGGACACTCTAGTAAGACTGTCTGCCTCCTCGTTTCCGTCAATTTCTCTGTGTCGGTATTTTTCCCATGGGTTCTTAGTGCCAGGACAATTCCTAATATAAAGCTGCATGAGCTTAGTAACAGTAAGTTAACAGTAACCGCACTCACGCGCACACCCTGTATAATATTTGAAACGGCATATAGCATAAAACTTCACCTATAAGTCATTGCAACCGCAACCGAAATGGTTGGCAGTGTCGCAGCGAAATGAACCAGCAGCGTTTTGCCATGTCTGCTGTTGAGTTGAGTTGGTTGTTGCTGACACGATCGGTGGGCGGCGGCGGTTGTAGGAGATGCGAAAATGTCAAAATGCCACAAACCCACAAACCCTAGATTAGATTAGATTAGATTAGATTTGGGATTCGAACAACACCTGCCCGAGACACTGCGTCCAAGTAGTGAACTATTGTGTCATGTCCCTCTACGTTATTGGAGGAGTTCGTGTCCTCCAATGTTATCTAGGAACTCCTTTAGTTTCCTTAGATTCATTTCAGACAAATCTCTCGTCTGTATTACCTCCTTCCCTAATATTCGCTTTCTTGCGTGTATTAGGGCAGGGCATTCAGTTATAATATGTATAGAAGTCTCTTCTTCTTCCATACAAAATCTGCAAAGTTCGCTGTCCGTTAGTCCCAGACGCGCCTTATGCATATTTAGCAGACAGTGTCCACTTAGCATCCCCGTCATGACCTTGAGCTCCTTTCTGCTTAGGTCAATTAGGTACCTGGATTTCCTTTCCGAGTAGGCTGGAAAGAAAAGCTTGGAGCATCGTTGCCCCATTGTGTTCGACCATTTGTAGTTTGCTCGATTAATGAATTCCTGTTTAACACAATGTCTGTAATGAGACTTGCTAACACCTATGATTGGTTCAGGTCCGTAGGGCCGGCTTGCAGCCCCTTCCTTTGCCAATCTGTCCGCTTCCTCATTACCATCGTGCCCACAGTGCGCAGGGATCCAGTGTATTATCACTTGGTTTAACAAACCCTAACCGCAACCTACACAAGAGCGACACAAACGAACCATTAACTATAACAACAACTGAAACTGAAGAGGGGAAAGTAATATTTGTGGTTGCCATATTGCAAAGTGAAACGAGTTAAGTTGCAATGTTGCTTGCATTCTGACAAAGAAAGACTCAAAATGGCAGCTGAAAGGGCACAACTTTTAGTTTATGATGTCAAATTGCATGTGCGGCTTTCAGTGAATAATAGAATTGGTACAAAGACGCAGTTGTAAAGTTCAAATTGTTGCATGCAATATTTTTTGTCTAGTCAAATGTTTTTGAAGCTTTCTTCATTATTCTGTAAAACCACTGCCCACAACTCCGTTCGTGGCAGTTTCTACTTGTTGTTGCTGTTATTACCTTCAAGAGCAGTCAACGTAAATCAAAAATCATTGTAAAAAATATATAAAAATAGGTAAAACAAGTGCACAGGCACAGTGAACGCCGATCCATAAATTATGTAAAAAGCGTCTTGTCATAATTGCAGGGTGCTACCGCACATACTCGCTGTGGCTGACTGGCGCTGTAGCAGTGATGGCTGCTACTGTTGTTGTTGCTATTTAATTGCCAGTTTGAGTTTCAACAGCAGCAACTGGTCCTTTAACGCGTTTTCAACACTCACACCACTCACTCAATGCATTGGCATATCGAGCACACAAACCCTCACAGAGACACATGAGCGTGTATGGACAAGCGGAGCGACACAGCCCCCAACGCTCCACACACACACACACACACACAGATTAGATATTAAGATATGCGCACGTTTATTAGATCCCATTAACTGATTGCATGCGAAATTTATTTGGAGTTTATGTTAAAATGCGCCATTGCTATGCGGCGACCACTGCCACCGTCCGCCGCATTCAATTAAAACATGAAACCCATAAATCTCCGACATTTGACTTCTTTCTCATGTGAGGTAAATAAAAAAATATTTTAAAAAAATTTTACACATGTATTTGTGTGTGTGTGTGTTTACATTACCACAAACATGTTTATCGGCGCAATTGCATCGCACTTGATTTGGCAGCTGCTGGCCGCAATTAAGCGCAAATTAATCAACCAGAGCTGCCAGAGTTGCATTTATTTTAAATTACTTAGTGGTTGTTTTTTTCGAGCCTGGAATATATCAATCAGTTTATTAAGTTGTATATTTAAGCTGATGATAAGATTTATTATAAAATATTTATGATATTTTCTAATAGATTTGCCAATTTATAAGAGTCCAGCTTTGCTGAGCGCTCAAACTTTTGTTTTTTTAATATGTGTCATCTCATTTTACTTTCAGAGGTTTGTCCTTATTCTTAGATCTCTAAATGCAATGGTTTTGGACGACTTTTATTCACTTCGTCCTGGGACAAACTACCACCAGGATTCAATTTGATGATAAACCAGTGAAACACAGTGGCCGAACTCAAAGCCAGTTGATCGTCACTCATCCCATAGAAAGTCAAGAAAAATCATCCTACAAAAATGTTTACAATTGAATTGAAGTTGTTGACCGAGTTTCAAGTGTTTTAAGTGACTGAACACAACACAAGCAGCATTCGTATGACAAATCGTTTTGAGTGTGTTTACCATTAAAAATGTCAACTTTTACAATGAGGATGCCGGATTTATGTATAAATGTAAGTACATATTTACATAATTATATATTGCATATTTTATTTATATTTATTAGGTGTACAACTTTGCTTCCGCCGTTTTTTTTCCAAAATTAAAAGCTTTATTGCGAAAAAGTGCTTACAGATGTATTATTCAAAGTATTGTCCGTCGCTAGCGACAACTTTCTCCCATCTTTCCGGCAATTTTCGAATCCCGGCTCGAAAAAAGGAGTCCTCTTTTGACGCTATCCATGAAGCAATCCAATTTTTTTTTTTTTTTTCCAATCCAAACATTCCAATTCTTCGAAGGATTGAAAATGTTGATCTGCCAGGCCGTGTGCCATCGAACGGAATAGGTGGAAGTCAGAAGGGGCGACATCTGGGGAATACGGCGGGTGGGGCAAGACTTCCCATTTCAGCGTTTCCAGGTACTTTTTGACCACTTTTGCGACGTGAGGCCGCAAAAGTGGTCACCACCATGTTTGTCTTCAACATCGAAATCACCATTTTTAAAACGTTGAAACCACTCCCGACACGTTCTTTCACTCAGAGCAGCATCACCGTAAGTTTCTGAGAGCATTCGACGCGCTTCAGCTGCATTTTTTTTTCGAATTGTAACAGAAAAGTAAAACTTCCCGCAAATGGCGAGAATTGGGCACATAAACGGACATTTTCGAGCGTGAATAATACGAAAACAAGAACAACTGTCACTGAAACGGCGATGACAATTCGTTAGGCACTGTCCACACTCACTTTAAAGGCATTACCATCTATGTATTTCAACCAGCCTCAGCCGGTACAGCCACCTATCGGAAAACGGCGGAAGCAAAGTTGTACACCTGATATTTTTTTTAAATTTATTAGTGTGTTTCATCCTCAAATATAGATGTTATTGTCTGTTGTTTAGTCATATCCTGAACTGTTTAGATGTCAAGGTTATAGAAGTCATATCACACTTTCTATACCTCTAAGCAGCCCTCCAAGAAAAGTAACTATGTACCAAAGGGTTAAGGTTTTTATCACTAATGCAATTGAAAAACAGGTACCGGCTGTTCTGAGTTTCACCGAAAACAAATCGAAGTGGCTTAACCCTTTAAGCATGAAGCAATATCTTTAGGTATGGACTGAGGCTGACTCACAATTGACAGTGAATAGATCTCTTTACCTTAGCTTGGTGGAGATTCTAAGCATTCTAACGCTATAAAAAACTAGCAAGGGCCGGCGGCTTTGCACAAAAGTTCAAAGTCAATAAGTCAAGTTTCTGCTAACCCATTATTGACCCTGCCAGATTTTTATGAAAACAAAAACTTGTCTAAATGTTTCTCATTTGAAGTGTTTTCCCATATTTGAATAGAATAGAAATATTAAATTATGTTTCCCCATACAAAGTCTTAACCCATTATTGACCATGTCAGATTTCGTTTTTCGAAAAAATTTAAAATTATATAAAAAATTTCATACTTGTCTAATTATTTCTTATTTGAAGTGCTTTCCCCATATTTGAATAGAATAGAAATATTAAATCATGTTTCCCCATACCAAGTCTTAACCCATTATTGACCATGTCAGGTTTGGATTTTCGAAAAAATTAAAAACACGGTTTATTTATTATTTGGAGCACTTTCACCAAGTTTCAAGTAAAATTTGATTTGATTCGATTTTGATTAAAAAATATTAAAAACATGTGTCTAATTATTTTTGATTTCAAGTCTTTTCATCAATTTTGAAGTCAATCACAAATTTTTCGGAGTCTTTCCGTACACGAACCATAAATCTTTGTTGACCTTGTACAATTTTCACATTTTCACAAATTCACAATGTACAACAGACCAGATTTTCATATTTCATATTGATATTTCTTCATAAATATAAAAAAACATGACACATTTTGTCAAAGAGTTTTCTATTGGATTAACCCAACACCCCTCAAATTGCTCTCTAATTCATTGAAGTGCAGCCCACTCTCTGGATCACTTTTTTGCGATTCGTTGGACACTACAAAAATTGTAATGTTAGATGTGCTGCTGTCAATACAGCAAAGGTTTCCAAGAATTTTCTTGGAATTTTTTTTTTCTTTTATTTGATTTTATTTCAAACCCCAACAAGTTTGAGACTATTGTGTATTATTCATGGTTACTTTTATTTGCAGCATTATGACATAAATGACAAATACTTTTTCAAACTTCTCTCTTTTTCTTGTATTCAAAAAGTCAGTGACTTATCAAACTGCCCTCGTATATGTGCGTGCATGTGTTTATGTATGAGTTGTTTTGTTAAAAAACTAAAAAATCTTTCTTTTCGTCGTTTAAATTATGGAATAGAAAATGCATCGTTTCATTCCAGCTGAGCTGACTTACTGATGCATTGTACGAAATTGATTTCCATGAACCATGGAACCATGATACACCTGAAGGAATTCCACTATTAAAGTGATCTATGAATTCTTGATTAGTTATAAAAAAACAAAACAAAAATTGAATTAGATATCAAAAGGTTTGCTTCGAGTCCGTCAGTCTTTATGTAACTTGTATACAATTTCAGGAAATAAGTAGGGTTTTGCTAGATCATCTCATCATCTAACGAGCCTAAACTTGGTTTTGGTTTATCTACTTATAAGTATTTATATAAAAATTCACTAGTTGTCCTCATGGTGTCATATATGGCTTGTTTTATGCAAATTCAAAAGATTACTGTAAAAAAAGTGACAATTCTGCCGTAAGGACGATGAATTTTCGGCGAAAAAGGTGTTTGATGCGTTGGAGGTTGGTGGTTGACGGGGAAGAGAGAGTACCTGTCTCCGGTGGAATGACTAATGAGATCCTTAAGCAAATGAGGAGTAATTTTTGTTCAACATTCCAAGCTCGCTTCTCATAATTTTCTACTGAACTCCTGGCTGTATTAAATTTGAATGGCTGATGCTTGACCTGATCTTTTTTTTAAATTTTCTTTATGACGCTTATTTGCTTACAGAACTTTTCATCTTCCTTCATATTTTCTTGCTTTTTCTTCTCACAAATTTTTTGCCACAGCGATGCATGAAACGTGCATTTTGCCAATTTTCGCTCAACGCTACTTTTACCGTTATTTTTTGTCAATACTCGTACATAGCATAGCATGTGAAACGTGTGGAGTCGCAGTGGACAAGGACTTGCTGTGGCCAAAGCAAATAAGCCAAGGCAGCGCTGCACTCTGCCTGCGCCTTGTGCGACGAGTCCTTTTTGGGCTGCGCCTGCTTTGCATGTCCGGAATTGCAACAATTGACGGCACGGCGAGAGATATTTGTACGCTGCCGATTTTTCGCCCAGCAAACAGCGGATGTGCTTTCATAAATGCAAACTGGGCGGCAGCCAAGTACGACATGCAAAATTTTGCCAAGATTCGGCTAATAAAAAAACCAAAAATAAAAAATATTGAATAAAGAATGAAGAATGAAGAAGAAAGCAACAACAGAAGCAGCAGTAAATGCAAAAGAAAAGGTAATCACGTTCGTTGCACGTTCTTCATGTGCGAGTGGAGGCAAATATGTGAGCACGGTAGCAGCAACAACAATGCATTTAAATCGATGAGGTGGTAGAGGAGGAGTAGGAGGAGCGAGGGGCGTTTGAGAAATGCATGTGAAGTGACTGTATTAAAAAAAATTGCGAAAAAGATTTTGCAAAAAAATGATAAAGCGCAGCGCAGACTACTGAATACTTTCTTGTGTGCATTTCTTGATATTTTTTTGAATTCATTTTTCTTCAATTTTTTTTGTTTTTTTTTTTTGCAATATTGCAAGCACAACAGAAGCAATGGCAGCCGTTTGCGAGTGTATCTGCCGCTGAATCAAAACCCAACTGGAATATGGCGTTTGCCATGGCAGCAACAAAAACCATAGCGAGCGAAAAGTTACAACAACAACTACGACTACAGCAAAGGGCACAACAGTCACCGGCAGCAGGCGAAGAATAAGCAGCACAACAACAACAAGCAGAAGGCGCACTTTGCGCACAGGAAATCATTTTCAACGTATGCCAAGCTGATTCGTGTGTGTGTGTGTGTTTGTGTGAGTTTGTGTATGCGTTGCAGCAACATTTGCAATGTGCCACGTACGTTTCGGTGGCACGTTTGAATAGCAAAAGTGCAAAGATACGATTGCAATTCTGAAGGAACCATGGAACCATTCCCGCAACAACAACAACAACAACAATAATAATAACAAGAAGAAGAAGCACAACAATAAGGGCACCGCGCAAGAACTTTAACCAGCCGTGCGGCAAAGTGGCTGAGGGGTCGGCACCACTGCAGCAGAAAAAATGAATTGTGCGCACTGTGAAAAAAATGAGAACCTCCAATATTTGTGAGGGGGGAGGGGAATCATTCAGGTTGAAAACGCAGAGATGAAGCGAAGCAGTTGGGGCCGGCGCATGCAACATTCGATGGTTGTCGACAAGGCGCAATGCAGCCAGAAAAGGCAAAAATAACAATAAGAAAAAAATGAAACCCAAGTGGAAAACATGAAATGCAGAGAACCAACAAAAAAAAAAGAAAAACAACAAACTTACAGAAGTTGTTGTTTCGCATAACAATAAACGCCCCCTTTCGGTCTGATATGAAATTATGGACGCCGTACTGCCACCGACTACGGGCCAAGAACATACCACCACCACCGCCAACCACAACAAGAACAACAACAACAGCAGGCGAAACGAAAGCGTATCGCGCAACGTGCCGCATCGCCTTTGAGGCGCACAGTGCGACGTGGCCAGCCAAGGTGGCACTCAGGCACAGCCAGGAATGCCAACGCTGAAATGCTCCGAATGGAAACGGCCGTGGAGTCGAGCGCTGGAAAATGAACAGCGGTCGCAAAGCCCGCGGCGCGGCAGGGGAAATATGCTGGACGACACAACGACGATGTCGAGCTGCAGAATAAATAGTCGTCGCCGATATGTTGCAACGTGGTGTGGCGGCGGCGGCGACTGTGGTTGCCATTGCCGCTCAGCCTGGTGCGAGCTGTTGCCTGGCAGTTACGAACTCGCCGAAGTATCTCAAAAGATGAAATTACACTTTTGGGAGCCATGAAAAACGTACTTGTGTACTTTGTGTAAAATGTCTTCTTCGCTGCGTTGCGTTGCGTTGCGTTGTGCCGAGTTGAGTTCAGTTCAGTCGAGTCGAGTTGAGTTGAGATGGTTTCGTTTGGTTTGGTTGGCTCATTTGTTCGTTGGTGCTTTGCCTTTCGCTTTTGCTTTTGTGTTCTTATGTTTCTCGAGTGTGTGTTGTTGTTTTTATAGCAGAAATAAATTACAAAAGTACGCTGCAGTATTAACAGGTATTAAAGCCAAAAGGTAGTGGCGGAAAATGTGAATGTGAATGCTACAAAAATTGGCAGTTTGGCGCGGGGTGGTCTAGCATTGAGTAGTTGTTGTAGTGTTGGTAAAGTTCTGGCGAATTATGAGCTTTAATAGAAGACCTGAATTTATGCATTAAATTTGAAAATGCCAATAGAGAAATTAATGAATGCATGAAATGGAAACAAAGTAAGATTTGTTGGCATCACAACCAGTGGAGATACTTTCAAGTGGAGCTCAAAATTCTGTACGAGTGGTCAAAGGCAGGGAGATGGATATCTTTATAGACAAAAACCAAATTGTCGCCTTCTTTATTTTTTTTTGTTTGTTCCTTGTTCACTCCTCCCTGGAGCATAGGGCCTCCACAAGACAGCCTTGTGTTGGTTACGTTCATTCTTTCTGATTAAACGTAAATCCTGTTCGGGGACTTGCCAAATTTTATCCCATTGTGGATTTCTTTTCGTTAGTGGAAATGCTTATTGTCCAATGGAAAAATAAAATAGGTGTTATCGTCTGTATAGACAATTGATACACCAGTTCGATAAGGTTTCAAATGCCTAACTGAAGAGCCTTTCCAGTCTAAATATTCGAAAAAAATCGTTTTTTTTAATTTCATATTTTCAATGTTTAGACTTTTGAATGAAGAATGCCCTTCTAAGAGGATTTGCGGAAATTCGAACTATTTTGGAAGTTATTGTTAATTTTGTGACGCACCACTCAAACTGCCCGAACTGAGACTGTAAATTTTAAACACGTTTTTGTTTTTAAATACTTTTTTCGATACGGTTGATGACATGATATCTCAAGTTCCATTGCACCAATTTACTTAAAATTTGTAACAGACTTTCTTAATACTATTTTAATTGGCTCGATCTAGTGGTGTTTGCAATGTTTTTTTTACTATTTTTAAAAACTTTCCAAAGCCAAAAAAAGTAGCCAAAACATTTTTTTTTTTTTCAGAGAGACGCCATATTGGGCAAAAATCTTTTTTTCAAATCGCCTACGTGCAGTTAAAACTACATCCTTGTTTAATAGGAATTAACCTCTTTTCTATGTTTCAAATCACGAGGAGGATTGGAATCAAGTCAACCAGGAGACACATTTTTTTTAGTCCCCATTTTGCCGGCCTCTACCGACTTCAATTTTGAAATTTTTTTGTAAACTATTATACATTTTTATAGTTTTCAATTATCAATAAACAATTTATAACAACATGGATAGAAAAATGATTCCTTTTTTGTTTATTACGCCCGTAAACTCGCTTTAAAATCGAGCCTCTAGACAAAAATCCCCCTTAGCTAACTTTTGCAGCGATGCCAACTAAAATTGGATGATAGATTTTTAAGGTTTCCAAAACCAAATGATCTACTGCAAAGAATTTTCATAAATGATACTGTCGAGCTGAAAGTCCCACTTTCGCATAATGTTCAATCAAGTTTGCCACACTGAGCAATGATAATCTTTTCCTGATTCCCTCGCTCCCAAGTAAACATGATCCAACCAATCGGATTGTTACTTTATTGAAACTTCTCATTTTGTTTGAATAAAATGGACCTTAGATATTCGTTCTCGTTTCTTTGAGGAGTCGTTTTGTTACTTCGGTAGAAACTTACCTTCTTTTTGAACGAATTGGAATTTAGATCTTAGATAAAGGATTTCATTACTTTGAAGAGTCGTTTTGTGACTTTGAAGGAACTTCAGATTCTTTTTCAGTAAATTGAACTGAATTGAACTTAATTTAAGGATCTCGTTACTATGAAAAGTCGCTTTTTTACTTCGCTTGGACTTCATATTCCGTTTGAACGAATTGGACTTTGGATCTTACGAGTAGTTTAAGGATTTCGTTACTCCTCACATTCTGTTTGAATAAATTAGACTTTGGATCTTAGTTTAAGAGTATCATTGCTTCGAGAAGTCGTTTTGTTACTTCATTGGAACTTCAAATTCTGTTTGAATAAATTGGACCTTAGATCTTAGTTTAAGGATCTCGTTACTTTTAGGAGTCGTTTCGTTACTTTGAAAAAAAATTCATCTTCTATTTGAAGAAATTGGTCTTTGGATCTTAGTTTAAGAATCACATTGCTTCGAGAAGTCGTTTTGTTACTTCATTGGAACTTCAAATTCTGTTTGAATAAATTGGAACTTAGATCTTAGTTTAAGGATCTCGTTTCTTTGAGTAGTCGTTTTGTTACTTCGTTTGAATTTCTCATTCTGTTTGAATAAATAGGACTTTGGACCTTAGTTTAAGGATCTCGTTACTTTGAGAAGTCTCTTTGTTGCTTCATTAAAATTTCACCTTCTGTTTGAAGAAATTGGACAGAAGTCTAAACTTGTATGCTGAAATAAATCAATAAATAAATAACCCTTTCGATCCCAAAGTTGACTGAGAGCAACTTCACCTATTTGTCATTTTATAGCAAAAGCTACGATTGATTTATGGGTTTAATTTAAGTAGGCACCAACAAATTAATATTTGTAGAAGTAAATTCAAAGCAAATTACAAAATTTTACTGTTATTCCCAATATGATTTCCAATAATTTAGAGCGATATCAGGGAAAGTTTGTGTTCTAATTGAAGTCTACGAATTGGGCGCGTTTGATCAAAACCCTGTTTCTTTAATAATGGTTAAATAAAATCAAAAAGTGATAATTTTGTATTTTTCCATAAATATTAAATAATTTTTCTGTAATTCAAAAATATTCATACAAAATGTATTTAACCCGTTTTAAGCTAAATTGTTCAAAAGTAAATTAGCTCTAGAGCTCTGACAAAGAGGCGTGGCGACTTCAAATGTCGTGTGTACACTTCTTAGTCAACACTTGGCTCATGATTTAAATACCAAAAAGTAATATCCAGACACAGGGTAAAATTCGGGGGCGAAAGGGTTAAAGAAGGGATTTTATTACTTCGAAAAGCCAATAAAGCAACTTTATCGATGTTAAAACAACTTTGCACATAAATAGAGTAACTTGTTAGATGCTTTCAAATCAGTGAAACGCAATCATATACGAGTATATATAAAATTTTATATATATTTTTCTCTCCGATTCCAAAAATCTTAGATGAAAAACTTTAAATTGCCTCCTACAAAAACGCTTCTCTGATTTAGTCTGAGCCGGAATCGTTTCACAGCTCTTCATTCAAGCGAACCTTAGAAATTCTCCACACAATCGCAATATTTGCTACCAACGAATATTGGAAGCAGCATGAAATTGTCCACGTTCCAAATTTGTCTTGCTGTGCATTCACTGATCCTTCTGGTATTTGCGCCAACAAAAATTAGTCAAAAATTCACTGCAACACAAAGAGAAAATATTCATTGAAAATTGACTTCTTTTTTGAACAAAGTGCCGCAGAAATACAGAAAATTATGCCGCCACTTGAATGCAACAATAAAACAAAAACAATTGTGATTACAAAAAAGTATAAAACGAAGAAGAAGAGGAAATCATCAAATAAAATAAAATAAAAACTGAAAATTGAGCAGGAGCCACCGAACAATTTATGGCAGAAAATTTACGCGATTAGGTCACAACGCGGCTGGCCAAGCCATGACAGAAGCTAAAACCAACATAAAAGGGGAGGGTGGCCATGCCAAAATCGAGGCTACGTTTTTATTAACTAAAAACAAAAAAATAAAATAAAATAAGACAGTAAAGGCGCAGAACAAAGTGAAATACGGCAAACGGCGGACAGCGGAGTTGCAGAGCATTTTGAGTTGAACTGCAGAAGAAAATGGAGCAAGCGTGCTGCAACAATAACAACAACAACAATCAGAGCAACGACAACACTAACAACAAATAATTGGTAATCTCGCAGATATATAATGATAATCACAATTGGCCGTATACCAGCGGCCCAGCGAGCCAAAGAGCCACTGAGCGCCGGAGCCAGTAGGAAGCAGCCGCCGTCGCCACTTACTGTCCCGCGCAAACGTAATGAGCAGGGGCGGATTCAGAAAAATATTTCGGGGGGGGTTTCAAAATGTAATTCTTTCATATTTGTAAAATGCCTTTTAATTTGTATGTAGTTTTATAGGCGATCCAAATATTTCGGGGGGGGGGGGGGTTTCAACCCCCAAAACAACCCCCTGAATCCGCCACTGGTAATGAGGGGTTGTTGTTGCTGTAGTTATTGTCGTCGACACCGTCGTCATCATCATTTACTGCAAAGCACAGCACAAATAAAAACAAAACAACAAAAACTAGAAGTAAAAATGTTAAAACAGCAAATGAACAAGAATAACAAAAAGAAGAAGAAGAAGCAGCAGCAACAGAAATAATGAATCCAATTTCGTGTTTTATGCCAAGTGCGCACACTACACGGATAAAAATCCACAACAATAACAATAACAACAACAACAACAGGATCAGCCATCATGATAACTGTAACAGCTACCAAGAGCGTTGGAAGCATTTCGCGCGCAATGACTATCAAACGTGCTGCGCGGCAAAATGCGCGTTTTGGGTCGCGGGGAGGGGGAACAGTGGCGGCCAGATAGGCGTGGATGTTGATGGGTAATGGGACGCTGGACATGGACGCAGGGGCCATAAGTAGTTTGACTGCGTACACTACACAATGAAATGTTTAAGGGAAGCGAAATGTGAGTTGCAGGACATTTGGCGAATGTTGTGCGGTTGGAGCCAAAGCATCATCAATGATGGAATGCGTGTGTGTTAGCTTTGAACTGAACCAAAGTTATCGACTGAAATTTGCAGGAAATGTGGCTATCGCTGTTCAATGTTTTATTTGTAAAATATGTATTGAGTTGAGTGAGGTTCTAAGTGCGGTACGAGGACATCTTGACATTGCAACTAAGGTGCATTGAAATCTGTCTTTCGTCTTATTGTGATCAGTACAAAGTTCAATTTGCTTACTAAGTTTCATACTGGACTTGATAGTCTATGAAAAGTAAATGGAATGACCAAACGTAGGGCAGTCGTAAAGGCGTCAATGGGCAGCAAAACTAGAAGAGTTCTTACCTTGTAGAGAGAGGTACTTGTATGGTTGATGGCATTAATGGAATGTGATGATAGCTTTAGGAGAGACTTCCGGCATGTTTAAACCTTGTCGAGGGAGTTACCTAAAGAAGGTGCTTCGAAAATAAAGAAACATCCTTGTGCAAGAATCCGACTCCAGCTGATATAAGGATGTGCCTCGAGAATTAGTCACAGAAATCCAATAGATGATATAATTATTTAGAGGGAGGAAAATGATTACGACAGACCTTCGGATATCTTACTTAACTGGCCATAACGACCTGTTACTGGGTTATTGCCTGTCGCAAAAGCTCTCTAGGCGCCTCTGCTTTGTGCGCGCCTTCTCCAGTTGGTCACACCAAGAGAAGATATGGACTCCTTAACTTGGTCCTTCCATCGGAGACGCGGCCTCCCTCTTCGTCGTCTACCTCCAACTACTACATAGAACACTTTTTTGGCCGAAGCTTCATCGCCCATACGGTAGACATGGCCAAGTCAGCATAACCGCTGGGTTTTAATTCGCCATGTCCATGTCCTTATACAGTTGTTTGTTGGATCTTATACGATAGTCGCCGAAGATTTTGCGGAGTACATTCCTCTCAAACACCCCAAGGGCCGTTATGTTGTTACGCGACAGTGTACATGCTTCTGCGCCATAGAGGAGCATGGGCCAAATAAGCTTCATATAGAGTCCAAATTTTGTTGGGTCAGAAAGGTCTATGCCACTCAGTTCCCTACCGAGACCGTAGTAGCACCTATTGGCAAGAGTATAGTCCTTCGCTTTGTCTCCTCTCTGTTCTTTACGATCTCTGACATCATTGCTGCTATTTATGGCGGTGACAAGGTATACGAATTCTCGACAACTCTAAAAGTATACCTGTCATCCTCGACGTGACATCCTAGCCGGATATCTAGCCCTATCTTGTCCTCCAGATATCTAGTCTCGACGTTTATGGAGACTAAAGGGAACCCACTATGTGGTCTGTTTTGGCGAATGTCAAACAAGATTTTAGATTTTAGTCGGTGATCTACCGGCTGGCTAGTAGATCTGAGCCATCTATGTATATTTTACACTTCCCCATTAAAAAATATCCGCAGAATCGGTAGATACTCTTTTCTTTTTATAAGGTTAGGTTAGATTAAGGTGGCTGTCTGAGCATGGTACTTGCCGAAAGACACACTAAGGCCACGAAATGAGCCCGTTGTGATACCACAAGGAGAGGGTCTGTCCTAAGGCCAATGTGGCCGGCTTCGATAGTCTATACCGGACTACAAACTTTTCATACCGGGACCCTAGGTTCGAGTTCTGGCTTGGGCTGGTGAAATCACACAAATCACAAGTCAATTTTAATTGTTAATGAACTCTAGCAAGTCCTTGATGTTACCTGAACCGAGGTCATTCAATTGTCAAAGAAGGGAGAACCTAGGATTTTCCATTTTTCTCTAGAGAGAGTGGCTGCCTCTGTATGAGACATACTTAGGCCTATGGGCCCGTTGTGATACCACAAATTCCACCCGTTTAAAATGTGTATGCAATACTGTTTTTTTCAACATGTGATACAATACACATTTCAAGCGGATAGGGAGGGGAGGGGACCTACAGTTTAACGCCGAATCCGAACGGCGATTGGCAGTTTTTTCTTTCACACTTGGAGGTTTTACCATTGCCAGCCAAGAGAGCACTTGTGCGATTCTTGTAATTCTCATTCCCGTCATGTGGATAGCGATAGAAGTAGATGAGTGTTTTTTCCAGCCCGAGCCAGGAATCGAACCTGGGGCATTTGGTATGAGAAGCCAGCGCGCTACCCGCTGAGCTATCGAGACCGGCTTTTCTAAGGAGGATCAGTCCCTGTGTTTAAGGAAAACATTATTCCTTTATTAACATAAATGGCATTGGACCTTCAACTCACGACCCTCGGACTCGTAGTCCAATGCTTTGTGACTTACTAACTTAACTGTCTATAACAATCGGTCACTGGGTTAAAACAACCAAAAGATGATGAGGCGTCCCCCAACTTGATTGTTCCACTAGATACATGGTCTTCCACTTCGCCTTCGATATTTGACTACCGCGTCTACACCCTTCTCACGATAGCTTCATACAAGAGACATGGCCCAGCCAGAGTAGCTACTGAATGTCCATATCTGTTTACACTAGAAAGACCATTGCGGTAATTTTGACGGTTTTTCATTTTTAAATACATATCTGTATTTTTTAGTACTTTTATAAATGTTTGTTTTGATGACTTTTGTTTTCTTTTATCGGGTTCTGCAACTAGTTTTACAATTAGGGTTTTACAATTACAATTAACCAAATCCGATGTGTACTTTTCAAGATATCAACGTATAATATGTATAATATGTAGTCTTTGTAGGTATGAAAAATTGGCGGTCTTTCCAGTGTTAACTGGGGTTGGTTAAGCCGAGACTCGAACCCCCAACCCTCTAGCTTGCAGTCCAAGGCACTAATCATTGGAAATGGCAATGCTAGAGTCCTTCTAAAAAGTTTTCCTTTTTGATGTCTAGTTGAGTTCAATTCCAGTTCTTAAAATCCCATAAATTGACATTACGCTTTGTAATTGTTGCCATTTTGAGTTCTCTTATAAATCTCTTACATATTGTGTAGAGCAATCAACAGTAGCAGACAAAATGGTCGAAACAGGTGAGCATGAATTTGTTCTTTTCTGTCATGAGATGCCATAAAATGGCACTTGTTGCACGAACGAAAACGAATTGTTGTAGCGTCAGCGTCAGAAATATTTTTATGAAGTCATATTGCATAAAAACAACAACAATACAACAACTTGGCAACATGCAACGATTATAAATCATTCATCATGCGCACCGCAATACCGCAGACAAGACAAGCGGAAAGGCAAAAGCAACAACAACAGCGACAGGTGAGGCGCACGAATTCCATTTGACGAAATAACAAAATCATTCAGACTGTGCTGCCAGCCTCTCTATTTGGCAGCAATGATGAACGCACATCAACAGCAGCGGCAGCAGGGAAACGGCAGCAATGGGCCAGCCGTGCCAATAATTCATCAAAATCATGCATGATGCAGCGGCGACGGCACAGCAACAACATTGGCCGGTGTACGCTCGTACGTGTGCGCGGTGGCAGCATCCGGCGGCTGTAGCCTTCCCTTGGCATTGAATGGATGGATGGACGAACAGACAGACGGGCCGAGTTGAAAGTGCAACTGTGCCAGCACGGCTGTTGTGTGGCAGACTGACGACTGTGGCAAGTTGAAAGTGCAACATGCAATTTTGCTGCGCGTATTGTGCTATTTTCATTTCCATGAGGCACACGCGGCCATGGGGGCCAAAGTGGCGCACTGGCAGCATAGATGAATTGCTGTTGCCAGCAACAACAACACCAACAGCAGCAACACGGGCGCGCCAGTAACGAAAGGAAGTGGCAATTTGCATGATGGCATGAAATCGCCAACTCGCCGGTCATCCGGGCAGCTGCGCGAACAGCCTCGTCTGTCACGTACATTGGCGGCTGCTAAATCACAGGTAGCCGCAGCCAACCATCCTCTAATGTTGCAACTAGTCATTTCTGCGGATTTTTATGTTATTTGCGCCCGTAATGAAGATGGACAAAAGTAAAGATTTGTGGCGCCACTAAAGTGTAGCGCGGCATGGCAGTCAACGCGGCAATTGCGACGCGTCGTTTCGGACGACAATTGGCTACTGTGTGGTGGCATAGTAACGAGGCATGCAACAATGTGGTTGTTGCCACTGTTCTGGTCACTAACTTTTTTTGGGGGGGACATCAAAACTAATGAGCAACATTTGAGCTGTTTTAAAACTTTGAAATTATGTTTTACGGGCGTGTTTTGGTACAAAATTTATGGCTGCATTTGTTTGAAATGTTTTACGGTGTGTGTGGCATAGTAGACAGTTGCAACTTATTGTTGTTGTTGTCAATATGCAGGTTTTTATAAATTTAGTGGCAATATAACTGAAGGTCAGTTGGTATTTTATTGCTTATAAAACATTTGGAATGTGTATTGATTTCAAATTAAAAAGAAGAAGAATCCCACAGAACCCAAAAACTAAAGTAAGAAACCAATAAACATACAAAAGATAAAGAAGTCAACACTCTGCTTAATTTCAGTTATTAATAGCAGCTAAATTTTATGTGAAAATAATTAGAATTGCTTTTTAATAAAGTTTGCTGGCAAAGTTTTGAATTCACATTACAATTTTCCCAATCAGTGAAATGAATGAATATTTAAAATTTCCATTAAGTGTTTAGAATTGTTACGTTGCTGCAATATTTTGTTGCAAAAAGATAGAAAATTTTGTATAACTACAAACTAACAGCAATTTGTTGTAATATGGCGCAACACATAGAAATTAACACACACACACACACAAACCCACAAATGTGCCCAAACACAGCGCCAACGCACTTCAGTGAGTAACTTTCGTAAACAAAATGCAACAAGTTGCACACACAATTAGCACAGTTACAGTACACACACATGCACTCATGGAGCATACACATACATATAAATATATATATGTATGTATGTAGATAAACACTTTGTACCATGAACATTGTAGCTGTGTGCAGCAATTCAAAAATTTGCTGCAGGTAATTTGAAATTGAAGACACGCAACAACAATTACCATGCAACAACAACAACTATCTAGTTTTGGCCATTTAAAGTTGCTGCTGGCTGTGATATGATGTCGCACATATTTAATGAGCACTCGACGTCGCCTCAAAGTATGCTAAACAACAACACACTTGCGCTCTACAACAACGCTCTACAAGTGACGTCGAGTGTTGGCTGCAGTGTTTGTGGTTGCAATGTTTCGGGTAATTTTATGCCAAAATATACAACGCAGTGCAGTTTAATATTTAATTATGCTACAAGTATGTGAATGCATGTGTGTGTGTGTGAGTTGTGTTTGTGTGTGCATTGCTGGTCTCTTAATTTTTGCGAAAACATTACTAATTGCAATGCACACTGAATATTAGCCGTTGGCCAGCTGAAACTTTTGGTCACTTGGCAGTTGGTCTGCTCCGCCCCGACCAGCCCTAAGGACCCAACAATCTATACCTGCATTGCATAAACAAAACTTTTGTGCAACTTTGTTTTTGCATAATTTTCGCTCACATTGCGCAAATATTTTGCAAATTTTGAAGCTTTAAGCAGTGTCACACAACTTTTCGACGTCAGCACAAATCAACACGTTCCAGCTGCTGGATGCTTACTTTAATTTGCTTTTCTGCTGGCATGCGACAGCATTAGATACGGCAACATTGTGGGAGGTGGCCAGAGGGGGGCAAGTTGTGTGGCGCTTGTCTTAAATTAGAAATCAAATCACATGAAAGTCCTCGCCAGGCACGGCAAATAGAACTAACACACAGGTACCGCACACACACACTGAAAGTGGGTCTTGCATGAAGTGCAGCGGGGAATGTTCAGATTTACCACATATTGACTATTAGCATTTACACTTAGAAATTGAACTCGAGCAAACTTATGCAATGCCGCTGGCGCAAAACTGTTTAAAATGTATTGAAAAACAATTTATGAAGTAATAAAGGATAGTACTTGGAGAAGTTGTGCATTGAGTCCACATTTAATTAATTTATGGAGTCATCTAGAGATCAACTAAAGTTTCCCAAGATTTTAGCGCTTCACAAAATAATGCTTAGTTAGCATTAAATTGCAACGAATCATTTATTAGTTTATTCATGTTAAAGCATCATGATTTCCCTCTAAAAATTAGTCTACATGATTTCGCTAAATTGTAGACAACACACTTTCGTTGTGCTCTAACCATGTCAACCTTTGGACTTACAAAACACAATTTGCAAGAAACACTAATATTTTTGCTTAACAACGCACGGCCCCATGTTAAAAAAGTCGTGAAGGAAACTTTGGAGACGCTGCATTGAGATGTTCTATCCTACCAGAAGGGGCAGATTCAGAAAAATTTTGGGGGTTTCAAAAAGTAATCCTTTAATATACCTTCTGGGCGGATCCACTGCTACTAGACTAACTTAAGTTTTGGTCGATGAATCATGCCGTGCAAAACCTCACTTCTTACGAAGAAGCAAAAAATTAGTTCGATTTTTGAATTACCTCAAAAGATTGGACCACCTCAGGGTTCTTTTTTTAATGGAAAATGATCGTAGCTAACGATGGATAATTCTTTGAAAAAATATATATTGTAGCATCTTCTCTGAATAATCCTAAAAAGTTTGAAAAAACTTCAAAACTGATTTGAATTTCCAATGTTTATATCTATCAAATATCTATCAACCGGGGCGCCACAGGGGTTTCAACCCCCCAAACATAAAAATTGCTGGTACAAAATATGATTTCGAATGGCATTCGGCTCAAAAGTTGTACGCGAAATTCCCAGAAATGAAATCCCACTGGTGTTGGTAGACCTAATCAAGTGAAAAGCATTTGGGATCACGCACATCCCCTTAATTTAAAATTAGAACACTCGGACAATCTAGCCTTCCTAAACCTTCCAGGAACACACTTATTTTTTCAATCGGGAATACTCTGGGCAAATTAGAGCCTGTTCACTTTTGATTGCCTATAACTCGCAACCTATTAAACCTTTTGACTTCGAAGGAAATTCCGTGCTATACTTTGAACATTGTTTTAAAAATTTATAGATATTATTGGTACCTCTGAAATTTGTAACATTCTTAAAAAAATTCGCGAGAAAAATAAGTATTTGGATCAGGTATTGTCGCTTCAAGTAGGAGTATGAGTGTAAATGCCGGTCTCGATAGTACAGCGCGCTGATTTCTCATACCACAGCCCCAAGGTTCGAATCCCAGCTCAGGCTGGTGAAACACACATCTACTTGTATCGCTATTCACATGAAGCAGATGAGAATTACAAGAACCGTATAAGTGCGCTCTTGGCAGGCAATGGAAAAACCTCAAAGCGTTGAATGGAGATTGTCAAAAAGAAAACCAGTCCCGGATTCGGCGTTAAACTGTTCCTTCCCACACTTTTCCCTAATCCGCTTGAAGTGTTTGTTGTAACACATGTTGGAAACAGCAGTGCTGCATACACAACGAAAAAAAAAAACCGTGTGAAATATGTAGTATCGCTCTTCTCCCAATCCTTTGCCTTCTCATACCCTCCCTTATGGACATAGTACCTACAATGTTCCAATTGGATTGAGTGCTATGGAAGGCTTGTAGCTTTCCTGCCCACCCTTACATCATCATCATCATCATCATCATCATTGGTGGCCCAGTGTGTTTTCCGAAGGTAAAATGTCCAGATGGAGTTATTTAGAAAATAGAAAATTTACATAAAAGGAGACACTTTTCCTTTTTCATTTGATACCCACACGTTCATCATTCCACAACCGCAAATATTGAAAAAATATTTGAAATGTGTATGCCTTGAAATTTTAAAGTCCTTTAACCCTTTCGCTATTTTGTGGCCATATGGCAACATGCTACTTTGTGGACAACCCTCTGTGTTTTCAAAAATACATTTTTTGTTGGTCCTTAGAATAGTTTGAAGTTTTAGGAAAAATACGAAATTAATAAACTGAATATTTAAGTTTAAAGAAGAGAAGTATACACGTTTTTTTAATGGTATATGTTGACATAGTAAGGAAGAAAAAGCAGAAAAAGTAGATTACTTTTTAATTTGAAGTTTTCTTTCAATTTAGATACTTTTTTTTTTTTAATTTTAGCTGAAGTAAATGAAGATATATTCAAATTTTCGTTGTGCGTAAAAAGTTTTATCTTTAAGTAATTATTACAACCACAACGATGTCGATGCTCTCATAGAAAAACACTCTAAAATACAGAGTACGAATATAAAAATTAAAAAATTTCTTTGGAATGTTGCTAATACAACCACATAGAAGCCTTAAACGTTAAAATTTAAAATTGTAACTTTGCCAGTTAAAAATCTGTAGCGAAAGGTTTAAAAAGGACTTTGGGTCAGAAAATGAAAAACTGACTATGCCAGGATACTACAAATGACCTCTAGTTTCACGCCTATATCAATATTTGGAATGGTCACGGTGTAATAAATGTAAAGTTGGTGTTTTCACTCAGTGCATCATAACTTTGTGATTTTTCTTTTGATTTTATTGATGTTAAAAATTAAAAAATATATCTTTCATCTTAGGTTTAAAACCAAAGGAGATAATTTATTTTATCTATAAAAAAGATTCGAATCATCGAAAAATTCAATTTTTTACAACTTTCACAGTCAGTCATTCCTCCAAATCTACTCTGATTTGAACAAACTATATATCTCTGGAAAGACTTAGGTATTATCTTTGGAACGACGGACAGCTTGAGTCGGTTGATTCGTTTACGAGATATGTGCTCATAACTGAAACAACAGGGAAAGAACTGATTTTTCGAAGATTTTTCGAAGACGCTTGAGAAAATTTTTTTATTTTCAATTTTGTGTTCTGCGGCCCAGAGTTAGTCTAGAAAACACTTTTATTTTTAGGTGCACGTGATTAACCCATTTTTTGTGGAGTAGTGTAATTGATTGCGTAAAAAATAATTAAAAATTTATATTTCGTTCTTATATAAATTGCTATTGACTGTTGAAATGGATATCTGAAATAATATATATTTATCTGATAATATCGATATTTTTCACTCAAACTATCGAAAATAGCGAATGGGCCTACTATCGATAGTTTCCCATCTCTAGTACGGGCACCATTTATAATTTTTCTGCAACCTGCTGGGTTCTTCTCTGCTGGCTCTTCTCGGCGTGAAAACTAACTAAAGACGTGATTATTGCAGCAAAGGTAATGTTTAACCGACCAGGCCTGAACTTCACATCAGCTGTCACATTCTTCAAAGCGGATCAAATACCACTGGTTCCAATAAGCATTAAAATCGACCCCATGCTCAAACCCAATTTCCTTATAGATCAAATATCGAATACGTGGAAAATCTAAAAATTGTTGCAAGTGTATGTGTGCAACGTGCAATAGCAGAGCGGCAGCCAATAAATTCTGCTATCCACTTGCAGCAGCCAGCAATAGAAATTCGAACTGAACCAAACCAAACCAAACCGAACCGAAGCCAAGCGAAGCGCACCAGATCAAATGGCAGCCAACGCAAAACAAATAATACAAAAGCAGCGAAAGGGAATGCAGAGTCGTGGGCCAAGTGAGCTGGGCAAACTGTTGCAACAACAATGCAAAATTATTGGAAAAATGCGAATGCGACCGAATGCAATGAAGTGAAATGGAGAAATCGAAGTGGCTGTGGCCATTTGACTCCCTGCACCGCAATGTGGCAGCGGCGCGGTGCGGTGCGGCGCTTTTTTGCCACATTTCCTCGCAACTCGTTAGCAGTATTTGCAAATCTTAAATAGTTTGCGCTCTGTTGTGGCATCATCATTTTTGCCGTTGCCGCTCGCTGCTGCTACTGCGACGATGTCACATACTTGGCCTGCCCCATTTGCTATCGAGCCACGGCAGCAGCACTGATGCCGAGAGCCGCCATGCGTGGCTGCCATTACGGACGCTCCTGCGCTGCGTGGCGGGGCTCCTCCTGCTTGGCGACGGCTGGCGTGCCTGACCGTGCGTTCGGTTTTTATAGTCGCCATGGTGTGATGTGTTTTGTCATTTGTGTCACGTTCGTGCGTGCGTTTGTTGGTTTGCTGACTGGTTTTGTTAGTTGGTTTGTTTGCTTGCATGTTTGGCTGTCTGTTCATGGCTATTGTTGTTGTTGTTGTTGGCCGGCTGTCGTTGGCCAGTTGCGCATTCATGACAATGATTTCGTTGCATGGTCCGTACGTGCGCGTACGTAACGTAGATACGAGTATCTGTGCCACATACCAAAAACGGCAAGCACAGCGCATATTTGTGTGTGAGTCAGTGTGTGTGTGTGTGTGTGCTGTTATATGTCGCCATTTTTCTTTTTATTTACGTGCTGCAGCAACTGTAATTCGTACGTGACTTTTTTGTGTCACAATAATTCGTTGTTGTCGGCATTGTTGTTGCTGTTGTTTGGTTTGTGTTGCTACCGTTGGCAATATGTGGTTGCCACCGTTGTCGTTGCTGTTTGTTATTACTGTTGTTGTAGCAAATGTATCCACTTTCAACATTTGTGCACACACTCAACTGGGCCCATTCGCTAAAATGAACAAAAATAAAACACGATTCTACGACAAATGCGAATAACAACAACAACAACAACAACTACACCCGTAAGAACCACAGCAAGATGCATAATGCCCCAAACACATAGACGACGGCAGACGACACGGCCACCGGTCGTAAGATGGCTTCGGCTTCAATGGTCGCGGTGTAGTTGGCCACATGATTACAATGATGGCGGCAGCAGCAACACATCAATCATATTTTTTGAATTATTTTCTTGAATTTTCCAAGTTATCAAAATAATAAAAAATAACATTTGTCTCATGAAGCAGCTGAGCAAAGTATGCAAATAAGAAATCGATGTTGCCAATTTAAGCAGTGATACCAATTGTTTTGGTTTTGTGGCCTAGAAGATAGAGACTAGCTCCAAGCTTGGCGACAGCGACATCTGCTGTGCTGTCGTCAAAATATTCGTTTCCATACAATTTTTCTGATTTTATATGTTGACTTGTGCAGTCGTGTCGCTGTCGTCGTCTATGTGTTCGGAGCATGAGAACAAATGAAAACGAATGCGCTTCAGCCAAAAGAAAATTATAACAAGAAAACCAAAAACTTGCCAAAGTGCCAGTAGACTTGAGCCGAAAGCAGCGCCGTAGGTTTCGACGTGTAAATTAGGAAAAAGTTGAAGGCTGTTGGTTGTACAAAAGGTTAACTGCACCACTTGAGTTAGTATTGTCAGGTTACTACTAGGGTAACCATTTTTTGATTATTATATTAGATTAGATTATTTGTATTAATTTTTCTTGTTTTGATTAACATTTATTATACTGAACAAACAAAAAAAATAATTCATTCTGTAAAATTTGGTTGAACAAAGTTTACATTTTAAATTTACAAATATGAAATACAAACTTCTTTGCACTTTTAGTCAGACTTGGTGCTAGAAAAAGGTGGAAGTCGAATCAATTTTGATAAATATACATGAACACTAGACATGATTATGTGCAAGATTTTTCGATTTCGATGCTTCGCAACCTCTCATTTTATGCGGTATGTTAAAAAGGCCAAAAAATTGTGGGGTTAGAGTGGGGCTAAATGACTTCGCATCGTGGTCAAAGTTCACAAAAAAGCTGGGGAATTCGACAAATTGCTCCACAGCTGGTCAGAAGTTGCTCTTAGAGGGTTAAAGTTCCACGACTACCCCCATTAGTTTTCTCTACTGAACAATTCTTTCAAACATATTTATACCCCACCTTCAACCCTTATGGAGCTCCCATACAAAATGGTCGTTTTTAAACAATTGGCTCCCACTGCTCCCTGGTTGCCACTAGACGTGTCAAATGTATGTATGCAAAAAATACAAAATTAATTAAGGATCAGAAATTCACCACCATACGATCGGAATTGTAAACTTTTGGGTTTCTACAAAGCAAAAATTAAAATGTACTTTCGAAACCCCATTAACCTCCCCATTTCGAATCATTACGACTTCTGTGGAAATGTTCCACTTCAGGAGTGTTCTTTTAAACATTCCTTTACATAAATATATTTAAAAAGTTCTAGGCGCCTCTTCTACATGTGCGCCTTTATTTTTGTTGGCTGAACAAGGTATAATAGAGCTTCCTCTACTCGATTCTACCAGCAATCTGACACTTTACCATTGACCTCCAACTGAATATTTCTTCCAGCTGGGATAGGTTACTTCGATTGACATCCTTCTTTTAGAAAAAGCTCTTTTAAGATTTTTGAAGAATGGAGAATTAGATAATTTGAAAACAGGAATATGTGAGTTCCTCTATTTACCGCGCGGGACACCATTTCTAATCGGCCATGAACAAAGTTGTGTTCTTAATGCATATTGTTTGATCAGTTATAATTAGTTATGATAGTTTATACTAACACAAAACACTTGAAGAATCTATATATATGTATAAAGGTAGGTAGGTAGGTTTTAATGGCTACCTCTGTATGAGACACACTTAGGCTTCTATATGAGTCCATTGTGATACCACAAACTGCACCCGTTTGAAATCTCTATGCAACACTTTTTTTTCAACATGTGTTACAACCAGAGTTGCCGCTTTTGGTATTTTTCAAAATTGGTCAGAACTTTTTTACTTTGGTCTGCTGGTCTGCTTAACCCTTATTCTCATACCCAAACTTACTAACGTCGTTTGGCACCCGGGGTACCCGGGTACCCATTTCATGAAATTTTTAAGTTTTCAATATTTTGTTAATGAAAAAACCAAAATTTTTTAAATATATTATTTGTTCGCTTTTCACCTAAATAACGAGGATCCGGAAGGTACAAAAAAAATTTTCATTATTTGTCAGTTTTTTTCACGAAAATACATCGCAGTGGGCACCCGGGTACCCGGGTATGAGAATAAGGGTTAAACGAATTTCCGTCCGTTTTGTGATGTGAATATCGTTTCATTAGAACAACAAATTTATTAAAAAATGACTTTAAAGATGACGCAAGATTTTAATTTGGTCGGTTGAGGTCCGATTTGGTCGGGGAAAAAATTGTTCAAGCTGGTAAAAACACACATTTCAAGCGGATGAGGGAAAGGGAGAGAGGACCTACAGGTTGATACTGAATCTGAACAGCGGTTGGCAGTTTTCAGCACACTTGTGCGATTCCTGTAATTCTCAGCTGCTTCATGTGGATATCGATAGAAGTAGACGAGTGTTTCACCAGTTCAAGCTAGGAATCGAACCTAGAGCCTCTGGTATGATGAGCCAGCGCGCTAGCTTCACTTCGAAATTTGTTTATTTTAGTTTCAAGTTTTCGTTATTTTAAGTTCCAGATTATTTGACTGAGAATATCGGAACAATCAAATGTTTTTAGCGTATGACAAATTGTTGAGAGTTAAGGATGAGTTACAAATCGATTCTGGAATAGAATCTACAGAGATCTTTGTACGATTTTCAATTAATTCGTAAGATATTTTTAAGCTCATAGGTTTTTAGAAAAGTTTTTTCATATTGACTGAATTACGACTCGAAACTGCGGTACTCTGACTTATGGTTAGGTTAGGTTGAGGCCTCTTAACGGGCCCGTTGTGATACTACAGATTCCACCCGTTTGAAATGCGTATGCAACACTGGTTTTTTTCAACAGGTGATACAACACACATTTCAAACGGATGGGGAAAGGGAGGGGAGGGGACCTACTGTTTAACGCCGAATCCGAAAGGCGATTGGCAGTTTTTTCGTTCACACTTGGAGGTTTTGCCATTGCCTGCCAAGAGCGCACTTGTGCGATTCTTGTAATTCTCATTCCCTTCATGTGGATGGCGATAGAAGTAGATGAGTGTTTTTTTCAGCCCAAGCCAGGAATCGAACCCGGGGCGCTCGGTATGAGAAGCGAATGCGCTACCCGCTGAGCTATCGAGGCCGACGACTTATGATTTATTTCTCTTCAATATACTTTCAAGTTAAAAAAAAATATTGTCAATATTAGTTCTATATGAACATTGGTTTATAATGGAAAAAGTAAATGCCATCGAATTCTTTCGATCTTAAGTTTGACTTCTGACATGCACACTGAACAGGGCCGCAGCGAGAAAATGCGAGCGCGTGATTCGGGACTGACTGATCCTTTCTCCATTCGATCAGATTCTGCACTCCTCGTAAACACTGAGTCTGAGCATTGGCTTTTTACTTGATGAAAATGCATAGAATGCATCTTTACAGCAGCATTTATTAGATGTATGAAAATCTCTGGTGGTCCAAGTTGAACAATTTTCGATATTGACCCTCAAGTAGGAAAGCAACGCCCTCAATTTTTGTCTTTTTCATTGCCAAAATGGTCAAATATTTAAATTTAAAATTAATGAAATTAATTAAAATTTTAAAATTTTATGAAAATAATTTACAAATATTAACTCTCTGCCCCTCGTTGAGTGCGCTCCTGACACCATATACCAGCAGAAAAACACAACCGTAGCATTGTTAACGCAAGCTTCAATGCAATAAGAAAAAATCGAACACCGAAAGCGTTTTTCTGCGCATAGAGAAGAAAAATCGAAGAGAAAAAGCACAACAGTAAAACAAATATGACAAAAAAGAATAGAACGAAAAATATTCTAGCACGTTGACACACCTTTGCCAGCGCCAAAATTGTGCTCAAACATACACCCATACATACACAGGTGCAGACACAGTTAAAAGCACACATAGAGTCAGCGAATGCCAACTGCGCACGGCCCACATTGCGCGCCGAATATGGCCCATCCGGACCACCTCTAAGTGCGGCGGCTCTAAAGTCGAATGCCAACAACGGTGACAGCAAACAGCGACACTAAACGAACGCCGCTGACAACGTGACTTCCTGCGGCGCTCGGTGCCACTCGTAGCGCCAGCAATTGCGGAGGGACAACAATTGTCGCGCTGCAATGCCCAGAAAAATGAAAAAGTTTCGCGTTGGCGCTACTGTCGCTTTGGCGGCAGGCCACAGAAAAAGCATTAAAACAACAACAAAAAAATGTATAAAAATATTGTAAGTGGCTGACGGGACGGCGGGACTTATTGAGCATTGGCGGCGTCTGCCTGGCAGCGTTGGTTAGGAGGGCGGGCGGGGGTCATGCGCATGTGGCATTTGCTGCGCTGCTTTAGTTGTTCTTGTTGTTGGTGTTGTGAGTCGCACTGACATTTTCACACAAGATTAAAAAAATGCTCGGTTTTTGTGTCCCAGCGTTCTCAATTTTTTTCTCAGATTTTTTCATTTCCATTTCCATTTTTTTGCTGGTGGTTGTTGTTGCGCGCTGCTTTTTGAGTATTTTTTCTTTCAAATATATTTTTTTTTCGTTTGGTTGGCCCCACGGTGCTTTGTTGTTCAAGGTACTTGAACAATTTTTTGTCTTTCAAAGTTTGTGTGATTGTTGTTGGTGTGTTTGTGCCAGCCTGGCTGCTATTTGCCAAATAAGGTTCACAATTTATGACATCGGTGAGAGTGGAAAGTCGAAGGGATTTTCTTTTATTTTACACCCAATATCAATGTGAAATATGTGCTTGCACAGCACAATGTTTACTTGTGTGTGCGTGTGGCTGTGTGTGTGTTTCTGTGTGCGTGTGCAAAGGAAACGAAGAGCAGCGTAACACTGGCGACGACAACAGCAATGGCGCTTATTTTTTCATTATGACAGCCAGCAGATTAGAAGTGAGTTTCTCCGTCGAATTTATTGGGCTGTGACATTATGATGCTTTGCTTGTGGAATTTTCTGGTATTTATTGTAGTTTAGATGCAAAGATAGCAGGCAGCTTGCGTTTGTTTATTTAACGGAACAAATTCTGATTTTCAATATTTGTTGCATTAAGTTGAGATTTAAAAGGTTAACTTAAAGTGGCGCTCTCTCTGGGCGAGGAACTTTGTTGAAAGACACGTTAAGGTCACAAAATTGGCCCATTCTAATATTAGAAGGAAAAAAATTATCTGTCTTACGGTAAGTTGGACAGCTGCAAAAAAGACCAATTTAAAAATCTCTGATGTTGCCTCACCTAATGTTAACCAAGTTGTCAAGAGCCCAAGGATTTCCAATGGGCAGTGGCCGAAATGGCTCAAAAAACCAAACAAGAAATATTTTTTTGCAAAATTCATTCATTTTATTCAAAATAGTTTCCTTCTGCTTCGATACAACGTTTTGCACAATCAATTAGATCGTTCAATGATTTTTTGAGGCCATCTGTATCCATTTTCTTCAAATATCGGTGGTTGCCTTTTGAATTCCTTCAACATCAGAATATGGTTGTCCTTTCATTGACAAAATCATTTTACCGAACAGACACAAGTCACACGGAGGCAAGTCAGATGCAGACGCGGATTCAGAAAAATATTTCGGGGGGGGGGTTTCACAAAGTAGTTCTCTAATATATGTAAAATTTAATTTACTGTTAATTTGTATGTAGTTTTATAGGCGAACCAAATATTTCGGGGGGTTTCAACCCCCAAAACACTCCCTGAATCCGCCACTGGTCAGATGAGTAGGGCGAGTGGTTGATGCTATGGCATTTCTTTTCAAAAAAATTCGGTCAACAAGTTGGATCAATGAGACGCACAGTGCTTCGACAGTGGACAAAAATAAAAAAAAAATATGATTGCAGATTTTGACAAAAGTAGTATCATGTTAAAGGTAATTGTTTAGTTAAGCTGCATCCGAAATACTTTATCGAAAAATTGTCGAGATGGGGAGATGTAGCTTGTCAAAGTCAGATATATTTTTATAAAAATCTATAAAGAGGAAAAATGCAATTTAATTGCTTGTATAAAAAAAAATTGTAGAAAATGTGTTGTTGTAGATAGGCTACTTATTTCTTTAAGTATTTAAACAACATTGATAGGGGCGGGACCGCTGATCAGTTTTTTTTTTGTTAAGCGCAAACAATTTGTTCGTACGATTTTTCAAAATGAATTTTTTGTTAATCACTAAATGAAAACTAACCAAATTTAGAAAAGCACTTAAAATAGAATGGCGTCTCTGGCGTGAATCCTTTTTAAATGGGCTTTCTTCTCTTAAATCGGCAAAAAAACTTACATCTTTTTGCGCCTTTGGAAAATATTCCATTGTTTCGAAACTACTATTGTTGATATTTTTACAGAAATCGCTTTCCTTTAAACTTCACCGCCCCCTTCGAAGGCCTTTATATATACAAAACTTTCAAACAATCCGATCAAAACGCAACGTCTGTCCATATAAGCTTCATCACCCCCTTTACCATCTTTCAAGGTCGACGTTTTTGAAATCGCGTCTTTTTAAGGGTTGACTTTCTAAAATGGATCTTTTAACCAAATTACCATTATAGCTCCAGCGGTTTGGGCTCGGTGATCACAAAATAATATATAGCTCTATATAATCGATGTTTTAAACTATATTTTTTTTTTAATCAAACAAAGTCAGCAGCCCAAAGTAACTTAAACAAATTTTCAATGAATTTAACGTACTCTTTTTATTTTTGCCCCAATTTTGTTTGGAGTCGAAGCACTGTGAGTCGTAGCACTATGCGTTATCGTGTTACAGGTCCCAGTTTCCATTTTTACGGTATAAAATGGTCGGTAAAAATGCAATGAATTGAATTTTGGACCTATTCACTTCCATTTTCATGTTACTGCAATTACGATTGCAGTTCACTTTTGTTGAATTCACCCACTTTACTGTTAGTAACCACAGTATTTGAAGGACCTAAATGTTTGTTGTCCTTTATGTCTTCACGACCATCCTGGAATCGCTTAAACCACTCATGTATTCTGGCATCAAATAAACAATCATCACCATACACTTGTTTCATCAAATTGAATGTTTTGGTAAAATTTTGACCAAGTTTAGGACAAAACTAAATATTGGCTCTTTGTTCGAAGCTCATTTTCCCATCGATGCTATAAATACACTGTCACTTTTGGCGTGAATACTTGGCTTACACTGAACCAAATGTCATACAATTTTGACAGCATGTCAGGGACGAATAGGCCTTTCAAATATATGTACCCAGCAACAAATTGCGCCAGTAGAATTTGCTACGAGCAGTCTCGTTTTCCGTGAGAGAGACCTTGTATAGTCTTCTTCTTTTCATGTTGGCAACTGCAGCAAAAGTCCCAACTATCTCGTAAACGAATCATTCGACTAATACGAGCTGTCTGTCGTTCAGAAGGTAATACCTTAACCTTTCCAGCGATATATATATATAGGGTTTTCCAACAAGAGGTGTTATTTCGGTATTCAAAGAAAAATGAAATTTTTTGAGATAAATGATCGGATGTTTATTTCATAATAAAGAGGAAAGTATGCCGTTAATAATGAAAAACAACATCATCCAAATGGCCACCAAGACCACGCTTACAGGACCATATCCTTTTCATGAAATTTTCCATAACCAAATCGCAAAGTGGCTGCCCTATGTCCTCGATAGCCTCACGAATTTTATCTTTGAGGTCTGGAATCGACGCTGGGCTGTTGGCGTACACCTTATCTTTCACGTGGCCCCAAAGGAAGAAGTCGCAAGGTGTTAAATCACAAGATCTCGGTGGCCAATTGTGATCACATCTTCCAGAGATAACACCCAGAGGACCCAATCAGCAAAGACACGACGTTGTTGATGATCGGTCGGCTTAAGTTCTTGTGTTAACTGAACTTTATAAGCCTTAAGACCCAAGTCTTTATGCGAAATACGGTGTAATGACGTTTTTGGAATGCTCAATTCCAAAGGACGACGAGGAATCGACAAACCTGGGTTTTCTTCAACACTTTGGACTACAGCAGCAATATTCTCAGTTGTTCTTGAGCGACGTCCACGGGTTTTATTCTTCACATCACTAACTTGTCCCAACAGCTCGAATTTTTCCACCAATTTCTATATTGCGGTCCGACAAGGTGCTTCACGACGACCCAAAAATGCTTTAGTTTTGCGAACTGTGACTGCAAGATTTTCACAATTTTTGTTGTGAATTTTAATAATTTCAATGAAGCGTGTATCGTTCCATTTTTAGTAATGGCGTAGTTTCTACTTGTCAAATGTCAAAGAATAAAAGCTTCAAAAGTGACAGCTACCGAAATACCGGGGTATTTCAAAATAACACCTCTTGCTGGAAACCCCTATATTTCCACCCAAATTAGATGAAATTTGGAGAAATTACTGAAGGTGAAAGTTGTAAAAAAGTGATTTTTTTCAACCATTTTCAAAAATCATAAATTTTCGAATGATTGTTTTATAGATAAAATAAGTTATTTAAAAAATATAGAATGAAAGATATAGTGCTGAAGCATATATAAAGCCTAACATCAATGGAATTGAAAGGAAATTGACAAAGTTATGAAGCACTTAGTCAAAGCACCAACTTAACATTTATTACACCATGCGACCCATCAAAATGTTGATGTAGATGTGAAACTAGAGGTCATATATAGTAACCTGCATAGTCAGTATTTTAATTTTCTGACCCAAAGTCCTTTTGAAACGACTTTATATTTTTAAGGACATACACATTTTTTTTTTTAATATTTGCGGTTTTGCAATAATGAAAGAGGAAAATAGTCTCCTTTTAAATAAATTTTCTACTTTCATTTTTAGGTGCAATTTTTCGTGTCCAATAGTGTAATTGGTGCAAGTGTTCTCGTCTTGCCTGCGCTTGCTGGCTATGTCGAAAAAGGAAGAGCATAATATTGATTTATAGGTAGCAAGGCATGCCTGCAATAGTTTAAAGACATTTAAAAGGAAAAGAAAAATCATCAGTACTAAAAAAAACATATTACTTACTTTACTGGCCAGAACAACCCGTAACCGTGTTTCGGCCTGCAGCAAAAGCTCTGTCAAGTCTCCTCTGCTTCTTTTTATGTTGGTCGAACCAAGATACCACTAGTTGGACCTTCCAACGAATACATCCAAGTACCACCTCGAACACCTTTTATGCCGCAATTGTCCATGCAAAGAAGTGAAAACATATACTTTCACAAAATATTTTTGGTGGACATAGACACTATATGCTTCAACATAAATTGCAGTCGATTTTGCTTTCTTCAAGTTTATAAAATTTATTCAAAAATATTTTCCAAACAATTTCGACTAAAATCTGCATAGCCACAAACAAGTTCGTTGTTGATTTGGAGCAACGAGTGGAGTCAGTGGCTCGACAGCAACGTTCATAGCGCGCCACAGTGGCAACGTGCGCATATCTCATAACTCGAATCTCTAAATCCCTCAAGTACTTTTCGACGCGCACACACACACACACACAGACACACTTAGCTAGGTACGCACACAAACTTTATGCATATTAAACTTTTCGCATTAAATGAACGAAATTCATTGCAGAAATTTGCATAACAATGCGGCAACGCAGCCAGTCATCCTTCGACTGGGAGCTGAAGCTAAAGTTGAAGCGTAACGCACCAAACGCTTCATGCTGCCGAGGCATTTCTAATCGTAGGCACATGCGAACTTAAACACTCAAAACTTGGACGCATATGTGCGCGACTGGGCAGACGAAGAAATCCGAGCTTAAAGCAGTTAGCAACAACTTGCGGAAAATGCAGGCTTGAGCAATGGATTTTTGCAAGCGCCTTTAAATTGTCTACGCCATGTATTGCACTCGTATCAGTTGTTATTGTTGTTGTTGTGGTTGTGCCTAAAAATTGCAACACTTTTGGCTTAAGCCCACAAATTGTTGTGATAACATAATTTCCATTTAAGCAACAAAGTCCGTGTGAGGAAAGCACTTAATGCCCTACTGCCACCTCTCCCACCCACGCACACATACACACACACACACACAGCACACATACGACCGCATGCACGTACGGCGAGGCCACAAATTTCAGCCATGATACGCAACAGGATTACCCACAAATACCTTGCCGGCAGCAGTTGAGCGATGTGGCAACATAAAACTCAAAATAAAACGCCCAGAGAATTTCGTTCGAGCGGGTCAGTGGGTGGCCGGCCGGCCGGTTTGGCTTGGCTTGGCTTTCGAGCTGACCGTTTGACCGGCACTGGAGCACGTACGCTCGCATCCAAGGAATGCCTTGGCCCATGACGGCTGTTATCGGCAAAGTGGAAAAGTTCCTTTTTTATGCTGAAAAACCGAAATGAAAAAAAGTGAAATGAAATTTTTACGTGCATATTGAAGGGGACGAAACAACGTAGGAAAAGTGTTGCTGGTGTTATGGTAAAAGTTTGTTGTAAAAGTAATTGCAACACCGCAAAAACCACTAAAGGCTAAGAGCGGCAACAACAGCAACAACAATAAATATTGTTACCAACAAAGCGCCCGAAAACGGTGAACACATGTAGCTGGCTGAAGCTGTCACAAGTTTTGATGTGCAAATATCAGCGGCAACAACAAAAACCATCATTTAAGCAACAACAAGAAAACTATGTATGTATGTAGTATCTGGAATGATAGTTTGAAAACAACAACAACAACAAATCTTAAAGGACATCAGCGCGTTTGGGACAAGATGGAAGGGCGTTGGACAACAGTTGAAATTGTTATTGTAATTGCTAAGAGGTGCAAGCTGTTGTTGTTGTTGTTGCGTGTCAGGGATTAGTAATTTATTTTTTTAAGAGAAACCGAATATGAATTTTTTTCTTGACACAAAAGGGAGCAACCATTAGGTCAGGTTCGTTTTTTGAAATATGAAAAATGCAACACTGTTTTTTCCAACATTAGTGGCGTACAAGAACTGTTTGAACCAAAGCAAAGAAAGAATTTTTGAAATTATATTGTTGTCAACTTTACGAGTGTAGTAGTTATATTTCGACTTCTTTTCTTTTCGAAAATTGTTGAAAATTATAAATATTTTGATTTTCAGAAATCTAATTTTGTCGAAAAATATGTATAAGACATTCTTTAGAAGGGTTATCCTCATTAAAAAAGTTATTTTTTGTGTGATATGACTGACATCCTTTCAAAACTATTGACTGACAACAATGACGGATACAGGGGGTCGTTAAAACTTCACAGGTTTCTGCCGGATTGAGTCGGAGTTTGTTACAATCCATGCGGATTTTCATCCCTCGGCGCCTATCGTTCACAATGGACCAGTAGCCTATTTGTCATTTTGTCCATTTTTCTAATGGGAAGACCAGCTGAAAGATTAGGTTGTCGTTGTGTCTGCATTTTGTGCGCCACTGTCTATTTCTGACCGGCAAAGTTAAAAAAACTGCCTAACTGAACTTTCAACTCTAGACGTAAGGGAGAAGTTGCGCGAAAAGGGGTAGGGTTGCGGGTTCGGGATTCAACACCCCCAATACAAAAATTGCTGGCACAAACTATGGTTTCAAATGGTATTGGGCCCAAAAGTTCATTGATCTTCTTTGATTCTTTTGATCAATTTTAGCTTAAAACGCGTTAAATAAATTTTGTATCAATATTTTTTGATTACAGAAACATTATTTAATATTTATGGAAAAATACAAAATTATCACTTTTTGATTTTATTTAACCATTACTAGAGAAACATAAACTTTTCCTGATATCGCTGCAAATTATTGGAAACTATTTTGGGGATAAAGTAAAATGTAATTTGCTTTGAATTCACTTCTAAAAATATTAATTTGACTACTTAAATTAAACCCATTAATCAATCGCTTTTGCTATAAGATGACAAATAGGTGAAGTTGCTCTTAGGCCTCAGGCTCTCAGGTCGAAAGGGTCAAATAAGCTCTACTCTCATAAAACTAAAAAAAATTTCAATTTATGATTTTTTTAAATAATATGACTTGTGTATCCTAAGAAAGAAAGTAGTTTTCTTAGCAATATTACAAGACTTGGCAATTATTTCTTGTCTAATCATTTGGTTTATGTAAGACTGCATTCTGAATTGTTGGTAGTAAATTCAACTTTGAAAATTTAAAAAATTATAATAATAAACTCTTCGAAAGGCAGATAGCGTTTAGAGAAGAAGAGGGCAAACCTAACATAACATAACCTAACCTAACCTAACCCATTCACCACCAGCTTCACCCAGCATAGTCAAACAAACAAACCGATTCTCTCGGCCAGGACCTAACAAAATACATACGTATTCTGCATTAACGATGGTCCCATTAGGATGTACGAGTGTGTAGAGAGCACAGAGAATCTTTGTACTTTACAAAGTTAAACTGAACAAGAAGAAGAAAAATTGCAACAGCAACACAGTGACATGCAGAACAACATGTCAGAATTTATGGCAACTCACAAACAAGCACAAACACAACTAAGCACAAATGAAATGACCAAAACACCAACAAAAATGGCCTTAATATTCGGCTGAAGAAGAAGAAGAACAAGCATTGGTCAAACGGCCAACCAATCATTTGCATATGTGGCATACGGCCTATACACGAAGCATGTCTGGAACAACAACAAAAGCAATAAACATTGTACACAGCAACAACAACAACAATGGGCAATGCCATAGAACAAAGTTGCAAACAAGTGACACTTTTGCCAACCAAACAACAACTACGTGCCACAACGGCACGAACTACAACCATAATAACAGCAACAACAACAACCAAAAATGCCAAGAGAAGTGGTTAACAATAACCAAAGTTTGCAGCGGCAATATCAGCGTTGAAAATCAGTTGTTGCAAGTTGCACTTAGACATGCAATGGTTTCGGCCGTCGCTGTTGTATGATGGAAATGACGGGCGTTGTAAATATGTGTGTGTGTGTGTGTGTGTAGCTAAGCCACCCACTCGCTAGAGCCAGTAGTAGTGGCATTGCTGACGCTATTAAACTGTGGGACATAACAACAACAATGCAAAAAAAACTAATAAAAAAATATGAGCAGCAAGCAACAAGCGAGCGAACGAGTGATGGAGTGAAGCACAACGACTGCGTGTGTGTGTGTGTGTGTTTGTAGTGGAGGACGGGCCCAGTGGGTGGAAACCTGCGTGTTGACCGCACGCACACTCACACAAAAGCACATTGGACACGCCACGCCATGTAATGCGGCGGCAATGCAGCAGTGACACATAGCAGCTGGCGCCTTGCAATCTCCCCCACAACAACAACCACACGCTGCGGGCCATGTCGCGTTGTATGCTTCCTTCCTGCTGGCTTTGCTGCTTCCTGCAGGCACTCTTACGCACACACACACACATACAGACCCAGACTACCTTGCAAGCAGACACATTCATATCGCAGCGCAACGATCGACAGTGACTGACACCGCCATGCGCGGCGTCAATAGCAGCGACAGACTTCAAACGCAACAACCAGCGCACACATTGTTGGTTCGTTTGTTGGTTGGTTGGCTGATTATTGCACTTTGCCCCTTGAAGTTTCGTGTCTTGATAGTACTTTTTGTTTTTCAATCGATTTTGTTGTTGTTGTTTTTGAGTCTTGCATGTTGTCTGGTATACGTTCGACATTCCTAAGATGGCTAAGCGATAAGTCCCACCAATGTTCGACTACTTGAATTACGCAGAGTTGTTGTTGTCGGTCTTTTGCTGCTCTTACTCAAAGTGAAACCTTTGTCATTGTACTAAAGTCATCTAGCAATACCCTACAGTCAGCCTTGTATCAGGTTGAAATATGATTTTCCTCTAATTCTGCGCAAAATTGTTCGTATTGTGTACACGAATTTAAATTATCTTATACTCCTTGATATTCCTTTATAAATTGTAGCGCATTTGTATAATCGAAATGATCGACTTCATAAAGTTTGCAGGTACAAAGCATACTTTCACTACTCGCCTACGCTGCCATGACACTTCCTGCGTTCTGCCTTCCAGCTTTTGCTACTGTCGGCGTGGCGCTCTAAGTTCAAGTGGCATCGAAGGATCAAAAACGGCAGTGGCAGTTGACATCAACACCACCGCACAAATATAGCAAAATACAAATACACCCACACAGACACACACACACATATAAACGACCAGCCGAAAGCCATAAAGAGAGAAAAAAACATGAAAGAACTCCCACCAAACACTTCACAGCTTAACACCCTAATGTGCAGCAGTGTTTTTGTTTTTGTTGTTGTTCCTTTTTTGTTATTGTTGCTATCACTCAAGCACGCACACATACATGCACATCGAGTGCGAGCTCTACGCACACCTGTCCATACATGCCGGGAGGGGTGGTCGGCAAACAGACAGCAGACAAATACTGACAGCAGACACAGACTGCAAACACAAACAGAAAACAGAAAACACGCCTGCCCCACCAATACGCACGCAGCAGTGGGAGACGCACGCACACGCACACAGCAGCCCAAATGTGTGTGTTGGTGTGTGTGAGTGCGGCCGCAGTTGCTGTGCTGCCGGGAACCACCCAACCGCTCAGTCAGGCGCCCAACTGCGCACTCTGCCACCCAGCGCAGCAAAGCCAAAAGCAAAGTCAGTGCAAAAGCAATGAGAAAAAAAAGAGAAAAATCAACCGCAAGGAAATGCAAGAAAATAAGTTCGAAATGCTTTGAGTGGTGTCAGAAGGCAGTGGTTCCCAATTGTAAACTGCAGTTAGAGGCATTTTTTTGAATAGTTTGAAAAAAGAATTTGCAATGAATTTGAAAGGTAAATAAAGAAATAAAATTTTTTATACCAAAACCTTCCCAAAAAAGGCCCAAATGTATGTTTTTGAAAAATTGTTTTTTAACACAAAATAAAACATAACTTTTGTATGGAAATTTTTACCGATGGCCCTCAAAACGTTAGTCTTTGAATTTGAAATGTAAATAAAGTAATAAAAATTGTTATACCAAAATTTTTCCAAAAAAGGCCCAAAGTGGAAATTAAGTCGAAATTTTTACCGATGGCCCTCAAAACGATAGTCTTGTTTTTTTCTTATACACTTTTGCATACAAAATGGCCAAAATTACATAAAAGATTTGGGCCTCTTTTGTGTAATTTGAGCCTTTGGGCCCAAGTGAAAAAATATGTTTTTCGAAAATTGTTTCTTAACACAAAAGTAAAACATAACTTTTAAGTTAAAATTTTTACCGATGGCCCTCAAAACGTTAGTCTTGTTTTTTTTATACACTTTTGTATAAAAAATGGCCAAAATTACACAATAAAATTTGGCCTCTTTTGTGTAATTTGAGCCTTTGGGCCCAAGTGAAAAAATATGTTTCGGAAAATTTGTTTTTTAACAGAAAAGTAAAACATAACTTCTAAGTCAAAAGTTTTAGCGATGGCCCGCAAAACTTTAGTCTATGGTTTTTGTTTTTTTCTTATAAATTTTTGTATAAAAATGACCCGAATTACACAAAATAGGCCCAAAGGCCCAAGTCAAATAAAGGGCCACTTTTGGCCCATTTGGACCAACCACGACTCCAAACAGATGAATGATTAAAAATTTAATTAATTTACATTACATCAGTTAACAAAGTTGGTTATTGTCTTTACGAAATTTAACCCTCAGGAACAAAAATATAAATTAAAAAACCAAATTTAAAAATTTCATAAATTAAAAAACAAAATTAAAAAATTGTATAAATTAAAACACTAAATTAAAAAATTACATTACAAAATTAATCTAAAAAAATTAAGAAAACATATTCTACCACAGCTTTGTGGTAAAAGATTCCTAAAGATTCTAAGAAAAACTACATTTTAAATAAGGGGAACTGTGGTATCACCAGTGGCGCACAAAGAGGGAAGTTTTGGGGGATTCAAACCCCCCATTGCAGAAATTGCTGGCTTGCAAATATGGTTTTAAAATAATATTTAGTTCAAAATTTTTACGTAAACCTCTTCCGCCAAATAAAATCGTGTGTGCGCCACTGGGTAACACAATGGCCCTCAGGCCCGTGCGCAGGGGGGGGTTTTGGGGGTTCTAACCCCCCCCCCCATCGAGAATTTTTCCACATAATTTTCCACTAGCGAGCGAAGTCAGCGCAAAATACGACATCGAACTGCGGAAACCAAGGCTCGCGTCAAAACAGACTCAACGCTCCAACGTACAAACTGATTCAGTTGAAGATTATTTTCGCATAACGATTTACATCCCATACATTGATTTGTTTCTGACCCATTTACAAGATCGATTTTTGAATCACCGCAAAATTTTATCAAACTTTGCTTGCCTCTTCCCCAACAAAATGAAGAATTTCAATGCAGAATTGTTTGAACCATACTCTTCAATTTTGCGGGATGATTCCCGTGACATCTGGGTAGACGAAGTCAAACTTTGGCGTCAACTCATCGCCGGAAAGAACGTTAAAAATTCGCTTGAAGCACTCGATGTGTGCAATGGAGATGCGTTTCCAAATGTTCATCAAATGCTTCGCATTTTGGCAGTTCTGCCTGTAACGACAGCGACGAATGAACGCTCCTTTTCAACATTGCGTCGCCTCAAGACTTACCTCAGGTCAACAATGTCTGAAGATCGGCTGAACGGATTAGCCTCGCTCAATATACATCGCGATGTCGAGGTCGATCCGCAAAGAGTTTTGGAGACGTTTTTTTCTACACCTCGCAGAGTTAATTTATTATATAATAACTGAATATCAAGTCAAGACACAATAAAATGTCTTCATTTATAAGAAAAGTTTCTTATTATTTTTTATTAACTTCATAACCAAACATGATACACATATGTCAAAACCCCCCCCATAAACGAATTCTGCGCACGGGCCTGATGGCCCTTATAGGCCTAAGTGAGTCTCATATAGAGGTATTAACCCTAACCTAACCTGTGCTTTTCTAGTATAATTTTAGGCAGAATTGATTGTATGAAAGTCGAAGTTCTCTTCCAAAATTTGAAAATTTCGTATTTTCTAATACTTTCTTCATTTATTGGCATTAATAATTCAGTAGTTTTATTTTATGGAAATTTCTTTGTTTTTTGAAACTTTTTCAAGTATAATTTTAGGCAGAATTCAATGTATAAAAGTCGAAATTCTTCTCTAAAATTTGAAAATTTCGTATTTTCTAATACTTTCTTCATTTATAGGCAATAATAATTTAGTAGTTTTATTTTGTGGCAATTTCTGTGTTTTTTAAGATTTTGTTTAGCATAATTTCAGGCAGAATTCAATGTATAACAGTCGAAATTCTTTTACAAAATTTGAAAATTTCGTATTTTCCAATACTTTCTTCATTTATTGGCATTAATAGTTGAATAAACCTTATAAACTTAATTTGTTTTTTTTGTTGAAATGCTCAATATTCGCATATTACAGTCCAAAGGGCGCACTAAAGTATGCTAAGAAAATGTTATGGTATTAATACTGACCAGGGGCGCGCACAGGATCTTTTTTTAGAGGGGTTTTGAGTGCAACTTGTGAGCCCAATATCATTTGAAATCATATTTCGTACCAGAAATATTTGTATTTGAGGGGTTTGAACCCCCAAAACCCCCTGTGTGTGCCACTGATGCTGAGATTTGTCAAAAGTATTCGTATTCTCGTGAATCACTATAACAACAACTCATGAACAGATCTCCATTTGCCATCTCTATGAACCCAAATGGGTCCAGGTATCTTCATTCATGGACTACCTGCTTTTTAAGAATATCAGCTGTTTTTACAACTGTTTTTCCTGCATAGTTTTAGGCAAAATTCAATCCATAAGCATTAAAATTCTGCTGCAAAATTCGAAACTTCCGCATTTTCTCACCCCAACTTACACATGTCTTCGCTTACTTCGACTTACTTCCTAATCTTCTCATATTTTCTATCACCTCAACTTTAAATTTGCTTCCACCTGCATATTTTTTAGCTCCACATATTTTTTCATTTATATATTTAAATATTCTCTGAAAACCACATCCGCATTCGTAACCAAAAATCAGCATAACTACAACAATAAAACGTTATTCAAATCAGCAAAAGGCAAAACTAGTAAAAACACTAAACACAAACAACAACAAATGATATCAAAAGCAACAAAGCCAATCAGCAAAATCAAAAAGAAAATGTCACCATAACTATGGTTGCTGTAGAAGTTGTTGTTGTTGTTGGTGCTGCTTTTGCCCCTGTCAGTGCTGCTGTCATAGTTTTTGTTTATTTTTTTTGTTGTACTCAGCTCGAAATGCCAAAGGGGCGGACGTTTTTACTGCTCTTTGTTTTTGTTGCTTTTACTTTTTTTTTACTTTTTGTTGGTTTGTTCACAGTGAGTGCATGAAGAAAACTGCAACGGACTTCAAAAAACAAAAACAAAAAAAATATAAGAAAACAGTAAAACTAAAACTTGCTGTTACACTCGGCAAGTCAGCGGATGACAACCCGCATTTGACATTTTACCTTGGCGAAAGGCACACAAGCAGCAGCAGCAACAGCAACACAGGCACGTTGATGACTACGACAACAACAGCAAACAAAAAAAAAAACAAACTCAAAACAACAATAACAACAAAAGGCAAAGCAAGAGCAAAATGTCACTTTGAAAAATGCCATTGGTTCGATAAACTCCCCGCCGCACAACAGCAACAATGACAACACCAACAACAGCAAGCGCCACACCAACAACGCCCATGCACACAAACACACACACACACACACAGCGCCAGCAAAGAGCCAGAAAACCAGTTGCTTAGCAACGCCCTCTAACCACAAAAAACCACGTCGCTCTCCGGCTATGCTCGGCCGTCACTAGTTGCCGTCGCCGTGCGCTGTTTCTGTTGCTGCTGCTGTCAATGTTGCTGTTACGCTTGCTGTCTTGCAATGCTCGTGTGCCGCCGCTGTTGCTGCCGGTGTTCGTGCTGCTGCTGCTGTTGCCAGCAAGCGCACTGCCGCAAATGTCACGAACAGACTCCATTGCGATTTTCGCTGGCGGGCAGCCCGGCGCTGCCATATGGGCCGATGTCGTATGGTTGTCTCGCTTGCGCTTAGCTGGAGAGATTGCGCGCACGTGTTGCCGCACCCCACCCAACTGGCGCAACGAGAGTGTGTGGCATGCGACCAGTGAGGGGAAATTTATTCGAGCATCTCGCTCACACTGGCCGAAGTTGCCAAAGTGTGCGAGCGAGAGAGCGCATTCGCATTGAATGAATGGTGGTGTTTGTGGTGAGGTTGTTGTTGTTATTACTTTTGTTGTTGTTGTTGCTATCGTATCTGTATACAAGTGGTGCGCTTGGGATTGTGGAGCTAAACCGGTTTTACTCTTTGATACCTGCTGTGGCTCACTGTTGTTGTTGTTTGTTTGTTGTTATTGTTGTTGCTATTGGGTTTTGTTATTGTAGTCGCATGTTGCTTTTATTGCTTTTGTAGCCGGTGGTGGGCTGTGTTGTGTTGCTGTATGTGTGTGCGTTGCGCGCTGCATCCATTGCGGGCCGTCGTCGTCGTTGCCGTCGCTGTTCGTCGTTCGACAACTTGTGCAGAACGCGTCGCGTGCACTGAGTGGCTCTTTAGTTCACATCCAACGTTCGCGTAGTGCGCTCGTAGCGGTTACCTGCGTTTTTTTCCGGCATCAGTACACGCGCCACTTCGATTCGTGTTCGCCGCAGTCGCATCGTCTCGTCCCAAACGCCAGCGGATTTCGCCTGTGGCACACAAACATACATACAAGCAGCTCTTGGCTTCGAGAAGAGAAGAGGAAGAGCAAAAGTTGTGAGCAATTTTGTCGTTGTGCCAATTGGCATCGAAATTGCAGGTTGCTGGTTTGACGTTTCACACCTGTCAATACGTGCGTACGGTTTGCGGTAGTTGACATTTGTCAGATGTCAGAAGAAATGCTGACCATGTCCAGTGACACAAGTTAGAAGAGATACATGAAAAATTGAAAAATTATAACAAAAATAAATAACGAAATTCAGCAGCAACAAGCTTTGATGTTGCCAGCATTCGGTGTCGGCGAGAACAGCTGAGCAGGAAGCGAGCGCACAGTCGACGGAATAGACTGTGAGTCGTTGTGTTTGGCGGCTAGACAGACGTTTGAATAATACGTGTGTTGTCAAAATTGTGCGACGGTTCGCACGTTTACTGAAGAGGAAGAATTGCAGCGGAAGTTCTAGTTGCAGCATTTGTTATTGTGTTAACGGTATCGGTGTTTTAGTTCTGTCAACTCTAAAAAGAAACATTTGAACGCTTAGACTCGTGAAGTGACACGCGAAGTTAACGCTCCTTTTTCAACTGCACACAACAACAATTCACGCTTAGAATCATAGAGCAATTGAAAACGCCAGACCAGAGTCAGTGAGTGAGGGCAACAAAAACAAATCGTGTGTCATTAACCCGTTTCGGCCGCGAATATTTCGTTCGTCCGCGCGCGCTAATTAACATCATTAAGGCATTTGTTGTTGTTGTTGTTTCATCGTTTAGCACATTCCAGCGTTCGTCCTGCTGCCGCTGTGGCCACATGTTGATATTGTTGTTGTAATTGTTGCGTATGCGCGCCATTATCGCCCTCGTTGTTGCCATCAGCGCGTTTGCTGTTGCTGCCCGCCTCCGCCCACCATCACCAACAACAACAACAGCTCCAACATCTTCAGCCGCTTCCGTTGCGTCCAGCGCTTCTTGCTGCCGTTGAGGACACCCACACACACACACATAGTGCAGTAGCAGCAACAACAACAACATCAGCAAATAGCAGCGCAGACACACCGCCAGACAGACAGCCGACGCGCGCCGTGAACTTCGCGTAATTAGCGCAGTGGCTCAACGCCTAAAAGCAGGCAATTAATTAGCTGCATTTTCGTGCAGCGCGGCCGAGCGCGCGCACGCGTTTCGTCAGCCTGCCAGTCAGTCTGTCCGCCGAAAAGCCGCCGGCTCGGCAGCCAGCGGCATTTACGCGTCGCCTGCACACATCGTCGCTGTGTTGCGTGTGACGTTGTGTTTTGTTAGTGTGTACGTTGCGTTTTGTTCGTTTGTGTGCGCGCGCGTGTGTGTGCAACAGTGAAAGCAGTGAATTCGTGTGAATTTGTGCTTAGAACAGGCGACAACACGTCCGCCCAACTGCAGCTGCTGCCGCACCACCGCCTCCATCTGCCCCTCCACACCCCTCCAGGCATCAATAGCGAAAGCAACAAAATTCTCACCGAGGTATCAAAAACGCCCCTTAGGGCTGTCGCGCTGGCGTCATTTCTGGGCGACGGTTTCGCCGCCCTCGGTTCAAGGACACCATCGGTTAAGGATCTAATGGCGTTCGGATCGGTCTTGCACAACAATCAACATAATATCGGTGAGTGCACAACAACAACAATCAAAACGATTTTCATTTTAAATTCGACGCTTTGCACGAAATTGTCTGCACGTGCGGCAGCAGTTGAGATTTCTCAAAACGCGCCCACGTCACGCGCCACTTGCGCGGTTCGCGTACGCAAATGAACTTTGCGCCCCCATTCAGATGGGGTCCCCGCATGTGTGGCTGATTGTAGGTTTTTTAGTTGTGTGCGTTAGTAAGTTTTACCCCATTGCGGCAAGGCGGAAATGTCAAGTTGACAGCCAGCCAGCCGGCCGTTGCGTCGGCAATGTTGTTGCTGTTGCTGTCAGTGCAATGAATGCCAGAAATAACTTCAAGCGCCTTCTGCAACGCCAACAACAATTCGAGCAGCAGCAGCACCATCACCACCAACAACAACAACAATAGCGAACCGAACTTTTCAACTTTTGAACTTGGTCCTTGTTTTCGCCGTTTTGTCGACATTCTCTGCTTAAGTTTGTGTTTTGTTGGGTTGGCGTTGTTTTTGAGTTTTGCATTGTTGTTGTTATTGTTGTTGTTCTTACTTAAATTCACCGGCAAGAAAAGTTTGCGAATTTTGCAGTTGTGCCACTCGGCAAAAGCGTTGCAACTTTTTTGTTTTCGGTGACTTTTTCCGTAACTTTTTTGTGGCATTTTCAGTAAAAGAAAAAATTTATTTGCACAAAATATTATGGTTTCAGTGGGTTTTATAGCAAAAACAAAAAATTGATTATGCATGCTGACGTCAATTTTAAGGATTGAGTCCAAAATATAGAAGAATGTAATAGTTGGTGTACTACAGGAACCCAGATATTGGACTCGAAATTGTGAATAGCTTAATTTGTAAGATTTATTGCCGACGGCAGTTCAACTTTACACGTTTGAAAAAATCGAATCAAAAGTGCCGATCGAATCGGTTAAAAATCTCTAGAAAAACAAGTCAATGTTTAAACTTTCACTCAGCTTTTCTGTCCCATCAGTATTTGTTCAAAAAACTTTAAAAGAACATACAACAAAATGTTTTGTTGATTTTCTTCAGTATTTTTATGTCACCGCCAACAGTCGTTGAAATGGTCAGAGCTGCATTGAGGGATTTAGTTCACATTCGTAGAATGCAAAGTGGAACTATTATACAATCGTACTGGATTAGTCGCTTAGTTCATATTAGACGCGTCTTGATTTTTTTCAGTCAACAACTGTCGTTGAAATGGTGCCAACTGCATTGAGGGACTTAGTTCATTTCGTAGTTCACATTCGTAGAATGCAAAGTGAAACTGTTATCCAATCGTACTGGAAACATGTCCTAGAGAGAGAATAGGGCTCAAAGGATAATGTATAGTAACCATTGCCTCCGGAGAGGTATTTGAAAAGATTAAGACAGAGAAACACTTCCAAAAGTTTCGGTTTCCAATTCCAATTTTTTTTCCGACGGCTGTCATGGTTCGGTGGCTAAGAGCGCCGCAGGTTCAAACCGCACAGTTTCGTTGTTCATCAAATGTTTTCTCCTGTCGCTATTGACAAATTTTACGTAATTCAGTAAAGTTTTCTGAGTCCAAACAGATTTCGGATTTAATGATTAAAGTGGTACAACATAGAACTCAATAAATTGTTTCCACATTTTCATTGGTTCATTTTTAACAGCTGAAAAAGTTTGTGGTTGTGTTAGATTCTGTTGAAGCCACTTTTGGTCAATTTTTTTTATCCTGAAACCCATTCGAAAAGTGCTAAGTTCAATTGTTTCCAAACTATGTTTGAAATTACATGTCATCACAATTGCATTGTATATAAAGTTGTATATTCGAATCGATTTTCTATTAAATCAGCTGCAATGTCTATAAGCTGATTTCGTGGAAAGTGTAACTGAACTATGAAATTTATTCTCAAATATCCGTAAATAGTTTATTAAAAATAAAAATATGTTTGTTTAGTCAGAGCTCGATATTTTGAAAATATCTTTTCTATATCCTCTCTGCTACTAATAAATAAATCCCAAGTAAATAAATCCCAGTAACAAAAATTTGTTAAGATAATTTGAAAGTTGAAAGTTTGAAAAGTTCTCTTTACACAGATCGACAAATTTGTGTCTCCTAACCTTTGCATCAGAATCAATGCTTCGTAAGGTACTCTGTGCGCTGTATTCTAAAAAATCGGAATCATCACTAAAGTTTTTTATTGATTTAGTCACCCCCAATTCGAATCTCATCTCAGGCTAATTAAATAGTCTAACCTAACCTAGAAAAACCCCAATTGTTCGTTGTGTTTGAGGTTATACTACATTCATCTGAAGTAAGAGTTAAAAAAATTTGTTTTTTTTTGTTTTTAGGTTAAGATACAGCAGCTCTTTTCTAACCTAAAAATATCAAATTCATTTTTGTGTTTTCTTATAATTGAGTTAAAAAATATTTATATGTTGTGTCATAGTCGGTTTAATATCGAAATTCGTATTCGACAAATTTGTGTTTTTTTTTTTTGTTTTAAGGTTGAGATACATCAGATATCCCTTTCTAACCTAAAAATATAAAATCCAGTAATCATGTAAAAAATTTCATTTAGTTCATAGTTGGTTTAATATCAAAAATCGTATTCGCCCTCAGCTATGCCTTTGAAATGAAATAATTTTAATCCAAAAAAAACGTATGACTTGTTTTGAAAATGCCAAGGAACTATTTTTGTCTAACGTAAATATATCCAAGTTTGGTGTTTTCCTATATTTGAAGTTAAAAATAATTTAGTGTCATAGTAAATAGTTGGTTTAATATAAAAATTCGTATGCACTTTCGGCTATGCCTTTGAAATTACATAATTTGACTCCAAAGAAACTCTACGAGTTTTGAAAATATTTATGAACTAATTTTGTTCGTTGTTTGTTGATGAGTTTTGATTCCGCACCTGAAAATCCGTCTGAGAAATTATGTTTGGCTTCTTGATTAAAAGAACAATAAAGTCGAGTTCGCTTAGGTACAGTTAACCCATTAGGGCATAAAGTTAAAATATTAAACTACTGTTTTAAAAGGATAAACCTTGAGTAAACTATATATAACTCCTAAAATAACAGTTTTTTTGGCGTCCGATTTATCGAACGTTATGCTCTAATGGGTTACTCAGTGCTTTCAGCTAAGCAAAATTCGTTTGAGTGAAATTTCTTTCTATTAACACTGCAAAGAACATTTACGATTTTTTGACGATACTTCATTTTAAAAAATATGCATTTTCTTGAGTATTTCTATCAAATTTTCTTTGGGGACTTTAATTTTTGTAGTGAAAAATTTTATATTTTTCTTAAATTATTTTGTAAAAAATTAGCCAAATCTGATGTGTACTTTTCGATATATTAGCGGATATGATATGCAGTCTTTGTAGGTATGGAAAACTTGCGGTCTTTCTAGTGCAAAGATGACATGCCAGATGAGTGAAAAGAAAAGATATTCCAAGTTCGAAATTTTCTATTTTCGCCAACTAACGAAATCAGCCGAACAACTTATCAGGAATGTAATAATGCGGCCAAATTATAGCTGAGAATATTCTTAAATTATTGAAAAATTATGAAATGTGGCAGAACAATTTTTCACTTAGGTGGAGTTGAAATAGTGTAGATTTAGGATTTGGACGAATATTTTATCGTTTAGGAAGTTTCAGGAAAACAAAAAAAATTAAAATGGGACCTGGACTTAAATTTCAGTTATTCCGTCAGGCAAATTGAAGTAAAACAGTTTCGACTACAAAATCATTTAGGTCTGTTCTACTCAATTCCACACTTCAGTGACTTCGTTTTCAGTGAAGTTTGATTAACCCTATCTCCCAGAATTTTAAAAGTAACGTAAACGTAAAAGAAGTGAGACTTTCAGGCTTATGTGAGCTAAATTACTGAAAACATTTCTTTCTAAAGTATAAAAACTGTCTTAAATGTTAAATTTATAAATGCAATATAATTCTAACATTCCATTAGAGGATTACATAAAAATGAAATCAAAAATCTTTTGGATTTATCACCATTTGAAATCTTTAATGAGACTGTGAGGCTCACTTCTGGGGATTAGGGTTAACCATTTGAAGCTAAATAGATGAAGAAGAAGTAGAAACGATACAAACCTTTCTGTGCCACGGTCCGGCTCTGCAGAAATATCGACTCCGTAGCATGGGGACAAGATTCCTGGCTTGAAATTCTAGATCTGCTCTTCTTTATGAAGAGGACGAACTGGTTTGGCCCCGAATTGAGACTGATTTGTTAGCTCCAGAACCATTCAAGAAGGAATTCACAATGGGCCAATTTTGCTTCCGAGTGGAAGTGTGGTCTCTGCGCTGCACTCACCCTTCTCTACCTCAGAAAATCGAGTGCTTTGTGGGCGTCTTTGTAAAAGTAATGAAAGAATCCATTTTTTATTTATTTACATATTTATTTATAAAAAAAACCTAGAATTGAGTAACAATTCATACAGACTAACAAACAGTAAAATAGTATAAAAATTAAATATTTATATTATAAGCCATTTCCAAATTCTTAAAAACGTTTAGATCAGGAAGTTCTTTTTTGGGATCACTTGACGCTGAGAAAGAAACTCCCCAATGCAAGTTACTCGAATTATCTCTGACTGACTGGGACTGACGACAACTCACCAGATCCCAGAAAATTTAAGAGAGCTCATCAAGCTAGAAGCTTATAACTGACCTTATAAGTTGGTTTCTACTAAAAGTTTCTTATGCTCAAAAGAAACAGCAACAAGAGAGCTTTGTACTCTCTTGCAGCTAAGACACCACAATAGATCCATTGATGTGCTCTTCTGTACATAAAAACCTTAATCTATCTTCAAACTATAGAATCAATCAACAAATTTCTTTTCGTATCGTTCTTATCTGCTCACCCTCTACATATATGTTGACCTCAATCTCTTCTATTCAAAAATTTTACTAATCAAATACACAGCATCATTATTACCTCACTCGGCTGATGTGAAGTTATCTCCTGGCATTTTACTCGCTTCGTAGGTTTCGCTTGTTCCTTCCGAATGCTGCTAAGTGCATCAACTCATCCGCAAACAACGAACAAAGTTATTTATTGCCAACTTTAGCAGCAACAAAATGCGGTAGTCACAATTTAAATAAATTATGGCACAACCAGCCATAGACGCGTCCCACTCTTCTGTTGCTGCCGCCCCCCCCCCCATGCAACTGGGCCGTCGAGCCACCGCAGTTCGAGGGGGCAGCAACACAGAAGTGTTAAATGTGGCCAACAGCAGGCAGTCACGTGCGCCAGCAACATAACTACGCAGCAAATGCGCGCACACTCGTTAAATGTGCAACAATAAAATCGCAGCAGCAGCAGCAGCCACCAAAACAAAGCCGAACGCGCATTTTTCACTGGAAAATCTGCAGCGGCAACAGCTGCCATAAAAAGTCTAGCAAGCAACACCTTCTGCAGAAAGTGAAGTGAATTGTTGGTTGGTTGGTTGATGTGGCGTCGTGCGTGTTGCATGGCCGTTCGCAGTTTGGCTAACAAAGCACACAATGCGGCAAGTACCGCATGCGGCAACTAGCGAGCAGTTATGGCCAATAACTGCAGCTACCACCAACACCACCACCAACAACAATAACAATAACAACAGCGACTGTTGACTCATTGCGTTGCGCCCAACATTAACACCACAATTCTTCACACATTGCGCACCGCGCCACCCCCAACAATGAGTTGCACATTGCCGCCTGCCGCAGTCAGCAGCAACGGTTGCCAGCGCAGTGGCAGCCAACACTTGCCAAAAGATGCAAATAAAAAATCGGTACTGCCGACCGATTTTACGATTTGCTGCCAACTCTTTGCCTGCACCCACCGATGGTTGGTGGCAACATGGAAAACATGGCCGCAAAGATGGTCGTGCGCAGCACTCGGCGTCTGACGTGCAGACGAACGGCTGTGCGTGCGGATTATGGCAGCGGCCGCGCGTGTTGACAGCGTTTATGCGCTGCGGCATGCATCATGCACCGCTGCCTGCTTACCTGTCGGCGCGACTGACGTGACGGCAATGCGGCGCGGCGCTGCCATGAACTCGAACCCGACGCGAACGCGACTTGGTTAGTTGGCTTTGCTTCAGTTTGTTTTGCTTTGAGCGCACAATTTACGGCCACATTGCTTTTACGAGCATTGCTGCTTAAGCTGCAACAACAATGAACATATGAACGATAGCGGCCACAGCGGCAGCAACAATAACTGCAACCAGCGGGCCAGCAATTTTATGACCTTCTGTGCAATTATTATTTGCTTGTCAGTGGGCAGCACAAAACTTGAAGTGAAAAAACAAAAAACAGAAACAATAACAACCACAACATCAGCAATCAATGCACCAAAGAGCGCAATAGAAATGAATACAACAACAGTGCAGCAGCAGCAGCATCAGCGAAAAGCACAATGCTGCTGCAGAACCTGCAAGAAATATACAGCAACAATTACAACAACAACAACAACTCACGTCACAAAATGGCATAAAGATAAAACCGACTGTGGGCCTGTTGTGCGTCTCTCGTAGAACTCATAAAATCCAGCTTCGACATGCAGCCAATTTGTTCTTATTCTCGTTGTTCTCGTTGTTGTTGTTGTCAGTTGCAGTTTTAGTGTCTTACCGGCTTTCATAACCGCTGCCCAATTTCAATAAACGCATTATCGCGCTGATTTCCTTGTTGTGGCTCGTCTGGCTACCGGAGCAAACATTTGCGAACTGGTACCGTTAAAATGGTATACCAGGTCTGTGGTCTCTTGATCTCGTTTTCAAATTAGACTTTTGAGTAGCAATAAACGAAGTCATATTCAAATTGCTACTTCAAATAATTTCATTTTGCTATCTTTTAAATAATTGTCAAAAAATCGTTATGGTTTGTTGCAAGTAGCGTTTTGAGCTTGTTTTACAAATGCAACAAGTTATATAACCTGAATGTGCCGGAATTTTTTTTTTTCGAATTTCGTAATAACGTTTTTTGAGCGATTAAAATTAAGTAGAATGGAAAATTAAATTCTTTAAGTGTTAGAGAGAGTTAACAATGTCACTGAAACAAGTATGAAAGTTAGGTTAGGTTAGGTTAGGTTAGGCAGGCAGTTTGCCGATTATTGAAGAGTCCGATCCATTGTGGTGGAGTGTTACTCTTGCAGCTTAGACAAAGCTCTTTTGTTACTCTTTCTTTTAAGCATAAGAAACTTTTAGTAGAAAACAACTTATAAGGTCAGTTATAAGCTTCTAACTTGATAAGCTCTCTTAAGTTTTAAGGAATCTTGTGAGCTGTCGTCAGTCCCTTGAATAGATAATTCAAGTAACTTCCATTTGGGAGTTTCTTGCTCAGCGTCAAGTGATCCCAAAAAAAAAAAAATTGCTGATGTTTTTGTTTGGAATCAGCTTGAAAATATGGATTTCTTCATTACTTTTACGAAGCTAACCATAAAACGATTTTCGATTTTCTGAATGTGAAAAAAGCTAATTTTTTATCGAAATTCATTGGTATCCTGATTTGTTGAGCTTTTGGTACCAATTGTATTACTTTCAGGTAGGAGCAGGCAGACCTATTTTTTTCGAATTGAGTAGACCAAAATGATTCCACACCATTAAATGATTCAACCAATCCTCTGTTCTCAGTTTTTCATTTCCATTCACACAGTTTCAAATCTTTTAACACGTTCGCGGACGTGAATGCTATAGCATTCAAATTTTAAACCAATTTTTATTAATTACATTTTAAATAAACTGAAATTTTTGTAAATAATATGCTACATCATTCAATGTGTATGAGGGCTAAAATACGAAAATCTGACAACTGCAACAATATATGTGTAATCAAATTTAAGATAGTTCTTCTAGTTTCCACATATTTGACTGTCCGCGAACGTGTTAATTAAATTTTAAATTTCAAAATAAAGCTGTGTTTAACACATATATCAGCTTCCTGATGTTTTTGTTTGGAATCAGCTCAAAAATATGGATTCTTTATTACTTTTACAAAGTTATCCATACAACTTTGGTTTTTCTGATCTGAAACCTCTTCAAATCTGAAGAAAGTAACTCTTTTTATCTTAATTCAAAGGGATTGGCTTGTAGACATTGAACTCTATTTGATTTGTAGAACTTTGGTACAAATTGTTTTAGTTTCAGACAGCAGTAGGCAGGACTATTTTTTTTTCTAGTAGAATAAAAGTATTCCATACCATTTAAAGATATTCCATACCATTTCAACCAACGAATCTGCAGTTCTTAGTTTTTCATTTTCATTCACACAGTTTCAAATCTTTCAATTACATTTTGAATTTCAAAATAAATCTTTGGTTAACACACGTGTCATGTCCTGAGCTTCATTCAAATCCGGTTCAACAACCGATCGGTTAAATGAATGAATGAATGGTCTCTCGGTAGCATTTTTTTGACATTTTCTAATGCTTCTCATGAATTACTCATTAATGATTCTAATGAATATTTAGTGAATGTATTATCAACACAAAAAAGAGATTTCATTCAACAATGTTCAACCATGTTTTATTCATTCTCTTCATGTATCGGGTTGCTTCCACTTGCCAGTTGCTATTTTCATGTAGCTAGAAACAATATTTTTGATTTATCGGGTTTCTTATGTTTCTTCTAATCGATTCTCTTATCTATTTTGACAAATCATTGGCTCTTAACATTTTCCAAGTTTAGTTTTAAATGCTTTAAAAGCTAATTTATATATCTCTCTCTAATGCTTCTCCGAATTTTTCTATGGAAACTACAATTTTTTTTAAATTGACATCACTTTTAATCTAGTTTTGCAGTGAAAATATGCATTGCTTATATTCGTCCGAAACATAGTAAAAAAAAATCACAAAAAAGTTGTTTCCATTATATTTGCCTGTGATCATTTGATCAAGTTTTTGTGCGTTGTGTTCGTTATTTCTTTCAATTTAAGATTTTAAAGCGATTTCTATTCATATGCAGTGACAAAAATAACATTTCTGATGCTTAATCAAAATGTCCATGAATTTATAATGTGAGACTTCATGTGTCTTCGAATGTGACAGATTCCCCAGATTATTTGGTTTTCGTTTAATGAATTTTTTTTTATGAATTTTTCTGGGTTTTTTTTTTGCAAAATCAGATTTATATTTATCATTTTAGCCAAGAAAAAAAAATCAACAATTCTCTGTATTGCTTCGATCAATAAAAAACGTCAGGCTCAACAAAAAAGCAGAGCTTTTTACTTGTGCAAATTTTAACTCCGACCTAGACGCGGGTCCAAGCGAATCTGGGGAATAATTTTCATTCAAAAGGTTTCGTGCTAAAGGTCAATTGAAGTCACAGTCCGGTGCCACTATAGACAACTCTCCCTTATATTGTAGGTTATATAAACTATAAATATTTTTTAGAAATATATATTTCACCACTAAATCATATTAATCAAAAATATAGTCAATTAAACGATGACTCCAACGATGTATTTGGAGCTTGAAAATATTTTCATTGTGTAAAAAGATGATGAATAAACAAAAGTGTCCCCACTACAGACAACTCTTTCTTATATAGTCTACAAATATTCTCTAGAAATATCATTTATTTCACTACAAAATTTTACTAAGGCAAAATTTGGTCAATAAGAATTCTTTTCCAATGATACATGTGGAGTTTGAAAATATTTTCATCATGAAAAATTATGAGAAAAGAAAACTGGTTCCATTACAGATAACTTTTCCTTATAGAATCTACAAATAATCTCTAAAAATATGATTTATTTTAACAATATTTGACTATTTGAATACCAATAGACTACAGTAAGTCATATCACTAAGATCATTAAAAGGAATCTCTAAAATATTCCAACAATCTTCAAATGAATATACATTTTTGCTATAAAATGGAAAACAAAACCTTTCGGAATGATATCTAACGAATATTTAATACGATATCTAGTTATGATTTCTTTCAATGTCCCATAAAGTCTTCAAAGAAATCAACTCAAGTCGAAAGAAACCAAACTTGATTAGGAAAATATTCAATGAATGATCACAAATATTTTCCATATTTTCTTTGGCAGTGATTTTCCTCATATTTGTTATACAATCACTTCCCTTTACGAGTTTGGATTTCTAGAACGTCCGCTGACTGTCTACCGACATGTATTGCAATATTTCTAATAACTCATATTGGCTCATTCTGCCGCTGTCAATGGGCAACTGTGCGCGAGGTGATTTATGAATCATAAATAAAGAATAGTGCCTGCAAGCAAAGTGGAACTAAGCAAAAAAAATATAAAAATCCACCACGCGCCAACTAAATATCAGACTTTGGTATGAATAGTTATAAGAGCCAGTTGGAGGCTCCACTGCCACTTTAGACAAAATGCGGGACGTGTGTGCGCGCTTTGAAATTTATCGTCGACTAGTAGAGTAATAAAATAATGACTTGTGAATGACTTTATGAAGCCACGGGTTGGAAAATATTGTCAACGATTTCTAATTGGTGTTTTGTAAAAATTTTATTATGTGTGTTGAATCATGTTCCAAGACTATTGGACACGTCCTTCAAAAAGCAAACGTCTGTAAATTGGCCCAAATGGCAGCAGAGTCTCATGCCGCAATAACTTTTTTCATTCTTGATTTTTTAATCTTTTGCTGCTGAAAGGATTCGTTAGAAGTTTTCTTTGGGTATTTTTTCATAGCTGATATTTTGGCTTGTGTTTTTGTTGTTGTTGTGGAACGATAATGACCTTTTTGCACCTCAACCTCAAATACCATTCATACGAAACGCGCTTTCAGCAAAGTCAGCTCGAAAAATCGACAGTATTCGAAAAACGTAAACTCAACTGAAAAGTCAATGGATAAAATAATAAAATAAAAAATAAAAAAATTAAAACGCCAAGAAATAAACGACAGCATTTGTGCAGATGACCGCAGCGAAATGCAATTCGTTCCACATGCACTCGACAATGAAGCACGAACGAGCGTCTGTCCGTCCGTTGGTCCAGCTGTTCATATGCAGCACTTGCGCAGCGTGTTGCTGCTGTGTTATTGTTCTTGTTGTACGCCACAGTGTGACGCAGTTGTTGAGTTGGCGCGGTGTTGGTCAGTGGCGGCAATTCTCGCCACCGTAAAGGAGCGCAGTGCTTCAGCGTGTTGCACGCCGCCGCAGCAACCAGCGACCGCGAAACGGAAAATGCCCCAATGCGCTCCGTGCTGCCGTGCCGCTCAACTCACACCCATACACAACACACACACACACACACACACATACACAGTCACGTTCCCATGCAGCCATAATGATGCGTGTAAATGTTGCGCGCCGCTGCACCTAGTGGCGGCCACTGCTCGCTGCGCGCCGGTCACACCGTCAGCCTCACATGTTATGCAAGATCAGTTCTCCTCTAGCTGTCGATTCCGGCAATTCTTTGCGGCCGTTGCGCTTCGTTGCGACCGCCGTGGATTGCTGGTTGCTGCCGCCGCCGCCGCCACTGCTGTCGCTGCGCTCATAACAATTTGTTATTCGTTTTTATTGTGCGATTATTATTTTTTTATTCTTTGCTGGCCTTTTGTCGCTTTCCTCTTATTTTCTCATAATCCCCGCCATTTAATATCATTTTGTGAGCGTTTAGCGGCTGTCCACACGTTTCGCTTTCGGCATCGATCGCCGCAGTTTTTGTGCGGCCAGTGCGTTTTGTGGCTTAATCGAATTTTTAGCCATACAAAAAAAAATTAACAATTTGCCTGTGTACACAATGACAATGGCAGCAGCAGCAATAACGCCAGCAACACGCACGACAACCGCAGCAGCAATAGTTGACAGTTGTCTGGCGCATTGTCAACTGTTGTGATCGGCAACCAGTTGTAAAAAATATCACATTACTTTATGGCGTGCTAACATATCTACTGTAGTTGTTGTTGTTGTTGCTGCTGTGAATAGCCATTGACGTCACCAATCATTGATTGAATAATTGAATGTATGACACATTAATAGAATCAATTAGAAAGAGGGAAAAACAGACATTTGCAATTGCTTTCAAATGCGAGAAATAAGAAAAAAATTCCATTTTAATCATTGCGCGCTGAATTCTCATATTAGAGGCCCTAAGTTCGATTCCTAGCTTGGGCTGGTGAAACGCTTAGCTACTTCCAGGGTCGTAGCCAACATTTTTTCGGGAGGTTGAAATAAGTGATATCACAATGGGCCTTTCAGGCCTCCAAGTGTGTCTTACAAAGACAGCCACCAGACACAGGTTAACTGCAATCAAATGCCTCACAAGAGTTGGGCAACCTGAGATGCTTTTTCTGATCGAAAAGAACCTAATAGTTTTACTATAATACCCTAAGAACATTTGCAGCTGCCGTAGCTCAGCCGGCTAGTGCGTTGGGCCGCCAGTCAAATGCGACGCTCCAACCCAGGTTCAAGACTCCGTTGCTGCTAACACGAAAAAAAATAAAAGAAAAACAAAACAATTTTTCTTTCGGCGGCTGTCCTCTCAGCAAGAAATGGCAAACCTCTAAGAGTAAAAATTGCCTATGAAAAAGCTCCCAACTCGCCGTTCGGAATCGGCATAAAACTGTAGGTCCCTTCCAACCTTGTAAAAGTATTCGCAAGCATCCGCACGGTTGGTTGCGGGTAGCTAGGCCTTAGTCTCGTAATCGGGCTGTCATGCCAGTCAAGAAGAAGACGAACATTTGTGGAGGAAAGTGCCTTTTGATTCTGATTTTTTTAAATTGTAGCTTTGATGAATTTGACTCTGAGTGAAGGTTGCTCATTGTCAGACCAGTGGTTTTTTGATAATTTATGATTTCGTTTCCGACAAATTTCAAAATTTTGAATTGTTAAACCATTTCTTCTTCTTCTTTTAAAATAATTAAAAAATTAGATTAGGGATTTAAAAATGTTGAATTGTCAAAACATTTTCAAGAATTTATTTGTCTGCAAAAATGTTAACTATCAACTCAAAATCTTTGTTGAAGTGCCACAATTACTTGTTGTTGTACTCATATCGATTCGATCATTAGATCCACTGCGATCAAAAAGATAAAAGCTGTTCTAAGAAAGTTAACAAGTTTTCTTATATTCTTATCTTATTTTCTCAACTCTTCCATCAATCAATTTCAAATCATTAAAATCATAGATGAGTTATTGTGATCTAATTTTCTGCAATTCTTGAAATCTTAAATTGTAAAAAAAATTTTTCTTTATCAAAAAATTAGTATGCATATTTTGGAAAGTTAGGTTAGGAAATATGATTATAAAGTTCGATTAGGAACCTAAGAAGTCTTATTTAGAACACATTTGCATTTAACACATTTTAACCTTTAACAAGAAAACCGTATTCCTCTTGTACGATACTTACTTGTTGATTCCAGAATTATAACTGATTCGCATTCTTACTAAATCCACTCAGATCAACAAGATAAAAGTTCATCTTAGAAAATGCCAAACCCTACTTTTAGCAAAAAAGGAAATTTTCTCAATTCTCTGAATTGAACTCAATTTGTCATAAAAAAATCTGAAATCTACAATCTTGAAATTGCGTTTGAAAAAATTTGTAAATACACCTAAGTCTGTTTTTACACGGTCTTTTTTTACACGGTTTTGATATAACACGGTTTGAAAATTGAATATTTTTAATTTTTTTACACGATTTTATTCCATTTAGCACGATTTGAAATTTTATGTACTTAAATTTTTTTTGTCAAATTTAATTTTTGCGAAGTATGTTCATATCACAAAAAAGTATTTATGAAAGAAAAAAGTCTGAAACCATCGATAGTATCGATAGTGCTATCGATAGTTTGCGAACACTAGCTTAAAGATTTAAGTGAATTCCCTTTTAGCGCGTACAAGCAATTTTTACTGGTCAAAGCAAATGTGAATAGCACTAATTTAGGGGAATTCCCTTTATGTGCATACAATAAAATTTACTGGTCAGAGCAATTGAAACGTGTTAATATTTTGTGAACTGTCAATGCAATAAGACGTGTTTGGTAAAGAAATTTTAATAGGTTTTAGAGATTAGGAACAAATCACCCATTTTTGTATACGATCAATGTCTTTTTTTACACGGTTTTTTTTACACGGCTTCTTCTGGAACCAATCTACCGTGTAAAAACAGACTTAGGTGTATTACTAAACGCTCAGTAAATGTTTTCAATAAAGTTTTCCAGCCATAAACAGAAAAAAATCATTTCATCTGTCAAAACAAAAACATGTTCGTTAAAATTTTCGATAACAAAGTAAGCTAAATTAGGCGTGTGTGAACAGAAAAGCGATAACTTAATTTAAAACAAAAATGATTCAATTTCTTTTTTGCTGTCTGAACAGGACATTAGGTCTAAAGTCAATTCAATTTATTATACAAAAATCTCCATTTATCAAATTGCAATTATTGCTAAATTGCGTTAAAATTTGGCTCGATTCGCCATGCAACTCTGTGTCGTGATATTATCGATAAACAAATTCATTAACAATTGACGAAACCAACAGGAATTTGAGAAACTGACAAAAGCGAAAGAATTTGAAATTTTATTTGAAAACTTATGTAAATCTTACTTAATGTTCAATAAATGTTTTCAAGAACGTTTTCTATACATAAACAGAAAAAATAATTTATTTCGTCAAAACAAAAACATGTTCGATAACATTTTCGATAACAGAGTAAGCTAAATTAAGTGTGTGTGAACAGAAAAGCGATAGCTAAATTTAAAACTATGTAAATTGAATCAATTTATTTGGCTGTCTGAACAGGATAGAAGTCTGGATAGAGATACAAATTATGTAAGGATGGTTTGGTATGGTATGGTATGGTTTCTGACTTATTGTTTTACTAGGCTAGCCAAATTTTTCGATGGTAGAACCAATACAAAAAAAAAATAAAAAAGTTTTTGGTTTTGTAAATCAATGTTTAGAATTTCAAAAATTTGTACAAAGTAATAAAAATCAGAATATTTGAAGTCTGAATATTTTGGAAATTAGAGGCTTTCTGACTTATATTTTTACTTGGCTAGCTAAATTTTTTGGTGGCAGAACCAATACAAAAAAAATACAAAATTTTTTTTTTATAAAATTAATATTGAGTATATATATAATTAAAAAACCAACACAAGATCGTAACAAACCCAAAAAATTTTTAGAATTTGCGTACTGATTTCGGATTTGCAAGAACCAGTGCAAAATTAAGAAAAGAACAACACAAGTAGTAATTTGTTGAGCACATGTGGTTGTGCTACGTTCACTTTTTTAAGCGTGCAAGGTAGATAATCTTCATAGAAGCTAATAGACCGTAGTTTGAAGAATTCTTACCAACTAAAAACCATCTCCTGTTCGTCCTCATGAAGTTGGTGACTAGTCCTTTGAAGTCCTGCAAAGGTAGATCCGTCTATCCTACGTTTAAATCAAGTCTGCGTCTTGCGTTTTGTGGTATTCAGTAGTAAATTGGGATTCAGGCTCTGAACGTACCAATTGTTCAATGATCTATAAAGCTCAAAGTTACTGAAGAAGAGCGTATTTAATTTGCATTCTTTTGTGACAAAGTGAGCGCCAAGTATCAGTGGAAGGAGTGTAAAATGTTTTACGCTTACAGAGGAAATTAAAAAGTGTAGCCAAAAATTTATGACTTTACTAAATAAATTTAGCTTCTTAATAAAACTAAATGCGTAACCTAAAAAGTAAGTAGAGCACTCATTGCTCTACTTCATTAACTGCTAAAATTCCAACAGGGGTTCAAGTTGGCGCCATTATTGTCTCATCTAATCTAACCAAACTTCAGAATCCTCATATCCATCTCGGAATTCAATCTCGCTCACTATGAAAATAAGATCTGAAACTGTTTGCTACTCGTTTCTTGCGCGACCTTGAGCCTGTCAAAAGCCATTTTAGCATTTATTAGAAATCTAAAGCAACACCTCTACACAAGCGCCATAACATATATCTACAGAAATAACATTTTATAGCTGCTCGTTATTCAAAAAGTAAAAAGTACGCGCAACCAAAGTCAAACAACAACAAACACTGAGCGTTTGCATATCAAGATACCCATTATAAAAGATCTACAAGCGTTTTCGCACCTATGGAACATAAAATATAATAATAAAAATGAAAATAAAAATAATAATAAGAATAAAAATAAAAATAAAAAGAAAAATAAGAATAAAAACTTTAATGCGTAGGGGAAACAGATTAAGTAAAGTAAAACATGAAAAGAACAACAAAAACGAAACTCATTTACTCTCAGAAGAGACCTTTAAAAGCTGCAAAATTAGCGCAGCTAATCGTGTTTTTCATACTAGTTGTTGTTGTTGTTTTTGGGTGTTGTTGTTTATTTGTTGTTGTTGTCGCAGCGGTGGCAAGTTTATGAGCAGCAATAACCGGCACAACGAGAACACATCAACAGCAGCCGTCACCAGCATTCACCATAAACGCACACACACACACAAACACAAACACACATGTACAGCAACAATATAGCAACATAACCACACTTCACACATGCTCCCATGCCACAATGGGCAATTAATTAATCAAAATCACATTTCGCTGTCTTTTGGCGTATTTTTGTGCGCATTCTTTCTTGGCGCACACAATTTTTTTGGTGGCAGCCAGCGAGTTGTGCCACAAATTATTGTAGCGCCATTACGGGGGGTCAACAACATGCAGTGTCGACATTGTGAGTTGTTCATCTTTCAAGCAGCCGCCCAGGTGAGAAGCAAGAAGAAGAAGAAACAGTAAGTGTTAAGAATGCAGCAGTGCAGTTGACTAGTTTTATCTGGAAATTTGTGAACCTCAACGATGCACAGCTGACACTTTTCCTTGTTGCTGGCGCACTGCTGTTGCTGCTACTTTCGAAGCATTTAAAGCGCTTCTGCCAATATGGGAATTGCTTTAAAAATCCTTAAACTTAATAAAAACATTGACATTTAAACTGCCCAAACCCAAACCCAAACCGAAACCGAAACCACCCTCAACCAATCCACTCATTGCCAACGCCCGCGAACATTGGCAACGACAGCAGCAACAGCAACAACAACAGCATCGACATCGACATCAGCAACACTCATTCATTGGGCGCTTATCGCATCAACAGCCGCCGCACATGAAGTCAGCGTCCAGCCATAACCGCAGCCACCGTGCGCTCGCACGCTCAGTGGGTCGGTCGCGCTGGTCGGTCGGTCGACTGGATGGTGCGCTGTCACATCCATCAGATGCAGATAAGCCGCCTGGCTGGGTCGGTCATTGCGTCGGTTGGCTGTGTTGTGTGGCCGCTTGCCAGCTTAGCGGGTCAATAGCGCTTCGCTGATGGACAGACAGACAGACGAACAGAACCGCTGGGCGCACAAATTCATCAAATGTTTGAGCGCTATGTATGTGTGTGTGTGTGTGTGAGTGAGTGTTGGCCAGCAGCGATGGACGCATGAAATTGACATTTTTCAAATTTTGTTGGCAGCCTGCGCGTTGAATGTTGCCGCTTCACATTGTCGGCATCGACGAGTGGCGGCGACTGTGTGTCAAGCAAGGCCGTTGTGCTGTTCGCGCTTTGTGCGCTACTGTTGCGTGTAACGGTGTATGTATGTATGTAATTGTGTGCGATCGGTTTTCCGCTAACATGGACAACAACAACAATGTTGAATATGCTTCACAAAAAAATTTCACAAAAGGGCAACCGTTTTTTTGTTGTTGTTGTTGCTATTGGTGTCGGATTACCAACAAGCTGTGGCGCACTAAACTGTTTGCCAAAGTTGATGCGTTGTTGTTGTTGTTGCTGCTGCGATCTGGCAGCGCTGATAAGCTGAAAAAAGTTGACTTTTGCGAGTGCAACATTTTCAGTGATTTTTTCTCCACCTTTTTGTAGCTGAGTGAAACTTGATAACGGGAAATGGCGCAAGCAAGCGCACACAACCAACGCACATTTCTACGCACTTTTTTTTTGGAGGTTAGGTACATATATTGAGACCAAACTACAGAGGGTTACCAAGGTTAATGTTAGCGACAAAGTTGCGCATTAGAGCAGATTTGACTGTTCGCGAGTGTGAGTGCATCTGTCTGTTTGTGTTGTGTTTCCTCTTCTTCAGTCGCTTGTTGACTTTGATGCTTTTCTAGCTGTACTTTTGTAGCTATTTTGTTGTTGTTGTTTTTGTTATTTAGGGCCGCCGACGGTTAGCAGCAAGATCTGATAAGGTTTTATGTTGCAGCAAACGGTTGTTGCGATTTCAACTGAACTGAACCACTAAACAACCACCGTCACCGCCACTGCCCAGCGGCATCAGGCGACTGCATGAGTGCTGCGAAGGCAGCATAAATGCGGCAGAATAGTTGAAAAAAATTTTATTGCAATTTAATGTTTGGGATGCGTGTGAAAAGCAGCAAAAAGGGAGATGATATCAACGTTTCATAGAAATGATTTATGTTATGTATTGAACGAGCACATCCACACTGGGCGCACAAAGTTAGAACTTTCAAGAAAGTGCAATAAATATAAACATGAATCATTTATTTCACTTTCTGTACAATTCTCGTTTCTGTGTTGGCCCAAAGTTTAGTTCTAGTAAGTCTCTGAATATTTTACTGCCGTACACATTACTGTCTACCACAATTGTGGCACTGTTTAAAATATATATGTACTTACAACAATTTCAATATACAACAACACCAACATTCACAGCACAGCACAGTTTGGCACTGAGTGAATCAATGAAAGTGCCACACACATTTTTACTTGCACATCAAATAATAAAATAAACGTGCGGACAGCTAAGGATTTGACTTTAATCCTATTTAGTCTCGCATACACTAACACACATACACACAGACTCACACACACGCACATATAAATGCATGTAAACAAACACAGACACAGCGCAGCGCATAAACCCAAAGTGCATTGCACACGTTGCACTTTACTTTCCATGCATTTATGCAACATGCAATGGCAATGCCAAAAACAACAACAATATGAATGGCATTGGCAACGGCATCAGCGTCGCTTGTATGCGTTGACATGCAACTCATGTTGCACATAATCCCAACATTTGATGGCTGCGTTGCGACTTTATGCTGCACTTTGCACGCTGCCACGCTGCAGCGAGACAACAGATTTGTGTATGTGTGTGTGTGTCGGCGTTTACACTGTTGGCGGTGGCGGTTTCGCATGAGTCAGGCGACATTGGTGTGGCCCACTCGCGTTGTTACTGCGGCATTTGCGGCTTCACTGTATGCGTGTGTGTGTTGCGGCTGATGGCCGCTTGGCGCCATGCAGCAGACCACAGTGGGAGTGTTCAAATTTTGCTCACTTATTTTTGGTTGGCTTTTTTCTTTTTGTTGCAATTGAAAGCTATTAACTTACACCGCTGCCAGTACAATATTTACACTTTAACCCTGCAACGCTCAAACCATTTGTCGCGCAAACTATTTGGCCGTAACGATTGAAACATTTTGCTGCATTTCGATTTCAACTTTTGACACTTCTTTTGTGCACATGCCACATGCCACACACGCTGTTGTCAGCTGTCATCTATGGCCGCCAGTTGCCAGTTTGCCTGCATTTGTCTTTGCTGTTTTCTTGTAAACTTTTTCGCAAATATTTCGCAATATTTTCTCGCACAATAACTGCAGCAAAATGAAACTGTCGCATGCAAACATTGCAGCATTTTAACTTTTCGCCGCATACATGCAACATGCCACCATGACACTACTTCGTACTATACTCAAGCGTGCAGCGCTGTTGCTGTCTTGTTGTTGCAATAAATAAAATGACAAGAAATGCAAAAATGTTAAGTAGAAAAAATAGTTGTGATGTAAAAAGATGATTGTTTGTTTGATAATTGTGTGGAAAGAAGATGATTTGGATCATAGTTCCAAGTTGTGTTTTGCATTTGTGTTCAAAACTATTTGCCACTTTTTTGTTGTTAGTTGTTGAGTTCAGTGATGGCATTTCATGATGACATTTCTAGATAGTTCTTTACATAAGAATTGTCATGCGCGCCAAGAAGTCCCACTGTGACAAAGTTCCCATTTTATTGCAGGCAGTCTGGCAATTTTATGTTCAGAAGGCATGAAGTTATGTCTCCGGCAATCTTCCTACACAGTATTGTGATGCAAGAAAGGCCTTGTTTAACCCTTTCGGTACTTCTTTTTTGTTGTTAACTTTAAAAGTCATTCTTTTCCATTTTATTACTGTTTACGCCTACACAATGAATAATCAAAAGACATTTTTTAAAATATTGTTCGAAAAAGTGGTTTTTGGGCATCATGAAATATGGCATAGTAAAAAATAAAAAAAATCGTACAGCCTTAGTGAACTATATTTGGGATCTAACTTTTTTTACACTTACTAAAGCAATAAATACCTACGAGATTACTTACATAAATCTATGAAATAAATTGATTTTTGTAATAGAATAAATAAAAGTACGAAGTGACCTCTTTCTGTAAAATACGCAGCTCGATAGGACTGCGCACTTTCTGAACCCTTACAAGTTACTTGGTACACTAATCAAAATATTTTTTTCATGATTTAGTATAAAAATCTTCAGAGAAAAATACAAAATTATAAAAATATAGTATCCACAAGTTTTTGACCTAAAACAGGCACTGAAAAGAGACTATGCCATATGGCATAGAATAACCGAAAGGGTTAAGAAACAAAGAGAGTAGATAGTCTCTTATTGAACATTTAACCCTTTGCTGCTAACATGGTAATCTGAGAAACACCTCAAAACAAAACTTTATGCAATGCTTCGAAAATTGTCAACATGTGCCAATTAAAAAAACCACATAATTTCAAACAATAGCCAAATTTTAACTTTAATTACATTATTATAAAAATGTTTCTTCTCTTTCTACTCAAAATTGTGTTGAAGGAAAGGCCTGGCCTGAGAAACAGAGATAGTAAATAGTCAAACAAACAAACACGTTGGAAATCAAACTTTATGCAGTTCTTAAATAAATTTCAAATTTGTGCTCATTGAAATAGCCACATAATTTCAAACAAACGTCAAATTTTAACTTTAAGTACATTGGATTATAAAAAAATTAATTTCATAAAAACCAAGGCCTAATAATTACATAAAGTAAAATAAATAACTTCATAAAAATAGTTCACTTGTTTCAGTGTGTCCGTCAGACCAGAGAATTAATCAATGTCAGTCACTTTATTTGAGTTGCTATACCAGCTCTTTTCTAAAGATATTTTTCCTTTCTTCTTTCTTTAAAATTGGCATATTTTCTCATATTTTGACACATCATCTCACCTTCACTACATAATTTTGTTCGCATCATTAGTTTAGACACACACCTCTTATAATATGTCACAACCATTTTGTTAGTTCATCTATTTATGGGTTCTTCCCTACATCAATCAATTAGTTTATTTTCCAATTATTTAATTTCTCCAAAGTTTTATGCATTATTATTATTTAAATCAAAATTGCATCCACACATTCGTCATTCAGTTTCTGTTGATGCATTGATTTATTAGTAACATTTTGCAGCTATTCATCTTTCATGCACCTACGAAGTTATTTATCATTTATTGGCCATTCTATCTACACTTATTCATGTTCTTCATGTGTTATTTCTGCTCTGTGCGATTATCCCCTCTTTTATATATTAATCATTGCCTTTATATATCGTTAAATTATCGATTGGCCCTTTTCTATACCCTTATTTATCCTACCCATTCCTTATCCTTCTTTTTATTTACTGAACTTTGTCTACATACATCGCTAAGTCATCTATTGGCCTATCTACCTGATTTTATTTACACTTGTATCTTATCTATCTTTCCCTATGTACAATTATTCTTCCTCCTTTCTGCCTGGAAGCGGCCTGCTAGACTGGTACCGATTGTAGATTCTGGTCCCAACGGCGTGGCCCCCCTCGATCCACAATTAGCCAATTTATTGTCAGTTTCGTTACCTTAAACACGACAGTCTCTGGGAACCCAAATAAGTTTTAACTTATTATGTCGCGCAACCGACCTAAGCGTCATCTCACATTCTTGGACAATCTTCGAAATCGCTAGCGCCTTCTCCAGCGCCTTAAGTGCAGCTTGACTATCACTACAGACTCCTATACATTTTCCGTACCATTTCTTCTCAGATATTCATTCCGTTACCTTCAGAATGGCAAAGACCTCCGACTGGGAGACGGTTGCCAGCTCTCCTAAAGAATACGAGTAATAACAGTTGACACTCTCATTAAGGTCCCATCCAGCTCCAGTATCTCTATCGGTCTTGGAACCATTAGTGAGGAAAGCGTCCGTCAGGTCCTCTAGCATCGACTCCGGACTATACCATTGTTCACGCGTTGAGAACGTGATTGCAAAAGGTTTCCCAAAGAATACTACGGGTATTAGGCCAGTGTTGCGATATCAGGAGATTTCCTCCTAGATTTAGGAGATTCTTTTCCTTTTCGGACAATTTTTGGGAAGAAGAATTCTTTAGGAGAAAATGTATGAGATTTTGAGTATTGAAAGTTAGTGTCTTATTTAATTTAAGTTGGCGCTTCGAAGTGCATAATTGTGGCAATGAAAGAAGGAAGTTTACAGAAGCAAATTTCATACCGATTTCATTTTGTATTTTCATTTTGTATATGTATTGTTTGTGTTAAGTTGTTGTTAAACTGAAGTTGAATGAATAAAAAGGCTACAATAAAAAAAATCACTTTTTTTTTTATTTTTTTAACAGAAGTTTTATTCCTTAGTTTATATTGACAACAACTATAAAAAATAACTTTTGATTTTTTTAATTTTTGGAATAAAAATTCAGCTGTTTTTTAGATTTAAGAGAAAGTGATTCAAAGCACTGTGTCAGACAGTCCTTAGGGGCCAGCAGCAACGAATATTGCTCTGACAACCTCTTGAATATTTCTCTGTGATTCATAAGCTTGGTCGAATATTCATTACATATTCTTTCGGTCGTGAGTTAGGGTCTTCGAACTGCGGTTTCACTGCAAATTCATGCATGTATCTTTTCTATCTATTCATTCTGTACGAGCAGGGACGAAAAGGTGAAAAAAATATGAAACTGGGTTTACTACATTTTCTTTGAATCAATATCCTTCTGATCTTCATTATATTTCACTATCATCTAACTGGTTTAAGGTACTTCTATTTGACTGGATGACGGTTTTTTTTTTAGATCATAAGTCCATCTTTACATCTCCCTGTTCATTTGTCTATTCAACATTAGAGAAAAGAAGTGCAGCAACTTTGAAAATCCCTAACGCCATCTTTCTGAACAACACTTCTGACTTTCTGTCCAATCTATTCGTTCATCAGCTTGTCTCCGCCAATCTGCACATTTGTCTCCTTTTATTCCTTAAATATCCACTCGTCCATCAGTCAGTCTCCCCATTTTTCTATGCCAGTTTGTGTTTTTTACAGTACTTACATTTTATTTTCAAGCATTTTTCTTAGTTTCTGAATGTTTTTATTTTTTTTATTTATGTCTCCATGACTGTGTGTGAATTTTTCGCTGCGTGTGGGCACGCGCGATTCTCAGCCCACACTTACAAGTACACTTCGATGTGGGAGGCACACATATAGCACGCCCACTGCTGCACATTATCATCATTATTATTGTTGTAGTGCATTGTTGTTGCTGCTGCTGCACGCCGGCCCATTGCAGTATTTGTTCACACACAAATTGTGGGTGAGGAATCCTTTTGTTGTCTTTGTTTTTGGTGCAACTTTTGTGCCTTTATCGAAGCACATTTTATCTTGGCTGCAGTTGCGCTCTTGCCACACCCCACAGTCCGTTTGGCGCTGCCATACGCGTTGCAGCCACACGCGTTTGCTGCTGCCACACCACTGCATGTTGCATGCAGCATTTATAGCTTTTGTTTGCCGCTTGGCTTGAAGTTAATGTGGCAATTGTTGTTGTTATTGTTGTTGTCGTTGTTGCTGCTGATATGCTTTTTCGTTGCTGTTGTTGTAATGGCTTTGTTGTAATGTCTGCTGCTGCTGTTGTTGCGGCACTGCGCTTTGCATTCTGTCGTTGTTGCAGGCTTTTGAAATCGCCTGCTGCATTTTATAACAACAGCCACAATAACAACAACAACAAGCCTAAAACAACAAAATTGATTGATTTTAATGCTGGTGTTGGCACTCATGCAATTTTTATGTTGCTGACGTTGTGTTGTTTAACATGGTTTTTTGTTAAACATTTGTTGCTATTAACAATTTTGCTATTAACAATTTTTGTTGTTGTTTTTGTTGTAGATTAATTTTACATGCATAATATAAATGACATAAAGGTTTACAGGCTTAAAGGTTTACAATTTCTATTAAATATTTAATGCGCTGACATTGTTGTTGCGTGCCAATGGACAGTAGCCACAAAAGCATTAATAAATATGGGAAGAGGGGAAATGCCACATTTCTACTGGTTTTCAAATCACCAGATTCCATTGGTTTGGCTTATCGGTTAATTCACAGTTTAATTCAAATTCAAAAATGAATGTTTAAATTTTTTATGTTTTTCCATTTAATTATTAAAATTTGTTTGGTTTTTATTGTTTTTTATTTCCATTTGTTTCATAGCTTAGTTGAGCATTTCCATGTTAATGTGTCTAATAAATAATGTCAAAATCTCCGGAAAATTAGGTTAAAATAAAAGATGTTAATAATTTGGTGGGCGTTTCTTAATGACAGCAAATTAAAATTCAATAAACTGAAGAAATTATTAGAAAGCAGTTTTATAAAAAAACTCTCTACGAAACTCTCAAGTTGCTACTGCCTAAAAAGCTTTAATATGAATTTTCTTATTATCAGAAATATGTTTACTACAACAACAACAATAACATTGTGTAACACTATGCAACAGCAGTTTTCACACATGACAAACTCACTTTTAAATTGACAAGCAGTGAATGCCAAATTTGGGAAAAATCGAATCAATTTTTTTAACATCACTGACGCACACAGGAGGGATTTTGGGGTTCAACCCCTACACCCCAACATAAAAATTTCTGGTACAAAATATGGTTTCGAATGCTATTGGGCTCAAAAATTGTACTCAAACACTCCTTTTTTATTTTCCGCATAGTACCTTTAAATGCAACCCTGTTACTGTCAACTACCATCTCTTAGAAGGCTATATTCAAATTTTGAAACTGATCCGTCATTTACTTCGTGTTGGCAGTCATTGAAAGCAGACAACTTTGAATTTAGGTTTTATTTTATTTAAGATTAGTTTAATTTAATTGGCTGTGGTATCTACTCAGAAGGATTAAACCTTAACTTATAGCTCCGGCTGCCAGATTACTGTAGTGTTGGTCACAGCAATTTGCGCAGCCTCCGATTGGCTCAGGGTAAACAGGATATCGGCTACTGGGGTATCCTTATATTATCGGACAGCCAATCAGCTCTTAGAGCTCTGGATGCGGAAAAAATAACATCAAAGACTGTTCTGAGCTGCAGCGAATCTCTCAACGACTGCCAAGCAGCTTCATATTCGCCCATGCTGGGTTCCAGGTCATAGGGATATTCCAGGGAACTGTAGAGCGGACGAGCTCGCGAGACAGGGCACTACTGAGCAGTTAGGCCAAGAGTTGACCACGATAGGTATCCCTCTTCTAACATGTAAGTTTCGTACCCATGTGAGCTCTATACACCATACGAATTTAAGATGGGCTGAAGGCAACACCAGCCTCCTTGCGCGCCAACTTTGGCCAACATTAAATCCTCGACGTTCTAAAGAACTCCTCTCACTAAACAGAGCCCAGATCAGAACCATGATCGGTGTCCTTACGGGTCACTGCCTAATCGGTACCCACGCAAAAAGGATGGGGCTGTTTTCGAACGACTTCTGTCGCAGCTGTCTGGACGAGGAGGAGGAAGAAAATATTCCTCACTTCCTATGTTATTGTCCTGCCTTATCCAGAAGAAGGCAGACCTACTTAGGCAACTTCTTCTTCGGAAGTCTAGAAGATCTAGCTGATAAGACCATACACCGTCTACTAAGCTTCGCTAATAGCTCCAATTGATTTAACGAGTGAGCGAAATGATGCTCGATGTGGTATCACAATGGGCCGCCTGGCCTAAATGTGCTCCTCCTGGAGCAGCCACACTTACCTACCTACCTAATTTAATTTAATTTATTTTTGCGTAAATAAACCATCACCAAAACTAAGGAAAGACTTAATAATTGACTCTATGAGATTCACCATCAATTCCAATGGTTAAAAATTTGGTTTACCGAATTCCGTTGTGGTCGTACCAGAACAAGAGACGCCGAACGTCCAGGTCACCCAAAAGAGGTTATCACGTCAGAAATGGTTGAAAAAGTCCATGGAATGATATTGGACGAACGGAGAATGAAAGAACGTGAGGTGGCGGAAGCTGTGAGCATCTCAACTGAGCGGGTACACCACATTTTGCATGCATACTTGGACATGAAAAACCTATCCGATGAGTGCCGCGATTACTCACACTCGACTTAAAGGAGCGTTTGACGATGTTCTCCGAAATCCGAACGAGTTTTTGAGCCGTTTTGTAAACATGGATGGAGCATGGATCCATCACTGCACACCAAAGGCCAAGGAACAGTGAATTTCTCCGGGTGAACGTGCACCAAAGAAGGCCAAGTTTGATCTGTCGGCCAGCAAGGTCTTGGTTATCTACAGTTTTTCGGGATACATGCAGTGTCATTCACATCGATAACCTTCAAGAGGGTAAAACGATTACTGTAGTCGCTATGGCAAAACTCCATCAATTGAGCTACAAACTGCTACCTTATCCAGCATATTCGCCAGATTTATCCCCGACTAGCGACTATTTTATGTTTCCAAACCTGAAGAAGTGGTTTGGCGGTAAGAGATTTGGCTCCAATGATAACCTCTTCATTGAAACATTTGCCTCACTGAATCATTTGCCTATTTTGAACACCTTGAGAAAACCTATAATTTTGAAGAGATACAAAAATTGGAAAAACGTTGGACTAAATGTTGGAAAAACCGGAAAACCGACACTAAAAGGAGAGTTTGTTGAGAAATAACAAGTTTTTTGCCGAACTTTCTTTTATTCAAAACCTCATTGACTGATCAAACTGCCCTCGCGTTATACATATGTATAATATGTATTGGTAATAGGAAATCCAGGAAATATAACTGGAAGCTTCTTGATCTTCGTTGGCACAATGGTTCAAAGATCTTCCGGGAAGGTGGCTCCCAACAAGCGCAGCCTGCTCCTTGCACACAAAACTGCGACAATGATTGTTGAAGACTATTTACAACCGGACCGTCAATGACTCGTGATTGAGACTCACAAGTAGACAGTTTGTTCCATCTTTCGTTAGCGCAAATCAAAAATTGACCTTAGCCTGCTTAGCAAAATTCTTAGCTACCGGAAGTTATTTATTTTTTATTGATTGTCATTTGAGTAAACTTGTGTTGCACAGTGTAATAAATATGTTCGCTTTTAATGGGTGATGGCCCTAATGGTTGGTTGCGCGCCTAATTGTGCAATTAATATGCTAACAAGATTACAGCTGAACCAATTGAAAGGTGTTGAATTAACACTCTCAGCGTCAGTCACACTCTGACAAGAGCCACCAGTGCCCAGTCTCTTCTTATTCGTCGTCTTCTTTGACTTCATCAGCTCAGAAGCCACTGCACGTTGAACTTTTTGGTTTTTCGGCTTTTCTTTTGTTGATTGCTTGAAGAAAAGCTGCAGCGGCAATCAAAATGTCAAATCAAGCGCAACGAATTTAATTGAAAAAAAGGCGTGAAAAGCTGCTACCAAAAAAAAAAAAGAAAAACAAAACCAAAAACACGTTGCAACAAATTTGGAACGGCACTTAACGCTTCGGTAAAATGTTGCGCCACGGCTGAGCTGTTGGCACTGCTGTTCATGTTATTGTTGTTGTTGTTAGTGTTGTTGTCAGCCAGTCATGTCACTCAACAAATTTTTACTACCTCAACGCATAAATTGTACAATTTTATCACTTCATTAGATTTTTCATAAATTGTCAGCGAGCGTTAATGAATGCATTGAATAGTTGTTGTTGTTGTTGTTAGTATAGTGCATCTGTTTTTGTTGTATGGCGATTATTTGAGACTCTAATAGAGGCGGTGCACTTTGATGAAAACGTGGTGGTGAAGTTTTGGTGTGCATTGTTGTTGTTGTTGTTTGTTGATTATGTGAAACCGCAAAACATAAGCGATTTTAGCGAAGCGAGAGGAATCAGAGCTTTGAAAATTTAAACACTTCTTTTTTGGCATTAATAAATTTTTGTTTTTTATTTTCTTTTTTCATAAATATGCATAACATAAGTTTATAAATTTATGCAAATTGTTGACTTTAGTTTCAATACCACAACACAAAATTCCAATAATACTTATTTACTCAATGAAATGCTGCATAGTTTTTGTGTTTTTTTATTGCCATTGATAAAAATTTTTGAACGAAAAGAAGTAAGTAAATAAAAAACCAAATATCGAAGCCATTATATAAAAAACTAATGTAAATTACCACAAAGTCGCCTGGCAGCCATTTCCATTGGTTATTCAAGCGTTCAGTAAATAAAGTGCTGGAACTTTTGTACAAAAACATACATTTTATGCCAATGCCAAGCAAGTGCGCCGATTCGCTTCGCTTCCGCTTCATCTGCGCTCTCCACTTTCCGCGCTTCCTTCCTTCCTTCCGACTCCTGTTCGGTTCTGTGCGATGGGATCAGTGCTGCAACGACAGTGGCAACAAAAATGGCTGCTCGACAGCCCTTTGGACGCGACCACACCACATTTCTTGCACTGCTTTCAGCTCCTTACGACTGTCAGCTCGCGCACCGTCCTTGCGTCAACTACCTCAGCTGCCGCGACCTCAGCGTCATCCCACTTTATTTTCCGTTTTTCTGCTGTCGCTGTGTGCAGTGGCATTTCAGCTGTGCCTGACAGTTGGCAACCATGAAAATGTGCTTTTGTTCCTTGGCTGTTTACTTTTACCACTGCTCTCTGTGTGTGCGTGTGTGTGTTTTACTTTTATTCTTCTTCTCCTTTCTTATCGCACAACTCCTTTTCCTTTGTTCGGCTGCAGTACCGCCTTCTCTGCTGTCTGTTGCCTTCCTAACTGTTGTTGCTTTTATTGCTACTTTTTCAGTTGGAGTCTGTTGTTTTTGTTGTTATTGTCCTTCTGGCTCACCGTGTGCTGCCTTGCATGAAAAGTATGCGCGCGTGTCTGTCCGCGTCGAATACACCGAATCAGCACAACGCAACGTTGTCCTCTAGCCGACCCACACTGCCCAAAGTATCCAAAAGACAAAAAAAAAATAAAAAAATATGTCGAGGCAGCGGCAATATTTATTTTTTATTTATATGCGTAAGCGTGCGTTCAGCCATTCTCCTCAGCTCCATCCAGTCTTGTCTCTCTCATTTTTTGTCGTGCGCCTTCAGTGCGTTTCGCAACGCTTTGTGCACCAACGGTCCGAAAAGTAGACAAAAATTGCGCGCGCGCGTATCTGTGGCGTGTATCTTTTTGTGTCAAATTTGCAGCCACTTGCCGCTGCCGCCACCCATTTCCTGCGCGCACACACACTTCTTCGACGCCGATCCATAAATGACTGAACACACACTGCACACAGGCCGCCCGAAAATTCGTTTCACAAATGACGAAGCAAAAAAACAAAAACGACGACGACGAACAGGAAAAAACGCTTCATTGAAGTTTTGTATGTTTTACTGCTGCCGCCCACCTTGGCGCTGCGCACCGCCCTGCGCTGTGCATTAAGCTGCCCTGGCCGGGGATCAAGCGCGCAAATGGACTGCAAAGCCAAAAGCAAGCGGAATCGAGCACGTAGCGCCGCGCTGTGCTCTTCCGCCCCCAGAGTGGTTGTGGCGCGTTGGTCGGTCGGTTGGTCGGTCGCTGCTAATAACGAGCGCAAACATTGCACTGCACGCGCCTGATACGCCATGACATCCAGTAAATACACACACACACACACGCACACTTATATACCTATATATTGGACATACAAATAAATGTGTGCGTATGTATGAGCCAGTGGTGACTGCGTTACATTGCGTGCAACAACAAAAATACCATGGAAGCAATGACCAAAAGTGGGAGCAACTATGGTCCTTAATGTCATGCGCCCCCCCCACTTCTCGACGCCATTGTCATCAGCATTGTTGCTGCTGCGAACGCCATCTTTGACATGCAGAAATCTATAATTTTGCTTCATTCTTGTGACTTGCCAAACTTATTCGCCGCCAGACGAAGAAATGTTAAGAAAACGTCATGTAAAATGTCAAATGAAATACTTTAAGCTTTTAGGCTGAAAAAGGAAGCTTAAGAAAATAAAACATGAAAACAGCTTAAGAAGAAAAAAGTAGTCAAATGTTTGTAGAAAATAATCCGTGCAAATTTTAGTGAAATTATGTTGAAAATGAATGGTTGAACAAAAACGTGTTGGATGATTTGGGATCAACAATTTGTGAACACTTGAAGTCATAAATGAGGGAAAAATTTATCTAATTTATTGTCTGACGTTGTAAAACGCTATGCATTGCAAACTTGTTTCTAATGGGAAATCTTATATCAGGTTCCAACTGACTTCCACAAACTGGTTTAAATGAAAGGAGCTTTTTGTTAAACACGACCGTTCACACTGCTTAATGAGGTTTAGTTTGACATTTGTTCGTTTACAATCACCGCTCTGACCACGCAGTCGTATTTTTTGAGTTGGCTGGCCACTCGTTGTAAAACGTGGTTATTTCGTTTTTGATTAAATAATAGCAAATATCTTTTTAGGAAGGACCACTAAACCCTTTCGAGTCTACTGGGATAATACGTCCCAGCAAGTTTTTAAGACCCGTCAAAATAATTATTCATATCTTATGACCCACGCAATGTAGTTATTCGAATTATATGTCCTCGGATAAAACCATAATTTTTGAATTTGTGAGTATGCGACATAATTTTGTAGTCCAAATTTTGATAGCATGGGAACATTTCCACCAAGAGTATTTTGATTTTCAAAATTAAACTCCGTCTCGAAAAGGTTAAATAGTGTTTTTGGATATTTTTCATTACAATTCCAACAATACAATATTTTTTTATTATTTTCAAATGGCAACTGAATTTAATGGAATGTGTTTCATACATGAATAGCTGCGTTTCGTAGGTAAAGAAGTGTTTTCATTGTAAGCTTTCGTTTAAATGGTTTAACATGTTTAATTTCCAACAACAATTGCATGTGTTGTTCATTTAATATGGCGTTCAAACAGACTCACTTAAACTAGTTTAAGTGAAAAGAGCTTTTTGTTGAACACGACCGTCCACATTGCTCATTCAAGTTTAATTTTAACTTGTTTAAGCTCTTTAAACAGGTTTAAGTAAAGTTTGACCGAAGGTGACATTTTAGCCGAAGCCGATAAATCCTACAATCCTGACATTCGGCCAAAACCGAAGCCGAAGGAATAACTTAATTGGATTGGGCGTTTAAATTGAGTTTAAACTTCATTCAAGTTTGACTGAACAGTTCGATTTCGCGTTCAAATTAAGTTTTAACTGAAAACTGAGTTAAACTTTCACTGAAAAATTGGAAAACGTTTATGCCGGCAGTGCTGCTTTTCAGCTGCTTAGCTGTTGAATTCAACTGACTTTGTAACGCAGTTGGGCGATATTTACTAAAAAAAAATGTGTACCTTTGGCCTGTATTTTGACGTTTCTTGGCTGAATATGGTCTAAGCCGAAGCCGATTATTGAATGAATGTGCATTTTTTGGCCGAATATGGCCGAAGCCGAGGCCAATTAACCGGTCGGCTCTAGGTTTGAGACGTCAATTTGAACATGAAGCTTTAGCATTTGAATGAATTGTTCACAAAAAGACTTAAATTTTAGTTTAGAAAAAGTTTTAAGTAACTTTAGTTTTGAAAACTCTGAAAGAACGAAATTGTATACCATCTGGGTTTCAGCTAACATTAAATAAAGTTGGGATCGTATATGGCGAGGGAACAGATTGATAGATTTGGCCTATCCTCTTTTTGTATTTCTTTTTGATATGTTTCCTAGACACTGGATCTATTTCTTCTTACTACTTCTGCAGTCTCGAAAAGAAGCCTACAGATTATCACTTCACCACTTAAGTGAAAGTGTCTTATTATCCAGGTTTCTAAACTGGAACAAAAAATCCTTCTAATTAAGTGTTATTTTATAAAATTATCCTTTTTATCGCCTTTTCTTTAGCTGTGGTTCTCTATGGCGATGGTATGAATTGTCTGACTTAGCTTTTTCTCTTTTCGTATTTCTTATTGAAATGTTTTCTAGGCACTGACTGGATCCTTTTCTGCTTACTACTTCTACAGACTCGAAAAGAATTCTACAGATTATCACTTCACCACTAAGGTGAAAGTGTCTAATTAACCTGGTTTTTAAACTGAAACAAAATATCCTTTTTATGAAATTAAATTACTATTTTATTAAATTATCGTTTTTTTGGAATCGCCTTTTCTTTAGCTATGGTTCTCTATGGCGATGGAACGAATTGACTGACTTAGCTTTTCCTCTTTTTGTATTTCTTATTGATATGTTTTCAGGCACTGACTATATCTTTTTCTTCTTACTAGTTCTACAGTCTCGAAAAGAAGCCTTCGGTGAATATGTCTCATTTTTATAGTTATTCAGGTTTCTAAACTCGAAAAAGATCTAATTTTTATGTTCCTCCAGTGAGAACCTTCGTTAGATTAGGTCCTTGGTAAAAATTCATTTGGAAGAAGGTCTCACGAAAAAGCTCAATATCATAAAATTTTTCCAATTTTGAGCAGCCCTGAAGTATTTCAAAAGCTCTGACTTTGACTATTTCTGGCTTGAAAGACTTAAAACAGCCAGATATATCGAAATCTTGTAAGGAAATAATCAAATTTGTACTTCAAAAATAACTTAAAACTGAAACTGTTTCAGCTTTTGATGAGAACACGTGAACAGACGCAAATTGTACAACTCACATGAACTAATTTTAGACAGAAAAAATGACTTCAATCAGCAATCAGACCAAACAAACTCTTCAGAATGAGAACAGCTCGAATTGAAATTTCAATGCTTTAAGAAAATCTTAAAGAATTTCAAATACCTGCTTCATGCAGTTGGACTACGCAGCAAAACAGCTTCCTGGGGAGCCACTCAAGCAAGCAGTCAGAACGCAGAAAATGCTAAAAAGCACAGAAAAATCACATTTCCTTTGTACCGACATTCAATACAATTTTTTTTGCCACTCTTTGCGCTGTCGAGATGGCGCTGTGGTTGGCTGTGCCAGGCGCTGTGTCCTTGTGTCTGTGTGTGTGTGTGTGTGCTTTTGTTGGAAAAAAGATTTTCCCTCATGATTGAGATGCTGATGATGCTGGCTGGCATTGGCTTTGCTCGGTTTGCTCTGACTTCGACTCTGACTCTGACTCTTTTGGTCGGGGCTTTAACATTTTAGTCACGTTTCGCTGGAGTCCGACAACAACGACGACGCCGACTCAACACGATTCGTTGCGTTCCGTTGCGATTGAGCCAAAAGTGCTGATGCTGTTGCTGGCATTGGTGTTGTAGTTGGAGCTGTAGCTGTGGCTAGTAGAAAGGAGGCGGGGCATGGCGGGGCGGAGGAAAAGCGAATGCTGCTGCTGTCCGACGGAGAATCATTTGGTGGGGTGGCAACGCTGTGCATGTGGCGGCTGCTGTTGGTGTGCGGCACGTTGTCGCTGTCGACATGATGGTTGTTGATGTTGTTTTTGTTATTGTTGTTGTTGTTATATAACTCCTTGCATTGGGTACAATTTTTGTTTGTGCTGTGTACGCTGAATTCAAAATGGGTGGATGGCTTTTATGAAAGATATGCGAAACCTAAGCGGCGACTGCCACTGCCACTGCTGGCATGGCAGCTGCTCTTGTTGTTGTTGTTGTTATTGTTGTTGTCCGCGCTATGGCTGCTGCTGTGCATTTTAAAAACCTCAAGTGGCAGCAGCAGCAACAACAACAACAACAACAACAACATTGACCACTACCAAGTGCGGTTGCCGGTTCGCTTTCGCACTCTGGCTGCGGCTGTGGCTATGTCGAAGCAGCTACAATTATTGCAAACAACAACAACAACACTGAAAGCAGCAGCAAGAGCATAAACATAAAATGGGGTGTGCAAAGAGCGAGTAGGAGCCGAAGAAGAAATATGCATTGTACGTGCTGCGGTCAATGGGATCGAAGACAGGCGCACAGAAGCAGCGGCCATGCAGCGGCAACCGACAACCGACAACCAGCAGCAATTGCCGGCAGCAAAGCCCGCCAGCAACAAAGTCAATGCAACTCGCACAGCAAGCGTGAAGCCTGAGAAAACGGCTTCCAAGCCCGCGGGCTGTCGTTGAGCCTCGAAGCAACAAACGAAGGGAACGCAAACTCGATGTCGATGTCGAGAAGGAGGAGAAGGCGACGGCGGCGTACGCAAGAAATGTATCTGCCATTGGCAGCAGAGATCATGAACTTTAGATTTTTCAGCGCAATCTGCAAAATTGCTGCCAAGTGGCAGTCGCAGTCGGCGAGAGTTGGCGGCGCGAAAGGAGGAAGCAGCAGACGGAAGGCGAAAAATAATGTTGCCACCGCCCGTTGCAGCGCAACAATGCGTCGTAGACGTCTGACAGCAGTCAGCAGCTTGTGGCGGCGGGCGGTGAGCTTTTGCGCGCCGCTGAAATAAATTATGTGTTTGGCATGGCATGCCAGCTGCCAATCTGTCGATCTGCGCGCAGCTCTCGCGCCTTGAAAGAAATTTCAAACTTGGCCCGAACGTCACTGCTACTCCTTTGCGCTTAGGGTTTGTGTTTTTTTGCGGGCCAAGCGGCAAAGGTGGCAAAGCGCATAATAGACGTCACACGATTCTGACAGTGCTTGAGATGGGAACGTTCGTTCGTTCGGTTGTGTTGTCTTGCCGTTATTTTTGCAGCAACTTTCCGAGCGCGCAACTTGTGGTAGCAAAAAGACATTAATTACATAATAATAATGGCCGAGACAAGTGCAGCCACGAGCGTTTGCTGTCAGCCCACTGTGACTGCGACTGTAACTGCAACAGCGAGTGTTGACAAGGAGCGCACCCCGGGCAAAGCTGGGATCTGCGTTGGCTGCTAGAAGACTGCAGCCCGACTGTGGGTTAACGTAGAAGCTGCAGCTGACTTAGCCGATTTGTTGGCTTTAGATTGAAATGCTGCCAAATTGATTCAATTATAATGAATTTTATTGACAGTAACGCATTTGCGCCCACATTAACATTTAATTAGATATTTTTTACGACTTGACAAAAAGTTGGTTTATCACATGCACCTAAAAACAAAATTATTTCTAAGACTCATTTTGCTGAGCACAAAACTGAAAATCTAAAAATTTTCTTAAGAAGCGTTTTCGAAAAATCTTCGAAAAAAACAGTTTTTTTCCTTGTTGTTTCAGTTATGAAACGAATCATTCGAATAACACAAGCTGTCCGTTGGTTATAAGATTATACTTTAGCCTTTCCAGCGATATACAGATTGTCCAAAGCAAATAAGATTTTGGGAAGTTACTGACGGTGAATTTGTAAAAAAGTGAATTTTTTCGACCAGTTTAAAAAATTACAAATTTTCGAATATTTTTTTATAGATAAAATAAATGATCTACTCTGGTTTTAAAATCTTGAATGAAAGATATATTATTGAAGCAAATATTAAGCCTAAAATCAATAGAATCGAAAGAATAATGACAAAGTTATGATGCACTGAGTGAAAACACTTTACATTTACTACAACGTGCAACAAATTTTTTTTGCTTTGCCGAGACCCATTCAAATGTTGATATGGGCGTGAAATTAGAGGTCATTCATAGTAGTCCTTTTGAAACAACTTTACATTTTTAAGGACATACACATTTCAAATATTTTTTTTTAAATATATGAGGTATTGCAATGATGAAGATATGGGTATCAAATGAAAGAGGAAAAGTGTCTCCTTGTAACTATTTTCTCTATTTTGAACTATTTTGAACAGGACCAAAATATGTCAGGTATGAAAAAAATCATGTTTTGGATCTCAGATTCTTACATCTATTTCAAAGTTCTGGAAATTCTTCGGAAGTTCAAAATAGATAAAAAATAAATATAAGATAGAAAATTTAGTTAAATGTTTCAAAATTTAAATTTAGTTAATGAGAGAGGAAAAACTTCTTCTTTTAACTAAATTTTCTATTGTGAATTTTCATGTCAGTAAGGTAAGGAAAAAAATACAGCGTTGCGCAAAAGTTGTCACCCAATGCTCTTTGGCTCTAATTTGTTTATGAATGAATGTATATATGTATAAATGAATGAATGAATGGATGAATGAATGAATGAATGTCAGATCAAAATTTATTTTTTTTACGATAAGGTTATGACTTTTGCGCCACCTTGTAGCTTTTTGAGTCTCAGCCTGTAGGTTCATACAGTTAAATTTGATTCTATTTTCCTTTTTTTACCCTCAATCTTCACTCTGTATATGAAAAACATCTAACAATTGCCTTGAACAAGGGCTTCTTCTTCTTTTTCTGAGGGTTACGAATTCTAAGTAGTAAATATCTGCTGAGGGAAATGCCTTCAAATTGCCCAAATCTTCCTTCTCCTTCTCCCGGTTTCTTCTCATTTACCAGCCACTTTGTGTCTTTCAACATAACCTTAACACATCGTCACTTAAACATTTAATAAATTACAATAATTATTGCACAGCAACATGCACAGCAGCACATATATAAATACAATTTAAGCCAGTAAAAAAACAAAAAAAATTAAAAAAAAAACTGCACCAAAACAGTAGCCACACTGCCCTCAACGGTCCAACAGTTTTCAAGTGCCAAACAGTTTGTAAAGCAGCAAAAATGTGTCTTGCAACTTTGGGCAATGCAAACATGTTGCTGTCGTTGACCAATTTTATAGGTTTGCACAAAGCATTAATTCACCGGCAGACTGTTGCACGTCGTTTAAGCGCTCCTTGGGCCATTACGACGACGGCAGCCACTCTGCAGTCTACGTTGATTGATAACATCCGTCAATTTTGACAGTTTGCCTTGTGTAGCCGATTTTAATGAAAGCTTTGCTGCAGCGAATCTTTGAAAACTGCACAGCTACATTTTTTTCAACAGCTTCCTTTACCTTTCATACACTTTTACATAGTAAATATTTAAATATTTGATGTATTCAGGCAGCATAAATGTGGCCGTTTACCGCTACTGTTTCATTGCTTGCTACTTGCGCGTCCTGTGTGACAGTTATTGTTGTTGTTGGCGTTGCATTAATGCAGCCTCTAATTGCTTTTCGCTTGCGGCAATGTGCCTTTCGTTGCCTGGCCGCCAACTTTTGCTAACTCGCATTTCTCTGTTCCTTTCGGTGGTTCTTCTTTCTTGTGTGCAATGTTTGGCGTCCACACTCAACTCAACTCTCAACTTGTGCGCTTCCTTTGGGGCCCAGTTTGTTGCATAATTTAAACAGCTTTTCAAACTGTTTCCGTAATGTGTTGTTGGAGTTTTTTAGCAAATTTTTAACCCTGGTATGGTTGGAAATAAATAAAAAAGTTATTTGGTTTGTTTCATCAGCACGTGGATGGGATTTGAACTTAGAATTCATCTTAATTTCATTTATTTATTTAATTTACATTAAATTCTCAGAACTTATAGACTTCTGGGGGGAAAATAACGAATAAATGTTAACGAATGTGAGTTTGAAATTAACTTAAAAAATATTTAAAACTAGAAGAGTGTCTTAGATATAGAGAAATAAATGTCCAAAGAATTTGGGTGTATTTTGAATTTAGTTAGGATTCTAATACCGTGCGATAACAAATTTTATCTACGAAAACTAATAAAGTTTTAAGGACGCAATTCAAGGATATAGTAGTGTACATATTAGTCCTTAAGATGTATTTCTTAAAAAAAAAGTGGAATTTTCCAAGAATATTCGAGAATAAAGTTTTTAAAGGACATTTTCAATACCTCTTCGTCCTTTTGCACCAAAACATTAATTTTTTTATGATTCTAAGAGTTTTTCTCTTTCATTTGATACCCATATTGTTAGTCTACAATGCGCTAAATTTTTAAAATAAATTTTTGAAATAAATATGTCCTTGAAATTTCAAAGTCCTTTTAAAAAATTCTTGACGTCAGAGAGAAAAACTAAAAACGTTGTTTTACTACATTTGGCCCCTAGTTTTGCAAGAATATAGATTTTGTCGTGTGTTTTGAAATTTTTGATTTTTGTCGCACAGTGTAATAGCAGCTTTTCTAGAAATATTCGTTGGTGGTGATTGATTTGATACCCAACAAGTATGAATAATAGAAGTAACAGAGTTCCTTTAGCACTGAAATTGTTCTAATTTCACTCAAGTGTCCTTCTGTGCTCTCATACGAAAACTGTCACTGCTACCTGTGTAGTGTCACATCAAGTATACAAAACTCCTTTCAATCATCCTCCTCCTTCATATTGTTGAATCTACTCGAACTGTTTCACATCAATTCAACTCAGTTCGTACTTAAGTCTTCTTGAAACAATAATGCGTAAACTTTTCGTTTGAGAAAAAAAATGCCACAGAAACCGTCACGAAAACTTTCAATGCCTCTTTCTTGCACAACGCAAAAGGGTTAAACGCAAACCAACACACACTGCGGTAAAATTCGTCGAAAAGAAGCGCCAAACTTTTTGAATGAAAATATATTTCACAACATCTTCTTTTGCTTGGCGCTGCTTTTCTAAAAAGTTTTTGCTAAAACTTTTGCAGTCATTATTTTCACTCATGCCGCATGCCTGAAGCATGTGGCAAGCTTTTCCTTTTCGCCATTTTTTGTGGGTTTTTTTGTGTGAATTTTCTGTTTCCTCGTCAACGTTGCATTTTCACTGGTGGCCGTTGGTGTTTGTGTTGCTGCAGGTTCTTCGCTCGGTGACCTCCTAACTCGGCGCCAGTTTTCAAATTCTTCCACTTGTCTTTCAAGTCTTATTTTTTCTTCGACTTGAAGATTTCATCTTCCACGCGTTGTTTCTCGACTTTTGACTCAATTTTTTGACCAAGTGTTGCTGCCCACGTTTCATGTGGCTGCCACGTTGCGTTGAGTTGTTGATTCTCTGCGGTCGATTCACCTCGCTTCCTGCGTCAGAATGCGGACTTTGTTCAAGCTACGACGACGGCAGCTACCCTCGGGCTGTATGCAGGAACTGAAACCGTATCATTTAACGGTTGCACTTTTGGGGTGTGCGCGCCAAATGGCCCCCGAACCGAAGCCTCAAACTTGTGCGCACGGCACAATGCAGTCAACGGAAGCTGCTTGAATGCTTTTATTTATTTTACTTTTGCTTCTTTACATTTGGTTTTTTTGTTTATATTTTTTTATATCATTATTGTTGTTGCTGTTGTACATGGTTTGGGGGCAACTTGAATGCGCGCTCATTCACTCGTGCGCACACACACACACACACACTGGAAAAGGTGTAAATGCACGTAAATACCTGACAAAAAGGGCACTGAAAGCATCGACAAAATAAATAAAAGCTAAAAATGTGCACCGACACATTGCGTAGGGAGGACGATGGCGAAAAAGGGCAACAAGCGTGTGCGTGTTCAACTCAACGCCGACCAACCACAACCTGCGCGCCACATCAACACTATAGCACTTCTAGCCTGCAAGTATATGTGTGTCTATGTGTGAGAGTGTATTTTTCCCTTTCATTACTTTAAATGCCATTGAAATGCCACACTCACACACACACACACATAGAAACATTCAACACTCCCCCACGCCGCAATCACAACAAATGATTAAGAAGCAGCAGCAGCAGCAGCAACAGCAGTCAACAGCCAACAGCGGCCACAAAATGCTGCAAATACGAAAAATCCCATGGAGTCCGCCCGACCAAGTGTCGGCGTAAAGTGTGTCTGCCACGCCATTTTTGCCTTGCAGGCAAATTAAACGTTTGCGCACTCCTACTCGCCCCATCTCCGCCTCCTGGCGCCGCTACTGCTTCGGCGAGTTGAAATGTTCAAACGCAACACGTTTGTCCGAAAATTTGCGTACCAGCGTCCGAAACACGAGGCGAGGCGAAAACTATCGTGTTTGGCGGCAAGCGACGCTTTAATTAGGGGCCTTGAAAGCATGCGTGGCATACACTGGCCGCATGCCGCAGTTTCGGGGCAGTTCGTATGATGTGTCTGGCTGGCGTGGTGTGGTGTGGTGTGGCGTGGCTGCTAATGATGATGTTGCGGCATCGCCTTCTGCTCATTTGGCTGTCGCACCGTTTTTATGCATTCGTAATTAGGCGAATTGTGCAAACTTAATGAGCTGAGGTGCTAAATTTGCCCTCAAAACGAATTTGCAATGCCCGAATCGCCGCACCAACAGTTGAGCGCAAACTTTGTGGTGGGGGCAATGGGTTTTCGTCAATGTTGCAGTGTTGATGTGGCAAATGCATGTTGAAGTGTATAGCATTGCTTAAGTCTTTAATGTTGTGCTTTTCAGTTGAATATTTGGCAATTTTAAGCAGAATTTGCAATCTAAAAATTTTTGATGAGTGGGGTTTGAGGGAGAATAGATCAGCTAATGGAATTATAAGGAAGTATTAAAAGTCATAAAAGTGAAAGTGATGCTGACATTTAATTTGGAGATAAAAAAGGAATATATCTGTGGTCAAAAGCAATAACCGCCTAAGTCGAAAATTGCTGTTTCGAGCAATATCGTTTTAAAGTTTTAGCGCGTAGTGTATTCGTTATGGGAATGCGAATACGTTTTTGTTAATAACTTTTTTTATTTTAAAGTTACAAACTCCCCGAACTCTACGTTACATAAACGTAGAGCACAGTCAAGGGAACGTGGTGGCATTCATAACTCAATTTTTTCTTAAGTCGACTTAAGCGGTTATTGCTTTTGACCAGAGATATATAAATGAACATATGTCAAGGAAGAAGCAAACGTGTACGCTGCATTTGGAAGTTTTTATTATTCGAAGAATTTTTTAACAGAAGGACTTTTCTGATAGTCAGGTGGCCATTAAAGCACTCACCAAGCCTATAGTGAAATCCACACTCGTCAGAGAGACTGTAAAAAATTGCTAAGGATAGTTTATTGTCAAGTGGATCTCTTCATCTCCAGGATACCCGGCCACGCGAGCATCTACGGGAATGAATCCGCTGATAAGCTGGTCAAGTTTTGGTCCGCTATGGACTCACAACCCGCAAAGCTAAGGCAAATAAAAGTCTACTCGCCGCGGATAGCAGACATTGGGTCCGGGAAAATGGATCTTTTCAACAGCAGACTGGCTTGACACAAATTTGTCAACGTTCCCACTCAGGTGGAACGAACGACCTGCTGTTGAATTCTTGTAGAAATGTCTCTTGGCTGACTGCGGTAATCAAGGGATCAATTGGTCAGTGATTTGTCAACACGCAGCGAGATTGGTGATCCTAACAATTTTTTTGCAGGGAAGAAACCTTGTTTGAAACACTTGAGCACTTCTTTTGCTTCTGCCCTGCCTTAGCAATGAAAAGACTGGAATTCTTAGGGAAGGATCTGATCAGCTCCCTAGCTGATTTGTCGGAGAAAACATTGAAATGCATAAAGTCCCATTTTTACAATGCAGATTAGCTTTAGACCTTTTGGTTAGTTTGTTGCCATAAGGCAACATGGTACTTTGTATACGTCTCAAACCTCTATGATTGCAAGAATACATTTTATATTGTTCCTTACAATAGTTTGAAGGTTTGAAAATTTATAAAAGATAAGTATACACATTTTTTAATGTTATATAGAATATATATAAAGAAAGATGATGCAGAAAAAATGGGAAAACTTTTAGTTTGACATTTTACTTCAATTCAGGTACATTTTTTTTTAATATTTTGGCTGAAAAGAAGAAAGAAATATTCAATTTTTAATTATTTATCTAACTTTTTATTAATTTTGTATGGTTAAGTAATTATTACAGTCAGAACGACATGGTTGCTGTCATGTGAGAACACACCAAAAATTAATACTTAAAAAATTATTATGGGGTGTTGTTGTTGTAACCACACAAAAGACTAAATCTATGAATTTGAAATGTTAACTTTCCCCCGTAAAAAACTGTAGCGAACTGTGTGTTCGCGGAAGCAACAACAAAACGCCAAAACACTGGTTACGTGAACTCTCTGAACGCCACTACCTTCCTACCATTGACACCTTTAAAGTCTAAATGGTTTCCATTCAGTGGCGTGTACAGCGGGGTTTTAGGGTTCAATATCCCCAAATACAAAAATTGCCGGGTCAAAATATGGTTTCGAGTGGAATCAAGCTCAAAAATTGTACGCAAACTGTCCCCTAAATACCTATGTGCGCCGGTGGCTCCACAGCAAACTTTCAACCCCTCGTTGAGCCGTCAGCATTTGATTTTCATAAAAATTTAAAAATATTTTTGATTTCAAGCGGTCTCACAAATTTTGATGTCAACAGACATCTGTTGATGTTTTTTTCGTTTTCTTGCCATATACGAACCTTAACCCATTATTGACCCCGTTAAATTTTAATTTTCGAAAAAAATGAAAATGTGTCGAATTATTTTCAATTTCAAGTGTTTTTATCAATTTTGTTGATGTTTTTTTTCGTTGTCTTCAAGTATACGAACATTAACCCATTGTTGACCCTGTTAAATTTTAATTTTCAAAAAACTTAAAACACGTGTCGAATTATTTTCGATTTCAATTGTTTTTACCAATTTAGGAGTCAAAAGGCATATCGGCTTATGTGTTTTTTTTTTAGTTTTCTCGTACCGAACCATAACCCACTGTTAAATTTTAACTAAAAAAATAAATTAAAATACATGTCGAAACATTTTTAATTTTAAGTGTTGCATTTTTACCAATTTTGAAGTCATTAGGTTTATCTTTTTTCGGTTTTTTTTTTGCTGCTTTTAAGGTTTAGGTTTTTTTTAGTTTAGGACTTTTGTATAGTTTTTCCGTATACGAATCGTAACCCATTGTTGACCCCTTCAATTTTGATTTTCCAAAAACTGAAAACAACATATTATTTTTTTATTTAGAGTATTTTCACCAAGTTTGAAGTCAATAGACCTATTTTGCCCATTTGGACACTGAATTTAAAAAAATTACGTCCTAGCGGTTTCCGCTCAAATTTCATGTTTGTAGCTTCAGCTGTTAGTCGCCAGCACAAGCAATTATATGTATATAGATTATGTATTAGATATTATATATTTATCTATGTGAAAATATCATAAATCGAGAACATAGAAGAGTATAAAATTCAAAATAAACCAACTAAAAACTTAGACCTAATAGGTTAACTCTGTAGTGCCTAGCGGAACCATATGGCAACACTAAACACACACTAAAAGAATGTTAATCGCTTGTAAAATGTAATTGCAAAGTTCTCAAGACAACCAAAAAGAAGAGGATTAAGCTACTCGTAAACCAAATCTTTGAAATCTATTAATATTTTTAAATTTTTGTAAAACTTGATATGAATAAACAAATTTCTAATTGAATATTTCTGCTCTAATTTTCATTACAGGACGCAGTGAACCACCCGTTGGTGTCGGTGATCCCTGTGCGGGTTGCAATAAACCAATATTAGATAAATTTTTATTAAATGTCCTGGAACGCGGATGGCATGCATCCTGCGTGCGCTGCTGTGAATGCCTTCAACCATTAACTGACAAATGCTTTAGTAGAGAATCGAAATTATATTGTAGGAATGACTTCTTTAGGTATGTATGACAACAATGTTCTTTGAAATCTTTGATATTACGATTAAAAAACAACAATTAACCAAACAATAGTGCGACAGAAGTGACAAAAGGTCATCAGTGGCACCTCTCGTTGCATTCTAATTAATCGATTGGAGAGCAAAAACTTGCGTCATCACAAATCCTTTGACCAAAGAGCCAAAGCCAATAACAAACCACTGGCCAAGTGGCCAAAGCGCTCGAACGAGAATGGCAAAAAGCAATTAAAAAGCACACAACAGAAAAGCGCTGAAGAGCGGTCAGCAATTTGTTTGGTCATTTCAGTGCAGCGCCGAGCCGTTGTCAGTGCATAATTGACCGGCAGCTGTTTAGTCGTTTAGCCAGCGACAGCGCCAGCCATGGCTGCTGTTATTGCTGTCGCCGCAATTATTTAGATTTTGTTTTGCCTTTCATTTTGCTGTGATTCGAATTGCATTTTCTATCGGCGGCTATCGGTTTTTCTGGTTTTCTCGCTCGCTGCAAAATCAATCAATCAAACGTTTGCGTCTGGCAGCAATTTGCATTCGCTGCACAAAATCACAAAGTGCGTTTTTATTGCGCTGATTGCCAGCAACGGCGTGATTGTTGTCATTCGCATTGGCAGCGGCAGCCATCAACGGAATTGGTGGCATCACTGGCGCAGCAACTGTGATTGCGTTGCACTTGAGCGTTTTTTTTGCATTCTTGCAATTTTTTCGTCAGCAATCATTTCATTAAATTTGCATAACGCTTCGATTAAAATGTTTTTGTTTTTTGTTTTCTTTTTTACTACAAATTGACAGACAGACTGATGGACGGTTAGTGTTTTTGTAATGAAAAAAAAAACGTCAAAGCAGCGTCTGCTTTTGATGCGGCACTGATTGGGCTGCTGCGCGATTGTGTGCGGTGATGGAAATGCAGTGAGGCGGCAATGTTGCGTCGAAGTGCTGCTTTGGCGTTTATGACTGAACAAATCGATTGTTATTCCATTCCTTGAAGAGTTTTTAAGTGAGCGAAAGCACTTTTACCTTAATTTGAGATTAGTGGCACACACAGTATTTCATTTAGGGGGGTTTTGCGTACAACTTTTGGGCCAAATACCATTTGAAACCATATCTTGTATCAGCAATATTTGTGATTGGGAGGGGTTTGAACCCCAAAAACCCCCTATGTTCACCACTGCTTAAGAAAGTCTTTCATTAAAGGAAATAATAGGAAATTTTCATTCGCGGACGCGGTAAAAATTCAAGCAATACTAGTCTGCAAATTCATATAAATTTTTAGGCCTAAGAAAACAAATTTATTTTTCAACATTTTCCGAATCGCTCATTTCAAATCCATTTTCAGTTTTCCAAAAATGCACTTTGTTGTCTTTTTCAAGCTTTTTCACAGCAATTTTATACTCGAAAATCAAAAAAGTAGTAATTCTCAGTCAGATTTAAAAAAGGAGCCACTTTAGACAATTCTAAAAAACAATGAAACAGCAATACGTGTAACTTTTAATGGTTTTGTTCTAAACAAATAAATGCAAATTTTGCAAAAAAAAAATATTAACAATTGAGACTCGCATATGCTGAACTAACAGCGACTAACAAATCGAGTTTTTCTTAACCCTTTGTTGGTCCCGTCACCAAGTGAAGTCAAAAGACGTAAAAAATCGTGTTTCTCCATATAAACTTTTAACCCTTGGTTCACCTCTTAACGTTCCTCAAGTTAAGTTAAGAAACACGGGTCGTATTATTACTCTTAAGGAGTACTTTCACCAAAGTTGGAAGCCAATAGGCCCAATAATTCATGGTTTTTCACAATTTCTTCGTACAACATTTAATCCATCGTTCATTCTGTCAGATTTTGTTTAAAACACGTATCGAATTATTTCACATGTTAAATGCTTTCAGTAAGTTTTAAGTCAAAAGGCTCAAAAATTCTTGTTTCTCCTTACAAACATTTAACCCATTGTTGCCCCATTAGAATTAATTCGAATAAAATCGAAAAAATTAAAAACAAGTATCAAATAATTTTTCACTAAAAGTACTTTCACCAAGTTTGGAGTCAAAAGGCTCACAAAATCTTTTTGTTCCATACAAATTTTGTTTAGGTTTGGATTTTCGAAAAAATTAAAAACAATTATCGAATTCTTTTTCATTAAAAGTACTTTCACCAAGTTTGAAATCAATAGGCCCATTAAATCAAGTTTCTTCACACAAACCCCGTCAGATTTCGGTTTTCAAAAAAGTGAAAGCACGTGTCGAATTATTTCTCACTTAGATAACTTTCACCCAGTTTAAAGTTAAAATACGTAAAAAACAATTTTTCTTCATACAAACTTTTAACCCTTGGTTCACCCCTTTAAGTTTTGATTTTCACAAAAAATTAAAAACACGTGTCAAAATATTTTTGATTTGAAGTGTTTTCACCAAATTTGAAGTCAACAGGCTCCTCACTTCATTGTTTTTTCATTTCCTTCCATTATACAAAAAAAAAAATATTATTATAACAAAAAAAAATAGTTATTTTTGATATAGAGTGTTTTCACCAAGTTTGAAATCAATAGAACCATTAAATCAAGTTTCTTCATACAACACCTTAACTCAGATTTTGCGCTTTTAGATTCAGAATTTAAAAAATCCCGTCTTATAGGTTTATTTTTCAAGATGTACCTACGGTTGAAATTTCAGTCATTCATTCATTATACATTTGTTTGTAGCTTTAGCGGTCTGGGCTGGGCGACGATAAATCAGTCAGTACGTCAGGACAAACAATTATATGTAAAGAGATGATTCATTCCTTGAATTCTTACATGTCATCTGGGCATAATGTAAACCTGACAAGCGGAGTAAAAGGATTTTATTGAACAAGACTCAAAAACTCTAAAGACGAATCTGACACTTTCTGCCAGTTGTTTTCTTTTCTATGGTTTGGTTAGGTTAGGGTTACTGCCTCTGTATGAGACACACTTAGGCCTATGTGAGCCATTGTGATAATACAACAACACTGTTGTCTCAACATGTATTATTTTATTTATTGATTTCAGTCTTTGAATGTATGATTCTTTTAGTCTTCAACCCTGATCCCCAGGTTAGAATTATATTGCATTTATAAATTTAACATTTTAGACAATTTTTGTACTTTTTAAACAAATGTTTTCAGTAATTTAGCTCGTGTAAGCTTGATAGTCTCACTTCTGGGTTTACGTTACTTTTAAAATTCTGGGAATTAGGGTTAAATATAATAATTCTTACGGACCAGTTGACAATTACACTCAAACTTAAACAGACAACTTGGAGCTGAGAAATTAATTGAACATGGGTTCAGAGACAGAGAGGTCGAGCATGAAGGATGCTGACAACCCATTTAGCTCAGCTAAGGCCCGAGGCATAGTTGCATAACGACCAAAGCTCATTCTAAAGAACTCATCAAAGAAAGTTGAAACAAATCTGCGGGAACAAATATAAACGTATTAAACTTATTTAGCCCCGAAGAATAGGACAGTCAATCTTTTCATTTACGATATCGAAAACAAAAGACATGAAAATTACGGACCTGGTTTCTAGTGATTTAAGATTCAACAGTAGACAGCGGCTAAGAAAAATTAAGAGAAAGAAGGGAAAACTTGAGAAATCTGTTTAGCGACTTGAATGAGTAGCTTTGGAAGGTATAAAGATAAAACAGCATATGCCAGACTCTACCTAACAAATCTAGTATAGAAAAGGATGAGTGTACTTGGGTTTAAAAAGGAAGAACAACTGCGGTGAACAAAAGCCAACATAAAGTAGGCAAATAAAACTTTAACATGGGAAACATTTGAAGCGCATAGAAGACGAAAGACGGGACCTAAAGATACACTAAACAAATATTTTAAAAATTATTAATTTTCATTATAATTTTCAAATAATTTTGTAAAGCAAAATAAAGATTTCTGATAATTTTTACAGACGTTATGGCACCAAATGCAGCGGCTGCGGCCAAGGCATTGCGCCCTCCGATCTCGTTCGTAAGCCGCGCGACAAAGTTTTCCACCTCAATTGCTTTACATGCTGCATCTGCCGTAAACAGCTCAGCACTGGCGAACAACTCTACGTGCTGGACGACAATAAATTCATCTGCAAGGACGATTATCTGCTTGGCAAGGCGCCCGGCTGTGGGCACAATTCACTGAGCGGTAAGTGAATGCGAATATTATCGAACGAAATGCCTGTAGAAAAAATGTATCACTTGCATGAAAAACTTGCCGAGACTGCAACGACCAAAAGTTGGGGCTAAGGGGGCTGGTTGCGGTATGAGAAACATTGTTCAGCCATTTGGGTAATGCAATTTTAGGCCACATGTGCGCATTTTGGGCGAAATTCCAGTTCGAACAACATGCACACACACAAACACAGCCTGCAATGCATTGAAAACAATTTACGTGGCACTTGTCCGACCCTCGGCCGACGCGGACAAGCGTTTGCGTTGTCGTTGTGATGTGATGCGATCAGCAACTGATACCAATGCCAGTGCTGGCCATAAATTCTACAAATGCTTATAGACAGCTTGTTGTTGTTGTTGTTGTTGTGCATTTGCAGTGTAAATTTATTTGTTCGAGGATGACCATACGACCAGATGCAGCGGCGCGGGGAACGGGGGTGTGTGTGTGTATATGCTAATTAGCTGACTTACATGTACATTATTCATCATGCAGCAACAGCAACGACAGCAACAACAACTACAATTCTGTCATTTGCACTAAACGCTGTCGTGTGGTCGCTGCTGTTGCCATATTTGTTGTATTTTATGCATTTACTAATAATTTTCTATTGTTTTATGTTAATGCTATCAGTCTGAAATGACAACAACGGCAACGCTCACTAACACAACAGCAGCAACTCTGTGAGTGTTCGGTACAGCTACAACCAGCTACAGTGACAACAACAAATGAAAGCATTGTCAATTTGTCTGCATAATGTGGTGTTGCGAATTTCGCTGTTGTGAACGACAACAACAACAACGACATTAGTCTAAACAAAAACACTTGACACACACACACACATACAGAGATACATGATTGCAACACGTAATGCTGCATTTGCCATGCTTTGTGTGGTGTTTTGTGATATTGTTGGTTGCTTGTTGTTATTATTTATGTTGTTGTTGTTGTTGTTGTCGAATGTGCATTTAAGTAATTTTGCTAAATAACACTTGGGGAATACTTAAACTCGTAAAATCGCCTGCAATTGCCAACAATAACAATAACAACAACAATTAAACTTATAATTTGTTGTTGCTAAATTTATTGTTTAAGGCTTCAAGTTGGGTTTTGTTGCATTTGCTGGTAATTATAGCCAATCAGTCGTGTGGAAAGAATCAACGACAACTCAACGTTGCTGTTACAAAGTCGCTGAAAAAAGATTCAGCACTGTTCGAAACGCTTTTGTTATGGTAATTGCTGGCAACTTGGGTTAATTGCTGACCGTTTATAAATTACTTTAAGCATTACAAATAGTGAGACACTACACTAGAAAAATTGCGACATTTTTGATCTTGAGGCAAAAGTTAGTTGAAGTTGCAATTGGTTCAATGAGTGAGGGGTTTTGTGCAGCCAAACCTACCAACCCCCCATGTAAAAAATAAAGAAATAATCAAAAATATTTATTATTATTTGTTCTCGATTATTTTTTATGATAAAAAAGACACATTTTCGTACTCCCTACTTTAGTTTTTTCTTAACCCTTTCAACCCCAAATTTTACCCTGTGTCTCAATATTACTTTTGGGTATCGAAATCATGGAACACTTCCCTAAAAAGTGTGCACACGACATTTGAAGTCGCCACGCCTCTTTGTTAGTTTACAGCTAGTTTACTTTTGAATAATTTTATCTTAAAACGGGTTAAATAAATTGTATATCAATATGGTTTCGTTACAGAAAAATTACTTTATATTTATGGAAAAATACAAAATTATCACTTTTTGATTTTATTTAACCATCATAGGGTTTTGATCAAACGCGCCCAATTCGTAGACTTCAATTAGAACACAAACTTTCCCTGATATCGCTGAAAATTATTGGAAATTATTTTGTTGATAACAGTAACACTTTTGTAATTTGATTTGAATTCACTTCTAAAAATATTAATTTGTTGGTGTTTACTTAACCCTTTACGACATGAAAATAACAGCCCGCTGTATGAATTGTGTGGGCTGTAGTCCAATATATTGGACATTGTGACTGAAAGGGTTAAATTAAACCCATAAATCAATCGTAGCTTTTGCTATAAGATGACTACTAAGTGAAGTTGCTGTCAGGCAACTTTGGGGTCAAAAGGGTTAATCTCACCCAAACGGCAAGACTTAGACCACCGTAAGAAAGATTCAAGCTTCGATCTAATGGCCCAAAATTTTTCATTGAATATTTCTCCAAGTGTGTCCATACTCCAAGCATTTCAATCCTCAATCTTCAGTCATATTTAGTTGAGTTTCATATTTTTATTATTTACATTTGCTTTGGTTGTTCTCGGTGTCATCAGCGAATGCCGTCAAGCGCAACAACATGAGCCATCATAATTTTTCGTTTCATTGAATTTTCATCAAGCAATGTGCTCTGTACTTTTTGCTCAGAAATGGGGATTGAAATTCAAATGAAATGAAATATCTAAAAAAATAAAGCAAACGCAGCAATGAACGAAACGTGCTGGAGTGAGAGTGGAAGCAATGTCGATAAATGCTTAGCAAATATTTGCATTCGTGCGAAAACGCTGCCAACCGCAAAACCCGGGAAGCAGCCGAAACCGCAATGTACGTCGCAGCTCACACCCACACCCGCACCCGCACACAGCGCAAATATCGGAGGCAATAAACTGGCGTTGGGCGCAGACAATTCAAATGGAACGAACGCTCGCGCATTGGAAAATGCTAAAATGCAAACGCAAATAAACTTTAAAGCAAAGCAGCAACAACAACAAATCGCAAGCCAGCATATATATATAGGCGGCGGATGCTTAGGATGCGAGCCACACACACACACAAACACAAAAGCACTCGCAGCACATGTTGGAGCGGAAATAAATTCATGCAAACGCACGAAGCCAACGACGCGACGCTGTGAGGCCCTGACACGAAAAAGCCTCAGCATGAAAGGAAACTTAAATTTTTTCTGCAAATAAAGGAAACGCACAAAAATAAATACGCACATCTGATGAACAAACAAACACACACGCACACAAATATACCGAGTACTATATATATGCAGCCAAACATCCAGGCAGGCAGGCAGGCAAATTTAAATCCACACACAGTCACACACACACACATACACATACGCACGTTCTTTATACGCTCCGAGGGCCGCAGCAGCAGCAGCGACAGCGTCAGCATTGCACATATCCGCAAGTTATTTAAACAAGACACCAGAAATAAACGTTCAGCGCGCACCTATTCCCACATCTATACAGAAAATCTCAAAAAATACAACAACAACAATTTCATCCAACATCCTCCGCTATAAGCACAACAACAATTACAAAAATATTTGCCCGTGTTGAACAATGCTGAAAGTTGATGCTGTGTGCCGTTTCATGGGCGATGAGAGGCCTTGTTATGTTTGTAGTTGTTGTTGTTGTAGCGCGTAAAATCGCGCAACGTGCCGTAAAGTGAATTTCAAATTCAAATTTCATCAAATAAATAAAAGAAATTGCATGAATTCGCGTCGACTGCAAGTTTATATTATTTTATTTTGAATATTTTCATTTTTTTTTTTGTCAAATATGAGCGCAAAATTTTTGAAAAAATTATTTGCCAAAATGTTAAACAAACATTTGTGCTGCAAATACGCGCGCGCACGCAAACTTAAGCACACACACATATACGCACACATATACATGAATCCAGGCGCCCATTCAGAGATAAAGCAGGCAAAGGCATTAAAATGTTGGCAAATGCTGCGCCTGCAGCCATTTTGAATTGTTCAAGCGACATGCAGCAGCCGCTTATATATAGTTATCTATAAATGTTTGTATATTTATGTGTGTGCGTGTGTGTGTAGAAAACAAGCCACAAATTTATGTGCGTAAGCGGAAGGATGTCTATGGCACCGAGTGCTATAAATTTTGAAACCTAAACATGTAGTGGCCACATTTTGCATGCCCCAATACACACACACATACATACTCATACACACACACATCGATATACATATTCGGAATTATGAATGGTAGCCAGCGGATATGGAGTATTTATTATTTGTGGAGCATTAACCCCATCACTGACTGCTGGTACAGTGCTGTTGCTTTTTTTTTTTTTTTTTGAACAGTCATGAAATGTGTCTATGAATATTTTTGTTTGTTATTTCCAAAACTGTAAGTCGATTACAATTTTACTTAGTGTTATTGGGTGTTGGATTTCGTATGAAAGTCAAAGCTTTTTGATAGGAAATTTAGAAATCTCTACATTATTTTCATAGTATTTTGTCAGGACTATGAATAGTTATATGATTTATATTAATGTGACGAAGTGCTGGGTCTCAAACAGGGGCGTAGCCAGAATCGGGACAGGGAGGAAGGGAGTCTTAAAAATATATTTTTACCAATTTAATATCATGTGCTTCTTAAAGCAAACTGCGCTTTTCAAACAAGGCGTTTTGTGGTGGTGCCACTTATATGTGACATGGAATTTTGGAGTTTTCCCCAATTTGTATTCAAAATTTCATGAAATTTAATTCACTTACAATGAAATTTAGTTCACAGTGAACAAAACATAGTCATCGTAAGAAAAATTAGAGCCAAAAAAAGGACCAACAATAACTTCTATTGTAAACTTGTTAAAACTTTAATCAAAACATTTCAATTGATGAATCAAGTTTATGGAGATTATCGATTATCCCGTGGCAGAGTTAATGAGTGATATATACGATTTAATTAAACTCGATTTTCAGAACATAAATGATGACCAAGCCATGACCTGGCGGTAATCTACCAAAGATATCAAAATTTTCATTGAAATTTTTGAAATTAAATTTAAACATCTCATTAACATAAAATTATAGAATTTTAACAGAACATTTGGCTATCGAAAGACGCCATTTTATCGATCGATACTTGTGACTGATTTTGTGACTAAAATTCGAATTTTAACCATCAACCATTCCCGTTTTCGTCTAATACGACACCGACGACGACGAAAAGAAAATATGAAAAAAACATTAAGAACGTAAACGCCACCCAAACGGATGAAGGGCATACTGGCCGACAATCTAAAACACATGCTTAGATATGCTTTTAGACAGGGGCGGATTCAAAACAAGTATTTTGAAGAGAAATGCCTTTTAATTTTTATGTAGTTTTAAAGTCGATCCCAATATTTCGGGGGGGAGTTCAACTCCCAAATCACCTGAATCCAATCCAATCCCAAATCACCTGAATCCAATCCAATCCAATCCCAAATCACCTGAATCTGCTTTCAGACCATGAGAAAAGGCTGTATTGAGCCTGAAAAAGACCATTTAAACAAACGTTTCGGTTTTGCTAAAAAAAAATGTGTAGCTATTATTTTAAATGCTTAAAGACCTTTTTAATCCGATTGAAAATGTTTAATAATTATAGACTATGGGGGGTTCTGACACCCAATCTCCCCTTCCGCCTCCTTGGATACTCCCCCCGGTTCGAAGCATTTAATACGCATTGGTTAATTAATTAAAAATGACTTTTATGAGATGTTTTTAAAATCGTGAAGCGCCTAAGTGTATGCAACAATCAATGGCTTATTCAAACAGTAACTTTAACCATTTCAACTCAGAGCTTTTACCTAAGAAGAATCGGTAAGAATCCTTTATATATTTCTATGAGTCAAGTGTAAGGAGGACCTACAGTTTAACGCCGAATCCGAACGGCGATTGGCAGTTTTTTCGTTCACACTTGGAGGTTTTGCCGTTGCCTGCCAAGAGCGCACTTGTGCGATTCTTGTAATTCTCATTCCCTTCATGTGGATAGCGATAGAATTAGATGAGTGTTTTTTCCAGCCCAAGCCAGGAATCGAACCAGGGCGCTCGGTATAAGAAGCCAGCGCGCTACACGCATTGATAGATAGATAGTTCTTCCAATAAAAATGTCTTAGCAACTTTCAAAGATATCAAGGACATTTAAATGTCAAAATATTAAGTATAGTTTCCGATGTCCATGTGCATCATTTTAGTCTTTCAAATTCATGTGGAAGTTTTTAAAAAATTGCATCTAAATTTCGGCTCAGTTGTAAATACGCAAAGTGAATTTCATTGTCAGGTCAAAAAACATTTGGACATTGGATCATCTCATAGCGAGAATTCATTTATTGATTTGACACCCCTCGACTATTTTCTTTGAGGCAGTGTTGCCAGATCATGAGGTTTCCTCCTAGATTTAGGAATTTAGGAGATTCTTGGCCTTTTAGGAGAATTCTTTGAAGAAAGAATTGTTTAGGAGACTTTTATGGTGAAACATTTGACATCATTAGTGGTACTGAAACCTTGAATATTGAAAGCTTAAGTGTATAATTTAATTAAATTAATTTGTATGCTTTATAGTGTTTAATTTATGTAATGAATACAGGAAGTTTACAAAAGCGAATTTTAGTCTGATCTAATTTTTTATAGGTTTTGATTTATTTTTATTGTTATAAGTGTTCAGTTGTTGTTTGAATGAATAAAAAGGCTGCAATAAAAAAACGAAAAATATTTTTATTTTTCATGAGAAATAATTTCTTAGTTAAAATTGACAGAAATTAATAAAAAAAAAATTAGGGGTTTGTTTTTTTATTTTTGGGAGCGAATTTCAGTTTTTTTTCAAGATTTAGGAGAAAGTCATTTCAGGTATCTGGCAACACTGCTCTAGGGCTACGTCAAGTTCTTAGTCTACACTAAAAAATCAACTTCTTTGGAGAGCTCAAAGCCAACATTAGAATTCCATTGCCGGAATAACGCCGCTCATATTGGAACGAGGTCATAAAAACTTAACACTGCCACTAAATGATGGGTTCTTTCGTACAGAATAGCATGAGTGCATCTGCAAAATTAACTCAAAATCAATTTGATATCTTACACTGTTGTTGTTTTATTTCAATTTCTTATCTGGTCACCCTTTACAGATGATTTAGGTCAGTTAATTTTCAATATGACCTCATCTATCAGATATTGCACACTTTTAGGCTGATTGCAAGTTATTATTTTTTATTATTATACAACGTTCAGCTTCACATGTGAGCCCTTCATAAGCCAAATCAATTCACTAAACTCAACAACATTTTCAGGATGTCAAGTGTGTTTTTACATCAGACTCTCTGATCTCTTTGCTAGTATAGAGTCATAACATTTCTTCTAACTAGCAGCTAAACAGTTTGACTGGTGAATGGCTCAGATTCACAATGGAGCCATTCATTGCTAAACTTTTTGTCTACGTCACAAATCTTATTTACACATTTCTGAACAAATATTATTGCGTCCACACAAAATTCCTTCACTGAAACGCAGTTTTGCTTTTGCATTATTAAAGCTTCAAACGTTTCAGCATGCATTGATGCATGTGTGTGTGTGTGTGTGTGTACGTGTTTTCCTTAGCGCCATGTGTCTAGTGGCATTTCATTTGACTTTAAAATGTGTAAATTACTTTTATAGCGCCTAAAATGCTGCAACACCTCGCACATATACACATTTTCCTCAACACTTGCACACACAAACACACTCAAGCCGCACAAACACACACATTCAGTACATAAATAAAATACGACTTTTGTGTATCCTGCGGCGATATCTGTGACAAGGCAGACGCAGCAAAGAAACGGAAAAAGTGGCAAAAGCACCAACAGAACTTTGTAGATTTTGTCTACCACTCGTTTCCAATGCGAACACTGCAACGCAACAACTGCTTTCTGTTTGTTTTTTCTTTTCTTTGAAAAATGCTTCTAAAAAGTTTCTTTACTTTTTCTTCTTCTTCTTTTACTTTTCTTCTTTTTCTTTATCTTCTTGGCATTTCCTTGGCAGCGTTTTCGCTGCTCTTTACAGCAACTCAGCACTTTGCATTGCAGCCGCAGCATTGAACGCCATATTTGACTGGCAGTCACCTGCTTCATGTCTGTGCGTCTGTCAAATACAGCAGCAAAATGTGGTTGTTGTCGTTGTTTTATTGCAGTTAGGAAAAAATTGCTTACTGCTCGCACACTTTCAGGCATATTTTTACGTTTCTAATGGCACAAAAGCACCAAAACATTCTACTCTCTATGTCTCTATAACAACAACAACAACAATTACAATAATAAACTCAATGCAAGTATATTAAAAATTTTAGGTCGATACTCGACCTCACAATAAAAATCGACAACAATTGCAAAATAAAAGACTTTGTCTAACTTTTTGGCATAGTAAAAGTTTATTTATGCTTTTCGTTGCATACTTTGCGGCTGTTAAAGCGTGAAATCTGCTGCTGTTGCCTCTTTCTCCTGCTCGGTGGCATTGCGCAAAATCCAAAAACACACTCATACACGCATACAACTGCAATTGAACAGGTTGCGTGTGTGTGTGGGTTAAACTTGAATGTGTGCGTATTAAAATGCGCAGATGCTCTTTTCAGTTTGTAGAGTTTTTCTTTGCATTTATTTTTGCTATTTTTTGTTGCTTATTTTCTGCTTTTATTGTTGTTGTTGTTGTTAGTGTGCGTTGCGGCGAGAGAGCAGCTGCGCAGATGAACTTTGCGTTCTCTTGTGCACGCATCCACCCTCGGCACATTGGTGCTCTTTGCACTAACACACACACACACATACAAACTTGCGGCTCCATTTTGCGCAACGCTGCGTGCTGTGTGAAATTTGCGCTCCACACAAAATGGTGGCTGAGGCGCCACAGCGCTGTTCTGCTCTTCTGCAAAGCGGACACATGGGGGCGTATGAGAAGCGCTTTCTCTGTGTGTGTGTGTGTGTGTGAGACAAGAATTCCATGCCAGTCTATGGCCAACGGTTCTCTTAACATTTAGCATACTGTTTGCTGTTCTTGTTGTTGTTGGATTGTTGCTGTTTTAACAAATTTCCCCGCTTCAATTGCAGCGCAGCGTCTCTTCTGCTTATTAGTGCTCTTAGTACTCAGTCTTGGTGTTGTTGTTGTTGCTGTTGCTGCTTTTATTTACAATTAACATAATTAGGAGAAGGTGTTGTTGGGCATACGAGGCAAAAAAGGTCATTAATGTTTTGATTTTAATTGTGTTAATTACGTGCGACGGATTTTCGTTTTCTCGAAATTTTTGCAAGTGTGTGTGTGAGTGTTCACGTGTGAAAAGCAAAGTAAATTACCGACGGAAAAGTATGAAGCAGCTGCCACAGCGAAAAAACATACAAACATACATAAACATGTATAGACAGACAGATCGACAGTGTGTGCACCGAAAAAAAAAGAAAAGTACAAATTTTGACAGCTACAAAAGCCGAATTGAAAAACGATGTGCTTAAAGTGTCACATGTCATGCGGGTCGTGTCGTCTGTGCTGTCCGTGTCGGCGTCTGTTGTACAGCGACATTTTCTCGCACTTTGTCGCTGACTTTAAAGCTTCACCAACACACACACAAACGCACAGCTGTAGGTGTACAAGTGTAGTGGGCAGATTTGTATGGTATTTGAAAATTTTTCTATTGAATTTTTATTATTTTTTTTACATAAATATTTGTGAATTATACACTAACGATTCAGTTCCCACATTTCACTTGAAATCGCGTTTATTGAACTGGCTTTGGTCTGTCTTAAAGCAAGTTTTCTTTGCTGCCAGCTGTTTCAAAATGGCCGTCGCTCGTATCGAACTCGCACAACGACTGTCACTTCGACATGAAATTCATCGATTGTTTTGCCATTTGGTTTTCGTTTGTGTGTCTGGACAGCACACAGTCTGTGAGTGCGCGCACTTCCGACGGAACTGAAACTTTTGCTTAGGGCGGCGAACATTAGTGCGTGTAAAAGTTGTAGGTGTAGTGGTAAATCTATTAAACAATGTTAGTGGATTGTAAGAACTTTATTTATAAGCATTTCGAAAGAAAATTTATAAAGAAAAGATGTAAGGTTATAAAAAAAATTTTGGCTTAAAAAAAGCCGTCGGCCATTTGATATCTTTCGACTCTCAATGTGTTTTGCATAAAAAAACATAACTACTTAAATTTTTAATACTTTAGGTTTTTTTGTATTAATTTGGGTAAAAGTTACTTTTTGAAACTTCAAATTATTTTTTTTAACTAACACATTGTTGTTTTTCAATTAGGATAATGCAATAATGGCACATTTCATGGAAAATTGCTAACAAAACACACATTGCTTTAAATTGTTTGTACTAAACTAATGAACTGAGTATAAGCTGGGTTGATTTTCAGAACTTTTTTACACAAAAATGGTCAGGAAAGTTCGCTATCTCAACATGAAGATGACAGCACTCGTTCATAGTTTAAGTTAGGTTAGCTTAAAGTAGCTGCCTGGGCACAGGACTTGCTCTAAGATACACTTAGGCACAAAAAAGGCCCATTGTGATACCACAAGGAAAAATTAGGGGACTTACTGCAAGTCGAAGTGCCTACACAAGCCAATTTGTTTTATGGATAAAACCTAGCAAGTCTCTTATGTTGACTGATCTGAGGTTAATCAATAATATCCTTTAATAAAAGATAGAAAATCTGTTTGTGCTTCTTTTGAAATGTAATCACCCAGGTTCAAGCAATTTTGAATGCACAGCTGTTGTTTGACAATGGTTTCAGTAAGTCCATGTGGGTGTTTTTGTTAAAATGAATTAAATCGAGTATAGAGCAGTCATTAAATATTTGTTTTGAAAGCCTAGGGGATCTGTACTATCATTTGTCACCAGTTGGGGAAACAATAATGGCTCGGGACACTCAAAAACTGCAACCATTGACGATAACTGAAGTTGACAACAGTCAACATTTCGACAACAGTCGCGAGAGATAGTAGAATATGTGCCCAGAACATGTTTGTCATATAACTATTGAAACAGGATTTTGATTTAAGCACTAGAAAACTGATCTCTTAGTTAGAACAAAAACGTACTCGAATACACTTTTGCAACGCTCTGTAAGCGCAAAAAATGAGAGCTGGAAGAAGTGTGTAGACTTATAAGAATGCTATGTAGAAAAATGAAAATGAATTTGAAGAACAAATATATTGTAGCTTTGTTGAAAACTTTTCAGCTCGCTCTCACAGGTTAGATTGGAATGCTAAGGGTGTGTACAGTACCAGTCGCACTTCCACTCGAAAGCTTAAAAAAAGAAGCAATATTCAACTGTATTTTAATCCCTACTTAGTCAATAAACCACTTCTTATTAAATTTTTTATTTTTACTCAATTCAATTCTCTTCAACTTGTTGATGACCCTCTCAGGATTCATAGTTCAACTATCAATGATTTTCATTTTCTCTTTCACTGATTTTCGTGTTAAAAAAAGAAAAAGAAGTTGAAAAATTTTGTTTGAATTCTTTATAAAATTACTTTCCCCAGCGCTGACTATCTCTGAACCTAGAGATTTTTGTTTTAAAGAAGCTACCAAGTCACAAGCGTTCAGATTACCACAAATCAACAATTTTTAAATATTGTATATCTTTAAAAGTCCACTATACGACTGGACAAAAGCGCTATAGCAGAGTCACTAAGACTTGCGGAGAAAACCAGCAACTCAGAACACTGGTCTTGTTTCTCGGGTCTTAAGCACTTGAAAATCTTTATAAAGGGTTATAACCCCAAATGGAGTGAAGAAATGCCTCAAACTAAAGAAGAATCAGCTTCAGGTCAGTGGTCTTCTAACTGGGCACTGCAGACTGAAGAACATATATAGGGTGTTTTTTTAGAGGTTTGTTTTTCGAATAGAGATAAAAGTGGCATTTTGTGGTCAAATCTGGCAACTCTAATGTCATTTATGTTCAGTTTGGTTTGCCATTTCATCATGAACAGGTTGACAAAAGAACAACGCTTGCAAATCGTGCAAATTTATTTCGAAAATAATGGTTCAGTTCGCGAAGTTTACCGCAAGCTCCGTCCATTTTATGGTCGACATAATCGTCCATCAGAGCAAAATCGGTCCATCCATCGGTTAACCATGGGTCGTTTTCGCACTACGTTTACTCTATGTGATAATACGCATCCGCAGAGACGTCGAACAGTGCGCACCGAAGAAACAATTGCCGCTGTAGAGCAAAATGTTGAAGAGGACCCGAATGAATCGATTCGCCACCGTGCACAGCAATTGGAGCTTTGTCCATCAACTGAAAATTGGACCTGTAGAATTGGCTTTATTCGAGCCAGCCGCGGCGGCCACATGCCCGAAAACAATTGCCCTGTAGAGCAAAATGTTGAAGAGGACCCGAATGAATCGATTCGCCACCGTGCACAGCAATTGGAGCTTTGTCCATCAACTGAAAATTGGACCTGTAGAATTGGCTTTATTCGAGCCAGCCTCGGCGGCCACATGCCCGAAATCATATTTAAACATTAATGGCATAAAATTATTCTTCCAATAAAGCCAAATTGATGGACATTAAAACGATATTCTTGTGTTTTATTTCAATTCGAAGTTCTATACCTCTAAAAAAAACACCCTATACATTGAATCGGGCTCGAACAGGTTAGCTTCTGTAGACTCTGTGGAACAGCAGAGGAGACTCCCGAACACATGTCGTTGTAGGATGAGTTACCTGTGCCAGTTCTGGCTTGCAAAAGTGAACATCAAGCACCTAAACCCGCGTTAGTTACTAAGCTTCATTAGGTAGATGGGTCTAGAAGATGTTCTCTAACATGGAGGAGACATGAGACACAATAGATCACTTCTGGTCGCAGTGCAACAAACCCCATCAAATTCTATTCTAAGTCCACTGTTATTATTATTCTTATTATTGGTGAGGATAGCGCACCGCGACCTAGAAGATCTATTGTGCCCCTTCACGGACTCACAGTTCATCTGTGAGCCTAACTACCGAGAGAAATTTTAGTATATCTCCTACACCTGTGGAGAACTAACTAACTTACTTCATACATAAAAGTAAAAGCTTCAGTCTTAACTTACTACATTGATAAAATATTTCTGCCAGACTTTACAGCTGCCAAGTCTCAGTGTGTACTCTATTCTACGTAGTAAAAATCTATACTCTAGAGGAAAAAATTTTGTCGGAATAACAATGAAATGTGGCAAATCGAGTTTAGAAATATTTTTTAGTTACTTTACACTAGAAACACCGCAAGTTTTCCATATCTACAAAGACTACATATACATGTACGCTGATATCTTGAAAACGGCACATTGGATTTTGCTAATTTTTCATTAAATTAAATTTTTTTAAATATATAAAACGGTAAAAAAAATAAAAGCCACTAAACCAAAATTGACAGAAATACTAAATACAGATAAGAAAATACAGATGTGTTTAATAACTAGAAGACACAAATGTCTTCCAGCAAATCTAGTATGAAAAGTTAAAAAAAAAAAATTAATATAAAAAAGACAAAATAAAAATATAAAATTAAAAAAAATAAAACAAAATAAAAATAATAAAAATTAGAATAAAATAATAAAAATTAAAAAAAATACTAATTAAAATAAAAAAATAAAAATCAACAAAATAAAAAAAATTAGCAGTTAAAAAAATAAAAATACAAAAATATAAAACAAAGTAAAAAATACTAATTAAAATAAAAAAATAAAAATAGATCAACAAAATAAAAAAATTAACAGTTAAAAAATAAAAAAAATAAAAAATAAAAAAATTAAAATTAAAATTATATAATAAAAATTAAAAAAAATAAAAATAAAAAAATAAAAATAAATCAACAAAATGAAAAATTAATAGTTACAAAAATTAAAATAAAAAAAATAAAATCAAATAAAAATAAATAAAAATATGAAAAAATACCGCTATCCGTGCTCTCATTGGCAGTTCAATTTATCATAGATTGATCCTTTCTTAAAAGTTATAGTCATGAAACACAACTTAGAACGAGTTAACAGAAGTGTGGGTGGGATATGCAAGTAATAGGATTTTTAGAAACACAATTTTTACTTATTTAAATCATCACAAAGAAAACTATTTATTTATTTAGACACTAAAAAAATTTAAATGTTTCCTACCACAAAATGCTTTCTCTACTTTTCACATAAAAATGATTAATGCAACACTGAAGAATTTTCAATTCAAATGATTTGTTGGTTGCTTCTAGTTTAAAAATGACATCAATTTTTTACTTTCATGGGCCAACAATCACATTTCGTATGCAAAATGCCGAAAGCACTAAACAAGTTCAATTTCCTAAAACCCATTGGCGTTTGAAAAAAATTATGGCTTTTGCATTTGCCGTCGGCATCGTTGACGACAAAAAGCCTTAACTCATAATTCAGTGCAACAACTGCTGACACACGGACACAATGCCGCAGCAAATGGAAAAATCGCAGAGTGCAAATGCCAAAACAAGCTGGACCAGGAATCGAAAAGAAATGAAAATGAAAATAAAAAATGGAAATAGCAACACACACAGCGGCCACTTTGTCATTTTGCTTCTTTGCGCCGGCAAATGGCTACTGTTTCTTTTTTCGCAGCAGCCATGTGCCGCAGTTGGCAACACTGCACGCCGCCGCCTGCCGTTCGCGTACGCCTACAAATGTCAGAAAAGTCATTAGGATGTTAGACATGACAATAAGCTGTTCGTAGCTGGTAGCGCGATTTTTCATTGTTGTTGCTGCTGCTGCTGCTGGCAGTTGTTGGCAATTGCGAACGCAACACACAAAACAAGATGAAATTTAACTCGAACTTGGCTGCCACAAAAGGATTGTTAAATGGAAATGGCCGCCGCTGTTTGTGTTTTGTGATGCGCTCGCTGCCCCGCAACGCAAATGCCAACTGCGAATTTCACATTCGGAAATCTTTAGCGCGTCTTTTTGTCTTTCGCCTCTGTTACTATTTTCGCTGTAACGTTGTTTAGCATTTTGATTTATGGCCGCACGGCCGCACCGCCTCGCGCTGATGTCAGTCACACACACAAGTCGGGAAGCTGCGTTGGCCAGTTAAGCGTTTGACGCAAATTGCCTTAAGCCTCTCCCCCGACCCCTTTGTCACGTCTTCTTTATGCAGCCAGTGTGGCGCATTTTTCTTGCGCTTCTGTCAAAGTGGAAAATTTATTGAAAGTTATAAATTCTGCCGTGTGCCAGCAAAATTGTGCGAACGTAACGCGTCGCTACACGGATTGCCGCTTGTGCGCGTTGGCTTCTTTTGCTGTTGCTGTTTACATAAATAAAGATTGAATAGTAAGTAGTTTCTTGGGGAATTTCGTAGCATCATTAAAGTCTGAAATACAGCCAATTAAGACACTAATGAGACGCATCAGCGAAGAGACTCGACGAATCCTTTGACAAAGTCTCGAACGCAAAGGGGCCTTAACCGACGACGGAACGAGACAGAAAGTAGGCAATAAAAATAGGTGCCAATTCTATTGAATTTTGTAGCAAAGATTTTAATTTAATGCCAGTTTGAATGAATCGGAAGTTGTGTGGTGACATGGATATATTGCAACAATCATGACGACACTTGAATGAGGAACGAAAGGACCAAATCAATGAAACTCTATCATAACTAACGGTCCTTGGTCTGCTTGGCTCAGTTCATCAAACCGAGTGGAGAGCAGAACAGAAACGTCGTTACTTGGTTCGGCTCATGGTCCTTTTTGCCCCTTCGTTACTATCCACATACTTTCTATTAAAAAAGTTGTTTTTGTACTTTTTGTAAAAAAAAGCTGTTTTTGAAAAACTCATAATTCAAAATTCGTAAAAATCCAAAATATTGAAAAACCCCTTTCGAGCTTTCGAAGAGCTGCTACTGATGGCTCGTTCCATCAAACCGAGTGTAGGGTACAACAAAAAGCCTCATTACTTAATTTCCTCTATTAAAAAAGCTTTCTTTGAAAAATGTATAGTTCAATAATCATAAAAATCCAAAATATTAAAAATCCCTTCAGAGCTTTCAACGAGCTGCTCCTGATGGCTTGTTCCATCAAATCAAACCGAATGTAGGGTACGTCAAACAACGTCAATAACTCTGTTTTTCGTCGCTGTCCCACTACTTCCCTTCCATAGAAAATTTTCTCTTAATAAAACACAATTTAAAAAAAAAAATCATCGTATTTTTTAAATCAAATCTGTGACTCAAACCTCGTTGACTGCCTGTCACAGAGCTTCCGAAATGCTGCCACTGATGCCTCATTCCGTTCGTTGTTGTTGGTGCTGCGCTTTGCTGCCATCAGCTGTGCATCAAATCCGCCGCTTGACACCGTCGACTGCACTGACCACATTGTCACTTCAGTGGCTGCTTTGTATCAGTTTGACATATGTGCAATTTTTCTTCTAGAATGTCAAAACTGCAACGTTCTGGTGTTGCTTGTTGTTGTAGCTGTTTTGTTATTGTATGTTTTGTTGTTATACCTGTTTGTTGTTGTATGCGTAACATGCATAACTTGCAAGTTTTTGTGTTGTTTTGCGTATTTGTATGCAACAATAACAACAACAGCAGTTCGCATACAGCAGCAACAACAATAACACTGTTGCCAACATTTTATGTTTATGATGCACTTTGCGGTATTTTTAATAAAATTTACGATTTTTGTTTGCAATAGTCTTTTTGTTGTTGCCATTTGTTGTGTGTGTTTGGAAGCTGACTTAACATTGTGTGTGCATTGTGGTTTTTATGCGGTTGTTTGTTTTATTTCTGTTAGTCAAGTTTAAAGCACAAAGCCAAAAATGACTTACAGCTGACATTTGGTCCGAGCGACCAGCGACCGTTCAGTGTGCAGCGTGTCTGACCGAGTCCGAGCGGCCGGGTGGGTTGACGTGAACTTTATTTGCTTTTGGTTCCTTTTTTGCATTTCGCTACAAAGTATGAAGGCATACAACAACAACAAATATAACAACATACGATACGCTTGGCCCTGTAAAGCTACAACGGAGCAGCTGAATAATGTGGCAAAGGGTCAATACGGCAGCCGGCCGACGGTCACTCAGACGAAGGGGATCAGACTGAACATTGTGAGCGATACAAGGCGACGAAATGGTGAACGGGTGCTGGCCAAGGCTCGTGTTGTAATGGTCATTTCGCATATAGTCAGAGGAGGGGGGCCGGTGGGGAACGGTGCGTGCGGGTCATGTTGTAAGCATGGCCAAGCTCGTATATAACTTTTTGTCGGTTTAATGGTACGATTTTACGATTTGCCACATAAAAACGTTGCGCAAGGAAACATGTGGCAACCACAACACACACATGAAACGGCCTCGGTGGCCCTCGCAAAAGCGAGGGGAGATCACACAAAGTCTGTGGACAGTCGAAGGAACTGACGCAACTGAAGGAGGAAGGAGCCAACGCCAACGAAGGCGTTCAAATAGTGTTGGCAACGATAAATGCTCAACGCGAGCATGTTGTTGCTGCTAATGGCCGCACCGATGATGAGCCCAGATTCCGATAATAATGTCAAAGCGCGTCGATGAGTTGACGCCGACACTGAGTTCGAGTTCAGCTGGGCAGCGACTCCATGTTTTGGCTCGAGCGTGTAACAGCGTTTATATTTTATTTTCGGTCAGTTTGTAGATGTTTTTGTTATTGTTGTTGCTTTTCATTGTAAACGCACATTGACCGCAAGCAGCAACAGCAACATTAAAATGAAATAAAACAAGGAGCGCAAAAACCACAGTGTCAGCCACAAGTACGACACTAAAAAGTGGGAGTGTCAGTGTTGGGCAGGCGGGCAGCTAGGTGTTGTTGTTATTGTTGTTGCTGTTGCTGTCAGCACTGTAGCCACTTGGGGATTTTTCTAGGGATTATTCAGGCTTTTTTTCGCAGTGTTGGGTGTTGTTTTGTTTCTACTACTCTCGGCTGCCACTTCTGGCTGAACAATGTTGAGCATATTTTATTTTGTATGTTATTTTTTTGTAATTTGTTTTTGCTTATTTGTTGTTGTATAAAAGCACAATGTGAAAGTTTCATTTGGCCTTTACAGTGTCCAGCAGCAACAGCAGCAGCAGCGACAGGAAAAAGGATCAAGTTGGCTATATTTTACTTTTATGACAGGATGGTCGATCTTTCTCTCTCTCTCTCTCTCTCGGAGCAAACTTCGTTGCTGTTTTCGCATAAAGTTCTAGATTGCAATAAATTTGATACACTTTGCCTCAAGTGTTACCAGTCACACATATGTACAATGCATGAAACATATATAGTGATTTATGTACATATATGGACATACTTGGGCGTAGTTTGTAGTTGTTTTCAAAACGAGAAAATCGAAATACAAAAAGTTAGGTAGGAAAGCAGCAAACAGAATTTTGCAACAAGATTTAAACAAATTTAATGCACAACTTGGCATTAAAATATTATTAAAAATTATTTTGAAATTCGAAAATATTATTTTAGAAACAAAAATACAGGGTGATCCAACAAAATGCATGGTTTAATTTATTAACAAAAACCCCTAAATACAAAAATTGTTGTACAAAATATTGTTTAAAATGGTACTGAGCTCAAAATTTATACGAAGCCCCCTTCTTCCCCAAATGAAATCCTCTGTGCGCCACTGTGTCCCACTAATGGCCCTCAAGGCTCTGATTATAGCTCTTCCTTCTCTTTCGATTTCCCATGGCACTTCGACAAAGATGTGACTGTATCTCTTCAATGAAACGATGGATCTCGACTTTGAGCTCAGGAATTGTTAGCATAGACTAGAAATTCCACAAAAATCCGAGGAAAGAAATTGCACAATTTTGATGAACAGTTGACATTGGAATTTCAGAAGATGATTCGCTTGTTTTCATATTCTGTTTCCAGCTGTCAAATTACTGTAACGTCTTTCATTCCTATGTCACAGCAATCTGCGTAGGTTCTTATTTACTTAGAAGAAACTGGATATCGGAGTGAGATATCCTGATGCTTTCAGAAAGAACATCTGCTCTTAAGGTTTTGGATAAATATTAAAGACTGTTTTAAGCTGCAGCAAATCTTCCAACGAGACTGCCAGGCAGCTTCATATTCTGACAAAGGACATAGGTACATTTCAGAGAACTGTAGAGCAGCCGGACCACTTCGTTCTAGAGAGCTTCTTCCACTAAAAAGGGATCAAATTGGAACCATGACTGGTATTCTGACGGGTCGCTGTAAATTAAAGCTTAAGGATTGGGTTTGTTTTCAAATGATTTCTGCCGTAGCTGTATGGACAAGGAAAGGGAAAATGGGCCTCTTAGGCATCCGAGTTTGTCTCTGCAAAGGGCACTGCGCCCTGTAGATCTATTGTGCCCCCTACTTGGACTTCACAGACTGTCAGTGAGTCCTGTATCCAGAATGAATTTGAGTATACTTCCTACACCTTTGGATACCCAGTCCGCACCTGGTATAAGATAGTCCCCAGGTGTTTCTTTCTTTTATGCATGAGTACAGGACACTCTCCTAGTATATGTAGTGCAGTCTCGTTTTCCTGCAAGCAGAACCTGCAATACCCGTTTTCACGGATTCCTAGTTTGGCTAGATGATAATTCAATCTGCAGTGCCCTGTTAGCATTCCCGTCATAATCCTTAGATTATTCTTTGATAGGGTCATGCAGTTGCCGAATCTGTTCCTATTGTAGGACCCGAAAACGATCTTGGAATGCTCTAAACCTGGTAGATTTTCCCAGTATTGATGATTGATTGATTGAAGGAGCGGAAGCTCCTTTTCCCAAACCACAAAAAGGTTCCGGGCCGACAAAAGCTGTGGAAGCTCCCCTCCTTGCCAGTTCGTCGGCTCGTTCATTTCCTTCAATGCCAGCGTGGCCCGGAACCCAAAGTACCCAGACCTGCTTGTAAAGGCCAAGTTCGTTTAACTTCTCAAGGCACTCCAAAATCAGTTTCGAGGACACCTGGTAGGATCTTAGAGCCTTGATTGCCGCTTGGCTGGCGGAGAGGATAGCAATCTTTCGGTTCCGGTATCCCCTCGCCAGATTGAAATAAGCACACCTTTCAATGGCGTATATTTACGCCTGGAAGATGATGGTGTGTTTTCGCGTAGGTTCCGAGTATCTTATCCTCGGCCCGTATACGCCTATCGCGGTACCCTCCTCCGTTAAGGAGCCATCTGGGTACCAGGATTTCATATGCTGGTCTATCAGATACGTTTCCGATATACCTACCCAGTTCCTTTTGTTACTAAGTTCAGTTTTAAATCTGTTGACAAAACTGAACTTTAGTGAGATTGTGTCCCTCGGTATTGCAATGTCGGGATACTTATTCGTAAGAGTATCAATCCTCTTACGGTTTAGAAAACCCTCAGCCCCGATATTTATATCAGTCATCCGTAGAAGAGCCCTCTTCGCCTGGGTCTGTATGTGCCAGTGAAGAGGTGTTAGTTCGAGGAGAACCTCTATAGATGCTGTTGGACACATTCTCATAGCCCCTGTTAGGCATACACATGCCAGTCTTTGTAGCTTGCTGAGCGCCTTGATGGTGGTTAGTTGACTGGTCTTGTTAACCCAGGCAGCTGAACCATTAACAAAACCTAACCTAACTTGCAATCACAGATCAGATCCCTTCTCAATACAGGGCAATACAGAATATCTACTGATTTTTAGTTTGACAATGTACAATCTTGGCAATAAACTTGATGGTCAGTAAAACGTTTTCTAATTCAGAATTTAAAAGAAAAAATCGTTCATCTGTGTAATACAAAATGAATGAATAAATGAACAATACGAGTATCTTACATTACAATTAATTTCTTTCATCAAAAACTTAATACCCATGAAATTTTCGCATTGCCATCAAAATATTTAACAACACACTTTGGTGCTGTCAACATTGAACTTAACTATTTTCTACATCTTCGAGATTGTTGTCCGCCCCTTACTTACTTTATTTTGGTTTTATTTCCAATTTTATTCTCTTCACTAAATCTGCTGTTTCGTCCATTCTCATTACTGCCATTGTTTTTTTATCCGTCTTTCACATTTGCGCTGCGTTCGCTTTCATTGTGAGTGCGCGTCATGGTCGTTCTGCCTGATTTACTTTATTCATACTTAAATTTTTTTATTCCCAAAATTTATTTCAACCAGCGTGTACCAGCGCACAAAAGCAAAACAAATAAACAAAGAAACAAACAGAGAAACCAAAAAAAAACAAATACCAAAAATATCTACAATTGTTTTGGCTATTTACGATGATTTTTATTGTTCGACATTAAATTTCGTACACTAGATTTAAGTACTTTTTTATGTGACACGACATGAAAGCAGATTATTGGTGTCGATTTCTAATAAAGTGAACAACTTGTTTGACTTTGGCATTTGTGGGTTAAGTGATGTGTTGCTGCAATGTGTATGTACAAAGTTTTTTTGTTGTTTTAAACAATAAAAACAATGAAGAAATGCGTTTGCTGGTTGTAATGAAACCGCGATGCTGACATAGGAAACTATCCTATGTCGATGGTTAAAAGAGGTTAGGAAGAGTCTCAGTGCGTGTAAAATGGCAATATTTTTTCGGTAAAAGACAATCAACTTTTGGCCAGAAATGCTCTTGGTATTTGAAGGCAGCAAGAATGCAGTGATATGTGGTTAAATTTAGTGTTAAAAATGACTGAATAATTATTATTTTTCCACTATCCCTCCGCCCCCCCCTGATAACATAAAATAATTTTAAATGCTTTTGAATTGAAACATTGCATTGAAACATTAAAAACATAAAATCATTGATAATGCTTTTACATTAAAATTATGAAAAATCATACAAAAACACTTTCAGCACCTTAAAGTCCTAAATTTTAAAGTGCAACCAACAAGTTTTACTGCAAAATATTTGAAAACCTTCACAAATGCCATTTTCCATTTAAACTGCAAATAACTTTTCACAAATCCGACAAAGTTTTCCTAGCCAACAAACACACCTACGCACACATTCACATTCACTCACAGACAGACACACAGATACGCACAGCGCAGTGGTAAAATGGAATCGAGTAAAAGGAAAATCCAACTAAAAAACGAAACGTCAAGCAAAAAACTAAAAGCGACAAAAAAACCAAGAAAAACGGCAAAAATCCCGTAATCGTGTCATATTTCAAAAACAGCAGAAAAGTTAAAATCCCAAAGAAGAAACTTCGCAAGCGACCATTTTGAAAAATAAATCCAATCCCCCAAACAATGCCAAACCCCACCGCGCCGCTGCCATTACAGCAACAATAATACCCACAAAAAGCAACAACAACAACAACAAAAATAACAAAGCCCGGCAACACGAAGAGGCGAGCAAGCGAAAAAAAATCGCACGTAAAAACGACACTTGAACGAATGAACGATTGAAACACGGACGCCCAACCAAAGCAGCCACCCTGCGCGAGTCGGTTGCAGCTGGAGGCTGCAACAATAACACCAACAACATGGTACGGCAAAGCACTAACAACAACAACAACAATATTAAGCACAACTGTCAGAATAGCGGCAGCAATGCGCGACTGGTTGTGTATAAGGTTTTTGTTTTGGGGTTCATTTTGTTGTTGTTTTTTTGTGGAGCGCAAGTAAAACGTGGCAGCAGCAGCAACAACAACAACAACGATCACTAACTATACCAACAGGGTGAACGCAGAAGGCACAAAAGGACAAATTCGTAGCTGGAGCTGAGTTTGAGGTTGAAGTAGTGAAGCAAAGTGTTTGGGGAGCGAGACGGAACGAAACAAAAACTTGGAATATAAAACGTGAAAATGGATGCTGCGCGCCACACAATGCCATGAAAATCCAAATCCAACTGTCGAAAACAACAACAACAATTACAAGAAAAACATCAGTAGCAGCAGCTCACATTCAATGCAACGAACCAACATTCGACCGACCGACAATGACAAGGTGAGCGACGCTCGGTTGCGCCTAAAGCGCTGGAGCGACGAGGGCCGCCTGGCTTGAGCGGATAACTTGCACGGTTTGAATAGTGAAAATGTGACTTGGGAACTCAGCGGCAGCGGGTTGGAGATGCCAGAGATGTGTGGTGCACAAGTGCGAAATAAGGTTATGTATACAAGACTGAACAAAAAAAAAGAAAAGAAAAAAATTGAAAAAACAGAGCACAAAACCCACCAAGACAAAAAATGCGAAATAGAAAGGAATAAGAAAAGAAAAAAATGAAAAACAGTGGAGTGGGAAAACACAAAGCGTAAAGCTTAAAGCAGGATTCAAGTCATAAGAAAAAAATTGCATTAAATTGTATAAAGATTTGCAGGAAATGCCAAAATATGTACGAATACGGAAAAAGAGTCTGCAGAAAAATTTCATAGAAATTAAGGAAAATGGAAGTAGAAAAGTGTAGAAAGAAAGTAGAACGTTTTAAAAGAGTTGAAAAGTTGTGCAAAATAATTGCATAGAAGTTGTTCACAAAAAACCGAATCGACTTGTAATTGCTACACGAAGATGCCCCGAACACAGAAGACAGAAGACGACAGCAACACAGCTGCATCTGTCAAATAATAGAATCAGAATGTGTGTATGGAGATGATTATTTTGACGACTGCACTGCTACACGACCACTGACCGCAGTTATCGTTACGGCCAAACATAGAATTATATTATGCTTGAAATAATTTATTTTTAATGGATTTTTTTTATTTTTCGTAATGTTTTGTGCAACAATTAACAATTTTTTAGTATATATTTCAGTTGAAATATACGAGTTGCAAAAATTATTACACAGTGATGCAATTGATTGACGAATGCCTTATGAAGAAAATGCCTACGCACCATAAAATTTCTGTTTAGGGGCTCACAATATGATTGTGAAGACGCTGCTGCCGCTTTAATTGTAATCACGAAGTTGACTACACGGCGACAGTCGAAGCCAACGCCATCTTGAAATTGTGTGGTCGTGTCGCTGTAGTCTTGAATGTGTTCGGGCGAGGCAGAATATGTTCGAATGGAGATGATTACTTTGACATTTGCACAGCTATACGACCACCGACCGCAGTTGTCTCTGTGACCAAACATAGAACTTGTCTCTATTTCCTAGGCAACAAAACCAAAGCAATTGGGATCACAGCTTCGATATATATTTTTTTCCATGGAATTTTCTCTATTTTTTCGGAGGGTTTTGAACAACAATTAAACATTTCTTGATATTTCAGTTAAAATCTTCTAGTTCTTAAAATTATTACACATTGTCATTTGTTTTGAATTGACTGCACAACAATTACATAAATATAGACGAATGCTTAATACGAGTTAAGGAAGTGTCCAAGGACCCTAAAGTTTCTATTTAGCATCTCACAAATGACGTTTCTGCTGTTTTAATTGTAATCATGTAGTTGACTACATGGCGACGATCATGGCCGACGCCATCTTAAAGTGGTGTGGCCGTGTTGCTGCCGTCTTGAATGTGTTCGGGCAAGAGAGAACTCCGGCGGTGCCGGCCTCGATAGTCCAGCGGGTAGCGCGCTGGCTTCTCATACCCAAGGATCCAGGTTCGATTCCTGGCTCGGGCTGGTGAACAACTCATCTACTTCTATCGCTATCCACATGAAGGAAATGAGAATTACAAGAATCGCACAAGTGCGCTCTTGGCAGGCAATGGCAAAACCTCCAAGTGTGAACGAAAAACTGCCAATTGCCGTTCGGATTCGGCGTTAAATTGTAGGTCCCCTCCCCCCCCTTTTCCCCATCCGCTTGAAATGTGTGCTGTAACATATGATGGCAAAACAGTGTTGCATACACAGTTCAAAACGGGTGAAATATGTGGTATCACAATGGGCCTTTCAGGCCTCCGAGTGTGTCTCTCATAGAGGCAGCCACCGCAACCTAACCTAACCCAAGAGAGAACTAATGCAAAGCAAATAAAGACTACGACGAAAGAGTAAAAGTAAAAGAAAATTAAAGTGCTGAAACTGCAAAACGTAGCATAGAGAACAAGTAGAGTAGAGTGCAATAAGTAAAATTCGCAGCGCGCTGAAGATGCGGCAAACAGCAGGGAAAAATAAAAAATTGTAAATGCTTTTTCTGCAGAGTTTTTAAATAAAGTGACAATTGTGGAAAACATCTTTTTGTGGGTTATTTGTTAAAACTCTGCTTTTGGTTTTTGTTACACAAATTACTTAAGACTTTCCTTATTAAAAAAAAAATGTTCAACAAGAATTTCAAGTCAATAGAAAACTGATGAGAGTAAAATATCACGGGTCCAAAAATCAGTTTCGAGCAGAGTTTGAGCCCACAGAAATTATAAAATAAGAGTGTTTTCAATTTTCTTTTGTTTGAAGTGCATTCCTTAAAAAAGAAGAATGTTACAATCGAGTAAATAGGTTTTTTTTTAGTTTAGAATATCTACAGATCAGCTTGGAAACTAAAACTGATGATAATTCTTGCGCTCGCAAGTAGCAGAATGATCTGGATTGAAGTGAGGTTGGAGTTGCATTTTGTTGAGGTTATGTTCAGCTCCCAGCGATGCATGTAGGGGTAGTCTCGGAGTTCACGAACATCCCAAATATCTGCAATTTCCAAAATTTTTGAGTAGCAAATATACATATAAAGCTTCAACTGGTATTGGACTCAAATGTTATATACAGAACTTCTCCCCAAAATGAAATTCTGTGTGCGCCACTGATTGTTTCACCATTAACATTTTCATCTACATATGGAAGGGCGCAACAGCTCTCTGGAGTACTGAAACTACATTCAACTCTTCTAGATTAGGTTAAAAAAATAAAAAATATAGTCACTAACTTGGTGTAAGGTCGAGCATTATACACAAAGTTGCTTGAAATCTCCATGGCACCACACACTTCGCACATGAAACATACGCACACTTAGCGTGAGTTTGTTTGTGTTTTCGACACAACAATGACAACGCTGCGTTTTCGCTGGGCTGAACACCAAACTTGCATATTTGCGCAGTTGCCAATGCATTGTTGCTGGCCGCTGACGGTCGCATTGGGGCATTGGGTGGCCAAGAAGATGCACACGCAGACCCTCGCGCGTGTGTGTGTGTGCGCTTTATTTCACCCAACTGGGCTGCACTACTTCTTTGTCATCTGCCATAGTTGTTGTATTTGTTGGTGTTGTGTTGCCGCTTCGGTGTACACGTTGCAGCCACAATTTGCGCGTTGCTGTGCTGCGATTTGCTTATTCTCTTCCCGGCCCATAATATTTTCATGACAACAACAACAATAACAACAACGACAACAACAATAATAACAACAACAACAATAATAATAACAACAACAACAATAATAACAATAACAACAACAACCCAAACAATAACAACAACAAGTATGAGTGCGCGTACTTCATGTTCGCTGCGTGTCTCTTTGCCTCGTTTCGCCTATTCCGTCTGTCGGCCCCAGTATTCGCGCCTGCAATGGCAAATTTTGCTGCGTCTTGGTTTGCAACAACTCCGCGCTGTGTCGTCGCGTCTTGTTGCTTTGTTTCTATGCCAATGTTGTTGTTGTAATTGTTGCTTTCCGCACAACGGCTGCCTGCTGCTGTTGTTATTGTAGCAGTTGCTGAGTTCTTGTTGTTGGTTTGGTTGATGTGTTTGTTGTTGTTATAACTTTTTTTTGTTTTTGCAGTATTTTTGTTATTGTTCGTGTACTTGTTTTTGTTGTTGTCGGAATTTTCGCTTTTATCACAGCGAGAGATCTTTGCCATTGGCTGCTTTGCTGGCAATCCATAAATTTTCTATCTGCTGCGCATATGAGTTGGAGTTTGTCTGTCTGTCGGTCTGTTCAACTGTGTTGTTGTTTGTTTTCATGCACACACACACATATAAGAAACACTGGATGTATGTATGTGTGTATAGCGTTTGCATGGCGAACGAACTGTGCATGCAGCTCTGGTCGCGCTTAACATTTCATATTCCATATATGCTATGAATCTGTCCATATGTAGATATGTATGTATGTATGCATGTGTGCCTGCAATGCTGAAAAGGATTTTCATTCGATATTCTTTTGTTATTTTTCTTTGCAATTTTCGTTCTTCGTTCACATTTTACTGCATGCATTGTTGCTGTTTTTTTCTTGTTTATTTATTTATTTGTTTTGCTGTCTTGCTTCAGCCGCTTTTGCTATCTGGGCCGCAGTTGCAAGCGAGCAGCATGAATAAATAAATTGTGCACTCCAGCAGCACCTCACCCACTCTTCACTCGCTGGCTGTCCGCACCCCGAAAACGCGCCAGCCAGCCTTGGGTGTCCGGCGTCTTGGCGCATTGTCATTTGCGGATATTCGCTTATTATTTATGTGTTGTCGGCCGCAGTTGGCGCTGCTCTCTTTTCCACCCACCCAGCTGACGCAAACACGCACACACGCTCGCTTTTTCTGTCTCTTGTCATCTTCGCTCCCACTCTAACGCATAATAACCAACAAGAACACACAACTACCACAATGTTTGCCATATTTTTTAGGTTTTTTGCAAACTTTTGACTCTTTGCATTTGCATGCAAAATGCCAAATTCATCCATTTATTTGGCTGCACTGGCCACTGTACACTGTGCGCAATCGGCAAATCTAGCACACATACATCTGTGTGTGTGAGTGTTCATTTGTTTTTGTACATGTCACATGCTTGCATGCTAATATTTTTTTTTTCACCAACTGCCCCACAAATTTATGCAAAATATTCCAATATTTTCGCATAGATTTGTTGTCGGCGATAAGGCGTTTATTTTAAAAATAAATATTTCATATTTACGAGCAACATTGCTGCCAAATGTTGTTGTGCTGTTCGTGTTTTTGCCGCTTTTGTTGTTGCTTTTGCTTTTGCATTTGTTGGTATTCGTAGCCGAATTTCAAGCAGACTTTTCTGCACACGAAACCTGAAAATGCAACTTTTTTTTTGTTGTTTTGTTTGACTGTCAGCAACAGCAACAGAATGTTTTTTGTGTTATTTGTATACAATTGCTTTGATCGAAATATTTTCAGTTAGTTCTTAATTCATAAATAACAAAGCATTACAAATTTTATTTATTGCATGAAAATTAAGTCAGCGACATTCTTTCGAATACGACAATGATTGAATATTCTTGGAAAAATCAAATAATTCTGGCCATATTTTACTTTTAATATGAATGTAAATTATGTTTTCATGAAATTATGATAAAGTTTTTTCTGACAAGGGATTTTGTGGAAAACTTTTGAGTTAGGATTTGTTTGTGATGTCACAATAAAAAGTTGTCGTTACACGTTGGATTTTGTTGGAATGTCAGCATTGAACTGCAGCATTGAACTGTCTTCTGCATTGAACTGAAAGGTGTAAAGAATTTCGATGAAGCAGGGAACTTCATAGATGTCTTTATGGAGTATCAGATAAAAACTATATACAAAAATTAGATATACGTGGGTGGTCCGATAAGTACTTAGCCTACAAAAGAAAAACGAAAATTTTGGAAAAGTGGTGATTTATTTCTCAACGTAGTATCCTTTCAACTCGATACACTTGACCCAGCGGTGCTCCAACTTCTTTAACCCTTATTCTCATACCCGGGTACCCGGGTGCCCACTGCGATGTATTTTCGTGAAAAAAACTGACAAATAATAAAAATTTTTTTTTACCTTCCGGATCCTAGTTATTTAGGTGAAAAGCGAACAAATCATATCAAAATTTTAATTTTAATTTTTTAATAGTAATTTTGGGTATGAGAATAAGGGTTAACCCGTCTGAAAAATACGTTTTCTGGAGGCCTCCGTGGCGGCGATAACCTCCTCATTCGACTCAAATTTCTGCCCGGCGAGTGACTTTTTCAAGTTTGGAAACAAAAAGAAGTCACACGGGGCCAAATCTGGAGAATACGCGTATGGATGGGGCAGCTGTTCGTAGCCTAATGCGACCAATTTGGCGAATCACGGACCGATATTGCTCTTTTTCCATTTTTCTAAAATCCGCAGACACGTTCGTTTCCACACGCGGTCAAAACAAAACTACAAATCCAATATGGCTGAAATTTTGACCGTAGCCGTCTATGAGGATGTACTACACGATAGTAAATTTCTCTTACGATAGTGGCACCATCGGGCGGTGGGGCTAAGTACTTATCGGACTGCCCACGTATAACCCAGTAAAGCATTCAATTCGCGTGCATAAGCTTTTCCTTCATCTTTTCATTAAACTTAAGATGTCCATCACACTGTTCAACATCATTTTCTTTATTGTTAACGTAAGTAACTAATTCGTAGTAATACACAACTCAGTTGTAATGTATCACTGGGTTGTCATCGACCAATCTTAAACTACCGTCATCCTAAAGAGCTTCTATCTTGTAATCTACAAAGTACCCAGATTGTAACTTGGAAACACTGGATTAGTTCATAGATGTGACTAATCGATTGTTGAGACAACAAAATGATATACTTTCACTTTTGCTATGAAAATAAACATAAGACATCTCAAAAATCAAAAAAGAGTCATTAATAGTTTAAAAAAATCTTTACAATCTCTAAATAGAAAATAAATCACTTTTGCTGTGAAAAGGAAAAGAAATATATCTAAAAAAATTTTAAAAAGAGACAGTTATCAGTAGATTTAAATAATCTTAACAATCTCTAAAAAGGGATGAGATAAGAACCATGATTGAGATTCTGACATAACTGTTTAATTGGTACTCATGCTAGAAGATTGAGGCTACTTTCAACCTAGATCTGTCGCAGTTGTATGAACGTAGTTCTATATACTTTTTATTGAAGAAAAATTAACTATCTTCTACATCTTGTAAGGGATCCATCAGATAAGACTATTCACAATTTACTAGGCTTCGCGAGAAACTCAAAGTGGTTCAATGAGTGTGAATAGCTTTATTATTATTTTTTGTGGTCCACAATACAAAATATTATAGCTAAAGTTAGAGTTCCAGCTGCCAGGACCATCAACTCAATCTTGTTTGACTGTTTGTACTATCACAATGACCTTCATGAACTTCCGTGAGCTCCGCCTTGGGGCAGTCACTTCTACCTACCTGTTGTAATACCGTGAATTTCTGATAATTTGGAGAGCTTATTTTTCAATAGCCGCAATGCTTGCGGTTGAGAATATTTACCTACCTTTGCTCGATCTGAAACTTCAAATGTGAATTGTTAACTTTTTATGGACACGGTGGAGCTATTTTGAGCACTGGACCTTAGGTCGTAAGTCACTCTTAAGTCAAGAATTCAGCGCGTTGGATTACTACAAAAGAAAAGAGTGAGTGTATATTTACACTGCAAGTCTTTTGAGAAATTCAACTATTTGATGTGTTGATGAACACAATTATAAAAGTGTTCTTAGGTCATCAAAATTGTCAAAAGTCGGTGAGTCTAGAGCTTTCCATCTTCGTCTATAGAGACCAGGCAGTAGTAGACGAGGTGATTGAAAGTCTATTTGTTTTCATTTACTTCATTTACTTTCTAAACTGTATTAAGAAAGAAGAAGAAAAATGGTCTCTTAGTAAGAAATCTTTCAAAACACTTTCATTCAGTTTCCGATTTGAAAAACAATTCATTTATACTTAATCACAGATGTATGCATTTATCACAAATTACACTATACAATACATAAAAACAAAAATACAATACAATACAAAAAAATAACAACGGATTCTGGTAGAGGAAGCCAAAAAAATATTTAAGTACTAGTATCGGCGTTTCAAAAGAAAGTTTACGGCCGAATTTGTTTAGGGGAGATCAAAATTGTCTCCCTTTTGCATATTCTTATTGTGAATCGGCATACGAAAACCATGTAAGCTTATATTTGAGGTACTTGCTGTGTTCAGCAACTTGATGTAAAATACTATGAGGAGCATTTTTATGGAACACTTTAACCCTCTAGCTCCCATGTTTATGGGTCAATTTGACCCTTTTTTTCTAAAACGCCAAAAATTTCCTTTAAAACAGGATTTTTTAAGGAAGAAATGTACCACAGAATTATTCACCACACAATTCTACTATAGATCTCTGAACACATCAAAGCTTAAAAATTAACTTGAACTCCAGAAATAAGCCAAAACTAAAAATGTGTATTTTCCTTAAAACCAGGACTTTTTAAGGACAAAATATACCATAGAATTATTCACCATAAAATTCTACAATAGATCTCTGAACACATCAAAGCTCAGGAATTAAATTGAATGCCAGAAATAAGCCAAAACTGAAAATGTATTTAAGTGTTTATTTTGTACTCATTCAAAATTTTTACTAAACCAGCAAAGGTTAATCAGTTCGTCTCAACTGACAATTATTCACTCGTAACACTTTCAGCATGTTTCACTATTATTGCGTTGGCTTTTCGATCTTTTCCAAGCAAATTCGCAAATTCACCAATTCGTGTGCTTTCATCGTTTCTATTCCTCGATCAATTGTTCCAAATAGTAGAACAATAAAAAATTTAAGACACACTCTAGCAAGCATTACTCCAATTTTACTTTTTGGCAACAACAATTTGAAGCGTTTATTTATTTTGCATTTTGCGCGCGCATAGCCCACGCAGATGTGAAAAATCTCGAAAATAATTCATGCCACCAAGGACAATAAAGTTGTGGCCCATAAAAGCCGAGAGGAGGAAGCGCCGTGCGCCATGCGGATTGCCACAGCGTCACACATGAGCATAATTTTAAATATTTTACGAGTTGCTGGAAATAAATTGGCGCAGCCGCCTCCGCCCGCCAGCCAGTCTGCCAGGTCGGGACTGTTGGCTCTCAGCCGGCTGGCTGTGCGCGTTGCAGCGACGGCGGCGCCTGAAATCACCGGAACAGCGCGGCGCGCCAGTGACACAGCGGCTTTTTGTCGTTGTCAACGTTGTGCCGATTATTGCGGCAATGCAATGCCGCTGGCCGCTGTGGTTGTTGCCGGATTGGCATCGTAAAGTCATAAACTTGTGAATAATTAAAATACGCGCGCGCGCGCTACACATGCGGCCGCGCAGCACAAAAGCAGCAGCGCCGAAATGAAAACGCGAATAAAGAATCATAAAAAGAGACAGCGCAAAAAAGGACAAAAAAAATGGCGAGGAGCACTGGCAGCATAAATTGCGAATGCGCCAAAGAAATGATGGCCCAAGAATTTACAGCCGCTGAGCGTCGCTTTCGAGCCGGTGGCGGCTGGGGCCGCGACTGTTCCTGGCTGCTGTTGGCGCGAATTACGAATTACGGTGGCAATTTGCCACTTTATGACTTTTTCATATGATTTGCATGATGCCAAATTCGCAGCGGCTGTGGCGGACTTTAAGTGCTAATCTACAGTTAAGTGCACTGATAAAGAGGCTACAAAAGCCGCATAAACGCTTTAATTTGCCTGCAAATTAAAGACGAGAAACATGTTTCAAAGTTACCCATCTGCGGTTACAGCGAAAAGTTGCAGGGAGTGAGAGAAAGAGAGAGAGAGAGAGTAGAACCAATCGAGAAGTTAGCGGCACTAAAGGCAGCCAACTCATTCGATAGCAATGACAGCATCAAAGTACTTTTCAGTTTAATTGTCTTGTAACGGATCTTTCTTAACGTCTTTTATGGGTGTCAGCCATAATCAGGGAATCTTGCTTGAGCCAAAAAGAGATTCGAAATAGAAAAGGAAACAAAAGAGGAAATAGGTTTGATTTGTTTTTTAATTTCTATGTCAAATTGATTACGGCAAAAAGTTTGTTATATGAAAATTGTCTTTCAATAAAACATAGAAAATGTTAAATAATACTATAGTGAAATTATTCAAGCGAACTTTAAAATAGAATGACTGCCTCTTTTTTGTGAGACAAAAAGAGAGAAATTTGAAAAAAAAAAATTATTTATAATTTGTGTGACAAAAAGAGAGAGATTTGAAAAATTATTTAAAATAAAATTAAATTAAATTAAATTAAATTAAATTAAATTAAATAAATATGAAAAATTAACCCCGAATAATAGACAATAGTTTGAAACTTGGTGGGGTTTTTAACAAAATTTGAAATTCCAAGAAAATTCGAGGGAAATCGTTAGAACTTCTAACATGAAAATTTTTGTAGTTTCCAGCATAACGAATCGCAAAAAAGTGAACCAGAGTGTCTGCTGCACTTTAATGAATCAGTGAGCAATTTGAGGGGTGTTGGGTTAATGCATTAAAGAAAATCTTTGATAAAATATGTTCATGTTTTTTGCTTCTATTTATGAAAAAATATGATGTCAAAATGTGGTCTACTGTACACAGTGAATTATACTAATTTTATTGCACCTCGCATTGTTTCAGAGAACTTCTTTCAATTGAAAGAAACCTTAACTAAGCAGTCGCGCAAAAAGTTAAGGAATATTTTTAATGATTTTTGTGGAAGCTACATGAATGAGAAAGAGAAGGAAGAAGGAGTGCACTCTGCACTCTCTAGAAGAAGAAACATTGACCCATGATACAATTAACAAGATAAACTACGAATCATGACTAGGTTAGGTTAGGTAAGCCAGGCGGCTTGCTGGTTCTCAGCAAGTACACTCGGAGGCCCCAAATGCCCATTATGATGCCCGACAATTACCATGACTAAGAGTCATGAAGATTCGCGCACGAGAAATCACAGTTCTCGTCAAATGTAGTCATTGAACAGGGTGGTTTCTGCAGTTTAAATTTGGGAACAAAATTTCGATTGTTCAGAAGTTCAGATTTAAAACTGAAAATTTACTAACAAAATAGTTGAATAAAATTACGTGTTTTTATATTTCATATTTTAAATTTATATTTTAAAAAGAACATCGCTCATAATATTTTTTTAACTGTCTATTTTATTTTGAATGCTAATGACCGAACTTCTACTTGAAAAATGCAACCATGCTCTTTGAGACTCCAATTCCAACTGTCCTTGAAATTAGCTTACGTAGACAAAGAACTTCGTAGAACGCTTTTCGTACTTCGTTTACCTTGTTTATTGTATCATGGATTCACCTGGATGAGATCTTCGGCAAGTTCAGGATTCTAGCAGATAAAACCATTTACAGTCAAAATTTTTTAAAAGCCCTAACTGGTTCTGTTCAATACAACACTTCCTGTGTCACTGCTCGGCTCTGTAGAAACGCCAACTTCGTATCTTATGGTTAAAATTGCTGACGGATCTTTATTAAGACAGAGATAAAGATACCTGCAGGCCTTTCCTTTTCACAAAGAACCATTTTGGTTTTCGAATGGAAGTACGATCGCCTACCTAACATAACCTTACCTTGCTGTTTCTGCTAGCTTGAGATATGAGTGTATCACATTGTAATATCACAATGGACTTCTTCGGCCAACCCAGCTACTTACCTACCCTAAACTATGCAATGGATTTTAGTCATTCATGCCCAAAATTGGAAACGCAATCAATGGATCTTTTCTGAATTTCTGAACCTTAATTAATTTTGTATTTTTCTTTCTCAAGACTTTTGGCGATTGCTGAATAAATCATTCAAATTGGTTCAGTAGTTTCCCAGATACGATGTTTTCCCTCTTACCTAACTACTACATTTGTATGTGGGGAGCCAATGGCATAGAAAATTGCCAGTTTTGTATGGCAACCCCCTCAAGACTTGGAGATAGCGGGTAGGTATGTTTAAAAGAAACATTCGGAAGAGAAAATAAATGGGTGTCGGTCATATATTTGACACGTCTGGGGGCAACCTGGGAGCAGTGGGAGCCCCTTTTATAAAAACGACCATTTTGTATGGGAACCTCATTAAGGGTTGAAGACGGGGTATAAATATATTTGAAAGAAATGTTCAGTAGAGAAAACTAGTGGGGGTCAGTCATAGATTTTAACCCTCTGAGAGCCACTTCTGACCAGCTGTGAAGCAATTTGGCGAATTTCCCAGCTTTTTTGTGAACTTTGACCTCGATGCGACGTCATTTAGCTCCACTCTAGCCCGAAATTTTTTGGCTCATGCACTTTTTCACCAAATCGCATAAAATGAGGAGTTGCGGAGCATCGAAATCGATAAATCTTGCGCTAAATCATGTCTAATGTATAAACATACATTCAAAAAATATGTTTTTTCTATTGCAACCTCTTTATTCATTCAGCTTCAGCTTAACATCAACTTAACACAAACAAAACCTCTTTCATTCATTACATAAATTAAACACTTCGAAGCATTGTGAAAGCAATAAGTGCGAACGAGAGAAACGTAAACCAAATAGCCTTAGAGCTTATATTCTGTAAGCTAAAAAATATTAAACACAGTAGAGTGCTTTGACTATTAAAATATTTGGCAAATTGTTACCAGTGTTCCCCATACTTCGTTATTCGTAAATCTCCCAAAAATCCACTAAGGATCTAAAAAATCGCCTAACATAAAATTTAAATCTCCTATACTTTCTCCTAAACAATTTTTCCTTCTAAAAATTCTCCTAAAAGACCAAGAATCTCCAAAATCTAGAAGGAAATCTCTTGATCAGCCAACACTGCGACTGCAAAATAAGTTTTGTTGGATGTTTCTCCATAATTCGTTATACAAAAATCTCCCAAAAATCCACCATGGATCGCAAAAATCCCCTAACATAACATTTAAATTTCATAAATTTTTTCCTAAACAATTCTTCCTCCTAAAAATGCTCCTAAAAGGTCAAGAATCTTCTAAATCCAGGAGAAAATCTTCTTGTCTTGCAAGATTGCGACTGCAAACTAAATTTTGTAGCCAGTGTTCCCCATACATCATACTTCGTTATCCGAAGATCTCCCAAAAATCCCCAAAAGATCCAAAAAATCCCTTAACACAAAATTTAAATCTCCTTTACTTTCTCCATAACAATTGTTCCTCCTAAAAATTCTCCTAAAAGGTCAAGAATCTTCTAAATGCAGGAGAAAATTTCCTGATCAGGCAACATTGCGACTGCAAAGGGCGCTGTTATGCAGACGGTCAAATGACCGTCGGTCACGATAGTTGTTGTTGCTTCAATGTAAAATGAAAAATTGAGAGAGAGAGCGGGAGAGTAAAATTTGACCGCGTCGGTCAAAAATGATGAGGCTCTCGATGCCAAATCATGCGATCAAAACAGTGTTGCGTTGTAAAATTATTCACAACACAAGTGTTTTCGGAGCAAAATGGCACACTTGTCGCGAAAATATGTATCTAATGACGGAAAAAATGGTTCGTAGCAACCCTCATCGTTTGTTTACATTTGTGTAAACACTTTCTGATGACTCTCCTGTGTTCGTCCCGCCAAAATACAACTTTTTTGGCGTATGCGTTGCCAAATTTAAGTGCTTCTAAGCCAATATCCATTTTTATTTATTTAATTTCACAAGACTTCGTTCAGGCAGTGTTGCTAAGAACAGAAAAACGCAGCGTCGAAATGAAAAAGTACGGAAAAAGTGCTGCAAGTAAGCGAAAAGTGTACTGGTGACCGGCGATCAAATGACCGTCTGCATAACAGGGTTTTGGCACAGAGTAGAAAAAACAAAACGAGAGCGTAAAAAGTATCGTGACCGACGGTCATTTGACCGTCTGCATAACAGCGCCCAAACTAAATTTTGTTGCCAGTGTTCCCCATACATCATACTTCGTTATCCGAAAATCTCCCAAAAATCCCCTAAAGATCCAAAAAAAAATCCCCTAACATAAAATTTAAACCTCCTATACTTTCTCCTAAACAATTCTTCCTCCTAAAAAATCTCCTAAAATGCCAAGAATCTCCTAAATCTAAGAGGAAATCTCCTGATCAGGCAACACTGTGGCAGGCCCTCGTTGTGTGGCGGTCAAAGACCCAGCAAAATGAAACAAAGCAATAGGGAAATATTTCTCACTCATTTCAAGTGCACGCACACGGAACAGACTTCCTATTTCGCCAGGCTGCACACACACACACATACACACATAAAAACACACAACTCCATAAAAATATATTGCAAAATAGCTATTAAACTTCTAAATACCAGATATACGATTTCAACAGCGAAACAGCGACTTGAAGCCGGTTCAGCCAAAGTCAGCGCTCGCTCAATATTCCGAATGCAAACGCGGGCAATAAAATCGTATCGCCTGAGCGTGAACGCCGATATGGCGCACATAAAACTTGTCAACCATCAATACTGCCCGGCAGCAACAACTGACTACAATAACAATACAACAACAACAGCTACAACATTAACCAGCATAGCACAAAGCCGACCACAAATTGCGGCCACCTAATGTCGCGGCGCAATGTGCAGCTGGAGCGGAGCAGCGTTGGTTGGCCATTGACGGCCGACTGTGTGCCGGTGCGGTTCACCCGTAAGATAAGCTCCGAAGTGCTCCCATTTAACTGCGCTTAATTTGTTTTTTACATTTTTTGCCCGAGCCCTGCGCTCCGTTCGTCCCGGCATGGCCATTATTTGGCTGTTCCTTTGCTTTACTATACTTTAATTTTTATTTTATTTTTACTCTCAACAATTTTAACACTTCGGTTAACGATTTTAACGCTCAACGCAGCCGGCTGGCACCTTGTTGCGTGCCGCGTCTGCTGCGTCTGCGTCTTGACTAACATTTGACGACCTGACGCAGCGTGCAACGTGCGGCAGATTTGCTGCGCTGCAGTTGACTACAGTTGGCACTTTTTCCATGGCGCATGAAAATGGCCTTTTTTGCCCCATTTTTGGCCCGCTTGACTCGGCGACGACGACTTTGTTTATTTCGCTTTTCGCTGGAAAAGCGTAAAATAATCCACAAATTTACAACCCTAAAGGTGTTGTTGTGCGGCTGGGAAACTACAGAAAAGAGGAAGCACACTTGTGTGGTAAAGTGTGCGTACGTGTGTATGTGTGTGTGTTAGTGCACTGTTATGTGTGCATGCAGGTCAGTTTGTTTGTTTTTATGGCGAATTTTTATGTTTTTTTCTATTTTTTATTTATTTTGTTTTGTTGTATTTGTTGGCCATTGTTGTTGGTTTTGTTAACTTTTTAATTGTATTTTTACCTTTGTTATGCTTGAATGAATTTTACGTATATTGGTGGCAATGTGGCGTGGCACTGGTGTTGGCTTGCTGTACTTGGGGCAACCAACAACAACAACAACAACCAAATCCCATAACTGTAAGCATCGAGTTCAAAACTGCGGTTTGAGCGTGTGTTTTCTAGCTCGATGCGCTATTGTTTTTGTTGTAGTTGTTGCTGTGCTGTTCTATTGTTGTTGTTTGCAAGTTTATGCATTTGCTTGCTGACTGATAGAATGACGAATGGTGTAATAAACGCAAAGAAAATTAATGTGGCAGCATGGTCAGGTGGCGGTCGCCATGCACTTTGGCGGCCGCCGGAGCTTTTGCATACAACAACAACAACCAATCAGCGAGCTGCAAATGGGTTTCTTAAGCTTCCACAACAAACTTTAAATTTTGACAAAAAAAACCGCTTTACTTTTGAGGTTATGAAACTTGTCTCTGCTTAGAGTTTGGAAATTTCCCAGAGATACTTAATTCTGTTTAAATTAAAGGAATTGCTTTAAAGTCTTGCAAAAGTTTGAAAACCGCTGTTCCATTTCGTGCTTTAGTCAGCCAGCCACAGACTACCGCACATTCCGCTTACCAACAGTCGAGCGGGCGCGCTTCTTCTCAACCGTTAAGGCCAGATATGGGTGCGCTGTGGTCGACTCTGACTTGACTGTCCCTTGCAGCTTGCCGCGTTGCCACCCATGTTTCACTTATTTTTGCAACGCGACTTTTATGTGTCACCAAAGCTGCTGCTGCGAAGTCACAGTCACATCGGCCACAAACGAAAATGCATTCTGCGCTCCATTTACTGTTGGCCTTAACTGTGCTTGTTGTTGTTGTTGTTGTTGCCATTCGGTGCTGCACTTTGCGCGCTGCACCAATGTTCGTCGATGCGCTGCAGCTGCTTCAAGTTGTGCGTGATACTGATAAAAGCTGAAGTTGAACGAATGTCACTTAGTATAATAAAAAAACAACAACACAAATATACAGCAGCAGCCTCCAGCAAGAGGACGACAACAACGCCGAAACACCTTAAGTGCCTACATAAATATTTGGGTCACTTGTTCGCTTGGATTTTATTTTCTTCTTCTCCACACACACAAACACGCATCTCTCAGCTTTCTGTAACATTTTCAAATAAATCATTACGAGTGTTGTTGTTTTTTATTTTTCTATTTCGACTTCTATTTGTAGCGGTACCTTGTGTAGCAGCACAGTTATAGCACAATTTGGAAACCCTTTAAGTTGTCTAATTTAAATTGCGGCAGCTTTCATCTGTCTTCGAAAAAGCGTTGTAACTTTACAACTTTGAATTGTAGGAAAGGCCATAACCCGATAAGGAAAGGCAAAGTACCCACCGGCCAATTTTTATTGTTTTATTTTTTTTAATACTAGTATTAATATAGGTAACCATTTCTCAGATATTTATACCACAATAGTTAATACCCGACTTGACAGAATTAATATAGTAAATAAAAAAAAAGTTAATAACTTTTTAAGTAGTCATCCGATTTAGATGAAATTGAGAAATATTTAGATATCACTTAGAGCAATTCCCGGAAAAATCGGTGGAACTCAAAAGTGAATAAAACTTAATCAAAAGTTGATTGAAAAAATTATTAAAAAATTTTTTTATTAAATTTTTTTATTAAATTTTTTTTATTAAAAAAAACTCAAAAGTGAATATAACTTAAAAAAGATTTTGATTTTAACAAACAAATGAACAAATTAAAAAATTTTTTTATTAAAAATTGTATAATAAATTTTTTAGTAATTTGTTTGTAATAAATAAATTTGTTGATACATTTTTTTAATAATTTTTTTTTATTAAATTTTTAAATAAATTTAATTAAATTTTTTTTTATTTAATTAAAAAAAATTATTAAAAAAATGTATCAAACAATTTATTTATTACAAAAAAGTTACTAAAAAATTTATTATACAATTTTTGTTATCCAGCTGAAATTTTGGTAGTCACCAAGTTTTTTTAATATATTTCTCATATATTTTTTAACCACATACATTTGCTTGCTTTTTTTTAATTTGTAAATTCAAATTTAATTAAATGCAAATTAAAATTTTTTTTAGTTTTAGTTTTAGTTTTTGTTTTGTTTGTTTTTTTTTAACATTTGTTTTCGACCTGCGTGATACCTAAACAAAAAATGTGCCTCACAAAAGTATTCGGAAAGCAATATTTAACGATGACACCAAATTTATCATCTTTGGACCTGATTGTGGAAATAAAGTATGGCGGAAAAAAAATATGGAAATGGAAATATTAAATTCCGAGTACTTTTGTGAGGCACTGTATAATTTTTTGAATTTTTGTTTGTATATATTTGCCGCACAATTACCAAAACTTTTCTATATATTTCTCATATAGTGCTTTAAAATATATATTTTTGCTAGATTTTTTTTCCACCTGCGTGATACAGTAGACGCTCACAAATTCGAATCACTTTGTGCAAAGGGTAGTTCGAATATCCGAAATGTTCGAATTTCTGGAGGTTTTTTGGTTCATCTAAAAAGACCAACAAATATTGAAACGACATCTAATAACTTGAATGTGATTTTTCCATTTCACATTAAAAACTGTAAAAAATTGTATTTTGCATTCAAACGTCTTTTTAATTGTCGCTTAAAATTTGCATATAATCTATAAATTCACAGCTAAGCGATTCATCTGAACAACTTCATCAAGCTTTTTTACGATTTTAATTTAACATCCAAAGTCAAAAAATTGTTGTTGTTGGTTCAGCGATTCATCTGAACAACTTCATCAAGCTGTTTTAAGCCTTTCGCTGTTTTGTTGCCTTATGGCACATTGCTACAGAAGGTTCAGACGTCCACAAGTCTGAACCCTCTGTGGTTTCAAGAATACATTTTTTGTTGGTCCTTAGAATAGTTTGAAGTTTAAGGAAAAATACGAAATTAAAAAACTGAATATTCAAGTTTAAAGACATAGTAATCATAGTATCTTGACATAGTGAAGAAAGAAGAAACAGAAAACTTTAGATAACTTTTTAATTTGACGTTTTCTTGCAGTTTAGATACTTTTTTTTTTTAATTTTGGCTGAAGTTAATGAAGAAATATTCAAATTTTCATTATGCGTAAAAAGTTTTATGTTTAAGTAATTATTTCAGCCACAACGATGTGGTTGCTCTCATAGAAAAACACTCTACAATACAGGGTCCAAGTATAAAAATTAAAACCTAAAATTAAACCTTAAAGCCTAAAACGTAAAATGTAACAATTTAACTTCCCCCAGTAAAAAGCTGTAGCGAAAGGGTTAAGATTTAAATTTTAACATCCAAAGTAAAAAAAATTTGTTTACGTTTATACGACATTTTAATATTTTTTTTACTTTTTAATCAAAACTGAGCCAAATGTTTACATACGTAATAATCATTCACGATCGGGCGATTCCTACTTTTTGATTTAATTTTAATAAAAAAATAAACACCAACACAGGGGCGGAAAAAAAGGAAAACGCTCGCAGATTCGAACTACCAATCCGAATTTTAGAGCATTCCATGTTTTAAAATATGAAGTTCAAATTTCTGGAACATTTCTATTTAAGAGAGTTGAAACTTGTGAGCGTCTACTGTACCTAAAAAAAAATTAAATGAAATCTTTTAATACCATAAACCATGCTTTTACAGCAAAGAAATCAATTCTCAAATAATGCAAAGATTTCTTATGAATTCTCTATAACATTTCACCATATTTTTGTTAGGTCACACAACTGCAAAGCGAAGCCGATTTCTGCATAGAAATGCACTCAATGGGTTTCGATTACCATTTCCGCATTCGCAAAGCCACTAATAATTGGCCTTAATAGAATTTCTTCTATTTTGTTATAATTAAAACACTGCACTTCATGTTCTCATTTATTATGAAAAGCAAAATGTTGCACTGATTTCGAGTGCAACGAAATTCTGTGTGAATCATATTTTATGGTGAATAGACAAAAGTTGCGCCTGCATTTAGTTGGGCAACAAACCGTGTCAAATGCCAACTGGCAGCTTACTTGCAAGCAACAAGAACAACAATAACAATGAGAAATAAAAACCAGCAGGACGAGCAAAATGTGTAACAATAACAGCAAAACCAACTGACACACAAAAGACAGCACCCAGCGAATAAGTAAACAAACCCGACGAAACGATTCAAAAATAATTTGAAAACACTTGGCTGAAATCGATATGTTGTGCACAATTCTTGTGCCATATAAACATACATACATACATATATGAACTGAGTATGAATGAATCAAAATGTGTGTGTGTGTATGTTGAGGCGTGTTTCTGCACTGACACTCGCGCCGAGGCCTTAAACAACAATACGGCCAACCACCTATCCATCAAGTCGACGCATTCAGCCCTTCAGTCGTCAGCCACAACCCTCGCCAGTTCGACGACGGCGGCGAGCTGGGATTTGGAGTTTGGAATTGGCTTTGGGTTTGGGTTTGGCTGTGCTCGTGTTGCATGCGAATTGTTTTGATTGGCATTTGGAAACAAATTTCTGCTGTTTTGATAGCGGCTCAGTAAACCTACTTTTCCCAGTTTCGATTTCAGTTGCAGCTGATATCTTGCCACAGCCGGCCTCGGCATTTCCTGGCCATTTATTTTTGCCCTTTTGCGTCTTTTACAGATTGGCGTTTTTTTCTTGTTGTTGGATTTTAGCTGTCAGCCACAACAACAACAAACACTAAAACAACGCAAGTGAAGGCAGTTGAAAATAATGTCAAAATTATCTAAAGGAACTCATACCACACACATTGAAGCATATTTAAATCATACATACATACATGTGAGTCTTTGTGTGTGTGTTTGTGTCTGTGTGTGTGTGTGGGTTGCCTGTCATGCCCTCAAGCCTATTGGCATAACTGTATTTGCGAGCATATTTTTGTAAGTGTGTTTGTTTTGGCAGTGCGCGCGTTGTTGTAGAAAAAAGGATTCGCCACAAATTCAAAAGTTGTTGTTTTTATTTTATTTTACAGCATTCAAAGTCTACTTTTTGAAATTGATATAAAGTTGCCAGCGGCAAAACAGCGCTGCTATGTGGTTTTTATGTATTGGTGTTGTTGTTGTTACTACAGTTGTTGCAATTATTTGAACACTAGTGCAATTGTTGTTGTTTTGTAGTCTTGGTGTTTGTGTTTTTCTTTCATTTGAACGCGCAACCATTTGTTGATGTTTGACAGAATAATAACAACAATGCAGTGAATACATTCACAAAAAATTCGAACGGAATAGTAAAAGGAATTGTTGCAGCTTCACGTTGAAGATGGAATTGAAGCAGCAGAGAGATGAGGGTAGAAAATTTCTACTAGAAACTAAAATTATTTTTTAGTAGAGTAGTAGTTGTTGCATTTATTTTAAATACAGCAAAGGATTATAAAATATACAAAGTGATGGTATTTCTGTGGGCGTTGTGAGTTATTCAAACTATAAAATGTTTTCAAAACTAAACTAAAAGTGTGTTTGGAACTGGACGTTTTTGTGCAAAATGGTGTCATTGCAAAGTGAATCGTTCTTGTTTTGAGTGAAAATCTTGATAGACACCAATGATTTCAATTCCATTGGCATGTTGGGTTTTTGCAGACTGAAACCACCGTCTCACCACACTGTGCGAAAAAAATCAAAAAATTTCAAAACACACGAAAAAATCTACATACTCGCAAAACTAGGAGCCAAATGTAGTATCTGTCTGTAGTATCTTTTTTTTTATAGAGAGAAGTACTGATTTTTGTATATCCCAAACTAATAAAGTTAGAAGGACGAAACTCAAGGATGTGGTAGTGTACATATTAGTCCTTAAGATATATTTTTTTCCAAAAAAAACTATTGGAAATTTCCAAGGATATTCAAGGATAAAGTTTTAAAAGGACATTTTCAAAATCTCTTCGTCCTTTTGCACCAGTAGAATAAATTTCTTAACATTCTAAGGATTTTTCTCTTTAATTTGATACCCATATTGTTTTGCTGTAATGCGTTCAATGTTTAAAATAATTTTTGGAAATAAACATGTCTTTGAAAGTCCTTTTAAAAAAAATCCTGACCTCAGAGAGAAAAACTAAAAACGCAGTTTTACTACATTTCGCCCCCTAGTTTCGCGAGTACATAGATTTTTTTGCTTGTAAAATTTGTTGTCGCACGGTGATATCTAAACGGGGTTTTCACTAGAGGATCTTCTTTAACAATGTCACAATTTATCTCAATTAGTTTTTTTGGCACTAGCAGAACCTACAACCTACCTACCTGAAGACTCCAAACTAGTCTGTGAGACAGCGAATGTTCTCCAAGACATTTCAAATGATAACCGAGTGATAATACACTGGAGTCCTGCGCACTGTGGGCACGATGAAAATAAGGAGGCGCAGAGATTGGCAAAGGAAGGGGCGGCAAAACGACCCTATGGACCTGAGCCGATCATAGGTGTCAGCAGAGCTCGTTTCAGGCATTATGTCAAACAGGAATTCAAAAATCGGGCCAACCAGAAATGTTCCAACAAGGCGGGACAGCGCTTTTCCAACCTATTCTTTCTGGCCTTTTCGGAAGGCAAATCTAAATACCTATTGGACCTAAGCAGAAAGGAGCTTAACCCTTCGTTGCATGATTTAATTTCCGTGACGAAAAAAAATTTTTGTCACATAATACTTGTTGGTTGTTAAGTTCTAATGGTAAAAATGAAATTTTGTTGAATTCTTGTATCTATGAAAGAAGTTTTGCGGACATTTTCCGTATCCTGGTGAGAACGCTACCGCCGAAATGAAAGTCGGTTTTATCTATTTTTTTAGTGTTAGTTACTACGGGGAGTCGAACGTAGGTCAGGCGTCACTTAATACTCATAATTCAACGCACTAAACAGCTGAGCGACGGCGACGGCCATATCACCATCACAATCAATAACCAAAATTATATCACAAAATCTAAACATTTGTTGTTGTTTTGTCTCTCTTGCACATACTTTCAACGTTATTCGAAAAATTCTGTTAGTAATCAAATGTTTTAACATAAAAGACACAACTGAAGAATGAATAACTGTAAAATGGTGAATAGAATAGTTTCCAAATCTATGAAAAGTTAACATTGCATATATGCAATGCCATGCAGCGAAGGGTTAAGTTCATGACGAGGATTTTGAGCGGACACTGGAGTTCCTGGACAGTATTGGGGAAGATGAACTTCTCCAATAAAGAATAAGGGATACGACACAATAGTTCTCTTTGGAAGCAGTGTCTCGGGGTCAAAGAGTTCTAAGGTTCCAATCTTTGTGTACTTCAATTAGATTTCTAACTTTTGGGTCCAATTTTCGAACAACATTTCCACATCTACACCTCTCGATCTGCTCATGGTCGAATTTTTTCTGCTCCCATCTTAGGTTTGAAAAAGTAATGCTTTTCCATTCTGCTCGTGCGGACGTTTTTGTGTGCGACTTGTGTAGCATCTGGCTGCCGAAATCATTGTCAGCGGCTTCATGTGTTATTCTGTAATTTCGTTTATTTTTTTTAATTTTATTTCTTATTCACGGTTCACTGCTTTCTTCATATTTGTAAAATTCTCATTTTTTTCTACCCTACACAAACACACACACATTCATGAAAAGCTCTATGTGTCCATGTTGACTATGGCGAAGGTGTCAAAGCATCAAAACTAATGTCAAAACAAATGTCACAGTTCGTGCAAAAGTTGGTGAGAATGGTTGCGTGAGAAGCGCAGCAAGTGTCGTTGACAGTGTTGCCAGCGTTTTTGTTATACTTGCTGTGGCGAACTGTTGTTTGCTGTCTTTTGGTGCGCGTTGTTGCGCAAATGTGACAGCACCAGAGTCGTTTATTGCATGGCACATAAGAACATACATTGTTTTTGTAGCATGAAATGTAAACCCTAAATATGCCATAATATTAAATTCTGCTTTAACTTTAAGTTTCTTCTTAGATTTGCAAAAATGTTTCCCTTATACCAACAAAAATGAGAAGCAACTACAATGCGTGCTTTTCGTGTCACGAGGCTGTCAAATATTCAAATTTCCCACTAAACACAGAAATGCGCACAAAAGTAGCTCAGTGCTCAGCTCAGTCACAGCAACTGGCAACGGAACAACAGACTCTTATAGTTGTTGTTGTTGTTAGTTTTGAGGCCTTTTGTTGCAGGATTAAAATTATAATACGCGCTGCACATCCCGGAAAGCCTCTTTTGGCCCAAACAAACCTTAACAATGGCAACGGCCCTGTGCCGCATTAAACCATTTTCGGTCCATGATAAAAATTCACATAAATCCCTTTGCCACAATGATCAGCAATTGATCTCATAATCTCTGCGGCAGAAAGTGACACTGCGTGGGCAGGTAACAAAACGTCAACAAATGCTGCGCCACGCACTGACGACTTTAGGGGCCAAGCAAGCGCAACTTGAAGTCGGCTGCAGGCAGTTGGATCTGCATGACGTGCAGCATTTGTCAAGTACTTGCACCTATTTACTAACAACAACAACAAGAGTCACAAATGCATGCGAACTGCGCAAAACCGCATAGAGCACTCATGCCCCGCCAGTTGTTGTCGTCGCGCGTCCCTCTGAGTCCCTTTGGGTTCGACTAATCCCAATTGAAAGAGTCAACAAAGCGCATAATTTAGATCCGCATCTGAATCGGTGCCTGGCATCGATGTCTGCGCTGACGTTTACAATTGACAGACTTGGCATTTACATTTCAACGTTTTTGTTGTTGTGGTTGTTGTGGCTGTCGAATGACATTTGAATGGTGTGTGTGTTGCGGGTGACAATTCACACACACACACACACATATGTGCCGCTTGGGTGTGTGGTCTGCCCAGAGAAAAACACAACGGAAATAAAAATGAACGAAAAGGATCAGCGGGGATTTACAAATTGCTCTATTAGATTTTACAGCGCGACAAAGCAGCGACCCCGAGGCGATGCGTTGGTGCTCTTGCTGAATGGTTGACAGTGTGTAGTGCGGCCGACCAGCCATGCGAAGGTTAGTCGGAATTTTCCTGTCAAACATTTAAATGTCAAAACCAGACAAGAAAATGGCAGCGAATTGATGTTGCACACACGCGTTAGTCGGCGCTGTGCTCGCCGGACACTCACTCATACCCACTGCGCAGTCTGGGTTGACAGCCCAGTTGTTTAGAGAAGCCTGCAAAAATTTAGTTCTGCTCCACTGAACACCGCCGAATAGAGGGACACAACAATGGGAGAAAAGCAATAATTGTGGAGTGCATGGGAAGTGTTCGTCGAAAGCGTGTCTGGAGCAGTTGAGAACCACTGCCTGTCAAAGCGTCAACATGCAATGCACTGATGCGGTTGAAATATCGCGTCACAACAAAGTAGCCCTAAAAATTTTCTGTTATACGTTTTACAGTGTTGTTAACTTTTGTTTACTCATTCATGTCACACGTTTGTTTACCTAACGTTTAGGCAACAAATATTTTCTAAGCCAATACTTTTGGTTAGGTTGTGGTGAATCAATGTCATATCCACTGCCCCAAAACTAGTTAGTGGCTTCAACAATCAAGAGTCTACTTCAAACTGATACCTTATGCAAGTCTGGGAGATCGCTAAAGAAATATTTCTCCATAGAAAAGCAGCAGTAACTCTGTTCATACCATATTCAATGTTAGATAAAAAGTAAGTAGGTTCAACAAATAAAAAGAAACTTCATACTAATGCTTTCTTCAAGTCCAGGAAACCCCTGTGTTTCACATAGAAACTGAAACTATATTTTACTTCTTAGTCAGTGACACTTACTTGAGTTAGTAAGTGACTCAAACAAATACGTAATGGTAAACTTTATACTCGTACTGATGTTTTCTGAGAGTTTACTAAGGAATGTTTCCTCATCAGCTCATCTCACTCGTTTGAGAACCTGGAAATGAGTTCAACAAATAGATGTAAACTTCATACTAATGCTTTTTCCAGAGCCGAAAAATGGCTGGACGAAAAATGGTCCTTACAGAAAAGCAACCTTCATACTAATGTTTTCCTCATGTCCAGGAAACCACTGAAAACATGTTTGACTTAACAAATCGGCTAATATTTTGCTTTTTGGAGTCAACAAATGACTCAAACAATAAAAAAAGTAAACGTCATACTCGTACCAATGTTTTCTGAGAGTTTGCTGAAGAAAATTTTCTCTTCAGCTCATGTCGTCTCGTCTAAAAACCAAGAAGAGCGTTCCACAATTATTATATATAAACGTCATACTAATGCTTTCTCCAATTCCGAAAGATCGCTGGAGAAAAAAGGGTCCTTACAGAAAAGCAAAAGGTAACTCTTCTCATACTTCTTGTCTGGGCACCAGTAAGTGGTTCCAAAAAATTAGAGTAAACTTCAAACAGACAACTTTTTCAAGTGCAGAAAATCGTTAAAGAAATATTTTACACTGACACAGCAAAAGCAACGTTGTTCACATTCCATTTTCGATAACTTAGTGAAAGGCTCCAACAAAAAAAAGTTAACTTGGAACTGGCACTTTCTTCAAGTTGGAAAGACCGTTGAAGAAATATTTGCCCTAACAGAACAGAAACGCCTCGCCTTAGAGAATTATCGTATTGCTTCAATAGCAGCAACAAAAACTTTGCCGCGCTTTATTGACTAATTTTGGTAACTAAATGTTCTGTTTTTTTGAAAAATTTTCAATTGAGAATGCAATTCAGAACATTTTTGAAAATGTTTAGGTTTAGAAGGTAAAATTGTTTCTTTCATTACAAGGTCTCTTTGGTTCAACCCTCACGAAGTTTAGACAAAGTAATAAATTCCCATTTTGAAGTATCTTTACGGTCCTGAGCCTGTTCTGTTAACACTAGAAAGATTGAAAAATTTTCCATACCTTCAAAGACTTCATATTATATTCGCTGATATATCGAAAAATACACATCGGACTTGCCTAATTGTAATTGTAGAACCCTAGTCTTCTTCTTCTTCTTGACTGGCTGTAGAACCCTAGTTGTAGAACTAATCGTAGAACCCGATAAAAAAAAATAAGTCATCAAACCAAAAGTTTATATTAATACTGAAGAAAATACAAATATTTAAAAATGAAAAACCTTCAAAATGACAGCAATGGTCTTTCTAGCGTTTTTAAATGGGTCACTGTGACCCAGGAGCGTGCAGGTTGGGGCAGGTTAAGAGCAGCTGCAGGTGGACGAAACTTAAGCTTCCTGTCATCTCTGCCAAATGCTCACAGTTGCTTTTGTCACTAAGCAGAAGGGACTGCAGGCAGTTGGTGGGGTTGAAGACGGGCCATTTTCTATGGGCAAAGCACATGGAAAAGTTTTGCATATCTGGTAGTAAACTATATCTAACCTGTACTGGGGACGAGGAGACGGCGAACCACTTGCTATCTGTCTACGTTTCAGACGTTTAGCACCGATGTGTTGAAAAGCGACCGCCTTGGCTTCTTGGCATCCAGATCTATCAAGATTTCTTCGGAGGATGGTAGAGTAAAATCACATTAAACATTAACAGTAAACATCAAGTCGAAGTACAATGGACGTATGTAATGTCTGACTGCTAGACTGATCCAACAAGAGGAGAAAACTTAAATCATTGTGTCAAAATTGAAACATAATGAAACTATTACCAAGTTCAAAGTTTAATGATTCGATCCTGCTTTCATGAACGTAAACTGCTTTTTTGCTTAAAACATACACTTTAGTTTTCACTGTGATATACTTTTTTCACAGCCTAGTCAGTTGTGTCTTTACAAAAACAAAATTTAGGCGTATTTGGTAGTGTCACGATGATACAGGTAGATACTTAAAAAATGAGTACTACTACTAATTTTTTGTTAAGTTTTTTGATTTTCTTTTATTTTTAATTTTTTTTTTAATAATTCTTTTTATTTTTTTATTTTTTTCTAAATATTTTTTATGTTGTTTCTATATATATTTGTCATATATTCTTTTCTATATTTCATTTATTTTTTTTAATATTTTTTATGTAGTTTCTATTGATATTTTTCTATAATATATTTTTTTTTAATAATTTTTTAAATTTATTTTAAATAATTTTTAAAATATTTTTTATGTAGTTTTTATATATATTTTCCATATACCTATTCTCTTTTGACGCATAATTGTATCCATTGAACCAGCCTTGGTTTTTACCCTCTAATACAAAACTCCACAGCAATGTTCGTGTATATGGTTGCTTTTGTTTTTGTTAGTGGTCATATGTGTCTGATTATTTATCCACTCCACACCAAACTCTTTTCCTGCACATTTCTTTAATTTCTTTTGCTTTCATTTGAATTATTTATAAAATGTTTCATGGGAAAACAATGCACCGCAGTGAGAGTTTGAAGCAAAACCAATGTCTAACAGTCAGTTTTGTTATTTATTTATAAATGTTAGCTAACAAAAAAGTGTAGTTGTGTGCAGTTTGTGCTTGGTTTCTAAAGAAAACAATCAGCCAACAACATATCGGCCACTTTCGACAGCCACCCACGCACGATCCTCCAATTCGCCCAAATGCATTCACACGAAACGTTGCAAACAAAAGACGCTTTTGACTCAGTTTTGTAAATTTTTGCCAGACACGCGAACTCGCAGCGCCTATTTACCTAACAAAGCGTGCATAAGTGACACGATAAAAGAACCAACAAAAACAACAACTACAAAACAATATAGACGAAGTGCCTTCAGAGTACAGTCGACGTTCAATAATAATAACAAAAACTAACAATAGAATTTATGATTTTTATTTATGATTTTTGTTTGTTTTTGTTGTTTTATTGTTTTATTAGTCAATGGATCAAAATATTTAACCCTCTAGTTACCGTGAGGGCCTATAGATGTTTTAAACTTACAAGATTTCATTGAAATTCAGATTTTGAATTCAATTATATTTAATGGAAAATTTTTTAAAATGGCTTAAATTTTTATTTTTAGTATTTTTCGAAAAGATAGACATTTTTAATTTAAACTAAATGAATTAGAAACCCGTTAAAAAAAATTGTTTTAATTTCAAGTTTCATAATTTTTCCATAAATAATAATTAACTGTCTTAAATCTTAGTTTTAAATGATAAACTAAATATTTCAATTTAATTTTAATTTTCAGTATTTTTGAAAAATATAATAATTTTGAACTAAAAAATTGATTGAATTCGAAAATTGTAAAAAATTAATTTAATTTTAATTTTCAATATTTTTTCTTAAATAATAATAAACTGTCTTAAATCTTAGTTTTAAATGATAAACTATTTCAATTTAATTTTAATTTTCAGTATTTTTGAAAAATATAATAATTTTGAACTAAAAAATGTATTGAATTCGAAAATTGTAAAAAATTACTTTAATTTTCATTTTCATTATTTTTCCTTAAATAATAATAAACTGTCTTAAATCTTAGTTTAAAATGATAAACTGTTTTAATTTAATTTTTATTTTCAGTGTTTTTCACAAATATAGACATTTTGAATTCAAACTAATTGAATTCAAAATTGTTAAAAAATTGCTTAAATTTTTATTTTCAGTATTTTCTCATTAATAATAAGTAATTGTCTTAAATCTGAGTTTCAAATGATGAAATATTTAGAAAATATTTCATCATAAAATATTTAGAAAATATTTCATCATTCATACGATTTGTTTTATTGAACCCGAACTGTATTCGACAAACACGCCACAACACAAAGACAAATTGCCGTATTTTAAAGATTTGAGCATTATGAAAAAAAAACCACCTCAAACGCCTGCAAGTATGCTAAGAAACAGACCTTACTTCCTGCTCAAAGTAAAACCAAACGTCTGCTTTTGCAACTTTCCAAACGTTTTCTCATTTTTCTTCTTTTGTTTTTTGTTACTCCCACACAACTAATCGAGTTGTTTGAAATCCTGCGCCTCCTTTATTTCCTTTCTTTTTCTACATGGAAACACAGCAGTAAACCAAATAAAATAAATAAAAAAATAAAGCAACACGAAGAATAACAAAAGCGCCCACACAAATTTATTGTGAATCAGTTCCGCATTTTTCAGACGCCATCTCTCACTCACACTCTGCCTCGTCCACCCACAAGACAAACCAAACACACCAGCCAATGCCTGAGCTTTCTCGTAACTTTTGCAAAGCAATTCCTTCGGTCCTTTTCGCCGTCCCACCGCCCGCACGCAGTTGTGGCGGCTGTTTGGCGGTTCGGCGCACCACTGCAATGTCAGGTTAATTCCAATTTTATACACTCGCAACCGTGCACAGTGCGCTTAACTTTATTATGTTGTTTCCTGCGCGTCCTTTACGCCGCTCCCCCGCCGCCACCGCTCAGTGCCGCCGCTATTTGCAATTCATTCTGCACTCGAAACCATTCAAATCGCCTTTTTCGCCTCTGCAATTGTGCGCTCAAGTGTTAAGCAAATCACGCCGCACTCACACACACGCAAACACACTTGGCTGCGTGTGCGCCCCTTCCGCCTCGCCTGTTGCCTGTCTCGCAGGCACTGCGTCGCGCTGACAAATGAAGTTAGGCCGTCGCCGTGCTGTCAGTTGCCGTTTCGAATTGTTCAGGCATTCGCCGTGTTGCCGGGGTGTTTCTGCATGGGCGTTCCATTGCTCTACGCTCCACGTTCCACGCACTGCGACTGACTGCGTATGCGCTCAAACAACTTTGCATTTTATTAGTTGCATTTATTGCCATTCGCGTTCGCAAGTGTTGCGCGCACTTTTTTGACATTGCGCCGAGGCGTGTCTAATTGAGTTATCACGCACCGCAACACGCACCGGCACAAGTTACTGGAACTTCACTTGACGACTTGTTGTTGTTGTTGTTGCGATAATTTGCTATGCTTACAGAAGATTGCGTCAGGTTTTGTCATTGCCGTATGAGACCAACTTGTTGGTTGTGTGTTGTGATGCGGTTTATTCCTCAAGTGATGTGAAATAATTGTTTTGTTTTGCTTTTCTTGTGGAAATTAATTGCAACTTTCGATCAAGTGCCGAACTCAGGTTGAATACATATCTGCAAAATTGCAACGTTCCAATTCTTGAATTTTTATTGGAATTAGGATGGAATAGAATTGAATGGGGGTTGTTGCACTGCGATCAGAACTTCACTTATTGAGCCGCCGTAGCTCAGCTGGCTAGTGCATTGGGCCACGAGTCAAATGCGACGCTCTGGTTCAAGACTCCGTTGCGTTAACACCGAAAAAAAACGAAAAACAACAATTTTTCTTTCGGCGGCTGTCCTCTCAGCAGGAAATGGCAAACTTCTGAGAGTAAAAATTGCCTATGAAAAAGCTCCCAACTCGCCGTTCGGAATCGGCATAAAACTGTAGGTTCCTTCCAACCTTGAAAAAAACTCACACGCACAACAAGGATGGTTGCGGGTAGCTGGGCCTTAGTCTCGTAATCGGGCTCTCGTGCCAGTCAAGAAGAAGAAGAAGTTCACTTATTCAGCTTTGTATTTGTGCATTTTTTTGTAGAAAACTCCACTTTTGCAATTAATTGTTTTTAATTTCAATAAAATTCGGCGACTCTGTCAAAATTTCGGGCTTCACATTTTTAGGGGAGTGGGAGTTTTGAAATCAAATTTTGCACCAGACTTTTTTATTAAGGGGGTCTGAACCCCAGAATCCTTAATGAAAGCAAATCTTATAAATATTTTGTGGACATACAATTGGCACAAACAACCCCAACAACAAATCAAAAGCAATTTACGACTACAACTAAAAATTGTTGTGTAGTATTTAGGCATTTTGATAAGAGTTTTTGCTACTTAACGCCGTAACTTGATTGGCTTTGTAAACATATAAAAAATTAAAAAAAAAATTTAATATAAAACATAAACAAATTATGTTTGGTATTGTATTCTTTTTTTTTACTTTTTTTAATATTTCTTATATAATAATTTTTTATATTATTATTTTTATTATTTTTTATATTTCTTATATAGTTTTTATATTTTTTATTTTACAAAATTTTTATATTTTTTATATAATTTTTATTTTTACATTCGTTTTTTTATATTGTTTTTTATATGCTTTTTATATAATTTTTTATATTCGTTTTTTATTATAAAAATATATAAATTTTTACGTTTTTTTAATAATTAATAAATTTATAATTATTTCTTTTTTATATTTTTGTGTGTTTCTTATATGATTTAAATATTCTTTACTCTTATATATTTTTTATATTTCTTGTTTTTTATGTGTTTTATGTTTTTTATATAATTTTTATATTCTTTGTTTATTATAAAAAATATATAAATTTTTATATATTTTTTTATAATTAATACATTCTTAATAAATTTTTCTTGTATATATTTTTCCATATTTCTTATATGACTTTTATATTCTCTATTTTTATATATTTTTGTATATTTCTTATAAAACTTTTGTATTCACTATTTTTATATATTTTGTATATTTTTGAAATAGTTTTTTATTTTATATGTTTTTGTATATTTCTTATAAAATTTTTATATTCCTTATTTTGATTTTTGCATATGTTTTTTACATATTTTTTATAGTTTTTATATTCTTTATTTATTATAAAATGTATATAAATTTTTAACTTATTAATTCATTTTTAATTAATTTTTATTTTTATATATTTTTGTATATTTCTTATATACTTTTTGTATTCTTTATTTTTATATATTTTTACATATTTCTTACATAATTTTTATATTCTTTATTTTGTAATATTTCATATACATTTAACTTTTATATTCTTTACTTTTATTTTTATTTGGTATATTTCTTATATAATTTTTATAATTCTTATTTTTATATATTTTTTTATATTTTTTTTATCAGTTTTTCTTCTCTTGTTCTTTATTTATTTTAAAAAATTAGAATTTTTTTTATTTCATGCACATTTTTATATTTAATGTGTGGAAAGTGTGTTTCACGTTAATTTCTTTTTTGTGCGACTTCATGCTCGATTTCTGTTGGTTCCTTTGGCGACTGTTGAGTTTTTTTTTTGTTGGTGCAATGATCATCAAAAACGAAAACCACAAACAAGTTTATCAAAAGGGGGAACCTTTAAATGCTGCGCATACAATTCACTTTATTTACCATTTACAAAGCAACTCATAAGCCTTCTTGTGGCTTCCAAAGAAACACAATAACAAAGCACACGCGCACGCACATTCCACATGACATTTGTAACATTTGAAGGTTAGTCAGCATTGTGTCCTAACGATTGTGAGACGGCGGCATTGTTTGTGTGTGTGTGTGTGTGTGTTACGCATGCAACATTGGAATCCTTATAAGTTCCAGCTATTTGTGTTGACAGACGCCAAGACGTGAGTGCGCTCCTTAGTAGCAATCACATTTATTAATTTTGGGTAATTTTTCCACACAACAATTGATTTATTGATCTTTTATTGGTTGTGGCTACTTAATCTTTTTTGGCAAATTCTAATGTCTCATAAGTTCCCATAATTTTTACTGCATTCATTGTTGTTTTCCACTTAGTCACTATAAATTAAATTTAAATTTAATTTTTTTTTAATTTTTTGTTTTATTTACTTTAAATTTCTGTCTGTCTTGGAATTGTCCTTTTATAAGAACTCATCTACATTGAATTGTTTACCCGCAATCGCTTTTGTACATTGTTGTTACTTATTTTCTCATTTGTTCGGTTCTTTTTCATTGGTGTTGCTGATGCTGATGTTGCTGACATTTTGCTGAAAATGTCATTTGCCCAATGAATAAGCGGCTGAATGGCCTTCAGTTGGCTTTTATCACTCATACGCACACAATTTCAGACAAACACACACACACACACATATACACCTACACGCCTGTGTTTTGATATTGCACGTAATTTGCAATAACAGCGAATCCCTATGAGTCCACACGTGTATGTCGGTTGGTTGGTTGGTTGGTTTGGTGTTTATTGTTATTGTTGTTCGTTGGTTACTACGGCTGCTGTTTTTGTTATTTTTTGTTGTTATTGTTGCTTTTGTAAAAACATTGCCATTGAATTCAAACTACATACAATGAAAATCGGCAAGTCTGAGTTTTTTCGTTTATTGCAGCTTGAAGCTCATATTTTTTTATATTTGTATGATAACAATTTTGATATTTGTGGAATTTAAAATTTGATGACAAAAATTAATATATATATAATTTTTTAATTTTACTGCAAGTACCAATGCATAATGGGTAACACTGTGCAACGGCGAAATTTAAACACGAAAAAAATTTATTTACTCGCAAAACTAGGTGTCAAACATAAAAAAAACCTCGTTTTGAGTGTTTCTCTCTGAAGTCAAATTTTTTTTATAAGAAGTGAAAAATTCAAAAACCTAAGTCTTCAAAAAAGTTTTTGAAAAAATTTAGAAATAAAATAATAAATAAATAGTATAAAACTATCATAAAAAATTATTGTATTGGAAATTTCAAAAACATAAATGAAGTCAGGATTTTTTTAAGGAAGTAAAAATTTCAAAAACATAAATATTTCAAAAATTATTGCAAAATTATAAATAAAAAATAAAATAACAAATAAAAAATATAAAAACTATTATCAAAAGTTATTGAAATGGAAATTTCAAAAACATAAATATTAAAAAAAATTATTTAAATAATAACAACAACAACAACAACAATTAAACTTAACTTAACACAATTAAAACAGATAAAAACTTATATATTGTAGAATACGTCGCTCTCCTTTGGAATACCACGAACCAGTGTTGCCAGATACCTAAATTTACTTTCTCCTAAATGTTAAAAGACACTGAAATTTTCTCTCAAAAATTTGAAAAACCTTAATTTTTTTTAATTAACTGTTGTTATTATAAACTAAAGAATGAAACTTTCCATAAAAAGCAAAAAATATTCAGCTTCAGCTTAACAACAACAACAGCTCAACACAAACAAAACATTAAAAAATCAGATAGGTATGAAATTTGCTTTTCTAAACTTCCTTCATTCATTGCATAGATAAATAAAATTGGTCACTTAAGCTTTTAATATTCGAGGCTTCAGTGCCACTAATGATGTCAATGGATCACTATCAAAATCTCCTAAACGATTTTTCCTTCTAAAAATTCTCCTCAAATGCCAAGGAGGAAATTTCCTGATCTGGCAACAACTGGACTTACACCTAATTTCAGAAACTTGAATTTTGAAATATTTTTTATTGCTTTTCCGTCACTATTCTGTTGCTTTCTTTTCTAAATTTTAAATATGTGGGTACTTAAGCTGCACACAAATCACAAATCAAAATTTTTACACTGGTTCCAGCGTAATATTTGCAAATGAAATGTCAAAAACACAAACAATGAAACGTGCAGAAAATCGCTCATACCAGCGACGACTTTCAAATATTGCGCGAAATTCGCAGCTGTCAAAATGTGCTGCGATAGCAACCAAATACAAATTCAAGTAAAATAAACTTTTGACCAAACAACAAGTGCCATTTGAAATTCCGCATCATTTTCACTGCCAGGAATTAACCCAATTTCATACGCACACAAACACACACACACATGCAAAATCACATAAAGTGAGCACAAGTGATAGACAGCGCAAGCGACCAAAGTCAGTGCAGCAGAAGCCGCAGCCGAGCGAAAGACGCACCAATGTGCATTCATGCGGAAAATCCGCTGATCTGTTCCACGTCCATGCCCATGACACATTCTCGAAATGATGATGCCGCAGCCAAGCTGCCGCTGCCAGTGCCAGTGCCACCGCTGCGGGCTGCGGCTGCGGGTTGCGGTCTCAGCTGTAGCGCGCCTCAACCGGTGGCTGTGCTGTCGCTGTTGCTGTTGCTGCCGCTGTGCGCATTTAATAGTTTCCCATAAAAACGAGTCGATGTACGCAGCCACACACACATATATACACAGACTCATTCAAACATACCATAGACTTGTACTCGTTGTGAACCCCAACGTGTTTAGACGATTTTTCTGCATCGTGAACCACATGATGCAAAACTAATTCGAAATTAATGTGCGTCAAAAAATGTGCTCTTCGCACAGTGTAGCGTGCGACAATGCAGCCAACACACCATATCGCACTGGGGGCGAATAGCGCAAAGGGGGAGTGAAGCGAAGGAGAACTGAATAAAAGGACCAGCCGGTGTGAAGTACACGAACAAACATCACCACCGGCTACGTTGAAGGCATATCGACAAATGCCAACGGCAAACCATTCAGTCGGAACTATGAGGCTGCGTGTTAAAGGCAAAGCTGGCAAATGGGACGGTTGAGGTCGTTCAGGTCAGAGGGGACAGAGTCGACTGTCTAGTCTGGAAAGCGGAAAGTTATCATCTCTCGGCACATTGGGAACTGAAAGTACTGGCCTTTTTTTTTACTGAATACCGGTCAAAGTCCTGTGCTATGTTTTATATATTCCCACAAATTTTTATATGTTTTTTTGAAAAAGAAATATCAACAATTCACTATCTGAATCCTGGTATTTGAGTATAGAATTTAATTCATTCTTAATAGCGAATGCTCTCCAGTTTTAAATCGAATATTTGTACCATTAATTTTTCTCTAATTTCAGCAATCTTAGCCGTACATCAGAGTCTATGATCCTTGCTAGGTGTCTAACATTTGATGTGGTTAACCGTTGTCAAGTTTTATTCCTTTATATGACTTATGGCTTTTGTTCGATCAGATTTCCATGGGTTAGGACCAGGCGCGGATCCAGAAAAATATTTCAGGGGGGTTTTAAAAAGTAATTCTTTAATATTTATAAAATGCCTTTTAATTTGTATGTAGTTTTTTATATAGCACTGGTCAGAATAGGTCAACTTTCAACTCGGTTTTAAAACTCTGTGGCTTCGGTGAATATTTTTTATTAAATTAAAACACAAAATCGCTACATTTTAGGGAAAAGAAATAAATTTAAAAAAGATTGACAACGTACTTCAAAAGAACAAAAGAAGACTTTTAAAACTCTGTGACTTCGGTGAATATTTTTTATCAAATTCAAAAACAACTCAGTAACGTTTTGGGGGAAAAAAAACTTTAAAAATCATTTTAAAAACGTTCTTTAGAAATAAACGATCTTTAGACAAGAACTTAAGACTTGGTTTAGCAGTCATGTAGGTTTTTGAACCAGCACTGATCTGGGATAGGTCAACTTTCAACTCGGTTTTAAAACCCTGTGGCTTCGGTAAATATTTTTAGTTCACTTCTGAGTATTTTCCTTCAGTCAGATTTCTACTAAATTTTCAAAGTCTTCGGTTGTGATAGAAGTATTTTAATGAATTCAATCCAGTGCACTTCGAGTCAATTTAACACATTCAGGACAGAACCCTTAAAATTTATGTAGGATGCGAAAATTTTAAGCTCATTTAGTTACAATTTCAAACTTTTAGCAGGACATATCTATGGACCGTTGACGTTACATTGGCCCTGAATGAGTTAACGCATTCTAGTTTATTTGGTGAGCCGTGCATGAACCTGCGTTCGCCACTACGAGCTTTGCGTTCAAACAACTTTGAGTTCAAAAACCACACTGGGTTTATTCTTAGACCAACAGTAACGCTGAATCCCATTTGTGATTTGCGCTGTGCAACGAGATACAATAAATAGCTGCACCTGCATGAATAACTCGAGTATTGCAAAGAGTGACACACACGACAGGCGTGTGTCGTGCAACAATTGCCATGGCACATCCTTCAGGATGCGCTGTAAATATTGCACTTGAAATTCAAATAGGACAACCAACATTCATCCACTCACACACACGAACACACACAGCTGCACAAGTGTGTGTTGAAACACCAACAAAACAACAACAACAACTACTATGGAAGCAAAACAGCAACCAGCCACTGCCACAGTGGTTGACATTGGCTTGCGGTGCTTTGCCGGTTGCTGTGTTTGTATTTGTTTGGCTGCTGCGGCTATTCCGGCTGCCAACAACAATGTCCATTGAATGCGGCATGTTGTGTTGCGCGTTGCTGCTGTTCTTGTTGTTGTTGTCTGTTGTCTGTTTGCACTGGCAACGCACTTTTGCACTTGTTCGTCTTCCTGCCACGCGGCCGAGTGTTGCTCGCTGGTGCGCCATGGCGTTGTCCTTACTTGTTACCCCCCACTCGGGTTGTTCACATGGCTATGGTTCTAGTTGTTGCTATTGTTGTTGTCCGTGTTCATATATTGACATCGCGTAAACATTGCTAGCGTTATTTTCTTAAGCGAAAAATGAGTGTTTGAACTTGCTCTCCAATATTTTCTCGCCGTTGTTCGGGCTTTTTTTTCTCATTTTCCTTCTAACGTTTTGTTGTTGTTGCCGGTTCATCGGTGGCCATTCGACGCAAACGGGGTGGGTCAATGACGGCGGCATGTGGCGTGGCAACTATGCTCAAGTATTTGCATCTGTGCAGCGCCCCTTTCAAATGGCATAATTGCTATTTTACAACAACAGCAACAACAACGAGTAACACAAGTGCTGTGTGTACATTGTACGAGTACAACAAGCATGTTACAAGCGCAATAGAAAAACAAAAACACCAACAACACCAACAAACAACCCGCATATCCTGGCAGCGCTATGGGTGGGAAACATGGAATACAATGAAGTGGCCAGAGCGCTCGCAGGAAATGAAGTTGAAATTTTGCGGTAAATAAATCGAAGTGCCACTGAATGGGCTGTTGAAGTTGTTGAAGTTAATTGAAGTGGCTGCTTGTGCAAAATGTTGTATTAACACGTGTTTTTTGTTGAATAAGAACAACAACAATAAAGCAGTCATAATAACAATAGGTGAGCTTGAAGCAGTGGAGTAAGAGCGATTTTTTTTTTAAGAAATTAAGAAAGTAGAATTTGAAAGTGGAAAGAGAAGAAAACTTGAATGAAAAAAATTTAGAGAGTATTCAGTATCAGAGAGTTCAGTATTTAATGGTTAGGTTATGTTAAGTTAAAAAGAGGATGAGGCTCCCTATGAAAAAGATTTGAACTTTTTATTAGAATCAACAATTCAAAAAGAAAGTGGAACTTGAAAGTGAAGAAAACTTAAAAAAAGATTTATAGAGTTTAAATGTTCAGTATTCCAGTATTCCTAGGTTGCCTTGTGTTAGAAGGAGGATGAGGCCCAAAAGTATACGTTTTCGTTATAAAAAAGATTTGGAGTTAGATCAAATCTGTACACTAACGGATACTTTTTAAGAATTTAAGAAACTGGAAAGTAAAGAAAACTTAACCCTTTCGGGACGGAGTTTAATTTTGAAATCCAAAATACTCTCAGTAGAAATATTCTCATGGCATAAATGTTGGGGTTAGGAAATTATATTGGATGGGTGGATCATAAGATTTGAATGATTGTTTTGAGAGGCATTAAAAACTTGCTGGGACGTATTATCCCAGTAGTCCGGAAAGGGTTAAAAGTAAAAGATTTCGAGTTTAAATGTTTAGTATTTAATAAGTTGGGTTATGTTATGTTAGGTTAGAAAGAGGATGAGGCCCCAAAGTTTTCGCTATTAAAAAGATATGATAGACTAACTAAATAATTGATTGGCACGACAGCCCGCTTACGCGAGACTAAGGCCTAGCTTCCCGCAACCACCCGTGTTGTGCGTGTGAATTTTGTACGCGGGTGGAAGGGACCTACAGTTTTATGCCGGTTCCGAACGGCAGGTTGGGAGCTTTTTCATAAGCAATTTTTACTCTCAGAGGTTTGCCATTTCCAGCTGAGAGGACAGTCACCGAAAGAGAAAACGAGTTTCCCGTTATTTTTTTTAGGTGTTACTACATGCAGAATTCGATCTTGCGTCGCTTTGCATGCGACTCGTTGGACCGCGCACTAACCAACTGAGCCACGGCGGCTGATAGACTAACTAGAAGCACGAAAAATTACTTAAAAATTCAGAAAATGGATTGAAATCTTTTATGATTTATTTATCAACTGTTTTCCCATCAGTTCTTAGTAAGGAATTAAGTGAGTAAAAACCATATAAATTATTAGTGCTGATATCTCAACGTATTTACAGGAATACAATATTCTACGAAATAACGAAATTATACCATTGAATAAAATAATCTGGAAATTAGTGGATATTTTCAAGTGAGTAGGGTTCGTAGCAGTTTTCTAAATCTTTTTTTCCTTATGAAATTTATCAAACAATTTATCGATTTGTATAGAAGAGAGTAAAAATTAAAAGTGGATTGATAAAAGAGAATTTTTAATTTTTAACAAATTTGTTCTTGTCTGGAGAGACTTCAATTGTTGAATCCATTAAGCTTTAAATATTTAATACCAGCTTGAGAACATAAAGTTTTGAATTGTTTGCTTTGTGAATCCCTAACTATGACGTCCTATGAAAAACGGTCTTTTCTTTACTTTTTCTTGTAATCTCTACAAATGTTTTACTTTTTATTTATTACACCACGCGACAGTACTTTTGATCCATCCCATATAAATTATATTCATTATATTCATTTTCTAATCCGTTGTCCTCTCTGATCCATTTTCTTTGTGAACCTTTAAGTATGAAGTTCTTGGACCGTGTTTCTTTAAACTTGTGATCTCGCCATGTTGTTTAACTTTTTTGTATTACACCCTGCGACTGTACTTTTGACCCATCAAATATAAATGATATAGAATGGAATCCTCCGTTTTTCATTTTCTGATGCGTTTCCCTTTAAAATGGACTTAAAAATTTTAAAGGCACATACATTTCAAAGCATTTTTTTCCAATAATTGCGGTTGTTCAATGATGAAGATATGGATGGATATGAAAGAGGAAACTTGACACTTTTCGACTACATTTTCTATTTTGAACTTTAAGGACCAGAATATATAACATTTTCAAATTTTTTTTCTAACTAAATTTCAAAACAAATTAATTTTAGATAAATAAATAAATTGTTTATGGTTGAAAACTAAATTAAACCAATAAAGATAGAAGCCTAAATTCTGGGGTAAAAACTTCAAGGATATCGAAGCATACATATTTGCAAGGATCTTACTGACATATTTTGGCCCTGAAAGGCAAAAACCGACAATTTTCTTCTTTCATTTGATGTCTTCATCACTGCGCATCTGCAAATATTTCATTTTTTGCAATATGTAACATATGTTCTTAAAATTTTAAAGTAAAGGATATTAGATCATACAATTAAGAACTGAGTATGCGTTTTTACTCTGAATGACCTCTAGTTTCAGGATTATATCTGTGGCATTTTGACAAAACAACTTATGTCGAAATAGCGCAAATTTCCAGTTTTTAATGATAAAGAAACAATTTCAACGCTTCTTTTGGTGTAATCGGTTTGTTTCTATGATATTTAGTTACAGAGATATGACGCGTATAATTTCAACTTTTTTCGAGTTTTGTATGAGATTTGCTCTACATCTTATCAGTATTTTCGCTCTCCTGAACATTTTGAAAATTAGACTTAGGTTGTTTTGTCAAAATGCCACAGATATAATTTTTTGGATGGGTGGTTTTTTGTTGCACGGTGTTATTAAAGTCTTGAAACTCACAGGTTACTAATTCTTCCTTCAACTTCAGTTTACCTCAACTTTCTCTACAGTTAACTATATTTTCTTCTAGAACTTGAACTACCTATAGCCGGCCTCGATAGTCCAGCGGGTAGCGCGCTGGCTTCTCATACCAGAGACCCTAGGTTCGATTCCTAGCTCGGGCTGGTGAAACGCTCATCTACTTCCATCGCTATTCACATGAAGCAAATGAGAATTAGTTACAAGAATCGCACAAGTGCGCTCTTGGCAGCCAATGGCAACACCTCCAAGTGTGAAAGAGAAACGGCCTTTCCCCCATCCGCTTGAAAAGTGTATTGTAACCCAGTGTTGCATAGATGCGAGTATATGGGCCTCTTAGGCCTCCGACTATGTGTCATACAGAGGCAGCCACCATACCCTAACCTAAGCTGAACTAAGGACAGTGTGAACTGTTACAGCCCAGCAGGTCCTTTATTTTCCCCGTCAATTTCTCTCCACAGTAAACTATACTTTCTTATCAAACCAACCACGGTGTACTGCATTTCTAAGAATAATAAGATTTATGGCTCTCACATTCCTGCATTTTGTATTAAAGTCTAAAAACTTACAGACCAGGAGGTCCTTTATTTTTCCCTCAATTGCTCTCTATTTTTTCCTTCTATATTTTCATTCACTATATATTCTTATCAAATCAACCACAATATACTTCATTTATAAAAATAATAAAATTTATGGCTTTCGCATTTCTATATTTTTTACTAAAATCTAAAAACTTACATACCAGTTGGTACCTTATTTTTCCTTCACTCTCTCTTTGCCTCAATTTCTCTCCACAGTACACTATCATTTCTTATCAAACCAACCACAATGACACTACACTTATAGCGATATGCCCGAATGTTAGCCTTCGCATTTTAGTCCCATAAGGTTAAGTCATAACCTCAATCAATGTTGAAGTCATTAAATCACCGGCACTTGCAACATTTCATATTTCGAACACATTAAACGAACACTTGATGCCGTTTCGTCTCCCCTGGCGCATAAATTAAACTTTATTATGCATAAACTAATTCGCAACAGATGAGCCACATTTATACGCCACACCCCACTGCTCGCTTTTGTTACGAACTTTTCTTCACCCCCTATTGGTCTCGTTGGTCGTTCACCATCCACCGACCTGACAAATCATACAACTGCAATCATTTATAAAAACGCAATCATTTATACTCGCACACACACAAACACACTGCACATCGGTGTATTAACCACCGACTGTCGGCGCAAGGACAATATGCCGGAAATTACGCAAAACTGTGGGCCACATTGCCGGTCTGTCGAGCGTTTGAAGGGCGCTTCGAGTGAATTGTGTCGGCCAGATAAAACCGAAACGATGACAAATCTAATAAAATTTTCAACACCACACCAGCAGGAACTGCTGCAAGATTGAGGACAGCATGTGCAAGAAATCTGATACCAGCCGAGCGTTGCAGCGACAGCAACAGCGATAACGATAACAGCAGCAACAGCAACAGCAGTGGTGGCCTGTGGGTGCGCTTAATTCCCCCAAGAGACCAGCGAAATCCTGTTCAACCAACTGAGCCAACGACAACGGTGGCTCGAAATCACAGTCGCCCAGTCATTGCCGCTGCGTAAATGTTGCGCTTGATTCTTTATTTTGTTGGCCGCGCTTACTTTCGGTTCATTGCATTCGGGTTCGGGCTGAGTGGTGCTACACTCATTGTTGTTATTGTTGTTGGCTTAGAGCGTTTTGTTGCTGCCGCAGTTACACGAGTACAGTAGCTTTTTTTTAAGCACGTGCAAGTGTCAGTCTGTGCTGGCGTGAGTTGGCGTGTTGGCGAACACGCGTCCAACAATTTTAAATATTCAAATCACATTTCAATGGCATTTCCCCACGGAGTTCGGAGTCTTTTCTCTGTGCGTTTTTTGTTTGGCTTTACATTCTTCTTTCTAACTTTATTTGCTTAACTGGCGCTGTTTGCTATTGTTGTTTTGGGAGGTTTTTAAAGTGGAAAACTTTAAGCTGCACCTTTCGACGAGAATGAGATTTGGTCGATGCGATTTTCTGGCTGGATTTTGCATTGTTGGGCTGAGGAGTAACAAAAAATAATACATTTTAATGAGTACATTTTGGTCTCCTAAAACAGAACAACAAAAAAACAGCTCTATCTATATTTTGGTCTCTTGAAAGTACAATAAAAAACAGCTCAACATGTATTACACATTCGCAGGGCCCACACACAAGTTTGATGTCAATGGGACCAATAAATCAGGTTCTTTTTAAACCTTTTTTGAACTCGTCAGATTTAAAAAACAAAATACTTATCTTATTATTTCTTATTTGAAGTGCTTTCACCACATTTTAAGTCATGTTTCCCCATACAAACACAAACTCTTAACTCATTGTTGACCCGTCAGTTTATTATTTAAAAATAAATAAAAAACACGTATCGAGTTATTTCTCAAAAAGAGTACTTTCATCAAGTTTGAAGTCTTACAAAATCTTGTTTCTTCATACAAACTTTTAACCCATTGTTGACCCTGTTATGTTTTGATTTTCGAAAAAATGAAAAACACGTTTCGAACTATTTTTCCCTAAAAGTACTTTCACCAAGTTTGAAGTCAATAGGACCATTTCTCCATATAAACGCTTAACCCGTCGACCATCTGACCCCATCAGATTTCGATTTTCAAACAATTAAAAACACGTATCGAATTATTTCGCATATTAAGCGCGTTCAGAAAGTTTTAAATCAAAAGGCCCATGAATTCTTGTTCCTCCATACAAACGTTTAACCCATTGTTGACCCCGTTAGAATTTGATATTCTAAAAAATAAAAAGCACAAATAGAATTAATTTGCCAAAAGTCAATAGGCTTAAAAAATATCATATTTCTTCACACAAACTTTTAACCCCTTTATGATTTGATTAAAAAAAAAAACAGAAACACGTGTCAAATTATTTTTGATTTCAAGTGTTTTCACCAATTTTAAAGTCAATAGGCCATTCGGTTCATGGTTTTTTCGTTGTCTTCCCGTATATGCACCTTAACCCATTGCTGACCCCGTTAAATTTTCCAAAAAAATGAAAAACATGTCAAATTTTTTCTCACTAAGAGGACTGCCACCAAGTTTGGAGTCAAAAGGTCTATCAAATCTTGTTTTTCCATATAAAATTGTATCCCTTTGTTGACTCTGTTAAATTTTTCTTTTTGAAAAAATAAAAAATACGCGTCAAATTATTTTTCACCAAAAATACCTTCACTAAGTTTGAAGTCAATGGGCCCATTAATTAATGTTTTGCACAGTTTCTCCATATAAACTTTAAACCCCTCATTGACCCCGTTAGATTCTGATTTTCGAAAAAATTAAAAATACATATGGAATTATTTTAGATTTGAAGTGTTTTCAACAAGTTTGAAATCAATTGGATTGAGAGGATCCAAAAAGTATTCCTACGCTTTGCATTGCGTAATTTACGCTTTACAGATTCTATGCCCAGTTACGAATCGCAATGCATATTAAATAACTTAAAATCTTTGCAAAGTAGAAGAACAACCCTGTCTTTGCCTTTTATCTTTGATGTACTTCATGGTGTGGTTGACTGTCCCACACTCCTGGAGAGGACTTTTCTGAATATTCCAGCTAGATCTCTTCGTTCCTCAGAGTTCTGCCATGTAGATGTCTTTAGGGTTTCCTATGCTCAAAATGCACCTATCCCGAGAGCCTTAATTGAGTTCAATAGAATCTCCAATTGATTGATTGATTGATTTTTCAGTTTCACAAAATCGATTCATGTATTCTTTAAATCTTTTTTTATAAGAAACTTAACTTTTGTTTTCCTTAATTAGACTCTAACTTTCCTAATTTAGACCCCGAATTTCAAAAAATCCCATCTTAGCAGAGGTTCATATTTCAAGATGTAGCTTCAGTTCTAATTACATATTGGTAGCGCTAGCGTTTTGGATTGGGTGACAAGGAACCAGTCAGTCAGTCAGTCAGGATGAACAGTTATATTAGAAAAAAATAACTGAAACTAGTGTCCGACCAAAACCACTTTTTTGGGTTGAAACCGAATTTCGTTTTTTTAATACTCGGTCGAAACCGAAACTTTCTAGTTGAACTAAAAATCACCACATTACATTGGTGGCATCTAGATTCTTCTTCTCATCTCTTCACTATATATCTGCTCGGCTGCAATAAAATATAAAATATATTCTAGAAAGCTTCGGTTTCGGCCGTTCGGGCATTTTTTTTGGCCGAAACTGAAACCGAAACCACTTCTTTGGGCCGAAAACGAATATTCGGTCGGACACTAAGTGAAACCGAAAAAGAACTGAAAGAAAGTAACTTTAATGAAAATAAATCAAATTGTCAATTGTCAATCTTTAGGCCCCTCTGAGTGCCCCATATGTGCAATTAAACTAAACTAAGCGCTCACATTAGCTCAACTACCCACTTGTCCAATAATCAGCATCCTGCGCGCTGTTTGTGCCACAAATTAACACCACACAATAATTTTTTTCTAATTAGTATTGGATAATTTTGGCACCCCACCAGCCAATCCGTGTTTTCACTCATCAGTTTCCAGTTGCTCGAAACGAAATTCGGAAATGGTAAAAGCTGCTCAAGTGGTCGATTACGTACGCGCAGCGCCACCGCAGTCTCAAGTCGGCGAAGCACTTTAAAAACCGATTAATTTCGAGCGCAAGCAGATAAATAGTAAAGTGTGCATTGCGTTTGGGAATAAAACCCTCCGCACACTGCACACCGCACTCGGACGCACCCAGCTAGCCACAGCGATTGGCCAATGTGGCTGTTGCGCGTGTCAGCATTTTGCATGGTCGGTGTTTGATAACGCGACGACGACAGCCATGGGGACGTTTGGACGCAGCGGTCGTGTGTCAGCAATTGAAGTGCAAACTTTCAAATGCAACAACGTCGACAGTCGTATGCGGCACCCGTGACACTGATTGCGGCTGCGGCAGCCGTAACCGTTCTGTCAGTATGCATACATGTGTATGTGCGCTTGTGTGTTTGTGTGTGAGTGTGTTTGTGTGTGTGAATGTATGAAAGTGTGGCTTATTTGCGTTTGATGCGCAACTTGTGCGAGCGAAAGCGGCAAAGTGCGACCACTTACCGCAGCGCAAATGCAAACGAATTGCGGCGCATGTAGCGACGGCACGTGGCGGTGGGTTGGTCCGACAATTCGTTCGCCAGCGGATTTGAAAGAGCGCGTGCTCGTTGGAGGAGGATTAGCTTGGCAAATATTATTTATGGCGTTTGTTAAGTTGATTCATCATCTTGTTAAGCAATTTGGTGGTACAACAATAACAACAACAATTACTATAGTAAAACTGCATAACACTCGTCTAAGTTGGTTTTCTCACCCAGACACACACACACACACACAGTAGAACCAAAGCGTGTGTGACAGACATTAGATCAGCGTGTGACATTTCGCTCGTCATGGGACAAGTTGCTGCCAAACAATCCATTGCACGTGTTGCCAATGTTACATTTACCATGAAAAAAACATTCAATTGCCTTGGGACCAAACCTCGGCCGACACGGCCCACTTTTGTTCATTCCCAAAACATTTTACATTAAAAGTTCATTATTCATTTGTCGAAAAAAAACCTTTCAGCATTTCCTGCATTTTACAGAAACCTAATCGGCTGCTTTGCGTTGTTTCAGATTCGTTAATGGGTTCCGCCAGCGAAGACGAAGATGACGATGATCCGCCGCATTTGCGCGGACCACCGCTCGGCCTCGGCGTACTCGGGCCGAATGGGCCCGACTCAGCGGGTGGACCGTTGGGAGCATCCGATATCTCAGTACAAAGCATGAGCACGGATAGTAAAAACACGCACGACGACTCCGATCAGGTACCAACCGGCGCAGCGTTTGCAATCCGCCAATGAAGCGAACAATATTGCAGCAACAACAACAACAACAACAAAAGCCAAATCAACACCCAACCGAAAACACATGTTTCATAGTTACATTATATAATTTTTTTTTCAGATTTTTTTTTAATTTTTTTTTTTAATTTTGTAGTGTTTTATGTTTTGCCGACGCCGCCGCCGCCAGTTGAAGCGCAACAACTAACCGGTCGCTGATGATGTTGTCGAATTTGGCTACGCTGTTGTTTTTGTTGTTGTTGATGTTGTTGTTGCTGTCGCGCGCGTCGATGATTAATGATTTGCAAACGCGTATTTAACAAATTTATTGATATGTAATGCAAGCCAGCAAAATGGAAATATTAACAGCATTCAACGATTTTTGTCTTCACATTTCTTCTTGCGCCGCTGCCCGGGCACAGGGTTCCTTAGATGGCGATCCTGACGGTCGCGGCGATTCGCAGGCGGAGAATAAAAGTCCCGACGATGCGAACGGCTCGAAGCGACGCGGCCCGCGAACAACGATAAAGGCCAAACAATTGGAAGTACTGAAAACGGCATTTAATCAAACACCGAAACCGACACGGCACATTAGGGAACAATTGGCCAAGGAGACGGGGCTGCCGATGCGTGTGATACAGGTGAGCCAAATGTTTTTATTGTATGTGTGTGTATGTTTGAGTTTACGAGTTGGCAACTGCAGATTTTCTTGGTTTGAGTGGACGAATGCAGGTTGCTGCAAAAAGATGAATTGATATTTTGCATGTGGCATTGTCCGGCGCTGTCAAGTGTTGCTGCAAAGATGAAAACTGGCACTGATCACTTTTGAATGATGTTCAAAGCGACAAAACGAACTTGGACTTGAAATTTCGTGAGGAAAAAACGAAAACAATAATGATCCAAAACGAATGTGTGCCGCACTTGATTAAATTATCATCAATTATGTCAAACAATTTAGTATAAAAACAATTTGAAACGTCCATCAATGTGTCAAGCGCACAAGTTGGATATGCTGACACAAAAATAGCTGTAAAAGGTCAGACCGAACTAATTCAGAGGTGTGAATCTTTTAAAGCTTTTTATTTTGTTTGCTCTTTTTCTTTTTTTGAAGGAACCAAGAGAAGAAAAATATGGCACTCAGACAATATTGCTGCCAAAAAAATGCCTTGATTTTATTTGATCTGTCTGAAATCTGAGTAAATCCTGCATAGCTAAGTAGTCTAAATTGTATACTACTTAGATTTTAGTTTCACACATTCTCTGCTCCTGACCGACTATATCAAGACTACGACTTACTAACTTAGGAGCCCCGTTCTTTTATGGGTCAGAGGAGGTCTTTAAGCATGACATGAAGTCGCTGCTGAACTTCGCTAGGAACACCCGCATTCTCACCGATCAGTTTTACATCGGTACGCAACACTAAGGAGATCCAACTGGTATGACTAGGGAACCAATAGGTTCTATGCATGGACTACTTGGCTAACCAGTCTACCTAACCTTCTTCTTCTTGACTGTCACGACAGCCCGATGCCGCGACTAAGGCCTAGCTACCTGCAACTATCCGTGTTGTGCGTGCGAATTTTTACGAGGTTGGAAGGGAGCTACAGTTTTATGCCGATTCCGAACGGCGAGTTGGGAGCTTTTTCATAGGCAATTTTTACTCTCAGAAGTTTGCCATTTCCTGCTGAGAGGACAGCCGCCGAAAGAAAAATTGTTGTTTTTCCTTTTTTCGGTGTTGCAAGCAACGGAGTCTTGAACCTGGGTTCGAGCGTCGCATTTGACTCGCGGCCCAACGCACTAGCCAGCTGAGCTACGGCGGCTGCCTAACCTAGCTTTCACTTTTACTTTTGCTTCATACTCCTACTTAGATTGTCAGCGATAAAACTTTGAACCTCGAATCATAAAAATTCGCACACATTCTTCCACATAAAACTGACAGACCATGACTAGAGCCTGGTTCTAAAGAGCTTGAACCGTATACTCTGGAATAATTAAAATGCCCAAACATACATCAACATAAAACTGACAGACTATGCCCATAGTTCTAAAGAACTTGACTCGTTTACCCAATGGTCCCGACGGATCATAACCTGTGATTATGAACAACATATCATAGAACTGGCCAATAATTTTCATGTGGTTCGTCTAAGTAAAGTTCCCTGTCTTTAATCCTATCATGAGTCCACAACCCATTCCATCGAGAAACCCAAGCGACTTTGACGTCATGTCGGATACAACAGATACAACATGGCATTGTTCCATCTGGCGTCTCTAAAACCGTTCAGACACAGACTACCGAACAGTAGTCTTAATGATAGAAGGACGATTACATATTTCAGGCCAGTTAAACCATCCTTCGATTAAGGTTGCCAGGTTGTCTTATTTGCTCGGAGATTCAGAGAGGAATTTAAAGTATTCTTTGGGGTCTGGATTAGGTTAAAATATCTCAAGGTTTCGAAAAATATTTTCTTTTTTTACATATGGTTTTCATTCTTATAAAATTCATTATAACACAAGAAAAGCATACGTATGGACTTACTGAAAGAATTTTCTACAAATTTGTATTTCCTGTTAACAGTGTTTTTTTAAGAATTGTTGACGTTGTTAGTGTTCAGTTCATGTTCATTACGAAATGTTTATAAATAAAGAAACAAATTAAAGTTTTTTATTTTGAAGGTTACTTTACCTTCGATCCTCTATTTGAAAAGTCCTCCCGGACCTTATTTCTAACAGAAAAATTAAAAAATAAATTTCAAAGACTAGAAAGTGCTTCAACTTTCTGCTTCAAATCTTCAATGAGGAAGACATTTTTTTGTACACAAATACCAAAGGTTCACTGGAAACGGCCCAAAAAGGAGACAAACTATAAACTTTTTAATTTTGAAGATAACCCTGCTTCGGATCTGCTCAAAAGTTTATGTGCGACCTTATTTCATACACAATAACTCTAAAATAATTGCAAACACCAAAAAGTAGTTAAACTTCTTGCTTCAAATCGTCTACCAGGAACAAATTTCGTTGTACAAAAATACCAAAGCTTCACTGTCAAAGGCTCAAACCAAGACAAATTAAAAGCTTTTCTTCATTTTGAAGATTTTTCTGCTTCGAATGCGATCGAAAGTCCATCCTGGACCTAATTTACTATAGAAATATTATCGAGTAATTTCAAAGACTAGAAGGTACTTAAACTTTTTGCTTCAAATTTTCGATGAGGAAGAAATTTGTATACAAAAACATCATAGCTTTACTGGCAAAGGCATTAAAAAGAGACAAATTAAAAGCTTTTCTTTTCACTTTCACTTTCAAGATTATTCTGCTTCGAATCCGATCGAAAGTTTATCTGGTGTTTATCTGTTTCAGATATTTTCAAAGACTAGAAAGAACATAAACTTGTTGCTTTAAATCTTTGATTAGGAAGACTTTTTTATACAAAAACACCATAGCTTTACAAATTCAAAGCTTTTTTCATTCAAAGTTCATAAGCGACCTTATTTTTTATGGAGGAAGTCTCAATTTGAAAAACTGGAAATTTAACTTTTTACTGCCCATCTGAGATGAGAAAAGTATTTTGCAGTATGTTCTGCTTTACTCACACAAAAAATAATAATAAAGCAAAATTCTTAAAAACGTAACTTGACATTAACCGGTTTGAAACTTAAGCAATTTAAGAATTTTTTTATTGAAATAATAGATTTTTCAAGAAACTTTCTTAATAGGAAAGTAAATACGCATTTGTATTTTTGAAACCCATTCGATTAGAATGCTATGGTATATTTCTAATTAATTTAAAAGGCTGCAAATCTAACTTTTGCTACCAATTTGAGATGAAGAAAATATTGAAAACTAAGCAAATAAAATTATCTAGATTTTTTTATTCAACTTAAAGATTTCTCGAAATAACCTCAAATTTTTTTTTTTTGTTTTTTATATAATAGTCTTCGTAAATACCCATTTCTATGTTTGAAATCTCTTTATTTAGATTGCTATAAGCACAGATCCTGCATAAGAATATGTTTTTTTAAACAGAAAAATATTTTCTATATTTGGAGTCAATGAGAAAATGCAATGGTCCCAGTAACTCAGTGCAAAAGTCTTCTGCCTTTGGATTTTCGACACACACTCACATCACATTACTTAAGAAATAAAAACACATCATAACTTTACTGGCTATGACCCATTTGAAAGAAAAAGCATACATCATATTAGTAAAAACCGAAATTACTTTCTTGCCAACCCAACAAAAATTGCATACAATTCCTCATTCTCCACTCGTACCTTTGTTTTTCAAGCCACACATTGTACTGGAAATATTCTCATAAAGCAAATATTGTGGTTGCCACCTTATAATGTTTGCTATAAACACAGAAAAAACCTTAAAGTGAGCACAACGATTCAGTCGTAAATTAATTTTTATGAGCATTTATTTTGCAAAACACAAACGCATAAAACTAACCAAAACTTGCACTGAAAGAAGGCCGCACTTTACAACGAGAAATGTTAAACTTTAAATGATTTATTTGAATGCTGCTTTTGGACCCACGTGTAACTTAACTGACTCACTAGTTGAAATCAGCTCAAATGGCGCACTGACTCAGCTGGCTGGGCTGGTTGGTTGTTTAGTTGGTTGGTTATTTGAATAGTCCGTCATCCAGTCAGTCAGTCAGTCGAATGGATGGGTTGGCAGTTACCGAAAAGAGCAAAAGGCCAACGTTTTCGAGATTTACGATTTTAATAAGTTCTGTGTTTATGGGCCACAAAAACAATACGGGCCCGCACAGCAATAACTGCAAACATGGCAAATTTTTTTTCCCCTCATTTTTCAATGTGGCTGCCATCGAGAGCTAAACCAAGCTGGCCAACAGCAGCAAATTCATTCAATATTTTGTGCATTCAACATTGTTGGAGTAGCTCCTTTTGTTGTTGTTATTGTTGTCGGCCTGCACTTTTGGCATTTTTGCGGTTAGCCGCGGCAATTTTTTCACTCTTTGCCGGCTTTTCTGCGCTGCAACATATTTTTTTAACGTTTGTTCATGTTGATTTTGTTTTTCGAACTGCAACAACAACAACATGAACAGCAACAACCACGCAGACAATTGCGGTCAGCCATAACTGACAAATGTGTCTGTCAGCTGCAGTTCAAAACAATTTTCTGCTTTAAAATCGTTTCATTGGTTGCATTGTTGTTGTTGTTGTTGTTGCTGTGGCTAGCATTGCCATCGACAATATTGTTGTTACGGCTGTTGCCTTTGTTACGTTTATTGTTTGCGCTGATTTTATTTTCTTATTTTTATAGTATTTTTATTTTTCTGCAATGTGTATCAACAAAGCCACATGCAGTTTTAGTTTGAGGCAAGAGAAGTCGAACATAAAATGAACCGAGCCAAACCGAACTAAGCTGCAATGAAGTTCCATACCCTTGCGTTGACCAGTTTGTGCCGTTCAAGATGGCGGACAGCTCGCTGTGTCGGTTGGGCTCTAAAATCGGTACAGCGCACACTCAACTCCCGTAAAAAGTGCAACGCTTTGGTTTTGGCTGTTGTTGTTGTTTAAGTTGCTGTTGTTGTTGTGCAAGCTGCGACCTTAAAAACGTCAGTTAGGTACGCCAAAGCGTAACCCATCAGTTTGATTTGTACCAACATTTGTGACTGTCGTTTGCGCGATCCTTTGCGCTTCACCGCGCAGACGCAAAACATGCCAAGTGGTTGTCTGTCCCATCTATATATATGTGTGTATATGTCTGTCTACCAGCCAGACATGCAGACAGGCGAGTTCAAGCTCATCAGCATAAAAAGTGCATAAATAATCGCGCCAGCGTACGAACGCTTTGAGAAAAAATAATAAAATATAAAAAAAATAATAAAAAAGAATAATTTCCAGACAATGAAAAACGACTGCAGACAACGATTTTTCATCAAAATTTCGAATACGAAATGAAAACTAAAATCGGTTGTAGGAGGGGAATGTGTGTTGCTGTTGTTGTTGATGACTCGTTGACTAAAACAAAACTTACTTTCGTTTAAAATCTCTGTGTGTTGCTAGCAGCAATTCAGTGTTTAGTGCCAATCAGAGGGTCGAGGTTCAAGTCCCAGCGTAGCCAATAAAAAATATAGCAAACAAAATATTTTCTTTCTCGACTGCATTCTTAGCAGGAAATGCAGGACCACATTCCTTCTATCTGTAATCGAAGATAAGTAATACAATATCTTCTTTTCTTTTTTTTAATTCCTTATTCACTCCTCACTGGAGCATAGGACCTCAACAAGACTCTTTCATCGTACACGATTCTGGGCTGTTGTTTTATCGACGTCCCATGTAGGATCGACCTTCTCCAGGTGTTTGTTGGTCGACCGCGACTTCTATTCCCTTGCTGGTTCCAGTCCAATGCCTTTCTCGCTGTTAGGTGTTTTTTCCATTTTCTGCGCTTTATTTGCCTCAGAATGAGTTCCTCATTGGTAATCTTCCACAGAGCGTCGCGACGTTACTAATTGTAGGGGGCCGGAATATCCTGCAGATGATTCGCAGGCATTTGCTGACGATGGTTTGTATTTACATTTTACAACATCTTTATATAGGAATTAATCAAAAATGCCTGGTTTTTTGGCGATTTCATAAACGTTGTTTCGTTTAAACTACTTAACTTTCGTTTACTTTCCTTCTATCTTTAATCGGAACACATATAGCATGAGTCATGGGCTTTTGGCCGGTCATCGGAGTCTCGGTTTGTTCGAACGAAACGAACATAAGGGTATCTGTGCTCCGAAAACCGCTTCAAACCCGTTTTTTAATATAAAAATTGTGAGAGTAAGAGAATGATTTTGTCTTTTCTGAATTTTCGGATTTCAGGATTTCTGCATACAACTTCTGAGTCCAATACCACTTGAAATCAATGTGTCATCAATATCTTTTGTAACTAAGAGATATTTGGGCGGTTTGAACCACCAATACTCCCTTGCGTTACCTTCCAAGATATTCTCCACGGCCTCGGAATTTCTTTGAGATATCTTATTTATTTTATTTATTTATTTATTAACCACACAGCCACTCATTGCTCTTTATTCTAGCTTGACTCTGGATCCAAAGCCATTTCATATTCACCTTCGCAATCAATTTAATGTTAAAAAATATATTCAGAAAAAATAAAGGTATACGTTTTTATATTTCATTGTAAAGGGAATTTCACAGGCTACAATATGGTAGCAAACTTATTGTACCTTAGTAATGGATTTTTCCGAGAAAAAAATCCGTTAACAAAAAATTTGTATAAAGAAATGTTATTTTTGCTTAAAACTTTTTATTAGTACATCTTACGTATCTAATGTTGCACATCAAAAGAAAGGTATGAAAAATACCTTTCGTTTGATACCCATATCGTGTAAATCAGTTGGAGATTAATTGAGTTTTTTTGATAAAAACTTTGAACTTTGACGAGGAGCCACGCCTTTTATGGGCGTTTACCAGGCAAAATTTTTAGTTTGTTAGATGCAGCAGCCAACCCTCTATATAAAAGCATACTCATTTATTTTTTTCACGAGGGTTCGCTATACTGTTTTTATGCCTCGACGGAAGTGGGGTTTTTGGGACATTTTTGTCGAAAACACAGTTTGAATGTATTTTTGATGGATTGATGTCTTAAGCAAATTTGTTGGTCGTTTAAATATCTAAAAACTTGCCGAAGACAGTAAAACGATATTCGGAACGATTTAGGACCTATTAGCATTTAAATGTTCGAAGACATAAGCGACGAACTCGACTAAAACTAACTTCAAAGTCGGATTTCTCTTAAACTAGAGCCAATCCAGCCAAACGGCTGGTGGATCTCAACTCAGTATACTTATAAAAAAGTCCTCTGTAGGTCCCCTCCATGTCTGAATTTTTGAGGATAAATTTCATCAATATACTAAAAATATCAGTTTATCGTTCCTTGGCCGAAAGAAGAATAGTTTTACTTTGAAAATGCAAAAGGCACTCATGTACCTTCGTATTGACAGAAGGGTTAATAACAAACGTGGACCTAAGACTCTACATATAACTTTTGAATTAACGGGCTGGTCATAACCACCGAAACCTTAGAGAATTCCAGAATCTCTTTGCAATTTCAATGAGGTTGGAAATAGTATCAGAATCTCAATTTATTTTGTGGACAATAGAGAAATATTGAGAACGATTTTTTAGTTACTCAATTTGCTGCAACAAATTTGCAAAAACTATAGTCTGCAGAAATTGTTTTCCCAGATTGATTTGAAATAAATGCAAAATATTTAAAAATAAATTTAAAAAAATAACAAAATATTCTCGTCAAAAGGGATGTTTAGTTACTCGAAAAAATTGCAAATACTATAGTCTGTAAGATTTGTTTTCCTATACAGATTTGAAATAAGTTCAAAATAAAAATTATTAAGGGGTCAAAAGAGGTTAAGTAGTTAGTACAACATTCTCCTCTTTTGCGTGTCTGCTTGAAGAAACATCTCGGAAAACTGCAGGAAAAGGAAATAGCCAAACAAACAGCACCTAAAGTAAGGTCCTCTAAATTAACCAGATTCATAAATTGAGCACTTGGTGGTTACTGATGAGAAAAATGTTGACCTGTACTGCCTCAGAGACGTGCAACATTTATTATTCCTTTTAACCTCAGTAGTAGTGTTATTAAACAATGACTTAACTTATTTTATGTAAAACCTTTGTAGACTCCAGGAGACGAAAAAAACAGTTGGAAATTTGCCATACGGTTCATACCTTCGTTATTGACACTTTATTACTTTTTCGCTTTAGTCTTTTTTGAACGAAAAGACCAATTGCTCTGAGTGTTCTCTGGGTTTGGAAGCAGCGAACTTTGTCTGTTGATCTACTCACCTACCATCCTTCCGACTCAAAGTAACAAACACTCACAAAAACGCAAACTAGCAAAACTTTAATGAGTATAGAATTGGCTCGCCCCCAACAACAATTGAGAAAATGCTTTAAAATACTTAAATAAAGTTGTTGACATTCGATGTTCGTCGTAGTTGATTGCATTCTTGCTAAATTATTAGCTTCGACACACAATGGAAATAATTTATTTGCGCATATTTCAACTTGAAGCGCTTCATTGATTTCGCAAAACGAGCTGAGCAGCAACTGAACGTTAAAAATATAAAATATAAATAAAAATTGCCAAACGGAAGTTGAGTCGCACACGTCAGGCATCTCTCGTGCTTCGTCATTAGTTGTTTTGCACGTCAATCGCAGAGCATTAAAAAAAATGCAAAAATTAAATAAAAATGAGAAAAATAAACCAACAAAAAAAATTTGAACTAAGCAGAAGAGAAGTTTTGCATTTTAATTAGTTTTTGCATAGTAAACAGCGGACACGCCTACCAATTCTTTTCGACGCGCTCGCTTTTGCAGCGATCGGTGTTGGCGATAGTGGCGTGCAAAGTCATTGGTTGGCAGGTTTTTTGGAGCGAAATCGCTGGGTGAGAGAGGGGCGTGAAGCAGCACAGTTTGAGGTTAGCAGGATGCAGCCAACCTTTCATAAATCTTGCGACATGCGCTGCCCGGCCGCTGTCTGAACTTTAATCATTTTCATAAATAAATTTCAACTTGGTTGGCTACCGTTGTTGTTGTGGTTGTTGCTGCTATTGCTTCTTACTTGCCACTTGTTAATAACTAAAGCGAACGAATTTTTATTTTTTTATGCAATTAGTGTGCGGCCAGTCATGCAACAACACTTGCCACCACCATCGATAGCGACAACAGCAGTTGCTGCTGCTGCTTCTGTCGTTGTGGTTGTTGCGCGTTAGTGTTGCTGCAGCGGCAGCGTCGTCAAATTGGTAATTGCCTGTACTACAGCTGCAGGGGTCAGTGCGGCAGCCGAGCCGCATGACTAGTGGCAATGGCAATGGTTGGCGCCGTTTTGCTGCTGCTGGCAGAAAAATAAATACTGCAGCTGATGCGGTCGCTGCGCCGTCGGGCGCAGTTTAACACGAGCCGCTTAACGCCGCCGCTTCTGACCGCACGGCACTGCCCAACCGCCTTGAGGTGTCGCTGTCGTCAATAAACAGCGACAACAACACGACCAGCAACGCCAACGTCACTGGCATCCACGTCCACGTTAAGGTGTAAGATTACCGCAATCCACTGCTTTGTCTGCACCCAGTTGCTGTTGTTGTTGTATTCGTTATGGTTGTTGGCTTGTTTACTCAGCGCATATGAAGATTATGATCTGTTGTCACGTTCGCAGCAAATGTTGCCGCGCATTTCGCTACACAAAATTTTATTAAATTGTGTTGTATTGCTGCTGGTCGCTGACGGCGTTCAAAGCGTTTATTTTTTGCCGGCTGATTATTGCTGGCCAGCAACTGGCCGCAACTTATTAAGAATAGTGAATGAAAATATGAGCACTGCGGCAGGTGATAACATCATTATGCGCGCTGTAAGCGGTTTTGGCTGCAAAGCCGATTAAAGATTGGCTCGACTTGGCCGCGAGGCATTGGAAGTGGCGAATTGATGAAGTGATTGAAGTTTTGCAGAAGTAGTCGGAAGAGAGACGGCGCACAAAGGAAAGAACCACGTCGTGTACAAGCGGACTAAGAAAAAAAGTAGCCCTGTCATCACTTGGAGTGATTAGGAGAAGAAGGCGAGCAGAGAATTGTTGAGGCTGAACTAAAGTCAGTAACCATACCCGGTAGTTATGATCAGCTTAGTATGTTTGAGGCAGTGTTGCCAGATCAGGAGATTTCCTTCTAGATTTAGGAGATACTTGTCCATCATTTTAGGTGTATTTTTAGGAGGAAAAATTGTTTAGGAGAAAGTTTAGGAGATTTTGATGGTGATTTGACATCATTTGTGGCACTGAAGCCTTGAATATGGAAAACTAAAGTGTCTAATTTACTTTCATAAAATTTAATGTTTAAGTGGAAGAAAGTTTACAAACCCGAATTTTATGCCGATCTAATTTGAATATGTTTGGTTTATGTTAAGTTTTTATTGTTAAGCTGAAGCTGAATGAATATATAAATATATTTTTAGTTTTTATGAGAAGTTTAATTCCTTAAAAAAAACAATTGAAAGTTTTTAAAATTTTTTCGAGAAAATTTCAGTGTCTTTTAAGATTTAGAAGAAAGTAAATTTAGGTGTATGATTGATTTTATAAAAATATTTTAAGTTTTTAGAAGTTAGAAGTTTAATTTCTTAGTTTATAATGACAAAAATAAAAAAAAATAATTTTGATTTGTTTTTACAAAAAAAAAAAAAATTTTATTTCTAATTTTTTATTTTTTTTATTTTTGTAAAAAAAAAATTAAAATTTTTTTTTTTTATTTTTTTTATTTTTGAGAGAAATTTCAGTGTCTTAGGAGAAATTCATTTCAGGTATCTGGCAACATTGGTTCATTGTCTTCCAAAGAAGGGTGACGTATTCTATATAAGTTTTTATGTGTTTTAATTATGTTAAGTTTTTGTTGTTGTTAGGCTGAAGATGAATGAAAGTAAACATTTTTTTTCTTCTTTGTTGTGAGAATTTTAATTCTTTATTTTAGAAAAACAAAAAAATTTAAAAAAATTGGAGATTTTGTAAAATTTTTCAGATTTTTTAAATTTCAATTTTTTTTTAATTTAGGAGTAAGTCAATTTAAGTATCTGGCAACACTCGTTCGCAGTCTGCCAAAGGAAAGTGACGTATTCTATATAAGTTTTAATTGTGTTAAGGTGTTGTTGTTGTTAAGCTGAATTTATGAGAAAGACATTACAGGTATCTGGCATTTCAGCATATTTCAGCAAAAAAAAATTAATTTCTTAGTTTATAACGACAAATTTTTGTTTTTTTTTTTTTTTGTGAAAATTTTAGTTAAAAAATTTTTAAATTTCTGGGAGAAAATTTTAGTTTCTTTTTAGGATTTAGGAGAAAGTCATTGCCGGCAACACTGGTTGGAGTATTGCCAAAGAAGGGCGACTTTATTTCTCTCGAAAACTTGTTAGTTCTTCATCATACATAAAATTTGTATATCCTTCAAAGTAATCCACCTCAGATATGATACACTTATACCAGCGCTTCTTCCAATCCTTGAAGCAATTCTGATATGAGGTTTTGGTAGCGATTTGAGCTTTTCCAGTAATGCGGTCTCTACAATTTCAAATCTCCTACCTTTCATGGATCTTTACAAAAAAGTCGCGGGGGTCAAGTCCGGTGAATACGTGGACTGAGGCATAATTCCAGTGTTAGGAAGGTATAACTGGTTGGCCACAAATTGACATAGAGCCTTCTTGGGCCCTTAGTAATGCCACATGGAGATCCGTTTATGAGTGGTAGTAGTAATCCGTAAGAATATGAGTGCTTTAGGCAAATTTCAGTCTAGTTCGGCGAATTCGTGTGCCTCTAAGATTGCCAAGAGTTGTCTTCATATGGCGGGGCAGAAGCATAGGACATGTTCTAATGTCTCAAGAGATTCTTCTTCTTCGCACATTCTGCAACTGTTCCTATCGGTCAAACCCATCTTATGTGCAAAAACTGCTAATAGGCAGTCTGATTCCGATGTTACTTTTGGCCAAAAATCACAAACAGGCAGAGATGTGTGAGCAAACAGTGGTTTTGTGACCATAAAAACCTTTATCAATTTATAGCTGACATCAACTGCTCTCACTTACTGATACTCACTTTCCACTCAAACAGACCAAATGCGACTTGTCGACCTGGTTCTAGCATCGTAAATTCGATTATTGGATTTCATTAGCAATTGATTTTACATGCTTAGCGCAAAACGCAGCGCAAAATTCATCCTAGAGTCCAGGAGATTTGAATGTTCGCAGACACAGACTTACACTTCGTGGATTGCTTCTCGGTAGAGGTCCATAGAAGGCAAAAATCCTTCTGTTATTCTCCAAATCGAACACAATCCTATCCCAACCCTACAAAAACTCCATGAAGGTTTATTGAAAGAATTTCACACATGCAATTCTCGCAATCACAACAAATGCCGTCGTCGTCAGCGCAACCCTTGTCAACATGTGTCTGGCGTCACAGCCCACGCAACATGTGTTCTGTCGCTGAGCAACACATATGCGCGTCGCAGCCCCTACTGTGCCGCTTGCTATCAATCAAACAAATTTTAAAATTATTAAGAAATCATGTTCGAATGGTAGAAACCATATAATGCTTCCACTTGTGAACCGAAAAACGCCACAGAAATGCGCAACCCCAACACTTGAACAGGTATATAGGTGTGTAGTCTGGGGATAGAACACGAAATGCTGCATGCCACGCATGAATGCAACACGATCGATATTTCTACGGAATTCTCATGCGCACCAAAGGCCGAGAAAGAGCGCGCAAAGCAGCGACATAATCCCAATCAACAAAGTATTTAACAGCTTAGACAGAGCCGCTGACAGGCCGGCTGCCAGCGGCATTGCCACTTTGATGTGTCATTTGATACAGTTAAAGGATATGGAAGCAGCTTCGAAAAATCAAAAATCCAAAATCCCACAACGGACAAATGCTAAGCGGCAAGTGTGACACCGTCAACACCCTTTTCAATGGGCGTTCACTACGCTTTCTACGCGCCAGTGCGTGCGTGCGTGAGTGCGTACGTCTCTGTAAAACGAAAGTGACAAATGCCACAAAAACCGCTCATATGTGTTTGTGTGTGTGTGTGTGTGTGTCGAAGCGACGCCAATGCGCCGAACGGCAACAACTTCAGCCTGTCACGCGGCCGCTCAGGCAACGTCTTTGTCTCAAGCTGTCACAAGTTGTCAACTTTTGCATCTTCATTAAGTTGCAGTTTAACTCTAAATGTCAGCGAAAAAACACTTGAAACAAGCAACAACAAAAACAATAAAACCAACAACATGCAACAGGTGACAGTTGCTGCATTTCGGCTGTGTGTATGTTTTTTTCTTGCTCGTTTTATGACATGTGACAAGTTGACTGGATCATCGTTGCTGCGCTCGTTCAAACTGCATTTAAATTTTTTTTTATTTTTTATTTATTTATTGCTGCTGCTGCTGCTGCAGCAGCACAACAGTATCCGATAACGCGCGACTTGCAACACAAATGGAATTATGTCAAAACGTGTGACGTATGTTTGTCGTAAAAGGAGCACGAAAAGAAAACCAAAAAAATCAACTTGTAAATCGTTATGAAAAGGGTGTTGTTGTTGTAGTTGTTGTTAGGGTTTTAAAGTGAACTTGTTGCAGGCTACTCAGTGGAATTCCGTTAAGACTTAAGGATGCTCGACGAAGAAAACAGCGTGAAATTTTTATCGCTTACTTGGGTCGTTTTAAGTGTTGTTGCGGAATGTTAATGACTGCTAAGATATTCTTGCGAAAAAATGGTATTTGAATTTAATGAATAATTAAATAAGAATTTTTCAAATTTTAAAGCCAAAAATTAAGAAACATTTTGAAAGTTAAGTTAGTTGAAAGTTCAGCGCCAAGTCGAAGCGCCGCGTACTTTGAATGATTTTTTAACTTTAATTGGGAAGAAATAAAACCAATGATTGTATAAGTACCAAATACTTTAGATGGTAAAAGTACTTTAAGAACTGAATGTTCTCACTAGAATCCTATAAATAACAGTAACAGTGGTTGAAATGAAGAGTAAACTGTGGATCACTGTCAATGGTCAATGATAAATTTTTCAGTGTCAGGGATCCATTTTCTTTTTTACTTACATTACATACATTACATACATTTACTTTTTAGATTGAAGATGATTAAAGAACTTTAAGTTAAACTGATTTCATTAGAATCCAGGAATATTGGGTGCAACAGTGGTTGAAAAGAGGAGATTGTAAATTGTGGATCAGTGTCAATTGTCTGTGATAAATTTTTCAGTGTCCAGGGATCCATTTTCTTCAATATATAATTTCCAATAACTACGAACTTTTTAGACTGCAGATGATTGAAGAAGATTGAATATATAATTTCCATTAACTTCTAACTTTTTAGATTGAAGATGGTTGAAGAACTTTAAGTCAAACAAGGAGACTGAAGATTGACTGTAGGTTGTGACAGTGATTGTAAAGAGTAATAAATGAACTATTAACGATTCCATAGGTTTTAGTAGTTCACGACTACACATATGACTTGTGATTCTACATAAAACGGAGGCTTTGAAGACCCATACGCTGTTATGTTCTCTCGCTCTAATTACTCCTGTTTCTGTACTGAATTAATCGGTTGATAGAACATTTCTTCTGCAAGAACTTAGATATTAAATCTAGTTGATTTGGCCACTGATAGTCCATTCAGTTAACACTATGAAGACAATTGTGGTAATTTTTCCTAGTGTTAACCCTCTCGACCCTGAATTTTACCCTGAGTCTTACTTTTTAGTATTTAAATCATGAATCATTTGCCTAAGAAGTATGCACACGACATTTGAAGTCGCCACACTTCTTTGTTAGAGTTCTAAAGCTAGTTTACTTTTGAACAACTTTAGTTTAAAACGGGTTAAATAAATTTTGTATCAATATTTCTTAATCGCATAAAAATTATTTAATATTCATGGAAAAATACAAAATTATCACTTTTTGATTTTATTTAACCATTATTAAAGAACCAGGTGTTTGATCAAACGCGCCCAATTCGTAGACTTCAATTAGAACATAAACTTTCCTTGAGATCGCTTATTTTGCGGATAACAGTGAAATTTTTTTAATTTGCTTTGAGTTCACTTCTAAAAATATTAAATTGCTGGTGCCTACTTAAATTAAACCCATAAATCAACCGTCGCTTTTGCTATAAGATGACAAATAGGTGAAGTTGCTCTCAGGCAACCTAAGGGGTCGAAAGGGTTAATGAAGCGCAAAATAACGCACATTCACAATAAAAATATTCGCCAGTTCTAATTTATTAAGGAAAGTAATGAGCTCTTCCCTTCGCACTTCAACACTTCAATACAACAATGACTGATGACAAACGCAAGAAAAAACAAAAACCAGCATTGGACATCTGGTAATTCCCAAAAATGTGCCTCACGACTCAGCAAGCAGTAATTTGATCTGCGGCAACAACACCCCTTTCTCATGTCAGCTAACCAAATACAACATACAAATGCAACAAAAACTGACAAATAACCAAACACCAACGCCAACCCGATAGTCAACCGACACACAGACATGGAGCAGCAACAGACAGGTTTTGGTGGGCGGGGAGGGGCGCAAACGAGCAGCGGGATGCATGCAATGCTCACAAACAGATTCGAGATGTCACCAGCATTTACAACTTCAAAAGATCAAAAAGAACAACCACAACAACAACAACAACAATGAGCAGCGACACACGACATGCGTCCAGCACGCTGTGCTGCGCGTTTTTCTTTTGCTTTCTTCGCGTGTTTTTTTTTTTCAATAATTTGAATGCTTAGAAGTTTGCCGCCAGGCACGCAGCCAGCGAACTGCAACGGTAGGAGTTCGAAACAAATTGCCGGTACGCAACTGGCACAGCAGCAACAGCGACAGGCAACAGCGCCAACAACAGCAGCCACCGTTGCCGTAATTTGTCCCCATGATTTTTATGAGTCATTTGTAGGCGATTGTCGACGATGTTGTTGTTATTGTTGCTGCTGCTGCTGATGCTGGTTTGTTGCAGTTGTTGTTGTTGTGCTTGTGCACCTTTTACTACAGCGGCCAGGGGAAGCGCGTAAAGCTGCCAAGAGAGTAAGAACTGTCACATGCATTTTTATGGTTGTATTATGGACGTTCTTCTCATCGACGTTGCTGCAACTTGGCCACTTTTTTTTCGCAAGTTTAACACTTTAATTTATGCTGTGCGCCCATGGACTTTGCAACAGCGAAATGATATTTTAATGCGCAACGGCGGCAACTCTTCGCATGTGCGCCGCATGGAGGCTGCACTCTTCGGTTCATTTTTGACATTTAAGTGTTCGGACATGGCAGCGTTGACGGTCGGCCGCCTAAGCGCGCTCGGACAGGTGAATACATTTTATGGCCCAATGTGGCCATTCGTTTGCTTTAACAGTTAGATGGCCAGGTGTCTAATGCCGACGCTTGCTTTGCTCGCCGGTCGCTGGTGTCTGCACACAACGATTCTTCTTAGTTGAAAGCTTCAGCTACAAATCGTATCACACACAACAAATCATCAGCGATATTAATCACACACCACTTAAAGTGAGGCGAACATGTTTTTCTTGTGTCCGTAGAGGCGAGTAAGAAATTAATAACGGGTCCAGGTCAAAGATGAAACACCCTAGCGGCGTGATTTACAATGTAAAGTGAGGTGACTTTGCCGCTTTCAAGATGCATTAAAGCGCGACACCTTTGGCCAGTATGGAAGAACTCTTTGGGCAGCTACGTTAGCTAATCGAAGATGTTACTCTTAACTTAAGTTACTCTGTTACTTTTATTTTTTGTATTGTGAAAAATTTTATTAAAAAAAATGAAAAAATTGTCAAATCCGATGTGTACTTTTCAAGATATCAATGGATATCTTTTGCGATGACTTGATGTATTTCTGGTGTTAATGGGCTAACAGTGGCCAAACTAGCCAATATATAAAATCTTGTAGAAGTGGTTTATCGATTGATTACTTACTTCAATACAGAAATCGGAGTAATTAGAGTGAGAGTCCAAAACAGCGTTTTTTGTAGAATCACAAGTCAGAATTACAAGTCAGTTGTGCTGTAGTGAACTACTATGTAAAACCCAAATAATCGTTAACAAATCATTCATTACTCTTGACAATAACTATCATTAATCTATTCTATCTATCTATCTATCTATAATCTAATCTATCTATTTAATCCTTTCGACCCCAAAACTTGCCTGAGAGCAACTTCACCTATTTGTCATCTTATAGTAAAAGCTAAAACGATTAATTTATGAGTTGAATTTAAGTAGGCACTAATAAATTAATATTTGCATAATTTTCAATAATTTGCAGCGATATCAGCGAAAGTTTGTGTCCTAATTGAAGTCTCGGAAATGGGCGCGTTTGATCAAAACTCTGTTTTTTTAATAATGTTTCTTTAATGAATAAAGTCAGAAAGTGATAATTTTGTATTTTTCCATAAATATTAAGCAGTTTTTCTGTAATTACAAAATATTGATAAAAAAAATTTATTTAACCCGTTTTAAGCTAAAATTGTTCAAAAGTAAACTACCTCTAGAACTCTGACAAAGAGACTTCAAATGTCGTGTACTCACAAATTTTTCGATCTTTTTCAAGCGAAAGCAGTTAGTTCTAAAAGTACCATTGCTCAGACTGACTTAATTGTCTGATCGCTCATGACAAAAACTACAGTCAATCAACAACTCTAAGATTTTAGTACCAAATTTGATAAAGTACGAAATAAACACTTAAACACATATTCAATTTTGGCTTGATTCTGGCGTTCAAGTTAATTTTTGAGCTTTGATGTATTCAGAGACCTATAGTAGAATTTTATGGCGAATATTTTCGTGGTACATGTTGTCCTTCAAAAGTCCTGTTTTACAGGACATTTTTGGCATTTTAGAAAAAATGGGTCAAATTGACCCATACAAATAGGAGCTACAGGGTTAAAATGCTCCACAAAATTATTCTTCGTAGTATTTTACATCAAATTGCTGAACACATCATATACCTAAAATGTGAGGTTCCATGGTTTTCGTATGCCTTTGACCCCCCCTAAAAAAAAATTCAGACGTAAACTTTCAAAACGCCGATACACGTATATTTTTTTGGCCCCCTCTATCAGAATCCGTGATCAGAACCTTGTTATTTTTTTTGTGTTGTACAGAGATATTTATGATTCTAATGAAATTAGTTTGTTTTAAAGTTCTTGAATCATCTGTAGTCTATGTAATTAGAAGTTATTATATATTAAAAATATAAATATATATATATATATATATATATATATATATAATATATATAATATATATAATATATATAATATATTAAAATATATATTGAAAAAATGGATCACTGATACAGATGACAATTGACATTGATCGACAATTTACAGTCTTCTCTTTTCAACTTAAGGATCATGGGATTCTCATGAAATTAGTTAGTTCTAAAAGTTCTTAAATCATCTATAGTCTATGCAGTTAGTAGTTGTTAGAAATTATGTATTGAAAAAATTGATCTGACACTGAAAAATGTATCATTGACAATTGACACTGATTGAAAATTTACAGTCTCCTCTTTTCAACAACAGTAACACCCGATATTCCTGGATTCTAATGAAATTAGTTAGTTCTAAAAGTTCTTAAATCATCTATAGTCTATACAGTTAGTAGTTATTGGAAATTATATATTGAATAAATTGATCTGACACTGACATTAAAAAAATTGATCATTGACACTGATCCACAGTTTACAATCTTCTTTAAATTTTAACAACTGTTACTGTTAGTCATGAAATTCTAGTAAAATTATTCAAAAATTGCTCACACACTGATCCATCATGTCTCTACTAACACCAGCTGTTTTCAATCTTTACTGCCAAATCACAAAATCATTAAACCTCTTCTTAGCGCACTGCCAACTTGACATATTGAAGCCAATATTGGCCTATCAAGTGTAGGGCATTAGCCCAATAACTAAAAAAATCCAGCCACAAATTTCGTACCGCAGTCATTAATAACATTTTCAACATTAACATATCCAGTTCTGTGCGGGTGCAGTGTTGTTATTGTTATTGCTGTTGATGTTCCTCGTTCAGAGTTCGTTTGCTGGTTGCTTGTGTATTTTTTATAATTTGTTTCTGGTGAAGCATTTCATGTTTATTTGCTCCATTTACGTCGCATATTAATGCAAAGACATTTGTTTAATGTGGCCCCAAACCACAACAACAGCAATCAGCAACAAATGATCAAAACAACCCATACGAAAACTCAAACTTGAAGCAACTTAAGCTTTAGACAAGAACACCAACAACAACAACAACAACAACAGCAACGTCTGTACCATATAATAGCCAGCAAATTAAGCCAGAAATGAAGCGTTGCGGCGACGGCGCCACCGATCAGCTCTATCGGACGCCGATCGTCGCCCAACGCCACCAACACCACAACACGACTCAACGATTTCCCTTTCCTTTTCAAAAGCATAAAATGTCACAACAACAACAACGTCGACGACAACAATAGTGACGCTGAAAAATTGAGTATTAACAAGTTGACGCCAGTTTTCGTATTTGTCACCAAAGTTGTTGGTTTCTGCTGACTGTTTTTGTAATAATTTTTTATCTTTGCTCTGGATTTATATGGTTTTTGTGTAGCTAAGCTTAGAAATGCGTTCAGTCGTGGCTGGCTGGTCGTCTGGTCGCTTGAGTGCCAGGCGGAGGCGTAGCGAAACGTCTGCAACTCCAGCAAATATAGAATACACTGAATCACATAAATATTCATACACTGACAAAATTGTTTAGATCAAAATTTGGTTTTGCCAGTAATCTAGTGAAACTTTAAAACTTTTTACAGAATCGTTTAAAGAAATGCAATTCTTGAATTGTTTCAAATCAAAGAAAGATTAATTTTTAATGAATAAATTAATTTTTTTTATTCTATTTTTTTTAAATTGATTTCAGACACATTTAGCACCAGTTGAACGCATGATTTCAATATTCAAAAACTAAATCAGCAGTGTGTATAATTTTTTCAGTAGAAAAAAGTATAGAAAAAATAAATTTGTTGTAAAAAATTGTCATTACCAAAACTATAATTATTTTTTTGGAGTGTAGAAAAATTAAATTTGTTGTAAACAATGTTCGTTACCAAAACAAGAATAATTTTTTTGGAGTGTAGAAAAATTAAACTTGTTGTAAAAAATTTTCGTTACCAAAACAAGAATAATTTTTTTCTTTGTCACTGACATCAAAACATTGAAGAGGTTTCTTGTAATTTTAGGCAAATTTTAAAAGGAAAAGAACTTTATAAAGCAGCATCCAAATAAAACGTAGTACGGAGTTGATGTCGGCGTATCCGGCACAAGAGGATGTTGCTTTTTTGGTAATTCTGAAATGTTTGCAATATTTTTTGGGTCGTTCTTATCGGATAAACCTAAATTGAGCGCAAATTTGTAGCTTTTTGCAACGGAAGTCAGTCGAATTTAAACGCAATTTATGCTAAACATGTGAAATGAATAGTTGTCGTTTTAATTTACACACCAAATGAGAACTTTAAATGATGGTCAAAACAACAACTACTACTTATAAAATGGTTAAAGGTAATGATTTAAGGCATAATTGATGGTTGTGCTGATCTTTGTTTGTCTGTTATGTGTTTTCAAAACCACTAACGCTGGTTGGAGCGAATAGTTTTTACGTGGATAACTTGTTCATTCAATTTCGTTTGAGGATTTCAATATCCAGAAGTAGGCAATGCTAGACTATATACTGTACATATTATATGTATTTGTGGACAATATAACCGAAACAATTGGTTAGGCATCGTCCATGCGTTCAACTGAAAAACAAACCAGCTTCTTGGAAATGACAACCTGCCTGTTTCAAAGACCAGCCCAGCCAAAAGACCAATACATAAGTAAACACTGGGACCCTAGACACTTGAACACTTGAACATACCAGGATATAATTCCCCCAAGACCTTAAGTCAGATCTGATAAGTACTTCCAAGCCGCCGGGCCACTGGCCCCTGGCCCATTGGAGAGAACGCGGCAAAAATGGGAACCCCTTCAATACCAGCTGCCATAGCTGCGACAATCTGAGCGAGAAGGAAACCTTTCTCTGCGCTTGTTCGGCTCTATCAAGAATAATAATAATAATAATTGACTTACACGACAGCCCGATACCGCGACTAAGGCCTAGCTGCCCGCAACCATCCGTATTGTGCGTGCGAATTTGTACAAGGTTGGAAAGGACCTACAGTTTTATGCCGATTCCGAACGGCGAGTTGGGAGTCCTTTCAGCAGGAAATGGCAAACCTCTGAGAGTAAAATTCCCTATGAAAAAAAGGCTCTATCAAGAAGGAGATAGAAAATGCCAGGCAAGCCAATTATTTAGAACTTTGAGCCGATAGCAAAGTGCTTAGTAAAGTCGCTATTCGCCATCATTGGCGTCTCGGATTAGATGTAGAGGCTATATAGTCCAGAAGACGACAGCAAGATACCTTTTAGTATCTACCGGGAATAATGGCAACAAAACGGTGTCTACGCGTTAATTGAATGTCGGTACCTCGTCACTGGAACCAACCAACCCACATCGAAGTTTCCCGTCAAGTTTTAAGCAATTTTTACCATCTAAAAAGGGGCATCTCACATTAATTCAGACAATGTTATAAGTTCATTACAAGCCTAATTTTTCAATATTATTTTTCGATTTTTAATTTCAACTTTGTTTTTCAAGTAAGCACAATTGGTTGATACGAATACAGGTGACGGAAATTTTACATTAGGTTAGGTTAGGTTTCGGTGGCTGCCTCTGTATGAGACACACTTAGGCCTCTTAACGGACCCGTTGTGATACCACAGATTCATATACAAAAATCAAACAAGACCACATTTCACAATTGTTTGTATTGGGTGGTAAAGAGTCGAAAGTAAGAAAGTATAGTCGAAACAGTATCTAGACTTTTGTGGCCCATATTTATTCATCTTCATATTTTTTCATCATCATGAAATTCGTCGTTAAGAGACTTAAATACAAAGTCTGTCCTACGGAAAACCATAGTTTTTGTTTTGCAAAATTCATTCATACAAAATAGTCTCTTGCTGCTTCGCAATTAGATCACCGATGGATTTTTTGGGGCCATCTATATCCATCATCTACAAAATGTCGGTCGTCGCCCTTCCGATTAGCTTCAACATCGATAAAATACTCCATTAACTCCAGTTTGGCCAGTTGAAATAAATTCTTTGTGAATAATGCCTTCCGAATCGTAGAAACAAATCAACATTGACTTTACTTTTGACTTCTCAAGACGACTTTTTTCGGTATCGGATCGTCTCGGTGCTTTCATTCGGCACTTTGCCGCTTGGTTTCAGAATCATATTGAAAACACCAACAATCGAATAGTTAAAGTTTTTTGACTTTCTAATGGATTTAATTTCTTGAAATGTTAAATTTGCAGCTATTTTTCGTAATTAGTCAAATTTTGTGAAACAGAAAGCGCGCACAATGTGAGTTGTCGCCTTTCGATTCACTTCAACATCGATAAAACACTCCATTAACAGTTTGGTCAATTCGTCCTTTATGTCTTCACGACCGTACCAAATGTCGGACTTTAAATCAATTTGTGCCATAATATAGAAAACATATTTGGAAAATAGTATCGCTGATAAAATGCGACAATGGGTCTTCATGACTTAACCCTTTCGGGACGGAGTTTAATTTTGAAATCCAAAATACTCTCAGTAGAAATATTCTCATGCCATTAATATTGGGTTTAAAACAATATATTGGATGCTCACAAATTCTGAAATCATCCTTTTATGCGGGAACACCGAAATCGGAAACATATTTTGCATGGGTCGTAAGATTTGAATAATTGATTTGAGAGGCATTAAAAACTTGCTGGGATATATTATTCCAGTAGTCCCGAAAGGGTTAAGTGGGCGTAAGTGACTCAAGAGTCAATGTCGTTCAATCAACCAACCAACTGACCAACTGAATCACTATTAATCTATATTTTTCCTTTCGAAAGTCTCAACACCGCACAGTAGAAACCCTTCAATCTCCAATTGTTCAATTATAATTGCATATTTTTTGACAGATTGGCTATTATACAAGTCAAGTTTTATGACTTATATAATAGTTGAAAATCAAAACATGAATGTATCAAATTGAAAACTGCACTTATCCCAATAAATCGCTTATAAGCCGCAGCGTTTATTACGCTTTATCAACGCTTCCAGATTGTAACCTCATCCGGCAATTACCTTGGAAAAACACAAAAAACCGCGCTGTGTTTCACTGAAACAATGAAAACCGCAAGTCAACTAAAGCGTAGTTAAAAAACAAAAGAAAAAAAGACGCGGCAATGAAAACAAACCGTTAAAAGCAGCGCATGAAAAAGTGCTCACCGCTTGGCCACATCCACTGATTGCTGCTTCTATTTTGCTCTGCTCCTTTAATGTAATTTTTTTTTTATTTGTTGCTGCTATTTTGCTTCCTCATCTTTTGCTTGAGCGCAACAAGCGCCAGCCTCATGTTAATAGAAGCTAAAAAAAAAACTTAAAAAAAAACAGCAGCGGCAAAGTAGTAAAGACGCCGCCGCCAACAGTGGAAACTGCCTCATCAACGAAAATTTCAACAACTCATCAATTGGCTATTAATTTCAACCGCCCCACTGTCCCACCGCCCCGACGGCACTGCCGCCCGCTTCCAGCGCGCGTATTACACTCTACTTTCCAAAGCCGCAGCGGCGCTCGAGCGCCTTTGAACTCTTTCCCACTGCCATTTCCAACGCCAACAACCACTGCGCCAAGTATTGCAACAACGTTTGGTTGGCGCTTTGATTGTTGATGTTGTGTTGTGTTGAGTTGTTGTTTTCCATTTGGGCGCTTGTTGCTTGATTCGTACCGCACGCGTTCACTCCTACTACCAAATTTTCTACTTACCGCTCGACACCGACTACTGCTGCTGCTGCTGCACAACTTACCACTTGCTGTTTGGCCCGCGGCCAAAAACATCATCAACAACAACAATAACAACAACAACATGAATAGCAATAGTGCCGCCAACAATGACAGCGGTTGCAGCGCGTGAAAGGAAAAAGGCGTTAACGGCGAACAATAGCCACAAACTACAACAACAACAACAACCAAAGCGACTAGTCAAAATAAAGAAACAGACAAATTGCCAGTCATGACCAACATTGATACGAGTAATAATGCCCGCGTTTGGCTTCTATTTTTTGTTTTTGTTGTTGTTGTTGTTTTTTTTTACTTTGGTAAAAACAAACAACAACAAAATTCAAATAATTTCATGGCATTTTACAAACATTTAACAACTCAACTAACGGCTGAATGCGGGCACGCAGAGGGTTAGCTTTCAGCGCGCCGATTCAAATTTTTAAGGCCGCCTGCAGACGCCTCGGTGTAACCGCAAAACGTGCACAACATCGCAGCCAACAGTACAACAGTTAATTAGCTGCCGCTGCTGCTTCTCGGTTTGAAGCAGTTTCGAATGTCGTCGCGGTGGCTGTCATCGCATGCTGCCGCCGCCAAGTCAGCAACCAACAAACGAAAAGTCATGCAGTAACATTTACTCGACTCTACACTGAGCGCAAAGCGGCAAGAAAACGCAACTAATGGTAGCTGTGGCAGTTGTTGTAGAGGATTTCTGAACTACATATATCGAAGAGATTTACTTGAAATATCACTCGTGGACCTCACTGCGCAACTCACGTTGTATCGCAAATGACCTCGCAAAAGATTAAATTGGTTCGATTAACCCGTTAATGCTTGCAAATTTGTCAGGAATCTAACATAAACTATGGAATTGTTATTAAAATTGGCGTATATCATATAAGCAACTAGAGGTGACCCAAAAAAAAGAATTAAATATTCGTGATCAGCGACTCCGAAAATATAAGGAACAGTTGAGAAACTGGGCGGGTTTTTTGGAAACGGAAATTTTTGTACCGTGTTTTCTTTGATTTCAAGGGTTTTACCAAAAAAAAATTGAAGTCAAAAGACCATTAAATCATGTGTTCTCACATTTATTCTAAACAAATTCTTAACCCTTGGCTTATCACAGTAGATTCCGATTTTCAAAAAAACGAAAAGCACGTGTCAAATTATTTTTAACTAAGGTCCTTTCACCAAGTTGGAAGTCAATGGGCCCATTAATTCATGGTTTTTCAAAGTTTCTCCACACAAACTTTTAACCAGTCGTTGAACCATCCGACTTTAATATTCAGAAAATGAAAAACATGTTTCGAGTTACTTTACATTTGAATTACTTTCACCAAGTTCGAAGTCAAAAGGATGAAAATAATTTGATCTTAATTTGATTTGATTACTTGAAGTTTTTATCCCGTCGTTGATCCGGTTAGATTTCAATGTGAAAAGTGTCTAATTTTTTTAATTTAAATTATTTGTACAGTTTATGAAGTCAATAGGCCTATCGGTTCATTTTTTTTATTACTGGGATAATACGTCCCGCAAGATTTTAAATGCCCCTCAAAACAATTCTGAATGATCTTATGACCCATGCAAAATATTTATTCGAATTTTATGTTATCTGTGCATCAGAATTATCTAGCCCCAACTTTCATATGACACGACTGCATCTGTCCAAATATAGGATCAGAACGTTCGTATGAGGACGATTATTTTGATGACTGCACTACTACACGACCACCGACCGCAATTGTCGCTGTTGCCAAACAAAGAACTATTTTCTAGGCGACAAAACCAAAGCATTTGGTATCACTGCTTCAAAACAAACATTTTTAAAGGCCTACCAGTGCTGCCAGATACCTGAAATAACTTTCTCCTAACTCTTAAAAAAATACTGAAATTTCCTCCTAAAAGTTAAAAAAGTGTCCAAAATTTTTTTTTTTAATTTGCGTCATTTTAAAGGAATTAATTTTCTCATAAAAAAATTAATATATTGTATATAGGTACAAATAATTTTTTTGAATGCAGCCTTTTTTATTAATCTTCAACTTAACAACGAAATTTAACAAAAACAAAACATGTAAAAAATGAATTAAACAAAAAGTGCCATTTTGATTTCATTGTGACAGCAATAAGTAAGAACGAAATAGAACGAGCTTACATTTTGGAAGCTTACAAAATTTTAACACAATATCAATCAATCATACTTCTTTATCCAAAACTGTCCCAAAAATCCACTGAGGATCCGAAATATTCCCTAACACAAAATATAAAACTCCATAATTTTCTCGTAAACAATTCTCCCCCCTAAAAATTCTCCTAAAAGGAAATCTCGTGATCTGGCAACACTGTTTCCTACCCTTTCGGTGCGCTTTGAACATTAATTCGAAATTTGTTACTATTTCAATTAAAAATTACTAGTTCTAAAAATTATTACACATTGGTTTTTGTTTCATATTGATTGTACAACCTTAAAATTGATATAGAAGAATGCTTTAAAATTTGTGTTTAGCAGCTCAAAAATATGATTGTGATGACATTGCTACCACTTTTATTGTAATCAGGTAGTTGACTACAGGACGACGATCGAAGCCGGTGCCATCTTGAAGTTGTGTGATCGTGTTGCTGCCGTATTGAATGTATTCGGGCCAATAGCGTACAAAAATGTCTACTAAAGGTTAGGTTAGGTTATGGAAGGGTTATTCGGAGACCCTGTTGGGTTCATGTCTACTTAAAGTATTTTGGTTTTCAAAATTAAACTTTGTCCCCAAAGGTTTAAAGCAAAACAAACACATTCTCATTTGTGTACATCTTCAAATATTCTATTATCCAGATTAGGGTTAACAGTTTAGGTTACTTATGCAACCTGATTTAACCCTCTGGTGACTACTGGAACAATATGTCCCATGATTGGTGATTGGGGCATAAAACTAATTTCCACTTTTTGTTGCATTAATGTGGCTTTTATATTTGACAGATTTTTCATATTCATTCATCTGCTGAAAATTATGAGCTCCCAGGATATCGATCAAGGATCGATTTTTTGGTCCTGTTTAAAAATGTCCTTACAGTTGAAAAAAGTTCTCTAGAGAAAGCCGCTTTAACCATAGACCTACGTTTAAAAACGGGTCACACAACACACACAAAATACAAAAAATGCAAAGCCAACTTAATTTTTCAAATATAAAACAGTTTGATTTCGATAGATGATATCCAAGTAAGAAAGTCATGAAAAAGCTAAAAATAATAACAAATTACAAAAATTTTTGGAAGTACAAAAAAAATACCCCAAGTCTACGGTTTAAGATAAAACTCCGTCGCAAAAGGGTTAAAACGGCTTATTTTTTTAAGTTTAAGTTTTAAGTTTTTTAATTTTAAGTTTCATTGGTAAAATTCGTTCATATCTGAACTTTATCTAAAATTTACCGTTAACAAACGGACAGATATGCCTTTTTCCATTCTCAATGCAATTCGAAATCATTTAGCATCTAAATTTTTTTTATTTATTTTTTTTTATTTATCTATTTATTTTAGATTTCAGATTCTAAAACATGCAAGAGGCAAACTGTTTAAAATTTATATAATATTTTTGTTCAGGGTTGCATTCAAGTCTGACAGAAGAATGCTTCACTCTATCAATGAAACTTCTTACTGTAGAATATTAAAACTCCCTAATTCTATGATTTAATCCTTTAAGTGACCATTTTTAATAGAACCCTTCTTGTTGTTTAGGAACCATTTTCTTCCGCAAACACTTTTCGCATTTTCAGTGTATTGTGCACTCATTTCCTATAGAAGAAAACGGATTAACTCCACAGTCAACTATCTATTTTTCGCACAACGAAATTTCCAATTTTCATTTACTGCACATAAATGCCGCAATAAAACAATAAATAGCCATTAGTCACCACAGTTCCTGGATTAGTGTAGTGAATTCTTTTATTCGAACACTGTCAAAATGCCAGTAGCCACTACAGCTGCCACTCACCACTCAACCCCATCCCCCTCGACCTCCGAATTCTCTTCATTTTTCCAAACATTTCATAGTTTTACTGCTTTTGCTGCTGTTGCCGTTTTCGCTGCTAATGGCTTTGTTTATATTTGGATAGTTTCCCCCTCACAGCTTCAATTTCATTCTCTATTCTGATTTTTGAATGAGTTTTTGATTGGCTCTCGAAATTGGAATTGGTTTGTGTGCTGTGTGTGTATAATTGCCAGCCATGTCTGTAATGCGGCAAGAAATAACCATAACGCAGTGAAAGACCCCACTGGCCAATCAACCGAATAGCGCATCGGCCAACCGCACAGACAGTCAAATACCTTCGGCACCCGAGACGCGCTTAAATAAGCCAATGAGTGCCCAGAGCAGCCAGTTACCGGCGGCGTTAGATGAGTTTTGGTTTTTCTTGCTTTTGAATTTTTTTTGTTTGCTGCTTGTTGTACAGTTATTTTTCTACATGATTTGCCATTTGCGCTTTCATTTTGACGCTGATCCTGCTGGCGCTCCGAAAACTCCTCGCAGCAAAACAGCAAACATTATTTGCCAACTCATCGAAACTTAATTTCAAAACAATTGAGTTTTCGATTGTTTCGTGTAATGAACACATGGAATTGCTGCATTTTTTCCCTACACACGCACACAGATGCACACTGATTCGACTGTTTTCCAATGATTGTCAGATTTATTTCCGTCATTGTATTTTTACTTTAAAGTTGATGTAAAGTTTTCAAAAGGATTTGGTTCAATGTAATATTTACTGTAGACTTGGACTTGGAATGTTGATGGGTAATATATGTGGTAGTAGCAGAGAGCCGCAGCTTTGCACGTAAGTTTGAAGTCAATGGAGCCAATAAATCAAGTTCTTTTTAACCCTTTGATGATACCGATAGATTTTTATGAAAAAATACTTATCAAATTATTTTAGCATATATGAAATCAATTGGCGCATTAAGGGATGTTTCACCATACAAACTCTTAACCCATCCTGGACCCCGTCAGATTTTGATTTAAAAAAAAGTACAAAACAGGTGCCAAATTATTTCTCACCAAGAGTACTGCCACCAATTTTTAAGTCGAAATGCCTATAAAATCTTGTTTTTCCATACAAACTTTTAACCCTTTGTTGATCTTGTTAGATTTTTCTTGTCGAAAAAACAAAAAACACGTATCGCATTTTTTCTCATTAAGAGTACTTTTACCAAGTTTGATGAAAGGCCCATAAAATCTTTCTTCTCTATACAAACTCTTAACCCATCATTGACCCTAATCTCGATTTTCAAAAAAGTTAAAAAAAAACATATCGAATTACATATTTCTCATGTTAAGTGCTTTCACTACGTTTGAAGTCAAAAGGCCTAAGAACTCTTGTTTCTTCGTAGAAACTTTAAACCCCTCGTTGACCCCGTTAGATTTTGATTTTCGATAAAATAATAAACACGTATCGGATTATTTCAAATTTGAAGTACTTTCAGCATGTTTGAAGCCAAAAGGCGTAAAAAAATCATGTTTCTTCATACAAACTTTTAACCCTTGATTGACCCCTTCAACTTTTGATTTTCGAAAAAATTAGAAACACCTGTCAAATTATTTTTGATTTTAGGTGTTTTCACCAACTTTTATGTCAATAGGCCTATTGGTTCATCGTTTTTTCGTAGTTTTCCCGTATATGGACCTTAACCCCTTGTTGACCCATTGTTCGATTTTCAAAAAAATGGGCAACACGTGTCAAATTATTTTTGATTTCAAGTGTTTTCGCCAACTTTGAAGTTGATAAGCCAATCATTTCAGGGTTTTCCGTATACGAAGCTTAACCTTAACCTTGTTAAATTTCGACTTAAAAAAAATTGAAAAATACGTGTCGAATTATTTTTGATTTCAAGTGTTTCCGCCAACTTTGAAGTTGAAAGGCCAATCGCTTCAGGGTTTTCCGTATACGAAGCTTAACCTTTGGTTCACCCTGTTAAATTTCGATTTTCAAAAAATTGAAAAATTCGTGTCGGATTATTTTTGATTTAGAGTATTTTCACCAAGTTTAAAATCAACAGGTTTCTTATATCAAGTTTCTTCATACAACACCTTAACCCATGTTTTGCCCTCTTTAGACCCCCAAATTTTAAAAAATCCCGTTTGAGCGGAGGTTAATTTTTCAAGATGTACCTACAGTTCAAATTTCATATTTGTAGCTTTATCGCTTTGGACTGAGGATAAGGAATAAGGGGGGTTGGGGGGTTGAAACCTCCCGAAATATTAGGATCGACTTTAAAACTAAATACAAATTAAAAGGAATTTTTGGCATTTTATAAATATTAAATAAATATTTACTTTTTGAAACCCCCCGAAATATTTTTTGTAATCCGCCCCTGACTCAGGCAGTCAGTCAATCAGAACAAACAATTATAAGTAAATAGATGGACATAATTTTAACTTGGCATACTCCCAAACCACTACGAGCCTAAATAAAGATTTTGTAGTTGAATTGCATTGATTGGATTAACTATAACCAACGGAACCCAAATATAAAAAACGCATCATTGATTTATATTCTTCTTGTAATTGAATTGAATTGATTGGATTAATTTTATTGAACCCAATAAAAAGCAACTTATCATTGATTCATATTCACTCTCCAAATTCCCTCCGGTGTTTTAAAGAAATTATTTGATTTTCGCCAGATTAACCAGTGCCAATTTATAGCAACTCAAACTTCGAACTACCCGAAATCTCGCATTATAAACTCACATCACCGTTTAAATGTTCTCCATTTAAATATCGACCAGACACACAATAATTTTTTCGCATTGTGCTGTCCCATGTTTTCATTCTAAACGATACTAATTTTCCGGCATTATTATGTCAAACACTACAATGCATCCGTTACATGTGTATGCATAATAACAACAACAACAACAACATACGCATTTTAATCACCCCGCAATTTCCATTCACCTCTGCGATTGCATCGCTTCGCTTCGCATCGCATCGAACATTCATCAAGTTTAGCTGCGTCGAGTCGAGTTGAGCTGCCATTATGATCGGTGGTGTTGTTTTCTTAGTTTTACGAGCGTGTTGCTCATGTTTTCAACGATCACTGCAACAAGTTGTTGTAGCAACAGCCACCGACAGCGACTTGAAGATGCCGCTTAACCACAATTCAGCACTAACAATCCGCACACTTGCAGCCCCATTCACTTTTATGATCCCAACCGACGCAGACACACATGTCCACATGTTCAGACGTAAAGTCGTCGTTCCGTTCGTTTCGTTCGTTGTCCATATGGCCAGCAACGCCACTTTGCGCACTACGTGCAGCCGTTGTGGCCGCTAATATGCGTCGCCGCTGTCGTCGTCGCCGATCGCCATCGATTGCCGTTTGCGCCAGTTCCAAATACAAATTCGATCTTTGGCCAGCAAACCGTTTGTGTGCACATTTGTTGCCGCCAATGACTGCTGTCATCGTCAGTGCACAACTTTAGCAGCGGCATCCGGCATCAGCAGCATCGGGCGCCCGCGTCGTCCGGCTGTCAGTCTCCGTTGGCCGTTGGTCTGGTCGCATTGCCTTCTTGCCTAATTTAATGACCGCATCCATGAAGATTGACCGCCGTTCAGCATTCAGTGCAGTCGCGAGCGCTGCCATGGCACATCATACGGTGTAACGAATCGATCTGGCCACAGTTTTTTAGTTACTCTTCTACTAGATAATGACAGCGACGATCGCATTGATCTCGGCTGTCGTGTGTATTAAGCCCAAACAGCAACAAAAAAATGAAACCCAGCTTTAACGATATTTCGTTTCTTTCGAGTTATTTTTCTGTTCGAGATGCTATTTGTTGTTGGTAGTAGTGTTGCAGCCAAGTGTCGTAGCATTTTACCGTATATCGATTATAGTGTTATAAAGTAATCAATTTTCAACGCCTTCGTTGGCCGGGAATTGAAAATCGTTTAAAGTCTCTTCTCACTGTCCGAAGGGAAATGGCGGTTGAAGTTAATCACCTGTGGCATTTTCAGGGATCGCTGGCTACATTAGAAATGGACTGATATGTACGAGCTATGAGCTTCACAACAATCAAATTACAGCAGCGATTAGGTGATAATGCTCACACTTGTTAGATGTGGTGATTAGATGTGGTGTACGATGAGATAGTCAGCAGGCTTTGGTGAGAGTTGTGTTCATGCTTGTTGCGAACATTGGATTTTCAGGAAAAACTAATGCGCTGGCAGGGAATGGGTTAGGACTAATGTCCGACCGAAACCGCTTTTTTGGGCCGAAACCGAATATTTGGTCGGACACTAGTTAAGACCCATAAAATTGTTCTTTTTTTAAACTACAGCACTGTCTACTTAAAAAATAAAACACAAACTCTAAAAAGATTCCTAAGCAAGTAAGAAAAATGTCACAAAGAATTGGACAATTTCACAGGTCATTTGCTTTGACAACTATTGCTGTTTATTCGGGACAGTATTCCCTAACAAGGCACTTCCTACAAAATACCTTGATACCCAATAGGCCTTCCTTTTTATACAAAGGTCTGGGGTAGACAAGATCACACGGAAAGTCAACTTGGAATAGGAAGCATTTGCTATAGAATAAGATTCACGGTTTTTTGACCTTTTTTATTTTATTACTACCAGAGCTTGGAATGCAAGTTTGAAGGCAATGGGCCCAATAAATCAAGCTTCTTCATACAACACTTTAAACTCATCAATCAGGGAAAACAATTATATGTATATGTATGTTGTATGGGCTGTGCCACGCCTCATCTATGCAATGTCCAGTCAATTCTTCCAGTCAAAGGGTGCGACCCAGTTTCATCGATGTGCCACTTACAGTTCCACATTTACGCGGAAAATTTGAGTCACTTGCCCAATGCCCATCAAATTTGACCAGTGGACTGACACATCTATGGGACGACGATATACCATATTTCAATGCTGTCCGACTTATGATTCCGAAAATATTCCATATTAAAAATTTAGGTTGTATGGGAGGTGCCACGCCCACCTGTCGCATCGTAATGGCACTGTATGGTTTACCGAGATTAAGTCAAGACGAACATTCCGTGAAAGATTCAGTTCAATCGGCTGTCTAGTTGAGCTTTAGTGTCGTGTGACCAACAATCCAACAGACATTCATTTTTATTTCTAGAGATATATGAACATAATGCGTTTATCTATCTAGATTGTTCTGTTATTAGTTAAGCGGCAACAATCTGCTATCTGTATCAATGAACTTTCAATCCGAAGAAATCACTACTTCCTCTTCTTAAAAAAAAAACCATACCAAAAACGATTACTCAAATATCTCTCAATTATGCCCATTTCAAGCTGACCATACGTGACATATTTTTCTCATAATCTATTTCCGCAAGACATCCTTCTGGCCATTCTCGGGCGAAACTTGCAAATTGCAGGTTACGGCCGCAAATGGGTCAAAAAGAGGCCGCACATAATCATCAACAAGTCCCAGTCACAGCATCCAAATCACAATCAACGACAGCGTCTACGCCAATATCAGCGCCTACCTTTGCCGTTCGGCTGCGCGCCAAACAAATCCTCCGTATCGGTTTGCGTGTGTGTGAGCGCCGGCCTCCGTTTAAGCATAATTTGGCATAATTTTCAGCAAAGAAAAAAACCACAACAACAATAACAACGAAAAGTCCAACAGCGTCCAACTGAACTATTGATCGCTGCATTGGCTGCTGGCTGTCGTTGCCAGTATTTCTGTTGCGTCTGTTTGCCCGGACGGGCAATGTTTGGCCAAAAGCGTAACCTGTAATTTGGCTAAATGATCCAAAATGTTGTCTTGCAAATTACGCTCTACCTCCAGCCGCCCTAACCTACCGCCTACCCGAGCGCGCGTAAATAAAATAAAATACAAATAAAAAACCGACAACCCAATCGAACGAAATTGCGCACAAAACAAGCTTAAAGTGCGGAAATAAAATATTAGCCGACATAAAACGATGTTGTTGCTGTGCAGAAAATTGCCACAGCGCAAAGTTGCTGCTACGACGTGTGCTGCTGCTGTTGCTGTTGCTGTCGCTATCGAGTGGCGGCAAGGATATGCGCACATTTGTTAATTGGCGGCGCATGTGCGCTTTCAACGCCGTCAAAATGCAGCAATTACGGTCATTACAGTTGTTGGTTGTTGCAGGAAAGAAGATATTTCATGGAAGAAATATTGCAAGCAAAAAAATTGTTGTATGGAAACAAATGTGATACATGACACGGCTACAAGGATAATGGAGCGTAACAAAAGGAAAGGAACTCATGATCATTTGCAAAGTTGAAGGGGAATGAAGTTTTGACGGGATATGTTGAAGAAAACATATTTTGAATCTTTCAATCGACTTAATGTTTATAAAATTAATTTTTTAGAGTCGATTAGATTTGATTCGTTTAGGTCAGGTTAGGTTAGGTCACAACGAAAAAAATACAATAATTCGGAGTAGGTGAGGTTATATTGTGTAGGTTAGGTTAGGTTAAAGTGGCTGCCTGGGCACGGGATTTGCCGAAAGATTCCCTTAGGCCGCATTGTATTATGTAGGTTATATTAAACTTCATCTTACGTCTGTATATGCTAGATGCGCTTTGAGAAGTGTTTGGAAGATTTGTCGGAGTTTAAGACTTTCTCTCTTTGAGGCACATACTTCCCTATGCCACTTTTCTAGGCTCTTTAAGTTATCAAAGCCTGTCAGTCGAATTGAGTTTGGCTCCCTAAACAAGCAAGCAATGTTGATAAAATGGACTGGGACAAATTTTCAGCTAATCGAAGTCTAAGATATGACAAGTATTTCCTCCGAAATCAGCTATGTATATCGAGTGGAAATTTTGCATGCGAAAACAACGAATGTAAAAGAGAACATTTGTACGCTGAAAAAGAAGATAAACACCATAAATGTCAAAATATTAATAGAAAAACCTTACTCAAAAGTGAGTTAGCCTATTTTTCATTCAGTTCTTAGTTAAGAGTTCCAGTACCTTTAACACGTATTAAATATTTTTCGAATGTCCTAAACTGTTTGAGCACTACTGGACGTACCAGTCGTACAGGTGGACAGACTTATAAGGACAATTCGATTCTCCGGGTGTTTCTGGTTACGAGGGCGGGTCAATAAGTCCGTGACTTTTTGAATTTCCCGCCTCTTAATTGAAATGGCAACACTGCTCCCGTCAACAGTCATCTGTCAGTTGACTCTTGTCAAACATTGAACAAGCTGCGACATTTAGTTTGTTTTTTACAGCCGTTAATATCAGACTACCGCGTTGACTGAGAAGAAATGAAGAAATGAGAAAGAATGTGTGCACGGGTGCACACATGTGCAGTTTCCATGGCAAAAATCCATGAATTGGGCTACGAATTGCTCCCTCATCCCGCCTATTCACCCGATCTAGCCCCAAGTGACTATTTCTTGTTCCTAAACTTGAAGAAATGGCTCGGCGGAAAGAGATTTGCCTCCAATCACAAAAAAAATGCCTATTTCGAAGACCTCGACAAATCATATTTTTCGGAAGGGATAAAAAAACTGGGGAAATGTTGGGCTAAGTGTTTAGATCTCAAAGAAGACTACGTTGAAAATTAAAATAACTTTTTATCTAAAAACCTGTGTTTCATTCAAAAAGTCACGGACTTATTGACCCGCCCTCGTATCTCAGACCACTATGAGTATAAAATGAAGGCCAGTAAATAGGTCATCTTATTTTGAAGGATAATCCTTTCGTTCCAAATCGAATTTCCAAGTGATTCTGATATCCCAAAGCCTTGTATGAACACGACGGTCATTTTATTTTGTAGGATATGTTTTTTGTTCTAAATCAACTCTCCGATTGATTCGGTTACCTCAGAGCATCTATATCTATATATATATATAAATGTCTTTTTGTTTGTTTGTTGGTCACACGACACTAAAACTCAAAAACTAGATGGCCGATTGAGCTGAATCTTTCATGGAATGTTTTTCTTCACATAATCTCAGTAAATCACATAGTGCGCCGACAGTTGGGTGTGGCAACTCCCATACAACCTAAATTTTTAATATAGAATATTTTTGGAGTTATTGGTCCGACCAGCATTGAAATTTTGTATACCGTCGTCCCATAGATGTGTCAATCTACTCGCAAAATTTGATGGGCGTTTGATAATTTTGGAACTGTAAGTGGCACATCAACGAAACTGGGGCGCACCCTTTGACTGGAAGAATTGATTGGACATTGCATATATGAGGCGTGGCACTGCCCATACAGTGTTGTATGAAGAAACCTAATTTATTGAGTTCAATGACTTCAAATTTGCGTGCAAACTCGAAGGGCCCTGGTAGTCAATTTAATAAATATTAACCCTTTTGCTACAAATATTTACTGGGGAAAGTTACGAAATTTTACGATTTAGGTTTCTATGTGGTTATATTAGTAACATTCTATTAGAAAATTTTTAATTTTTGTGTGTTTTAGATTGTTTTTATATGAGAGAAACCACATCAAATTAAAAAGTTATTTAATTTTTCTTCTTCTTCTTCCTTTACTATGTCAAGATATTCCATTACAAAACGTGTATACATCTCTTCTTTAAACTTAAATATTTAGTTTATTAATTTTGTATTTTTCCTAAAACTTCAAACTATTCTAAGGACCAACAAAAAATTTATTCTGGCAACCACAGAGGATTCAGACGTCCAAAAAGTAGCATGTTGCCATATGGCAACAAAATAGCGAAAGGGTTCACACGAAAATTCGTTCAGTTAGAAATCTTTAAAAATTCTGAACATACATAAGTATTAATTAAAAAACTATTTGCCTTATCTATGTACGTTAGTACTGTTGCCATAACTAAATAAAAATATTCCTTTTGCATGCTCACTTGGGTTCTTCTAAGAATTTCCAACACACATATTAAACGGAAACCGCGCTGTCAAACGAATTTATTGCACCAAAAGGATTAAGTTCCGCATCAAACCAGTTCAAAACACCAAAAACAATTTGTTCCACTTAGTATTTATTGCTCACGAAGCGCAATCTTCGATTTCAGCACACATAACCTCAAATAAAAACCGCACTTCTTGGCCGGTTTTGATGTGTTCTGCTGCATTATAGCAAAAATATTCGAAATGCTCAACATTTGACACCTGAAAACAGGTGACAACATTAAATTGAATACCGTAAATAAGTAAAGTGAAATATTTTTGATTGCATCAGCTGTCAAAATGCACAAATGTCACATCAAACTTGACTAACTGACTGACACATTCGGACGGCAAATACAAGTTTCGTAGATTTGCCGATTAGTGGTTGCTTGCGGGCTGGTCGGTTTGGTTGGTTAACAGGCAGCTTCGCATTTTATTTAGTTGGTTAGCTCTGGTTTGGTTTTGTATGGTTTGGTTCGTTTGTTGGTCGAATGGTTGTGGCTGTTGCCGTCAAAAACGTGCTGTCACTCTGTCACTGTGCATTTGTTGGCTGCATTTCAGCCCACATTTATTTGCAGGCATTCGCATTCGCACTTGCACTCCAAACGCTCCGCACAAGAGTTGAGCTGTCAAAACTGACATTTCAACAAATGCGCAAACATATACTGCAGCTGACAGCGAGTTGCTGTTGTTTTAGTTGGCCATTTGTACACGTTTCAGCAGCAGTTGTTGTTGTTGTTCTTCTTCTCACTGGCTGTGCGGCTGACTGGCTTATTTTATGAATTGCAGTTTGACAGAAATTAATATGACAAATGCGTTTCATTGTTGTTGTTGTCAATGTTGCTATTTTACTAAAATTTGCCACAGCATTTCAATTTGAATATTTAAATTCAGCGCCGCACGCATTTAGCTGAATGACGCTGAATGCAATCACGAGTGCAATACGTCAATTGAATTGAATTTTCGCTGCAGCTGGCAGCACTCGGCACACAGGAATGGTTGCGGTTTTGCGTTCGAAAGTATTTCAAAGATTTTATTTTGTTGTTGTTGCATTGAACAAACATTGAGCGTACGTATTTGGATTTTTGGTTAGTTTGGACTGAGTTGAGTGGAATATTTTCCATTTGTCGAACAATAAAGCTTTTTCTACTAAAATATAGCAAAAGAAACCAACAGTGTTGTGTTGCCACTGTGGCTCAATAGAAAAAATTGTTGTAGTGCTTTCATTCGAATTCCAGCAACTACACTTTAATAACTTCACTTCGTTTACATACCTGTCAGATTTTTCACTACCATAGCATTTGTTAACCCTACAGTGCCCAACATACAATGTTGCCATATTTTTAACGACTTTTTCTATGCAGGCATTAAAAACTTGAAAAAATACAAAATGGAAAATATTAAAAAAAAAAATTGAAAAAAGTTGAAAACAAAAACTGCAGGAAAAAAATTTAAAATAATAAAAACACAAACGCACCGCCTGTGCCAGCGCCAGCGCCACCGCCACAATTCATCATTACTCGTCATTGTTGGACTGCGAAATAAAGATTCACTTTATTTTTTTTTATACCACAATTGGATACTTCATACACATACGTGTGTGTGTGTGTGTGTGTGGCAGTACCCACTTTTCTGCGGTAAATGCCTTTTGGTGATAGTGGCGAGCGAACACCCAAAACAGCGCAACCTAAAACTCTTTTGTGGTTGAACCGTTAACAGTGCCGAGCAATATTTTTTTCAATTTCTTTATTTTTTTAATATTTTTTTGCACACGTTTGCCACACAAGCACAAAAAAGTGCGCTCTGCTTTTGGAAAAAAATTGTAAGAGTTAAGCAAAAAATCATATTTATGGCACACATGGGGGTACCGCAGCCACAATAACAATTTATCATGTAAATAATATTATGCATATTTTGTTGTTGCTGAAAAAGTTTTCACATCACATGCCACAGCGCTGAGGGAAAGGTTCTCATAGAGCAAAAAAATAAATAACTACCGCAATGCCAGCAACAAAAAAATATGTATCGTTTAACGTTATCGTTGCTTCATTTTCTGGTCAAATTTTCTCGACTGTTGTGGTTAGAAAAGCTGGCAGAAAAATTCATAAAAATTAAACAAACAAAAAAAAAGTAACAAAAGAATAAGAATAAAGTAACAAAACAATGTCTAAAAAAAGAAAAAATAAATACTTTTTACTTTGTAAAAACGGCCACAAATTTGTGGCGGTAAAGTAAATTACTTTTTTGTTAAGTGCTGAAAGGCAACACCAGGCTAAAGTTTGCCAAAAGCACTCGTATTCTAATGAACCACTAGAACAACTCATAAACGAGACTTCAAATGGTATGGTTTAGGATCCAATGGGGGTCTATGGGGGGTGAGGGCTTGTGGCCAGTAAGCATGCAGCATAGTTTTATATTGTAAAAATTTGCTTTTAATTTTTTAAGACCAAAAAAGAAACTGGGAAGGAAGAAAGGGAAGATAAGGTGATGTTCTGGAGGACAACACTCGACAACACTCGAAAGAATTCTCTTAGATTTCTTGGTACTTCCTTTCAAGGTCCACTAGGTGACTCAGAGAGTGTTGCTTCTGCAATGAGAAGCTTCTTTTTTTTTGGCACTAAACATTTATTGAGCATTTAGATGTTCTAGACTTTTCTAGCAATCTTCGACTCTGCAAGTTCTTCCAGTCTATTGGCTTTTTGATCAATAAAACAGTGTCCTGTATGATTCCAACAGCCACTTCTAAAAAATTACTTCTATAAATTAACTGCTTCTGGTTTAAATAAAGACTTAAAAAAACAAGTGTTGTTCTCAGTCAACAAAATTTACCACAAAAAAGTGAACGAAATTCAAAAAAGAATTCATTTTCCTCACAAAACATTAGCCGTTTGCACGATATGAGGTTGTAACGATCTTAACAGGATATGGCAAAATTTTGCAATACTTCTTCCATAGATGCAGAAAATCCATAAAACTTTCTTTTTACCATTAAAACTTAACAAGCAATAAGGATTTTATAACAAAAATCTGTTTCTTTCACCGAAATTTCAAAATGCAACGAAGAGTCAACAGTTCAAGTCAAAAAAAAAAAGATCGATGCCATGAGAGTTGACCTCTAGAACCAACTATTGTTTGTTATATTCATGTTTATGTTTGGGTTGTGGTTATCAAACATGCTTAAAATTGTTACAGAAATTGAAAAAAATAACTAAAAATATTTTTACTTGCCGTGCTTTTTGTTGAAAAATTTTTCTTGCAATTAAAAGTACTTTTGATGTAGTTTACTCTACACTGACAGTTTCTATAATATTGTTACGAAAATTCAAGTTTGTTTTCCAAGGTTCATTTTGATTGTGTTTGAAAATAAAACAACTTCAATTATTCAGCGCAAAAACGCAGTCACAAACCAACAATCGCTTTATTTACAAATTTACACTTGTTCTACTTTACACTACTACTATTGCATGTTTCCCCTTTGCTTGCTCAACACAGACTCCACCCATTGCGCTGCACACTGCTGCTTTCTGCTGTTTTCTTATCGCGCCGAAGTTTCTTGCAACTTCCAATTGGAAAGCGCTCGACCATTCTCGCACGGTCCATTCCTTCGAGAACCATCCTTGCCATATCGGACTATACCAAGCGAATTATACCAAATTTGCCGTACTTCAAAGTGCATGCCTAAAAGTATGCTTGGAAAAGCGTTCATGCACAGCACAGAGTGCCTCTTCGTTTCAATATTTACACATTACTAGAGTCCGACCGAAACTTTTTTGGGACGAAACCGAAACCAAGTTTCAGTTTTTTTTTTTTTAATATTCGGCCGAAACCGAATGGTTGAAAGAAAAATCACCATCAGGGGCCGTTCACATATTACGTAACGCATTTTTCGACATTTTTTGACCCCTCCCCCCCTGGTTGTAACACAACGTAACAAACCTCACTACCCGCCCCCCCCTAATAACGTAACGCGGGGTTTTTTTTATAATGGAAAGTGTATAATGTAGCCAGCAATATTTTTAATGTTATAACCATCCAAATACCGTAATTATGATTATAAGCGTAAATTTCAATGTTTTTCAATATAATCCGGGTACATTAAATACATAATTTTGAATGATCAATATATAAGGACTCTCTTTGAATAGTAATATCTGTGGCTTGCCGCCATAACAGAGAAAGAGCCTATTTACACGAGGGCTTTTCCCCCTGCGTTAAAAGTCATGCGTGACGAGTTTGTAGGCTAGAAGTGGTGAGAAGTCAGCGGGGTAGGCAAACACGCACGGTCAGCGAATTCCAGGGGTTTTTTGACATTTGCTTTGCTCTTTTTCGCACTTTTCTTCAAATTTCAAACCGGCCGGACGCTTTGCTAACAATTATATTTACATCTTCCCTATTATTTAAATTTGAGCAGTTAATAGCCATTTCAGTGACTTCTAAAATATTTTCAATAATTTCTTTGTTTAAATCCATTTTCTTTTAATAATGAGAATATCACAAAAGACGCGAAAATGTGAATGAAAGAAGATTGGCCGCTTAAACGTCCAAAAAGCCAAGCAAAATTGCAAGTAAAAAGTCTTCATGTAAATGCATGAAGATTTACGCAGCAACTTCAAAAGAGAGTTGCAAAAAACGCAGGGGGAAAAAGCCTTCGTGTAAATAGGCTCAAAGTCACTTATGCCATAAGGTTCACAATGCAAGTCATTGCCAACTTTACCGAATCCGCGCGCGAATTTGAATTTCAGGTGCTGATTTTTGGGTATTTTTTCGACGTTACGTAACGCAGTCGATGACCCCCCCATCCCCGTCGTAACACTTCGTAACACACCTTTGAACCCCCCCCCCCCCCCTAAGAGCGTTACGTAATATGTGAACGGCCCCTCACCATTGCCAAGCATTTTTTTTTCAACAAACGAGTTTTGCTTTAAGTAAATAAAGAACAAACAACAACAAGCATAACATAAATAAATAAATAAATACTTATTAATAAAAACAATTCATTAATTTTTTAAAAACATAAACTTAAAAATTACGCTTTCGTACCTTACTCGCTAATATTCTAAATTAAATAATTTAATATTATATTCAAAAAACAAAAAGTTTTTAACATTGGTGGCATCTAAATTCTCCTTCTCATCCCTTCACTATATATCTGATCGGCTGCACTAACTAACTTTACACTCGCTACACAATAAAATTTAAAAAATATTCAAGAAAACGTCGGTTTTGGCCGTTTTTCAGGCATTTTTTGGCCGAAACTGAAACCGAAATCACTTATTTGGGCCGAAGCCGATTATCGTCCGGACATCACACATTACCAAACAATTACACACTTCCTAACAATTTAAAAAAATATTTTCGTTATGCCTCCAATTCGAAGTGATCTGATAGAGTCAGGCAGTGAGGTTAGAATTCGTTGAGGTTAGATTCCTTAATGTTTGTAATGAAAAAAGGTATTTGAACTGTGGCAGACTTGGCCTGTGTGTCAAGAGTTGAAATTTCGGATCTACTCTCCTTCATCAAGAGGTCGAACTGGTTTGCCCCGGACTGAGAGACATTGGTTAGCTCCAGAACTCTTCAAGAAGGGATTCACAATGGGTCATTTTGACCTCCGAGTGGAATTGCGGCCTCTGGGTCGCACATAACCTTCGCTACCTCCAATGCCTCCAATTCTAAGTGATCTGATAGAGTCAGACAGTGAGGTTAGAATTCGTTGAGGTTAGAGTCCTTTCTGTATCTAATGAAGAAAAGGTATTTGCACTCAAAAAAGATATAAACATTACACAATGTCATTCTGTTGATTTCTAAAGTTCTAATGTAATAAAAAAGTTTGTAGTTAGATTTCAGAGTTCGTTGCATTTCAGTGCTTTTCAGAGTTTTTGTCTGCTGATCAGCTTCTATATACCAGTCACTGTTATTGTATATCTAAGATCAAATATTTCCCGCCAAACTTCAGCAAATCTCTTGCAGCCACAAATTTCAACATTAACCCATTTCGCACAGCAGGAAGCGTAGGCTTTGGCAGAAGCTACCACATTGCTGACGCCCTCGTCTCTCATACTCCACTCTGCTGGCTTTTGTGGCTGGTTGGCAATCAGCACCTTCCAACAGCAGCTGCCAGTCCATAAAATCAATTCTTGCCATTTCTTCCCTCGCATAAACCACACAAAAGCCAAACAAAATTCAAATGAACTTCTCTTCTCAAGTCTTTCACAGGGCACGGTCATTAAAATTCGCTGCTAAATTGCCAAAACCAAAAACGACACTCAAAAAACATTGAACCAAATTCATTGGAAACTATTTGCTCAAATATAGAACCAACAACAAACACATTCAGTTTGACTTGAGTTGAGTTTTAGGTTTTAGAAGCCTTTTTGCATATTAAAAACATATAAAAACCGAAAACGCCAAGGCGCTGCAAAAGAATAATGACGTTTTTTAAACCAGAAAACACATAAATCAAATATATTTCATTCAGAAAAATCAAAAGGAATTGACGCAGCAACGCACAGTGAGAACGAACGCAGCGCAGCGTCATTAAAAATGCCGTTGCTGTCGCCTGCTGGCCGTGAATCTCAAATGAGCTTAAAGTTTTCTCGAACTAAAAAAATGCAGACAAACGGCGAATGTCTAAAAGGTGGCACTAAAAATTTTAAAATATGAAATATGCGAGCCGAAAAGTTGATGCTTGGGTCAGAAGCAAAAACTGACCAACGCATGTTGAAGGGATGTGAAGGAGCATGAAAAATTGGTTCATCTTGTGGTTCAATATGTGGTCAGACACTTGAATCAACAGTGTATGACCACAGATAACAGATACAGATAAACGTGATGAGTTATCTGCGATATGACATTAGTGTGGCACAATAAAAACCAATGATTGATACGCGTATCTCGAACCTCATCCATAACAAATATTTTGAATCATTTTTAAGTGCTTTCACCAACTTTCACCAATTGTTGTTACTAATTTATAACCGAATAGTTTGATCTCAATGCGAATCGAATCGAATTTCAAACCCAATCAGTTTCACCTTTTTCTGATCTTTCAGATGTGTTAAAAAGATAGCAGATTAGTAAGAATCTTAATAGAGTTCAAGTTTTAAATTGGAACACAATCTTTCCCTCTGATTAGGAAATTTTCAAAATTCGAGCTAAAGTTTGGCGATTCGAACAACTCAACTGACTAGTTTCATATAATAGAACTTGCACATTGACTGCTGACCAGAACTAAAGTTGGCAAACGCGAGCAATTATCCCATGTGTTTCCTACCGTATAAAATGCACAACAACAACAACAACAATGCAAGGCGGTATTGGTCTTCCGCCAACCGATTGTGAAGATCATAAAATTTTATAATCTCACAAGCGTTGATGATGTGGGATCAACATAAAAATGTTTCTTCGCCTCGCTGGACGGCTGTGCCGCGCATAAACTGGCCGCACTTCACTTGACTGAACTTGGCTGAAGTTGGCGCGGCATATCGTAAAAGTGCCGAGACCAAAAAACCGCAACAAATAAAATTGTGTATAAAATTCTGAAAACACAGCATTTGTGCCAACTGTGCGCAGTCGCAGTGCAGGTTCCCATGTTTCTGTCCGTCACTGCCATTGCTAATCGAAGGCAGCAAGACAACTGCAACAACAACAACAATCTGCATGTCAATTTTCATTCACTTTACACCGACAACAATGCAAAATTCTCCACTCTCTACTCTCCTACTGTCTGCTCTCGCCGCACTACTCGTAGTTCATATTCTCAGTCAGCCAACTCTAACCTTCCGATTTGTTTTTTTTTTGTGCCTTGCAGGTGTGGTTCCAGAACAAGCGATCCAAGGAGCGACGCATGAAACAAATCACCAGCATGGGTCGACCGCCGTTCTTTGGTGGCGCGCGCAAAATGCGCGGCTTCCCCATGAATCTCTCACCTGGTGGTCTCGACGACGGTCCTGGCTTTCCCTACTTTGCCGCCGATGGTAAATTCGAATTTGGCTACGGCGGACCACCGTTTCATCCGCACGACGGCCCCTTCTTTCCGGGCCATCCGGGCGGACCGATGCCCTTCAATACGCCAGGTGAGTGGGGGGCGGCATTGGTCATAGCACTGCGGCCCCTGACAAATTGCTGACTTACAAAAAGAAAACAGAAATTGTTAACATTGGTCCTTCACCGTTCTACTCTCTCTTCTGGCATAGGCGGCCCCATGGATCACACCGGCCCCATACCGATGGTGAATGAGTTCGGCCTTACGCCCGAGTCGAATTTCCTTAGTCAAGCCGGCGGCCCACCGATGAGCATCCAGTCGGCCGGCGGACCGCCACCGCCGCCCGAACATCTGCTCGCGCAACAGCAACAGCAGCAACAACAGCAGCAACAGCAACAGAACGGCCCGCGCTCCGCCTCACCGGAATTTATGACCGCGGCGAATTTCAGCGAACCGTCGAATATGCAAAACGAAGGACTTGTTTGGTAATATACGAAACAATTGGCCAGTCGGCTGCTGCTGCTGAAGACGCTGGCAACGCAACAACAGCAACAACAACAACAATGCGAGCCAGAACTACAACCAGAGCAGTGGTGATGTTGCCAAGTCGAGTTACTGGACATCAGGTTGCAAGCGCCAAAGGCGAAGTAGACAAGTTAAAACAACAACAGCAAAAGACACAAAACCACAATCGACCAGACAACAACAACAAAGCGCGCATAAGAAAAATGGCTGCTTTTCAGTGTTCGTATTGGTTATCATTGCTGAACTGCACAAAACAAAAGCGACAACTGCTAAAAACAATTGTAAATTATTTAACAAAAATTCACTTTATTTATAAATGTATAGTATAAAAAATTGTAAAAGGCCAAACAAGCCACCTATCCACAAAAAAGGCATAATTTACGTGCAAGATGCAAAAAACAAAACCCAAACTGAAACTGAAATCACGCGCCAGTTGAGCAGAAATACGTCAAAATGTTTGTATTATTTTTCGAATAAATAAAAAAACAAAAACTCAAATGTTACAAAACAGCCACAACAACAGCCAAGCAACTAAGCTAAGCTTCTTTCTATTTTGTGTATAAAGGAGCCCAAAAGCATTTGAAGCGAATTGTGCGCACAAAGAATCAAATCGAAAAATCTCACAAAAAACACAAATGAAAAGCTCTAAAAATCTAAATAAATGTGAATTCTGAGTATTTTCGCTGCTTATGTGCGCCGCAGTATTTATTCTCTTAATTTTGTCCAAATTTATTGAAAATATTTGCCCAACACGACCGTCCGCCTCACTAATTTGTTGTCAAACAACGCCAGTCTCCCAATGCCCACCACTCCACAACTCCTCCCCTCAGCCTTTTCGCTTTCTTGCTGCACTTGATGCATTATTGATTTTCACCGACAAGCTGTGTAATTTTATTACTTATTGAATATAAAAGCAAACGTCAAGTAAAAGCAGCAAAGAGTAAAAATTTAGTAAAAGATACAAGGAAGAAAAACTATGGCAAACTATGAAAATTGATTGTAAAATGTATAAAGTACTTAGTGTTAGCTTAATGTGTAAGTAATTATTATATAATAATAAAATATTAATATATTTATCAGCAGAAATATTACAAAAAAAAATACAAAAATCGTAAATAAAAGTGAAAATGAACAAAAATCAACAACAAAAAAATCATAAAATCCAAATAAACAAATTGTTAACTAAAAATAAAAACGTGCACTTGGTTTCATTTTCATCGAAAGAAGATTTCAGGAATTTACGGGATTAGTTATTTCGAATCTCCAACTCTAGTCGGACTCTGTAGAATGGAATTTCGTGGAATGGAATTTAAAGTTTTCGAACACTTAGTGTTCCTTATCCTTTTTGAAGAGACAGCCAAATTAAAATATAATATTTCAACTCCAGAACTTTAAATTATGATTTTTCGGATAGTAGTTTTAACTAAACACTGAAATAATTCAGAGGTAAGTTTGTTCAGAAATTCTACGCAAAGTTGTCACTCAGCTAAAATTTTTTGTACCAAAATTTTCAAAAAAAAGGTTCAAAATGGTAACGAAAGGACCATTTTATATTTTTTTGGACAAAAAAATGTTTAACACAACAACAAAACATACATTTTTATCGATTGCCTTCAGCCAGTTCGATTTTTTTTGCATACACAATTTGCAAAACTAATAAAGTTAGAAGGAAGAAATTTTAAGGATGTGGATGTAATAATATACATATTCGGAATACATATACATATAAGGAATAATATACATATTCCTTAAGACATATTTAAAAAAAACAATTGGAATTTTCTAGGATGGTTAGTTGGCTTAGTGGCTGCCTCTGTATGAGACACACTTAGACCTATGGGCCCGTTGTGATATCACAAATTCCACCCGTTTGAAATGTGTATGCAACACAGTTTTTTCTAACATGTGATACAACACACATTTCAAACGCATGGGGAAAGGAAGGGAGGGGACCTACAGTTTAACGCCGAATCCGAACGGCGATTGGCAGTTTTTTCGTTCACACTTGGAAGTTTTGCCATTGCCAGCCAAGAGCGCACTTGTGCGATTCTTGTAATTCTAATCTCCTTCATGTGGATAGCGATAGAAGTATATGAGTGTTTTTCCAGCCCAAGCCAGGAATCGAACCTGTCGCGCTCGGTATGAGAAGCCAGCGCGCTACCCGCTGAGCTATCGAGGCCGACAATAAGACATATTTAAAAAAATTAAATTGGAAATTTTCAAGGATATTCAAGGATAAAGTTTGAAAAGAAAATGTTCAATACCTCTTCGTCCTTTTGCATCAAAACATTGAATTTTCTAAGATTCTAAGGATTTTTCTCTTTGATTGGATACTCATATTGTTATTCTACAATCCACTCAATTAATATTTTAAATAATTTTTGGAAATAAATATGTCCTTGAAATTTCAAAGGCCTTTTTTTCAAAAAATCCTGACGAAAAAACCAAAAACGCAGTTTTGCTACATTTCGACCCTAGCTTCGCGAGTATATAGATTTTTTCGTGTTTAAAATTTGTTGTAATAACAGATACCAAAAGGGAATCCAGGGGCTTAAGAACGATACTAAAATTCCTCTCAAAAGCTGGACTTATAGATGCACTTTAAGTTCATGAAGGAGACACAATAGTTCTTTCAGGTCGCAGTGCACTCTCTCTATCAATAAGAATACTAGTAATTCTCCTAGAATCCATATGGAAGAGTACCTCAAGTCGTCATCTTAGAGAATTAAGTGAATGCTTTGGGAGCTTTTAAGAAGTCAAGGCATTTAAATGTATTTCATACGTTTTGAAAAATCCTGTTTTTTAACTACATTATGTACGATTGCTTTTTAGCTTAAATGTCTCGAAATAACCATGTAACACATCGGCTGATAAGTTCCCGGTCTAACCCATAGTAAGCGCTACAAAACGAGAAATAATATTTTTTATTTTAAGTAATAACTTACAAACGCTACTTGTAAAAGTTTCATTACGATGTGACGTTTGGTTCAAAAGGAACAATTGTTTTAGTAAAACAACTTTATTCATGTTCAGAACAATGGAAAAAAAAGAGTTGCGTGTTCTCATAAAACATTGCTTTTTGATGGGAAAAACACCATTGAAACAAAATCCTGGCTCGACAAGTGTAATCTGGACTCTGCACCTGGAAAATTTACCATTATTGATTGGTTTGCTCAATTTAATCGCGGTCGTACGAACACCGACGATGCGCCGCGCTGTGGTCGGCCAATTGAAGTGGTTACACTGGAAAACGGTAAAAAAAAGTCCACAAAATCGTTTTGAATACCGTAAAATGAAATTGCAGGAGAATGCTGATGCTATCAAAATATCAATGGAGCATGCGGATTTTATTTTGCATTACATTTGTCCATAAGACAGCAGTTTCCGAAATGGGTGCCGCGTTTCCTAACAGAAAAGGTAATGCACGGTGCCACAAGTCTCTCGCTACGATGACAAAATTGCACGAACTAAACTTCGAATTACTTCTGAACCCACCCTATTCTCCAGACTTGGCTCCCAGTGACCTTTATCTGTTAGCAGACTTAAAAAAAATGTTCGCAGGAAAGAAATTTGGCTCGAATGAGGAGGTGATCGCTCAACAAATGCCTATTTAGAGGCCAAAGATAATTCGTTGTACAAGAAAGGTGTCGAAATGTTAGAGAAGCGCTGGGATAAATTTAGCTCCTGAAGAAAACTATGTTGATGAAAAAAATCGCATTTCACTAAAAAAAGTTGTGTTTTCTGCATTAGACCGGGAACTTATCAGCCGATGTGTTATTGATCAAAACATCTTTTGTGACATAGTATTCAAACTTCAATTTTATGATATGTATATGTTTTTTAGATATGTATATACGTGGGTGGTCCGATAAGTACTTACAAAAGAAAAACGAAAATTTTGGAAAAGTGGTGATTTATTTCTCAACGTAGTCTCCTTTCAACTCGATACACTTGACCCAGCGGTGCTCCAACTTCTTTAACCCGTCTGAAAAATACGTTTTCTGGAGACCACCTTGGCGGCGATAACCTCCTCATTCGACTCAAATTTCTGCCCGGCGAGTGACTTTTTCAAGTTTGGAAACAAAAAGAAGTCACACCGGGCCAAATCTGGAGAATACGGTGGATGGGGCAGCTGTTCGTAGCCTAATGCGACCAATTTGGCGAATCACTGACCGATATTGCTCTTTTTCCATTTTTCAAAAATCCGCGGACACGTTCGTTTCCACACGCTGTCAAAACAAAACTACAAATCCAATATGGCTGAAATGTTGACAGTAGCCGTCTACGAGGATGTACTACACGATAGTAAATTTCTCTTACGATAGTGGCACCATCGAGCTAAGTACTTATCGGACTGCCCACGTAACTCAGTAAAGAAGTTTAGTGACGTATTGTATTCTTTCTATATTTACATAAATGCCATTGACCTTCAACTCACGACCTTCAGACTCCAAATCTAATGCTTTAACACTTACTAACTTAAGTGTCTGTAACAAATCGTCAACGGGTTACGGCCTACTATGAAAGTTTTCTCTAGGCGCGACTTATTTATTTGATCACACCAAAAGATGTTAGGACATCCCTCAACTAGCTTGTTCCACTAGAGACCTGGTCCCCATGGTTCGCCTTCGATCTTTGACTACCGCGTCTACACCCTGTTTACCCTTTTCACGAGAGCTTCATCGTCCATAAGGGAGACATGGCCCAGCCAGAGTAGCTACTGAATGTCCATTTCTGTTAACACTAGAAAGACTATTGCGGTTATTTTGATGGTTTATCATTTTTACTAACTGTATTTTCTTTATTATTTCTATCAACTTTTGCTTTGATGATTTTTATTTTTTTATGGGATTTTACAATTAGTTCTACAATTAGGGTTCTACAATTAGGGTTCTACAATTACAATTAGCCACATCCTATGTGTACTTTTCGAGATATCAGCGGAAAATTTGGAAGAATTTGCAAGGTGTTCTGAGGAGGATAAATCCCTCAGTTCTAGGAAAAAATTGTTTGTATTTAAACATAAATAAATGGTATTGACGGAAATCCATGATCTTCAGACTCATAATCCATTGCTTTTACACTGACTTAACTGGCCATAACAACCCGTTACCGGGTTAAGTTCGGTCGCTCTTTACGAGCGCCTTATCCACTTGGTCACACCGAAAGGTGATAAGAAGATGGTTTCACTAAAATGGAAGTCTATAGTCTCTATAGAGACATGGTGTCCCTCTTCGCCTTCGACCTTTAATTGCGCGTCGCATACGAGGGCGGGTCAATAAGTCCGTGACTTTTTGAATTTCCCGCCTCTTAATGGAAATGGCAACACTGCTCCCGTCAACAGTCAGTTGACTCTTGTCAAAAATTGAACAAGCTGCGACATTTATTTTGACAGCCGTTAATATCAGACTACCGCGTTGACTGAGAAGAAAATTTAAAAAAATGAATTTCGTGTGCACGGGTGCACACATGTGCAGTTTCCATGGCAAAAATCCATGAATTGGGCTACGAATTGCTCCCTCATCCCGCCTATTCACCCGATCTAGCCCCAAGTGACTATTTCTTCTTCCCAAACTTGAAGAAATGGCTCGGCGGAAAGAGATTTACCTCCAATGACGAAGTCATCTCACAAACAAATGCTTATTTTGAAGACCTCGACAAATCATATTTTTCGGAAGGGATAAAAAAACTGGAGAAATGTTGGGCTAATTGTATGGATCCCAAAGGAGACTACGTTGACAAATAAAATAACTTTTTATCTAAAAACCTGTGTTTCATTCAAAAAGTCACGGACTTATTGACCCGCCCTCGTACCTTTTTCACCGGAGCTTCATTGTTCATATTGGAGACATGGCCCACCCAGAGTAGCTACTGATTGTCCATTTCTAGAAACAGCTCATACAACTTGTTGTTGGTTCGTGTTCCTCATCGTCAGAACGAACTTTAACCATTACATTCACAAGCACTGTCTTTATTTTTACTGTCTGTTTCTTCCGGCCTTTCTTATCTTTATTCCGTTTAAGTGCCCCGTAAAACATTGAATCCGTTTAAAATTTATTCTTAAAAGTCCCATCTAAATTTACAATCACTCAGCCAAGCAATGCGTGTCCTTTCGAGTCGATCTCTGTCATTGCCTTTGATCGCATCTCATAATGACTCAATTTTGCGCAATTTGTACAAATTTTTATTCAATTACCCGCAACCGCTAATGGCCGTCAATTAAGAGAGACGAAAAAACAATATCAACACTAAAAACCACATAAAACCATAATTTTAATGGCCGTTACAGTAATAACAACGACGACGACGATGACGACAGCCAAACAAAGGCACAACAATTACCAACATGAAACAAGTACGAACTGATTAGACACACGCTAGCTGTCTGTCTGGAGCCGTGAACCTGAGCATGCACCGGCCGGTCAATACATGCGGCAGCGTTGCCACACTGCCTCAAATGTCAACGTGGCGGAGTGAAAAGCCACGCACGAGACTGCACACACAAAACATTGCAAGTCTCGTAAGCGTTGAAGTGAGGATGTGGCGCGTGTGGACGCACGCAAACCAATCAGCACGCCAAAGGATTTCGGCAGTCAGGCTGCGACGGCATTGTGCTTTTCGCTGTCAACGTTGTTGTTGTTGGCGCTGCGTGATTTGCGTTATCACGCACATGTGTGTTGTCCTTAAGGTTGCCATCGTTGTTGTTATTGTTACTCGAACTGTCGCGGTCAAGAGTTGCAGTTGGAGTAGAAGGAGGTGAGGCGAAGCTCGTCAATGTGTAACAGCAGAAGCGAACGCAAGCGTAACGCGGGCGTTTAATAAGCGAACGTGTTAATATTTGATAACTCCGATATATATGTGGCAATGTCATTCAAACACACACACACAGCAGAAATAGTCAGACAGTCACACGAAGTGACGCTGAAATGCGCGCATCAGCATTCATTGCGTGCGCCATGCAATGAGTCCTGCGGCTATGCCTGGTGTTGCCACCGCTGCCACTGCCACTGCCACACGGCTGCAACTCCAACTGCCCCATACTGCGCGCACTGCACTGCACACAATAACAACAAAAATAGCAGTAAAAAATAATGGCTGTAAAGTATTAACGCTTGTCAGTTTGACACCTCGGCGCAAGGCTGTGACAGTTGCGTGGAACTTGCCGTTGCCGTTGTCATTCTCCTCCCTCTTGTCGATTGAGCTCTGGGTGAGTGTGTGAGTATGTGTGTATGTGTGTGTGTGTTGCACAATTCGACACGCAGTCTTTGCGGTTTGTCAAGACCATGTCGTGTGCACTTCTAGTCTCGACGATTATAGTTTTTGTGTTTCTTCTTTCTGATTCGAATTGCTTTGAGGTGAAGTGAATACAGAAAAACACAAAATGTTAGCATTATTTCTCGAAACATTCGCTTTCAGTGGCGACGTTGCTAATGATTTTTGAGACACTATGGTTTAGTTGTTTTCAGATTGGTGGTTCAGATTATTTTGTAGTACTTAGAACGAATGGAGAAAAACTAAGGAGGGGTTTTTCAATAATTTACTTTATAGTGCAGTAGGTACATTGATTCCTATCAGTTCTATAAGAACCTCCTATGAACTCCACAAATAAATTACAGCCAGTTTTATTGTTTCATTTCTCTCCAGTTTAAGTTTCCTCCAGCAAAGCTCCAAAACAGAAATTTCAAATACGAAATTAGTTTCAATAAATTACTCTATGAAAAGTAAATGTCTACACTTCTTTGCCCTAGAAAACTTAACACTAGAAAGAGAGAAAGTTTTCTATACCTACAAAGACTACATATTATATCCGCTGATATCTCGAAAAGTATATATCGGAGCTGGCTAATTGTAATTATAGAACCCTAATTGTAGAATTAATTGTAGAACCCGATAAAAAAATAAATGTCATCAAAGCAAAAGTTTCTAGAAATACTAACGAAAATACAGATATTTAAAAATGAAAAACCGTCAACATGACCGCAATGGTCTTTCTAGTGTTAACTTATTTGCAACTGTTTCATAAGATGATTGCTATGTTGGTCAAAATTAGTTTTCTGGGTGAAGTATCTCTATTAGATGTCAAGTCAATAATTCGCAGAAAATAAAAGACACATGACTACACTTCCACAGAAAACAATTGTGCCATTTTTTGTCATTTTTGCTGTTATGATGTTAAAGATTAAATTTTGTTTAAGCGAATTTTGCTGAGCGAACTTTTCCATATCTTGCTGAGAGGTTAGCTTCTTAAAGGTAAAACCGTTTCAACATAAAGTTCTGGAATAAGCAACTGGGATATTATTTATATTTGTAGTATTAGTTAGGTACAACTGATTGGCCACGAATGGCCACACATACATCCTTAGTGGGACCTTAGTCATGCCAGATGGAGATCCGTTTATGAGTTGTTGTAGTGATCCGTAAGAATATGAGTGGTTTTGGCCAACTTCATCGAGCACTTCAGGCCTTGCGTCGTCAATTTCTCTAGTCCGGCGAACTCGTGTGCCACTCAGATTGCCATGCGTTGTCTTGAAATGGCTGATTCTATGAGATGAATGGTTGTTCTGTCTTCAGAGGTTTGTTTTCGCTGCACATTTTGCAACTTTATCCATCAAATCCATCCTTTTCACATGAACTGTTAGTAGGCAGTGTCCCGTCAATACGCCTATGACGGTTCTGCAGTCTGATCGAGATGATGCAGTCTGAGAGATCTTAAAATCGCTTAAATCGCTTTACCCACCGCTGCTTCGGATTCTTCTGGATTTCGCTTCAGTAATCTGGAGCCTTTACTACGAGATTCATTCGAATCGCGTTGAAATGATTCAAAAAATGTTTTCAAGATTTGCTATCCGGAAAATGTATTGGCCTATTGGTCCTTCATATCCAGGCAGACGCAAATTACTCGTTTTACAATCCCTCAGTGAGCGGAGAACTTTCCTCTGTCTCATGTTCGCATATAATTTTTTGCGTAGTAAGATCAGGTGTCCTGATTTATTAAATTTTTTTTTTTTGTTTAAATTTTTTAGCCTTTTTTGGTATTTTTAATGAATTATTTAAGAATTAATTATTTCCCATAGTCTGTAAGTAATTCAAATGTAGACTGAATATATAAATAAAATAAATAGAGATAATCCAATCACAAAATTAGTGCAAAAAACACTTATTTTTGCATTCTTTTGCAGTTCGGCAGTTGTCTAAGTTCCTCCACCTAGCTTCTGCTTTTCTATTCATGCTTATCTCTAAGTCTTTGTAGAAGGTGCAAAGTGGCTTCAACACTCTTACAATCTGCTCAGCTGGAAAGCCGATATCAATGTCTCATTTCCCTCTATGCTTTTATGGCCCGATACCCAATAGATATGAAGCCTTCAGGTTGCCGCTAAAATGTCCATTGCTGCCCGGCATTGTAGGACATTTTTGGATGATATGAAGTTGGACACAATAGCCTTGATTGCTGTCTGGCTATCCATGTAATAATATATCTTCGAGTTTCGCGGTTTTCCTAGCAGTGAACACCTCTGCCGGAAATACAGTACAGTAGTCGGGTAGTCTATATTATTCCAACTCCTCCCTTAATCTTGGACCCGTTTTCAGTATTAAATATACGCAATTTTTTTCCCTCTACACCTCCTTAATTTCTGCTGATTTAATGGGCTAAGCCCATACAAATCCTTTTATTG